>CM066997.1:94348148-95574608 GCA_033977485.1 Hydrangea macrophylla | reverse complement strand
CCAAACTAAGGCGAGTCCACAGATGTAGTAACTATTGTTTCTTCCTCCCATCGTCATATTTGATTAAAAGGATAATGGTAACAGAAACTCAGCAGGGTGGAAATCACACATGCAATACATCTTGAACATCCAGAAGTGGTTCTTGACCACCTCGTGCTCATCACAAATTTGTGAACACTTTATCTTATACAGAAGCCTCTCATGCTACAGAGACCGACTTGGGGACTATAAGTTGGAGGAGATACAGATTCTTAGCGGCCCAGGGTAGGCAAATTCACTGAGGGTCATTTGTGTGAGTATCTCAACAAAGGCGACAAGGAATGAGGCTAGCAGTAGCACCTGTTTAATTGGTAGTTATTTAACTTAAACGGCCCTTGGTAAGTGGTTCTTGTTACTTAAGTGGATGAAGCATTATTCTTTCAGACAACAGAAAAACATATAAGCACCATGAACCCAAACTGCAGCCCTACTCATGCTCCTCTAGGGGTAGAAACTTGAATTAAATAGCATATGTACCTTATTGGGTAAATTGAACTATCATGGTGATAACCATTTGCTCAATATTTAATGGTTATCGCATTGCTTCACTCTGGGTCAGCGCCTCTTTATAGCCTAGGCATCAGACTATCCAGAATTCTAAAAACTCAAGGGTGTCTTTGCATTTAACTACACTGTCCAAATCCAAGAATCCAAACACAAACCTTATCGCCTTTGATGAAGAAATGTAAACAAAAATAATTCTTGGCTTAAGTAGAGAGGAGAATCTAATACAATGTATACGTTCCCCAACCAATCGTTACTCCGAATGGGGTGAAACTTTCTACATAAAGACTGCAAGCGCGCTTAAAAGCCTAGGTGGAAATGCAAAAAGAAGAGCTTTACAACACATAATAACCCAGTAGAAATCATCCAAAAACAAGGGAATTTTCGCCTGTACCTTCAAGTGAAATGAATCATTGGTAACAGGTGTTAACTACTAAATGCCAGCTAATTGTGGTTCTCTTCGACAAATTTTCTATCAGGGGCGGATTTAGAAAAGTATTTTAGGGGGGGCTTGACACGGGGGCTGCCCCCGAAATTTTTTTTTTGAACCTAATTGTATATATTTTAGACCTAATATGACAAATTTATAATGTCAGAGTGGGATTTTGGACCTCTTTATACATATTTTTGTGTATATTTTAGACCTAATATGACAAAATTTATAATGTTAGGGGGGCTTTTGAACCTATTTATATATATTTTGTGAATATTTTAGACCTAATATGATAAATTTATAATGTCAGGGGGGGCTTTTATAATTTTCAGGGGACTTAACTGTAAAAAAAAAAAAAAATTTAGTACAAATGTGTACTTTTTAAAAAATTTGGGGTGGGCTTGAGCCCCCCTACTCTTGGCTGTGCATCCGCCCCTGTTTTCTATGCGTATCAAAATCCTCTCCAACAGGAATACTACTGCATAACACAACTATAAAACATCAACAATCCTTCTAACGAATATCTATCACCAAATTGATGGGTTTTTGCCAAATCAAAGCACCAGAGCTAATCCCTAAAATACATCTTCAGCATACAGATTCACCTCTATCTTCTACTGATTCCTCCCAACAACAGTTCCAACCCAAACAATCAACCAAAGAAATTGAACACAAAGCCCCACTTGTGAATGCCTAACCAACTCTATAGACCTGATACAGTTTAACTGAAGTTTTTGAATTGCAAGATGGGGGATCAACATTGTATTGCGACGAATGCTAAACAAACAGCGTAAAATTACAATTACATAAACATACATATATAAATATGCACGCATGCAAATAAAAACCCTAATTCAGTAATTTTCAGCCACAGCCAATACTAGATGGGGGATCAAAATTGTTCTTTGAGGAAAGCAAAACAAACAGTATACAATAACAATTACATAAACATAGATATATGTATACGAAAAAACCCAAACCTTTTCATTTTTGAAACGGGTACGGATGTTTCCGAGCTCCTTATCGACGCGAAGGCGTTCCTGTTCTTTGTTCTGGCAATTACGAACGTCGCTGATGAAGACGGAGAGACCTCTCATGCCAGACAACGCCATCTCCGCTCAGATCCAGCCGAGAGGACGCCTCTGCCGGTACGAATCGCGACTTTCTCTCTCCAGATTCTAGTGAAGGAACAAGGAGATCTTGAGGAAGATCGAGTAGAATTTTCAGAAGAAAAAATAAAAAGGGTGAAAATGTGCGTCTGAAAATGAGGAGAACGACTGTGATCTAGAGAGAGAGAGAGAGAGAAGGGGGGCGTGGACTGAGAGAAATTGGAAAAGCCGTCGAGCAGTGGCGAAGACGACTTTTACTGATTTTGCATCATTTCAATTTTTCAACCAAAGTAATTTTCAAATATGCTTTTTCATAATATATGTTTTGGCTTTTTATGTTTTCTAAAATATTTATATTTATTAGTTGGACATTACAGCTCAGGTTTAATAGTAACGGTGTGGATTTGTTTTTTAAAATATGTAAACGGTGGGACATGGTGTTTTTGCAAATTATTACAAGGTGATACTACCGGCTATTTTTATTAGAATTTCAGTAAAAAGATTGGGATACAGATAAAAACACAATTTTTAGGACACAACTCAAGAGATGTGTCTTTCTCTCTAAAAAAAAATTACGAGTAATAAAATTAAGGTAGTATCATGTCATTGTCAAGTTATAGTGGTTCGACAGTTTTTTGTTTTTTGTTTTTATTTTTGTTTTTGTTTTTTCTAGGTCACTATGGATTTTATTTGATAGATCTTTCTTTCTAGATTACAAATATATAAATTTTAATCAAAATGAAGTTGTGGTTTGGAAGTTATACCATTTTAAAGTTTGAACAACCTAAAAAAACAGTTTTGGGATGCGTGCTGAGGGGATATCACTTCAGTGTTGTGCTTGTGTTGTTCTCTCTCACAAAAGTGGATCTCAGTGCTCAAAACTGTTTTATAATTTTGGGTCCTACTTTTGTGAGAGAGAATAGCACAAACAACACTGAACTGTTGCCCGTGCTGAGGTAACATTAGTTTACCAACATGTTTTACGTGTGGAAATGATGATAAATTTGTCAATAACCTAATTTTCAATTTAAAAATGAACTTAATGCCAAGCAATTTAAAACTCGTATCCTTATCACTTGAACAAAAAAAATGGGCCAAAGTAATCTCATAATTCAATCCTACACAATGACCGTTAATTAATGATCCAAAAAGAAAAGTTGTTGTCCTTAAAATTCTAAGGTTAGAGACACCCAAAGACACAATTTTTGGGATACAACTCAAGAGATGTGTCTATCATGTGATGTCACTGGACAACTGCTTTCCTTTTTGGGATAACTAATTAACTGTCCTTGTGTAGGACTGAATTAGGAGATTAGTTCGCTCATTTTTTTGTTCAAATGATAAGAATATGAGTTTTAAATTGCTTGGCATTAAGTCTGTTAGCCTTGAATTTATTTAAGGCATTATTTTTGTTTTTTTGATGATGACAAATCTAGTGATAACTGCATACTTTCATTGGTTCTATTTCAATCATTTATCATGTCATTTTCGTTATGCTAATCTCTTGATTCTTGTACTTAAATGTTCTAAATTTGTTTGATTAATTGAGATAGCATATGGTGAAGCCCAAGAGTGATGGAGCTCAACAAGGATCAAGCTTGAAAATTTGAAGATCTTTCATCCTTAGTTGAAGACTATGTTCTCTTTGTAAAGCTTTTTGATTATCACTCATAAAGGGCTTAAAGGCTTAAAACTTGGATAAACCTTTCAAAACAAGAAAACTGTTTATTTGATGAAAAACAGTCGGCTGAACCTCTATTCAGTCGACTGGACCCTTCAGATTTCAGTCGACCGGACCACCTTACAGTCTCCTGGTTTCTGCAAGAAACACATAGATTCTGCTTCTCAAGTTTCAGTCGACCGCGCCACTTTTCAGTCGACTGAAAAAGGCATCTGTCGACTGGGTCGCGACTTCAATCGACTGGATTAGGCAGTTTGTGCATAACGGCTAGTTTTCTTTTAAGGCCAAATATTTACCATTTTGCCACTAACGGCTATAATCTTTCTTGGCCTATAAATACATGTTTTTCCAAATCTTTTAAAGTTGATCAATCCATTGGAAAACATCTATTTAAATCACACAACTTGTTGATTTTTAATCATTCATATTTGAGCCCTAGTTGTGTGAGTTTATCAATTTGCTTTGGATTTCAATTGTAATTCTTGCGAGAGCAAATTGTAGTGAGCTTTCATTTGTATTATCCACTCTCTAAGGAGTTGTTGCGTGAGCTTTAAATTGTATTATCCACTCTAGAGAGAGAGAGAGTTCAATTTGTATTTAAATCATTTGTAAAGAGTGAGGGTTAGTAACCCTTGATTGCAAATAAGAGGTTTTCTTCTTTGGGAGAGATTGGAGGCTCTTGTAACGGTTTGGTCGTTGATCGGATTAAAAGAATTCTCAAGAAGTGTTCTTGAGGGGTGGACGTAGTCCGCGGTGTGCGATTGTCGAACCACTTGAAAACTCGGTTTGCAAGTGTCTCTTCCCTTCTCTCTTTACTTTATTGTTTGTGATTGTATTTAATTTGCTATTAAATTTTAAAAAGGTTTATTTTCCGCTAAAACCTTATTCCCCCCCCCCCCCCCCCCCCTTAAGGTTTACATATTTGGGCCAACAAAGTCTATTTTTACCTGAAAATAAAGTTATTGACAAATTTACCATCAAGTAAAACATGCTGGTAAACTAATGCCACCTCAGCACAGGCAGCAGTTCAATGTTGTTTGTGCTATTTTCTCTCACAAAAGTAGGACCCAAAATTATAAAAACAGTTTTTGAACACTAGGTGTCACGACCCATCCCGCTACGTGCGAAAATAAAATACGTGGCATACCATCAAGGCTCATCCAATTCTTTTAAAGTAAAATAACAGTAGAAACATAAGTAAAATTCATAAAAATCAGAGTCAGAAAAAGTTTTGTCTAATTGAAACATTTCCAAAAGGATTCTTTTTGAATAATAGAGGTCCAATCGACTGTGGCGGTCCCCTAGTCAACTGGAGAACCAATGCAGAGAGTATAAAGTTCAACAACCCCAATCCAGTCGACTGTGTCGGAGACTCAGTCGACTGGGGTCTCCAAATCTCAGTCGACTGATCATGTTCAGTCTATTGGAATTCAATCAAGCATAATGTTGTGTTTTCGTGCAGAAATCAGTCGACTGAAACCTTGAAAACTAGAGAGATATTTCTGTAAAACAGGGGTCCAGTCGACTGTGTCGAGGACCCAATTAAGTGATCCCTCAAATTTCTGCACTACTATTGTAAAACAAAGCCCATGGTTCTCCCAACTAATTTCAACACAACCCAACTATATTACAACGGTTCAAACCATCATTACAAGAGTTTTTCTACGAATTACAATACTACTAATCATCCCAAAGATTCATTTACAACATGTTACGAATTCAAAGTTCTTATTACAATACTTGGAAAGAGAAACCAAAAAAATATAAACAAGAGACGTCCCTAGCATCTCGTCGGCCTCACTCTTCTCACTTTTTCTTTCCCTTTTTCTTTTCACCTGCAATAGAGGAAATCTCCACTGCTCAGCTATATGCTGAGTGTACAATTATAAACAAATGCATATGGGCAATTCATGTTTTAAACATCTAAATCACATAATTTAGTCTCTGGGGAGAGAGGTACGCATTCATCTAGTATATCGGCAAGTCTTAAATCTTAAACCGTGATGACAATGGCTAGCCAAAGATCAATCAACCATTCCATTCATCTGTTCTAGCTGGACTAGTTCCCACGCCAAGCAAGTAGTCGTCACTATTATAACTCTCAAACACCGAGAAGCGTACCTCGGCATGAAATTATACCAAACTCCCATTTGACCCACATAAACATTTAGGATACTCACATAATCATATCACCATGTTTTTCTATATGTACTCGCTATAATTAACGGACCTAAAATAACACATAAGTTTTGCCCGGATCACAATTCCATACACAATATTCAAAACATCCAAAATTGTCTATATTACATAGGTTCAGAATTCATACCTTAAGCCATAACTCTATAACTTCAGGGGAAGTACTAGGAGATGAATTAATTTTCAGATCTCCGATCTCAAGTGATTCCTACAAGTATTACAAGTTTTTCCTAAATTTCTAAAATTAGTTTTTCAAAAATAATTTGCCAAACGAGGCCTAAGAGGTATCAAAATAAAGGTCTTACTTCGAGGAGTCCAAATATGAAATATAGTCAAAAACTGACATATTAATGGTCGCCGTTTGTCGTCGGCAAGCTCGTCGTAACTAAATCCCCCTTTTTTTTTCTCTCTCCCTCTCTCAAGATATTTTGAAGTTTGGATAATAATGCAAATATCTCATCAACTACCATTTATAGGCACAACTCTCGGAAATTATATTTAACTCCCCACGAGTTCTCAAAACTTCTAATTAATCCAAGAAACATCGCACACGTCCATTTTATTACTTCACGAGTGAAAACTATAAATTATAAAAGTTTTCGTCTAAGTTCTCTTTGGGTTCAAAATAAGTATCTAAAAACTAATCTCCGTGGAATCTCTATACCACCTACTTTTTATGCAATGTGTCACTCACGTTTTCACCACAGTATTCAAAATGATCAAAAACTAGCCAAAAACTACTAGAAATTATACTACACAGGTATAATTACTATACAGGTATAATTACTATTCATAAAAATCATATAAAGTCAAATTATATTTAAAATCATATAAATGTCACTTCCTCATGCTAATGTATCATGATTTTACGGATTACCGTGTCCTCACTTGACACTTTCCATTGACCTCCAGTCAACCTCATCACAATTATCAAAAAACATTGATAATTCACAAAATTTCATTTATGCATTTAAAAAAATATATTTTATCTCTGGGACAGGTGTGACAACTCTCCCCTCCAAAAAGAAAGCTTGTCCCCAACTTGTACCTCATGAGTTGAAAAGGTGCGGATATTCATTCTTCATCTCTTCCTCATTATCCCACGTTGCTTCCTCGATTGAATGACTACACCACAATACCTTCACCATCGTTCTGAACACTTGCTCTTTTCGATCCAAAATTTCCACTGGATGCTCTATGTAAGTCCTCTTGGATTTGAAATGGTTCTGGTACGATGATATTGTTCACATTTGTCATACACAGTCTTAATATAGATACAAGAAAAACGTTGTGCACAAACCCTAACTCAGATGATAGAGACAATCGGTAAGCCATTGATCCTACCCTTTCTAGGATCTCAAATGGTCCTGTGAATCTTGGGTTAAGCTTCCCTCGCTTTCCAAATCAAACAATGCCTTTCGAAGGCGATACTCGCAAGTATACAAAATCTCCTACTTCGAATGTCATCGGTCGTCACTTAGAATCCGCATAAATCTTATAACGACTATGAGACATCCTAAGTCACTCCTGGATCCACTTCACCTTCTCAGTAGTCAACTGTATTATCTCTGGTCCTATCAACCTTATTTCTCCGACTTCGGTCCAACAAATCGGCGATCAACACTTACGCCCATATAATGCTTCATACGGTGTCATTCCGATACTTAACTGAAATATGTTGTTTTAAGCAAATTCAATTAACGGTAAGTGTTTCTCCCAGTCACTCCCAAAACTATAACATATAACTGAAGCATGTCTTCCAATGTCTGAATGATTCGCTCTGACTGTCCGTCGATCTGAGGATAAAAGTATTACTGAAACTCAGTTTCGTACCCATAGCCTCTTGAAAACTTCTACAATACCTTGATATAAAACTACTATCACGATCTGATATGTTCATAACTAGAACTCCGTGTAGTCTCACAATCTCTTTCACATACAACTCAGCTAACTTGGATGGTTCAGTCATCTTGATCGGTATAAAGTGAGCTGATTTTGTTAATCTATCAACTATAACATAAATCTTATCATTTTTTTTAGGCCATCGTGAAAATTCGGGTACAAAATCCATTGTGAACTCATCCCATTTTCACTCTAATACAGGTAACGGATGTAGTAGTCCTGTAGGTACTTGTCTCTCTACTTTAACTTGTTGACATGTCGAATGATTTATCGCATATTTTGCATAAGTATAGATTTATAAGTGTGCAAAATACCTTTTCTGGAGCTTCTAAGTACATTATTTATGCGTATTATGTGCATAACCCTCATTTCTATTGTTTACATCTTTTACACAGGTTGTGTATATGTTTTATAGGTTATTTTGGCAATCTGAGTTAGGAGGCTAAGTCTCGGTTAAAGATCACTTCCATTGCGGCCACTTCTTGCTCACTTTTAGCCTCCAAGACCACATGTTTGGAGGTTATTTTGAACTAGATAAATGTAGTTCTGCGAGTCATCTTCGCGTGATCGCAAATTTCATCTCAATCAGAGGTTGGAGCAAGAAGTTATGGTGATTTTACGATTGGTGCGCAAACTAGATGTGAAGCTGTGAAGATTCAATACAGAGGGGCATTCGACCAGTTGAAGGGGCTCGCTCGACCGGTACCCTGTTTCTGCACCCTTTGTTTTACAAGTTTGCCACTCCGAAGGCTTTGTATAAATACCCCATTATAACTCGAATTAAAGGGTCTTGACCTAACTTTGAGCAGCCTAGATATTCTCTCCTTATCTCTCTTATATTTCTCTAGGTTTTCTTGTTTTGTTTGTTCATAAATTAGTTTAGATTTAGGGCTTGTAGGTGAGATTGTGAGAGATTCTTGTACCTTCAAGATTGGTTTATTATTGGAGCATTTATTGGAACACTTATTGAAGTTCTTGTTGGATTCTCTCTCTCTTGAAGTAGGTTTTTTCATTAATGGTGATGTATTTCTATTTCTTTGTTGTTTATTTTATTGTTAATATAGTAAAATCCATGTGTAGCTAGTTTTCTAGGTTAGGGGTCATGAACCCACCTATGGATCTTTGTGTTTGTTAAAAGTCTAAAGGGTTTGGATCTTCTTAGGTGATTTAAGAGTGTTGGGAATATGCTTGTTTCTTTACCTCCATTGTCATGCAATGGGATTTAGTGATTCTATATTACCAATCCAACATTTGCCCCTAGTCTCCTCGAGTTTTCATCTTTCATAGTGGGGTTGACAACCCACATGTTTGATTGTTAGCCTCCAAGGAGCTTTGCTCATTTGAGAAGTCCTCTCCAAATCCCTAAGACATACCCTTGTGTGATCCAAGGTTGGTAACATGACCCCTAGCCCTTTTTCCCTTTTTTTTTTAAAATCAAACTTGTCAATCTTTGTCACTTATAGTAGTGAATCTTAGTCGCTTCTCACTAGTCAACTTAATTAGTTATCACTTTTACCTTAATGTTGCTTGTATGCTAGTTATAATCTTAGTGTTAGAGAGCCTCCAATCAACGATCTTTTCTTTCTTTGTTGGTTACTAGAGTAGTGCATTCGAGTCTTAAAACTATAATCTTTTGGTCTAGTCCCCGTGAAAATCGACCCTCGTACCTACCCGAGTATTACTTGTTACGATTGATTTGCACTTGAATTATACTTATCCCGAGAGCGAACAAGTTTTTAGCGTTGTTGCCGGAGACTAAACTCCTGGCATTTTAACGGACTCGGATATCCTACTCCAAAATTTTAATGCATAACGGTGTCGGCGGCAATCCTTTCGTCGAACACCCAGAATCTTCGAGCTTAAGCTAATATTGGCGTCCACAATCTTCATCACCGACGCCTTCCAAATCTTTGTTTTTTTTCAATCATCCACCGATTCTGCCGTAATGGGCGACAATTTGAGTGAACAAGGTAAGAGAAATTATCAAGGGGATAATGCACGTCCCCTTAAGGAATATCTCCATTCAGAGAGAATCTCTACTCCGTTTTGCATTGTTTTTCTTACAATGCTAGATAATTCTATTACCACCTCGGGATGATCTCGTTGCAACCTACCTTTCGCAGTATGGATAACGAACAACTCTACCTCCACCTTAAGAAATTTGAGAATGTGTGCATTATATTTAGCGATCAAAATTGTTCGAAGGACATTCTTTGACTCAAACTTTTCCCATTCTCTCTCAAGGACAAAGCCAAAACATGGCTCAATTCCTTGAAACCTCGATCCATTGGGACATGGCACAAAATGCAATCCCAATTCCTAAAAAAATTCTTTCACATGCATCGCACAAACACTCTTAGACAAATGATTCAAAGTTTTAAGCATGGGGAATTTAAGTCATTCACTAGGTGTTGGGAGAGGTTTAAGGACTTGCTCAATATGTGTCCTCATCATAACTTTGAGAAATATATGGAGGTTAGTCTTGACCTTCCATGCCGGACTCCAACTCGCCTCCAAACAACTCATTGAAACCATGTGCCATGGATAGTTCATGATGTTTCCCCCCAAGGAGGCAGAGGCACACTTCGAGTATGTGGCCGACACAACTCAAGCTTAGGACACATCGGATCCCAATGATGGGAGCGATAATAAGGCAAAGCTGGCCGCCACCACTCCTTCTCCTAAGTCATCCTCTCACGGAATTCACGAACTCAATCAAGAGGATGATTTTCATGCTACCATTGCCAAACTCCAAAGAAAATTTGAAACAATGGAGCAAGCCAAAGAAGAGGCCGAAGCACCACAAGCTACACCAAAATCCACACAACCCGTGGTTTTCATTGAAGAAACTTGTGCCATTTGTGAAAAGATTGATCACCCGACCAATACTTGTCCCACCATCCCGGCTTTCAAAGAAATCTTGCACGAGCAAACTAATGCCATAGGAACATACAAAAAGCCATTCAATCCCTCTTATGGCGAATCATACAACTCGGGATGGAAAAATCAAAATCAAAATCCATCTCATCAAGGATGGAGGAATGAGTCCAATCATATATGGACCATCATAAACACTGCCTCCACAACACTTTCCAAATAACTTCGTACCTCATCAACCACCTCAACTTCCTCTTTTTCCTCATGGTCCTTCCTCATCGAACGCTTATGTGCTTCCACATAAGAAGTCCCTTGAGGATCAAATGAAAACACTCATGTAAAGGCAAGATCAACAAGCTCAAAAGCTCGATCAAAATTCCACACAAATGCTTCAATTCATGAATGAAATGCACAACTCGTTTAGCCAATTGGCTAGCTCTTAACAAGTGATTGAGAAGGGAAAATTTTCAGCCCAACTAATCAAAATCTCAAAGGTCAAATGGTCGTTGGAGTTTCCTGGCCAAATGATCCCAACACCGAACATGCCAAAGTCGTCACCACCCTAAGGAGTGGAAAAGTTATTGATAACAAAGTCCTAGAGGTTCCCGAATAACCTACGAAAGATCCAAAAGAACAACTCACCGACGAGCATAGAGAGGGAAAGAGGCCGAAACTTAATGATGTTGAAACGACCATCCCAATGGTTGTTGAGAATGAGACATCTACCTCCAAGGCAAGTTTGCCTCTAGAGCCAAATATTTCCAAACATGTCCTGAGCCCACCTTTTCCTCAAAGGTTGAAACCAAATGAGAACAAGGCCAAGACTGTGACACCCGCTCCCGCGATTAACCGTTAAACTTGATTTAGCATGCATTAACATTTATTATTGGTGTTAATATATTAACACATGTTTAAGTGAGTTTTAACTCACTAGTTGATTGTGGGTGTCCAATTTGGGAACCCAGTGTTGGTCAATGTGGTAGTCCCAAATTGGGACATGAGTTGAGAAAGTTCCATTGTGATGGGACAGAGTTGTGGAATCACCCTTATGTGCTTAAATGTTTATTAAGACATATGTGAAATATTTGCACGTTGTTAGAATATATTGTTTATCATTAGCGACCAATTATATGGTCATTTGGAGTACCTTGGTGAGGACGAAGTGAACACGTTATATAATTAGTAGGCTAATTAGCAACTTCATATAATTATGTGGGACCACTTACGGGACCCACGCGAGACATAGACAAACACCTATTTAAGTTTGGGATAATTTTACAGAGTTCTAACTAGAAGGGGTATAATTGCAAAACTTATAAAATATGGGGGATGCTATAATAGAAACCCAAAGCTTGGGTCACATGCCATGGGACATGTGTCCCATGACTCACCCAAGGTAGTCATCATCTCCAACAAGACAATGAATTGGATTTACAGAGAATTGACGGAAAATTCTCGACGACGTAAATTCGACGACGCTCTCGACGACGATTGACGGCGCATTCGACATCCAATTTCAATTACGAGACCGGATTCGGACTCGTAGAGGTGAGTTCTACGTTTTGGAACTGATTTTATTGAGTTTAATCGTCGTATTTCTCATGACCCAATTCGGAGCAGTAATCCATAGTTTGCAGAATTCATGTAGGATTTGAAACTGGAGTAGATTTGAGCTTTAATTTCTCAACTAGAAGTGAATTGCGACGAGGTGAGTGATTTCAATCTTGTTTTGGGATGAGATTCATGTTTATGTTCTTTGGGTGTTAATAACATGCCTATTTAGCTTATTTACTCTTGTTTAGCTATGAATTTGTGAAAAGTATGCTGGTATGTTTATGTGAGCATGTTTAGTTGTCTATTTGGATCAAAAGAAAGCTTGTATGAATCCGCCATGAGATTATTCTGTGGTGATGACCACTTGTTGCTGACAACGACATTAGACCGCACGTGTGTGGTGTGGGTTATTGGCTTGTGCCGTGGACTATCAGGGGAGTCGTGGACTTGCGGGTAGTGGTGGATGAAATACTTGCTTATTCGGAGATCATTATGTTTGTTGAGTTGAATACAAGCATTGATATGTCATCCGTGTGCTTGATTGATATTTCTCACTAAGCATATAGCTTATATATTGTAGTAGTTATTGAACAACCATTGTAGGTGAGCACGGCGGCGAGAATCCGGGGAGATGAACGTGGAATTTGTGGTGACAAGGAATCTTGTAATTGTAGTAGCTTTATGTATATAGTTGTTTTGAGTAAAACTTATGGTTTGGTGTAAAACTTGTAGTTCGTAATAGCTAACTTGGGGTTGTACTAAAACTTAGTAGATTATGTTAGTTTTGCCTTAATTGCTCCAAGACTCATGTAAATCTTATAATCGGAGCTTAAGATGTTGTTGGTGTCTTTCATACTTTGCTAATGTAGTTTGGAGCATGTTTGAATGGAAGTTTGGCTTAAGAAGCATGTTTTGGTTGATCTTGAGGGAATTGGGAATATTTGGGGGAGATTTGGGAGAGCATTTGGGAGAGATTTGGGAGAGATTGCATTGCACATCTTGTTCATAGTTTTGAATCATGTTGGTAACTTCCAAACTCTTGTTTTTATGATTTGGATATGTTAGTTGTGAGTTTGGATCAAAACTCATATGTTTTGTTTGTTTTTGTAAGAATTGGAAGTGTTTGAGTATTGTAGCATTGGTGGATCTTGATTAATGTTTTAAAACCATGTTAACATATATTTGGAAATGGTTTGGAATTATTTGAGATTGGTTTTGAAATGGTTTTGCAAAGTTTCATGAAGTTTGGATGGGATTTGGAGGTGTTAGGATGCTGCAGAACATGAGTTTTTGTTGTCAAAACGTGTACTGTAGAATCCGGATCGATTCGGGTCTTGAGCGGATTGATCCGACACTTCTGGAGGGCCAAAAATGAGGTTCTGTCAAAACCGGATCGATCTGGTTTTGGGTCGGATCGATTCGCAGGTCATTTTGCTGCACTGTCGACTTTTATGGAAACAAACATAACTCTCTCTAGAAAACTCAGATTCACGCGCCATTTTTTGCGTTAGAACTGGGACTCAAAAACCTATCTTTTGGTATAAAATTTGCTATATCTTATTAATTACCATTTTTCCCTTAGGCTTGTTTTGTCTAGTATAATGGTATAAAAGTGCTTGTTTTCCTTTCTTTTCATTCTTAACTTGGTGTTTGAAGGCCTTGGTGGCATGCCACGTGTCCTAGGTTCATATGGGTGGATCTGGGGCATGACACTTTCATACTTTGCTAATGTAGTTTGGAGCATGTTTGAATGGAAGTTTGGCTTAAGAAGCATGTTTTGGTTGATCTTGAGGGAATTGGGAATATTTGAGAGAGATTTGGGAGAGTATTTGGGAGAGATTTGGGAGAGATTGCATTGCACGTCTTATTCATGGTTTTAAATCATGTTGGTAACTTCCAAACTCTAGTTTTTATGATTTGGATATGTTAGTTGTGAGTTTGGATCAAAACTCATATGTTTTGTTTGTTTTTGTGAGAATTGGAAGTGTTTAAGTATTGTAGCATTGGTGGATCTTGATTAATGTTTTAAAACCATGTTAACATATCTTTGGAAATGGTTTGGAATTATTTGAGATTGGTTTTGAAATGGTTTTGCAAAGTTTCATGAAGTTTGGATGGGATTTGGAGGTGTTAGGATGCTGTAGAATAGGAGTTTTTGCTGTCAAAACGTGTGCTGCAGAATCCGGATCAATCCAGGTCTTGAACGGATCAATCCGGCACTTCTGGAGGGCCAAAAATGAGGTTCTGTCAAAACGGGATCGATCTGGTTTTGGGCCGGATCGATCCGCAGGTCATTTTGCTGCACTGTCGACTTTTACGGAAACAGACATAACTCTCACTAGAAAACTCGGATTCGCGCGCCATTTTTTGCGTTAGAACCGGGACTCAAAAACCTATATTTTGGTATAAAATTTTATATATCTTATTAATTACCATTTTTCCCTTGGGCTTGTTTTGTCTAGCATAATGGTATAAAAGTGCTTGTTCTCCTTTCTTTTCATTCTTAACTTGGTGTTTGAAGGCCTTGGTGGCGTGCCATGTGTCCTAGGTTCACATGGGTGGATCTGAGGCGTGACAAAGACCCTTAAAAATTTTGAAATGCTAAAAGAGGTCAAGATTAACATTCCTCTTCTTGACATGATTAAGGATGTTCCCGTGTCGCCAAATTCCTACAAGTTATTTGCACACAAAAACACAAGTTCAATGTGCAAAAGCAATCCTACATGGTGGCAAAAGCAACCTCTTGCATTCGCGACAATATCCCACCGAAATACAAAGATCCCGGTTGTCCTACTGTCTCTTGTGTCATAGGGAATTTCAAAATAAAAAGGCCCTCTTAGATCTAGGTGCCAGTGTCAATCTCTTACCCTATTCGGTTTATCTCTAATTAGGCCTCGAAAAACTTAAGGAGACACAAACTATCTTGCAATTAGCCGATCACTCTATCAAAGTACCGAAAGGGATAGTTGAGGATGTGTTGGTCCAAGTTGATGCTTTCTACTACCCGACGGATTTTATCGTCATGGACATACAACCAGTTGAGGGTGGAACTTCTCCCATTCCTATCATTCTGGGAAGACCATTCCTAGCTACTATCAATGTGCAAATTCATTGTAGGAATGAAAACATGAAATTGGTTTTCAGTAACATGACCGCGGAGGTTAATGTTTACAATCTCATGGAGTAACCGAATCTTGAGGATGATGATATTTGTGAGGTTGATTTCATCAATACTCTTACATACGAGTTCTTTAAATCCACGTGCTTTGAGGACCCTGTCGATCCGTGTTCTAATCAAGAAACCACATTCAATGGTGTGTCATTGCTCGAGTATTCTCTACTTGAGCTTGAGATTGAGGATGCCTTGGAATCCCAAGAATCCAAGAAAGTGGGAGAAGATGTCATATGGTGTTATCAATTTGAAAAACTTCTCCTATGTGACTCGATTCCCTTGCTGTCTAGCCGTGAAGTCCCCAAACTCGAGCTCAAATAATTGTCGAAAGATCTTAAGTACGTCTTCCTGGGGGACAAAGAGACTTTCCTGGTGGTAATTTCATCCCTACTTGACCATGATCAAGAAGGGAGTTTGATTGAATTGTTAAAAAATCACCGGAGTGCTTTGGGGTGGACAATTGCCGACCTAAATGGGATAAGTCCAACCATTTACACCAATAAGATCTACTTGAAGGACGATGCCAAGCCCTCGCGTCAAATGCAAAGGTGGTTAAATCCATACATGAAAGAGGTTGTGAGAGCTGAGGTTATTAAGTTGTTGGGCTGGGAATCATTTATCCCATTTCCAATAGTCAATGGGTAAGTCCTACCCAAGTTGTCCCAACGAAATCCGGGGTGACGGTTGTCAAGAATCTGAAAGGCGAACTCATTCCAACTCGTGTCCGTACCGGTTGGAGGGTTTGCAATGACTACCAAAAACTAAATGCCGTCACCCGAAAAGACCACTTCTCTCTACCTTTTCTCGATCAAATCTTAGAGACGGTGGTCGGCATAAATTCTATTACTTCTTGGATGGTTATTCGAGATATAACCAAATAGAAATTGTGCCCGAAGATCAAGAGAAAACCACGTTCACGTGTCCCTATGACACATTTGCTTATAGGAAAATGTCTTTTGGACTATCCAATGCACTGACGACTTTTCAATGGTGTATGCTTAGTATTTTCAGTGACATGGTGGAAATATGCTTAAAAGTCTTCATGGATGACTTTAGCGTATATGGTGATTCTTTTGATGATTGTCTAGGCAACGTAAAAAAAGTCCTAGGGAGGTGTAAGGAGAAAAATCTCATCCTCAATTGGGAGAAATGTCACTTTATGGTGACAAAGGGGATTGTTCTCGGCCACATTATCTCAAGTGAAGGAATTTAAGTCGATAAGGCCAAAGTTGAACTCATTGCCGACTTACCATCTCGCACATGTTTGAAAGATGTGAGATCTTTTCTTGGCCATGTCGGTTTCTATAGGAGGTTCATCAAAGATTTCAGTGCAATTTCACGCCCTATGTGTAATTTACTTGGGAAAGATGTTCCCTTTGAATGGACCGAGGCGTGTCAAGAATCATTTGACAAGTTAAAAACTTTGCTTACGACCGCTCCTATAATGCAATCCCCCGAGTGGTTCCTCCCATTCGAGCTCATGTGTAACGCTAGTGATTATGCAGTTGGGAGCGATTTTGGGCCAACGGAAGGATAAGCAACCATATGTCATTTACTACGCAAGTATGGCTCTCGATAGTGCCCAAATGAACTATTCTACTACCGAGAAAGAACTACTTGCCATAGTCTTCGCCCTTGATAAGTTTCGTCAATACTTGGTTGGATCCCAAATCGTGTGCTTTACCGATCATGCTGCTCTAAAGTATAATCTCAATAAGAAGGATGCTAAGGCCCGTTTGATTCGTTGGATCTTCCTTCTCCAAGAATTCGATTTATCTATCAAGGACAAAAAGGGTGTCGAGAATGTGGTTGTTGATCACCTATCTCGTTTGACGGTGAGTTTTGAGGTTGCGAACTTGACTCTGATAATGGACATGTTCCCCGATGAACACTTGTTCTCTATCTCCGCTTTGTCATGATACATCGACTTGGCAAATTTCTTAGCCATGGGAGTCGTTCTTTCACATTGGACTCCCCCAAGATAGGCATAAATTCGAGGTCGAGTGACAAACACTGAATATTGCACATTCATGTGCCAATATAATAGATATAGTGCTCATTTAATCCCCCAAATCCCTAATTTTACACGCATATTTGAATTAATATAATTTAATGACGATGTCACTCAAATGCGTGTAATTATGTATTTTTATATATTTTATATGTTTAAGTAACAATGAAGTGAAATAAAGGGAAGAAAATAAGTAACAACCACACTATAGTATATCCCATTTGTTAGTCAAAAGTTAAATAGTAAATAAATAGTAAAAATTACTGTTTGTTAAGAAGAATCCAATAAAAAAAAAGAGAGAGAAAGCGTAAAGAAACATCCAAGCTTGGATGTTGATGTGTTTTTTATAGTATTTTTTTGTTTCCTTTCACACACACACACACACACACACACTCTCTCTCTCTCTCTCTCTCTCTCTCTCTCTCTCTCTCTCTCTCTCTCTCTCTAAATATATGTGTATGTGTGTTTGCAGGGTTTGTCAAATAGCATCTGATAACAAGTTTGAAATAATGGACGAAGAAAAAGAAATATTGCCAATCTTCTGTTTAAAGTGATGAACGCAGTGACAAATGCATCACATAATCTCGTCTATAAAAAGGAGAAGCAAACGAGGAACAAGACATTCACAACTCACGCAGAGAAATTATACCACACACTGTTAGAGAGAGAATAATTTAGGGAGGTTATCATGTGAGCACTTCCTATTGTCCCTAGAAGTAGGATACCTTAGTTTTTCTTTGCCTTTTATAGTTCTAGTAGTTGTAAAAATTTAATTTTATCTAATTAATGATTTTATGTTCAAAAATATATAACAAAAATTTGTGTATTGTATTTCTCAAAATAAAATATTTATTTTCTCGTAGGACCTTTGTCAATTTGTAGTAGTAAAATATTCTTATAAAAATTTAGATTTAATATTTTGTCTAGTAGTAGTTGTAGTTGTCCCCTAAAATAGTTTGAAACCCCAAATTTTCAGTTTTTATAGTAATATTTTCATTCACTAGAAGACAGATTTTGCAAGTAAATATCAGACTTCTTAGCCACGTAGTTGTTATAATCACCTACCAAAGCCCCAAGCACACTCTATCTATATCTCACTCCCAAATTAGATTAGGATTTGGTTTGGCTTTACTTGTGTACTTGGAGTTCAACCACTGTGACCCCACAAGAAGTCAAAGTCAAAGGTTTAACATTTTATTTTTGGTTTAGTATTTTCATTTATTTATATTTTATTAGCCTAGTTGAACTAAACTTTGTTATTTTGCAGATTCCACAAATTCAACCCCAATTCATGTTAAGTGGAGAAAATATATATTAATATTAGTTTTCAACCTTACCTTGGTTTTATAACTTTAATTTTAATTAGATGGTGATTGTGTGCATCTATTTAATTTATCTTTAAAAGGTTATTTGGAAGACAATTTCAATTCCAAAATGGTAAGCTAAAATTTTAATTGGGGGTATGTAATAAAACTTAGGAACCACAACTTTTGTGCACTAATCTTAAATGGGCAAATTTATCTGGGTGAGTTGTTTTTCTATTTATGGCCAAAAATATCTATGTATTTATAGTTTATGACCATTTAACATGTTTGTATACTATGGTTATTTTAAACGTCAAAAGATTACATATTTGAAATAAGAATCTAATTATGTGAATTGTCAAACTATGCCTTTTGTCATACAAAACACCTTGCATACTCAAACAATTCATTTGACAAAGTTTATATTTCAAATATGTATATATATATTTCTACCCATTAATGGACAGTCAATTGTGTAGTGGCAGAGTGGTGGAGACTGGGTGCCGAATAATCCACGTCCGCAGTGGGTCACAGTTCGAACTTGGCTACTGCCCAATTGCCTCTTCATTTTTCTTTAAACCAAATGACATCATTTCATATCAAACCTGACACACTTGATATGACCTCAACTAGTGTAAGTTTATTTTTAAATAAAGATTCACTCTATTTAGAAATGTCAAATCCTTTACAAATGCACAAAAGTTGTGTGATCTAGTGTTGGTTTGCATATTCCCAATCCATTTAAATCATTTCTTCCTAGTTAATTAATATTTTCTGTTTTTAATAACTTTGCTTAAATATTTGTATTATTTTTATCTTTTGCTATAATAAAATCCAAAAAGTTTATTTCATGTAAATTTAGCTTTTATTTCTTTTTTTTCATTTTCTTACTAGTATCTTAGTTAACTTATTTTGCACTCTTAACATCTTTACCGTAAACTACTTAAAAAGAAAATAGCTTTTAATTAATTTTATTGCAAAATATAAAAACTAGTAGTTTAGTAAAAGCCTCAAAAATCCATCATCCTTTATTTTCTTTTTTTGGGACAAAATAGTTACTGCCTATCTTTATAAAATTATTTTTCGTTCCCTGTGGGTTCGACCTGGTCTTCCAGAACTGTATTATTCGTATGATCACCTACATTTGGATCTTAACTCAAATCCTATTTATACGGCTTAACGAGCATCTGTTAGTTCCTTTTTATCCTGTTTTTGTATATTGTTACTTCGTTTTCTAGTTTTTGACAGGATTTGGAAGAAATCACCTAAACCAGGCTAAACAGGATGAAAAAGCACAAAGAAAGAAGCTGAAAAAGCTAAGTCGCGCGCGCGAGAAACCGAGAATCGCTCGCGCGAAATCCCAAAATCACTCGCGCGATCCGCGCGCGTGAAGTTCTAAATGTCGCGCTCGCGCAGTCCGCTCGCTCGATCCGTACAGAAATCAAAGTTGCGTATTTCAGTATACTGAAGACTCCTGTGCAAACGAAACTGCTGAACGACGTCCAGACTGTAAATTACATCAGTTTCAGTCCGTTTCGGGTTAGGAAGGCTTCCAAAGCTTGTGTAAACTCTATATATATCCTAAATTACTTCAATTTTGAGGTTGGAAATTATTATACACACATTCTACAACCATACTTTCAGCTATTGAAGGGAGGGAAGCAAGGAGAAGAAGAAGAAGACCAAGGGTTTCCATGGCCTCCTCCATCAACTACTTGCCATCCATCACTTCCATGGACGGCTAGATCATAGATCTAGGGTTTCAATGAAGCCCTAGACGAGTAATAGGGTTTTATTTATGTTTTTATTTTAGGTTTATTATGTATGGATGACAGTCACATGTTTAGAGGATTTTTATAAATAAATCGTACTTCTATTGATTAAATCATTGCTTTCAAAGTTTATTCTTGTCTTAGATCTATTTTGACTGTGATGTGCTCAACGATCTATGCTTGCTGTGCTTGTTTAGATTGTTTACATGTGATGGTGCTTTATTGATTTGTGCTATCAAGTATCCGAATAGTCCATGCCTAGGTTAGACGGATTAGATCACAACCCTAGTTTAGTGTGGGATAATTCGTGCTAACCGAAGATGGATTATGTTGGTGCTTGAACCATGATTATCTTCTTGTCGGAGGAATTGGGCTTGTAGCTACAATTCCCCATTATCATCCAACGTAATAAGCTAAAGTAATTCATAAATATTCCTATTATGAAGCTAGTGGTGGATTTGCAATCCTAGGTTCCCTTAAATATTATTTAAACAACTTTAATTGCTTTCATAGTTTAGATTTAGTTTTATTGTTATTAGTTTAATTAAAATCAAATCAAAATCTGTTTTCATAATTAACTAAAGTTAGGTTTTAAAATTAAGTCGCTGTAGTTAACCAATCCCTGTGGGTTCGACCTTTGCTTTCACACTACAAATCTTTTGAAAAGTAAAGAACACTTTTTATATCTTGATTCTGACGCGATCAATTTTTGGCGCCGTTGCCGGGGATTGCATTACTACCTTTAGTTTTATAATCTTAGTTTAGTTAATTCGTAAATATTAGGTTAGTTTTTATTTTTTTTCTTATTTTCCGTTTTGTTTTTAGTTACTAACTTGTTCTTTTATTTTGTAGTCAACGTTTCCGAGTGGAGCAGCTAATTACATCAAAGGAGCTTACACAAATAAAAATAAAAATAAAATAAAATAAATTGCTTCTTGTGAAACTCGCTTTAAACCACTGTAAGTCAGGGCGCTGTGACGCACTATTTGCATTAGTTTAGGGTTAATTGCACTGCATTAGTTAGGAAACCCGGGGCGCTGGGCTTGACGCGGTCATTGCATTATAGGATAATATTCATGCATTACAGTAGTTGAGTGCTTGTTATCTTAGTTGCGTGATTGCTATTTGTTTTTTTAGTTGAGTCAGTTTTTGTTTTGAGTTTACTTTCTTTTAGTTTATGTTAGGTACACGTTCAAATAAACCAGAATTAAAACCTTTTGACTCTGAACTTGAACGTACATTAAGACTTAACAAGTCTTCAAACTTAACTTCTAGAACAAGGTTTTTAATAGACGACAATTTGACATCGAAACCAACGTCTTTATTTGAGTCCGAAATACGCAGTACTCTTACAAGACTAAAGAAACCACGCTTTAATAACATAGAACCAATTAAAATGGCAGACATTGGAAATAATAACGAAAACAACCAAAATAACAACGGAGCTAATATGAATAATCTTAATATACCGCCACCTCTTCCACTTATAAACTATTTTATTCCTACGACGTACACGCCACAAGCTGGTATCGAATTACCGGAGGCGACAACATCTCACTTTGAGATAAAGTCGTCTACCATCTCGCTACTTCCATCATTCCATGGCCGTCTAAATGAAGACCCTTACCAACACTTAGGGGATTTTTAGGGTATATGCTCTACTTTGAAAATACAAAACCTAAATAATGATGAATTAAAATTGCGGCTCTTCCCATTCTCCTTAAGAGACAAAGCGAAGTATTGGCTTCAATCACTTGAGCCAAACACAATAAAAACATGGGAAGCCTTACACACCGCCTTTTTACAAAAGTTTTTCCCTATTATGCGTACAAATAAGATAAGAAAAGATATAACTAATTTTGTGATGCAAGATGGGGAGACTCTTTATGACACTTGGGAACAATTTAAAGAATTGTTACGCTCATGCCCACACCATCAGGTTCCCAAGTGGCAATTGGTTCAAGTCTTCTACGAGGGGCTTATTCCCTCTGTTAGGAATACCGTCGATGCCGTTTGTGCGGGAACTTTCCTACACAAAAGCGCCGACGAGGCCTGGAAAATTTTTGAAACTTTGACCGAGAATTCGATGTACCAAGCGGTGTCTGTCCGTTCTGAGGGATACCTTCAACCTAAGCGAGAGGTGACAGTTGAGTCAAGTCAGTCAATGCAAATACAAGAATTAAATAGAAAACTTGACCGACTGATGCAAATGAACAAAACGTCTAATCCACCCTCTTCAGAAGTATGTGCATTATGTTCCGAACCGTCCCATAATATCGTTGCATGTCCTTCTGCATCTCAATATTCGGAATTTGTGGAGCAACACGTAAATGCTATGCAACAATTCCCACAAAATAATTATACTCCTAGGTCGAACAATTTTCCTAATACTTATCGACCCCAATATCAACAAAATCAATACCAACACCCACCTCCTAACCCTAATCCTCCACGGACTAACGCTTTTGAGGAAACGGTGTTGGCATCTCTTAAAAATATTGAAACTCAAGTCCACGCCCAAGCACAAATAGTGCACTCTCATACACAATCCATTGCGAAGCTTGAGTCTCAAATGGGACAAATAGCGAATACAATGAGTCGTAGAAACGAGGGTAAGTTGCCGAGCCAAACTATTCAAAACCCTAAGGGACAATATGAGATTAAGGGATCGAGTGAACAAGTAAACGCCGTATCGACTAGGACGACTATTCGGGAAGAGGAAGCTGTTGAACTTCCGAATGAGAATGTGAAAGATATGAATACTAACTCGAATAAGATGGGTGAGGACGTGGATAAAAATAAAAAAGATAAAGAACCGGTCCCAACGAACTATATTCCGAGAATGCCATATCCACCAAACGTTGAGGGACAGTCACATTTGCCCAAGAAAGGGTCAAAAATGGAAGATATACTCGAGGTGTTTAAACAAGTTAAAATCAATATTCCTTTCCTCGATTCTATTAAACAAATTCCCGCTTATGCTAAATGTTTAAAAGACCTTTGTACTCAAAAGCGCAAAATACGTAGTCATACTCCTAAAAAGGTCTTTCTCACAGAAAAAATAAGCTCTATATTCCAACACGCTCCTCCGAAGTATAAGGATCCTGGTACGCCTACGATTTCATGTGTCATAGGTGACACTATCATTCATCGGGCTCTCCTTGACTTAGGAGCTAGTGTTAATCTCATACCTTATCACGTCTATAAACAATTAGGTCTAGGTGAACTGAAACCTACGGCCGCTACAATACAATTAGCGGATCATTCTATTAAAATACCTAGAGTAATCGTCGAGGACGTCTTGGTTAAGGTTGATAAATGCTATTATTTTGTCGACTTCATGGTCCTTGACACTGAACCCGTGCTAGATGCTAGGAAACACACTCCTGTCATTCTAGGCCGTCCATTCTTAGCAACCGCTAACGCACGTGTTAACTGCCGGACGGGGGTAATGAAAGTGTCGTTTGGGAACATGAACTTAAAATTAAACATTTTTAATGCTATGGATCAACCTCCTAAAGACGACGATTACCTATGTGAGGCGGAAGGTGAGGTAAGACGGAATATTGAGCCTAATAAAGCAATAAATGTGAGTAACAACAAAGATATAGCGGATGATGAGTGGATGAACCCTAATACCTCGGACCCTAATGCTGAATCTACTCGGAAGGTAAGAAATCGATTTGAACATACTGACAAACCGTCAATCGAATTAATTCAAAGCGACGTGATTTCTGCTTACCACCGAGCTCTACCTGATATTCTTAGGGGTACAAAGTCTGATTTTCAACCTCCGTGAGTCTTGAGCTAGAACGGTCTAGCTGAAGACGTAAAAGTTAGCGCTTCTTGGGAGGCAACCCAAGCTTTATTTCGTTCATTTTTCTTATTTTTGGTCGTTTTTGAGTTTGTTTGAGTCTGTTTTGGACATTCTGGATAGGTTTGGGGGTTGGAATTAATTTATTTTAATATTATATACATAATTTTAGCCAAAAAATGGGAAAAACCCTTCTCGCGCGCGCATCCCGCTCGCGCGAGACGTCACTCGCGCGAGAATGTGCCTTAGTGTTTTTTCTTTCTTTTTCCTTATATGAGCTCTCAGCATTTACTCGCGCCTGTTTTCGCGGGCCCGAGGAACCTCACTGGCGCGATTTTGTGATTAAAAAAAAAAAATTGGAAATCGCGCACGCGACGGCCGCTCGCGCGATTTCCCCTTTTCTTGATATTTGCTTTTCTTTTCTGTATCCTTCCCCCATACCTGCTCAGGTAGTTTTTCCATTTCTGTTTTTGTTTCGTAGGTCCTTTTCCATCAGGTTTTTGATTGTTGTCATAATTCTGGTTATGTTTTATTTTCTTTTATCGTATGCTTTATTTTCTTTTCTAGTTTATGTTTATTTTGTTTTCTTTGTTTTGTTATATCGTATAGATTAGGTTAATTTATTTATATTTCTTTTAGTTGTTTTTCATCTTTTCTTTGTTTAGTTTCTTTTCTCTAGTATTAACAGGTACATTTGAACTTTATCGCTATATTCTTATACCTTCACCTGTTTGTCATTGCCGAGATCGAGGTACTATCGTTCCTTCATTACGTACTTTCCGTTCTTTCATTTTATTGTTTCATTATGGACAATGAAAGGTTTAGGTTTGGGGGTATGCACACATGCACATTATTTTATGCATACCAATTTTCAAATTTTTCGATTTGTGCTTAAATAAACGATGTTACCGACGTTTTTGCAATTTTAAGTCGATACTTCTTGTTAAATAACTTTGATTGTTATAGAATGATAAACAAGGAAAGATGTGATTAAACATTTGCTGAAGTCATGATGTAACGTTTTAAGTTATGTATTGTTCGAATCGTAGTTTTATATCATAAATTTGCACACAAAGCTATGCACTGCACGTAGTCGTTTGAATACATGTTTGATGTGAACTATAATATGATTCGGATTTCTAGATAACACATGATGGAGACTAGACCCAGTAAGCTTTTGAGCCTATCTTTTCTTTTTAGAGGGTTATAAATACATTGTGTTTGTCGAATTTCATTAAATTAGCGCATTAATTTGTTGTTTAGTCTCATTATTCTTGTTTTGGTTGATAATCAAGTTAAAATATTTGTTACCTTGCTAAATAGTCTTCCATTGTAAACATTGAAGAACCATACAACTTTAGGACATGATTTTAGGCCTTCTTTGTTTACTGCCGGCTGATAAATGATAAAATTTCCTTAGTTCGCCCCGTTGAGCCATTAAAGTACCTCTGTTTCTTTGTTCACCATTATCCTCTTTAAAAGCTCCAACTTGATCAACTTGGAGTATACCACTGGAAGAGTGATCAACTTTTAGTAGTATTAAGGCGATGTGTTGATTGAGAAGAAGAAAGATAAGATGTGTTTGGGGTAGTTGCTGGGTATTCAATGAATAATCATTTGAGAAGCAAGAAAAGAAAAAGGAAAAGAAAACAAAATAAAAAAGAAAAAGGTTGATAAAAAAAAATGAATGAGAGAAGAGAATGAAAAAAGAGAAAGTTGGTAGAGAAGAAGAATGAAAGAAATCGAACATGCCTTACAATGCCATTCTGAGATTACCTACCTAGTATATCCTTTTTCATTACCTGAGCCACAATACAACCTTTGAAAAGTCCTAGTTGATCCTAGAAAATATGATTTAGATATGTAAACGATGGGAAGGGATTAAAACATGGTAATAATTAATTTTTCTTGATTATTGGCATCCTATCCATGAGACTACTGTTCTTTCGTGTCATGCATCTTTTCCGAGTTGTATGTGAGCGTTTATCGTTGTGAAAACATATTTCCTTTGCTCGCATATACTAGATAAATTACACCTGTTTCTGAGTGTTTCATTTGAAAGTGTAATTCATTGTGAGATTCGTAGTCGAAGCATAGTTGGATGGTTATCCGAGTTATATTCCATGTTCATGACATACGCGTGTTCATTTGACTACCACATCACACACGTGCAATCTTATGAGGAACTCTATTGATTCGTACATTGCATGCACTTGATTGTTTCTCATGATATAGGTGAACGTTTGATTCTGTTTCTTCTGGTTCGTTATTCTATTTCGAATCGTTGTTTATAATAAGGAGTAGTGTTTATTGGTTTTTCGTTTTAATAAAACTTTTTAAATTTACAAGTTAATAAAAATGGTTGTGGGTAACTTGTTGATGAGAACCCTCACGAGACTTCACTCGTCCGACTAGGGACACCTAGAGGTTTAAAAGGCTTGTTGCATATGCTAAATGCAATCGCAATCCATGCAAAAATGGAATAGATTTTTATTAGTAGTTTTTATTTTAGTTTTGCTCGAGGACTAGCAAAATGTAGGTTTGGGGGTGTGATCGGGAGAGAACAAATCCTATTTATACGCCTTAACGAGCATCTGTTAGTTCCTTTTTATCCTGTTTTTGTATATTTTTACTTCGTTTTCTAGTTTTTGACAGGATTTGGAAGAAATCACCTAAACCAGGCTAAACAGGATGAAAAAGCACAAAGAAAGAAGCTGAAAAAGCTAAGTCGCGCGCGCGAGAAACCGAGAATCGCTCGCGCGAAATCCCAAAATCACTCGCGCGATCCGCGCGCGTGAAGTTCTAAATGTCGCGCTCGCGCAGTCCGCTCGCGCGATCCGTACAGAAATCAAAGTTGCGTATTTCAGTATACTGAAGACTCCTGTGCAAACGAAACTGCTGAACGACGTCCAGACTGTAAATTACATCAGTTTCAGTCCGTTTCGGGTTAGGAAGGCTTCCAAAGCTTGTGTAAACTCTATATATATCCTAAATTACTTCAATTTTGAGGTTGGAAATTATTATACACACATTCTACAACCATACTTTCAGCTATTGAAGGGAGGGAAGCAAGGAGAAGAAGAAGAAGACCAAGGGTTTCCATGGCCTCCTCCATCAACTACTTGCCATCCATCACTTCCATGGACGGCTAGATCATAGATCTAGGGTTTCAATGAAGCCCTAGACGAGTAATAGGGTTTTATTTATGTTTTTATTTTAGGTTTATTATGTATGGATGACAGTCACATGTTTAGAGGATTTTTATAAATAAATCGTACTTCTATTGATTAAATCATTGCTTTCAAAGTTTATTCTTGTCTTAGATCTATTTTGACTGTGATGTGCTCAACGATCTATGCTTGCTGTGCTTGTTTAGATTGTTTACATGTGATGGTGCTTTATTGATTTGTGCTATCAAGTATCCGAATAGTCCATGCCTAGGTTAGACGGATTAGATCACAACCCTAGTTTAGTGTGGGATAATTCGTGCTAACCGAAGATGGATTATGTTGGTGCTTGAACCATGATTATCTTCTTGTCGGAGGAATTGGGCTTGTAGCTACAATTCCCCATTATCATCCAACGTAATAAGCTAAAGTAATTCATAAATATTCCTATTATGAAGCTAGTGGTGGATTTGCAATCCTAGGTTCCCTTAAACATTATTTAAACAACTTTAATTGCTTTCATAGTTTAGATTTAGTTTTATTGTTATTAGTTTAATTAAAATCAAATCAAAATCTGTTTTCATAATTAACTAAAGTTAGGTTTTAAAATTAAGTCGTTGTAGTTAACCAATCCCTGTGGGTTCGACCTTTGCTTTCACACTACAAATCTTTTGAAAAGTAAAGAACACTTTTTATATCTTGATTCTGACGCGATCAAAATTGAACTCTCTTTCTAGAGTAGATAATACAATTGAAAGCTCACTATAATTCACTCTCTCAACGATATACAAATGAAGAGCTAGAGCAAATTGATTAACTTATACAACTAGGGCTCAAAAGTGAATGATGAAAGATCACAAAGTTGTGTGATTCAAATAATGTTTTCCAAATAGAATGATCAACTTTAAAAGGTTTGGAAAAACATGTATTTATAGGCTACGAAAGATTATAGCCGCTAGTGACATAATGGTAAATATTTGGCCTTAAAAGAAAACTAGCCGTTATGCAAAAATTGCACAATCCAGTCGACTGATGCCTCGACCCAGTCGACTGATGCCTTTTTCAGTCGACTAAAAATTGGTCCGGTCGACTGAATGTGGTAAAGCAGAACCTCTGTTTTTCTTGCAGAAACCAGTCGACTTAAAGGAGGCCCGGTCGACTGAAAATTGAAGGGTCTAGTCAACTGGGAAAATGTTCAGTCGACTGTTTTACTTGTGAAAAACAGTTTTCTTATTTTTGAAAAGTTTATCCAAGTTTTAAACCTTTAAGCCCTTTATGAGTGATGATCAAAATGCTTTTACAAGTAAACCTAGTTTTCAACTAAGGATGAAAGATCTTCAAATCTTCAAGCTTGATCCTTGTTGTGCTCAATCACTCTTGGGCTTCACCATATGCTATCTGAATTAAATAAACAAACTTAATTAGAACCTTTAAGAGCATAGTTCAAGAGATTAGCACACTGAAAATGACTTGATAATAGATTAGAATATAACAAATAAGACCATGCTATTATCATTATGTTTGTCATTATCAAAACACACATAAATAATGTCACGCCCCGACGTAGCATAATTCAGGAAAGCATTTAATTTCCTTTATGGACTCGTAGGTCGTGACAAGTGAGTATGACCAATTGTCCCTGCAACAAATAACTTAACAACATTTCTAGAGCAAAGGATACTAACAAAACATAAGTTCCAAAATTAAAACTTACTAACTATTACAGCAGTCATAATCTTAGGCACAAAACGCCTTATTCAAAATCTAAACTAGTTTATTACAACCCAAATTAAAAAGACGTAGGAAATATAAAGCAGCCTCCTGGAAAGTCCCATGCCTCTAACTAGCATAGTCGAAATACCCTGGCCGCTCCTGACCCTGAAAATCTAGACATACAGTCCAGGACGCATCAACGCCGTCAGCTTATGCAAGCTGGTGAGCAAAATAAACAAGTGCTCGCAATGTATATATAAGCATATAAACAACGGTGCAATTTAACTTTAAAAGTAATAGATTCAAGGTTCCAATTCCAATATAAGTCACGGGGGAATAAAGTAAGCAATAAATATGCGACCGTGTATGAACAATGTAACATCTCATCTTTCTGACTCTTTTCTCTCAACAAGACTCGACTCAACCAAACCATTACCTCAGATACCAGGAATACTATCCGATCGATATCTAAGTCGAACACAACACTATCGCCTCCAATACCAGGAATAATATCCGATCGATATTGAGGTCGCACACCACGCTATTGCCTTAGATACCAGGAATAATATCCGATCGATATCTGGGTCAATCACGACCAACCATCGCTTCGGATACCAGGAATAATATCCGATCGATATCCGAAATGAGCGCCTTAGATACCAGGAATAATATCCGATCGATATCTAAGCCGTACTCAATACCATCGCTTCGGATACCAGGAATAATATCCGATCGATATCCGAAACGAGCGCCTTAGATACCGGGAATAATATCCGATCGATATCTAAGTCGTACTCAATACCATCGCTTCGGATACCAGGAATAATATCCGATCGATATCCGAAACGAGCGCCTTAGATACCAGGAATAATATCCGATCGATATCTAAGCCGTACTCAACATTGTCGCCTCCAATACCAGGAATAATATCCGATCGATATTGAGGTCGCACATCGGACCGCCACTCTTTACTCTTTTCACACTTTCTCACACACCATGCATGTCGACTCCACCTCAACCCTATCATGCATGTCAATGTCCATGAAATGTAACACCAAACAAAAGTACGAGAAATCAAGTCTTTTTTATTTTTTTTATCCTTCTTTATTAACAAGGTACAATGTACTTAGAATCATTGAGTTAGCACCCATGATCTAAATTATCAAGTAATATATGAAACAACATGTAAATTTATCAAAAACTACCTTAATATGCTTTTACAGTTACTAGTGCACAAGCATGTTCACTTTGAAGCAATGCCCTTAAAAATGAGTTATAATTTTTATGGATAAATTACATATCAAATGAAAGGTCTTTGAGTCTAGTTTCCAACGCTTCGAACGGTGCGCGTTTTCGAGTTTTCTAGAGGAAGTTATGACCGTTTTAGTAAAAGTCGTCAGTGCTGAAAAAATGCCAATCGATTGGAAAAAGTGCCAATCGATTGGAACACATACCAATCGATTGGTAAACATGCCAATCGATTGGCATCAGCAGTTTCTCCCGTGTTACGAATTTAAAGCCTCTTTTGACCCGTTTTGCAAACTGAACTCAAACAAGTCATGCAATATACCATTTTCTTCGTTTTTCCGCAAGGATTACGAATACGTGATCGGTTTAAACTAATTTGAACCGTAGCTCCCGAGATTTATGAAAAACCGAGAGGTTACAAAACTTTAAATCAACGATACGTCGCGATACGGATGAATTACTGCGTAGGATTCGAACCACAGCTTATTGGGACCAAGATCTTCCATTCCCAATTCACGGATTTCATTTTGGTTAACTTTTACAAAACTCCATTTTTAAGCTCCCATGGTATATCTATATATATATATATACATATATACACACATAAATGAACTGAAATATACATGTATAAACATGGTAAGTGAGTTTAAATTACTCACTGAGGTGATTATACTGAAAATTTGAGACCGAGAGTTTCCGCCGAAAAATCCGCCGTTAGATTTTACTCCTCCGTTTTCTTGGTCTTGATATATATATATATAGCTATGTATGTGTGTTATGTGTGTGTGATCTTGAGAGAGCAAGAGAGTGATAGAGAGAATTGAGAGAGTATTAGAGTTGAATTGAGGGAGGGAGAGAGAGCTTGTTCATAAACTGTGAGAATAGAGAGACTGATATAGTGATTATATAGACAACCCAAAATTGGGCTCCAAGCAATGACTAGAAGTCATATGGTGTGGTTGAGCTCACGTGCTCCCACACCTAAAACGCGATATACACGCAGGTTTAAATCAAAACTGGTATTTTTAAGTTTTGAAATAAAAAATACAGAAATTATATTAGTGTAGGAAATTATTCCCGGTTTGTACAAAAATATAGATATCGATTTTGAAACCATAGAAAATATTTTGGAAATTACAGTTTGACCCCAGATATATATATATAAATAGAAATTAAAATTAAAATGAACATTTATTAATGGAAAGGAAAATACAGGGTGTTACACTCTACCCACCTTAATAGAGATTTCGCCCCGAAATCTGAGCTAACTAATCCTGAAACAACTCGGGGTTTCTAGTCCTCATGTCTGACTCTAACTCCCACGACGCTTCTCCCTCGTCATGATGCCTCCACTGAACCTTAACCAAAGGAACGCCCCTTCTTCTCAGCCTCTTGATACTCTGGTCAAGACTCCTCACATGTCTATCCTTGTAGACAACATTCTGACTCGTCTTAATATCATCAAAATTAACCACATGTGAAGGGTCCCGTATGTATTTCCTTAACATACTGACATGGAACACGTTATGAACACCAGACATCTTTGGTGGCAACGCGAGTCGATAAGCCACTTTTCCAACTCGCTCCAATATCTCAAACGGTCCGATGAAACGGGGTGCCAACTTCCCTCTTTTCTGACCAAAACGTACCACTCCCCGAACGAGTGAAACCTTAAGGAGGACGTGATCACCAATACTGAACTCCAAATCCTTTCGACGTCGATCCGCATAACTCTTGTGCCTGCTCTGTGCAGTTTTCATTCTTTCCTTAACCAGTGAAATCTTCTCATTGGTTTCTCTCACCAAATCTGGTCCCAATAATTATGTGTCTCCCACTTCAGCCCAACACAACGGAGATCGACATGGCCGTCCGTACAAGGCTTCGAACGGTGCCATTCCAATACTCGAGTGATAACTGTTGTTATACGCAAATTCGACCAACGGCAAGTGTGTCTCCCAAGACTCTTCAAAATCGATTGCACAAGCTCTTAGCATATCTTCCATAATTTGATTAACACGCTCGGTCTGTCCATCTGTCTGAGGATGGAAAGCAGTACTCATCTTGAGCGAAGTTCCCATAGTCTTCTGCAAACTTTCCCAAAATCCCGAGGTAAAACGTGCATCTCGGTCTGATACAATCGACACAGGCGCACCGTGCAGTCGCACCACTTGCTGTATGTACATTCGACTCATCCTTTCTACTGGGTAAGTCATATTGTACGTGATAAAGTGTGCGGACTTCGTCAGACGATCCACAATTACCCAAATCGCGTCATGATTCTGTTGTGACTGGGGTAATCCAACCACAAAATCCATAGTTATGTGTTCACACTTCCATCCTGGAACAGGTAAAGGTTGCAACAATCCCGAGGGTCTCTGATGTTCGGCCTTCACTTGTTGACAAGTCAAACATTTAGACACAAACTCGGCTACTTCTCGTTTCATCCCTTCCCACCAGAAGTTTCTCTTCAAATCCTTATACATCTTTGTTCCTCCTGGGTGCACTGTCAGTCTCGATTTATGTGCTTCTTCGAGAATATCTTTTCTCAAATCTCCAGAATCTGGCACACACAATCTGTCTCGACATCGGTATCCTCCATCGGCCCCAACCTTCCATTCTGTAGGGTCATTTTCTGACATCTTGGCGAACCATGCTTGAAATTTCTCGTCTTTCTTCTGGGCCGCGATGATTCGACTCACAAGTGTTGGTTGTATTACGAGGCATCCAAAGTGTTGCCCGACACTTCCCTCAGAAATTTGCATATCAAATTCTGCGATTGTCTCTAAAGCTTTCCATTCGCTTATCATCAATGAAGCAATCATTCCTTGAGGTTTCCGACTTAAGGCATCAGCGACTACATTAGCCTTACCAGGGTGGTACTCTAATGTAAAGTCGTAATCCTTAATCAGCTCCATCCACTGACGTTGCCTCATGTTCAGCTCTTTCTGAGTAAACAAATACTTGAGGCTCTTGTGGTCCGAGAATAGATCAAACTTCTCCCCATAGAGATAGTGTCTCCAGATCTTGAGCTCAAACACAACGGCTGCCAGTTCCAAATCATGAGTTGGGTAATTCAATTCATTCGGCTTCAACTGTCGTGAACCATAAGCTATGACCTTACCATCTTGCATAAGGACACACCCCAATCCTTGATACGAGGCGTCACTAAAAATAGTGAACTTCTCACCGTCCTTTGGTATCGCAAGCACTGGCGCTGTTGTCAATCTCTCTTTCAATTCCAAAAAAGCGCGTTCATGCTTATCAGCCCATTCAAACTTCAAATCTTTCTTAGTCAAACCAGTTAACGGGGCTGCTATCTTTGAGAAACCCTCTACAAATCTCCGATAGTAACCGGCGAGTCCCAGAAAACTTCTGACTTCTGTAGCATTGGTTGGCTGAGTCCAATTCGCCACTGCATCGGTCTTTGAGGAGTCAACCGCGATTCCTTGTTGTGAGATCACATGTCTGAGAAACTTAACTTCTTAAAGCCAGAATTCACACTTGCTGAATTTAGCATACAGGAGGTGATCCTTGAGAGTCTGCATCGCGATCCGTAGATGTTGCTCATGCTCTTCCTCTGACTTGGAATAGATCAAAATATCATCAATAAAGACAATAACGAATTGATCCAAATAGGGCTTGAATACTCTGTTCATCAAGTCCATAAACACAGCCGGAGCATTCGTCATCCCAAACGGCATCACTAAGAACTCATAGTGTCTGTATCTCGTCCTGAAAGCAGTTTTAGGTATGTCTTCCTTCCGCACCCTCAACTGATGATACCCTGACCGTAGATCAATCTTAGAAAAGGTCGTGGCTCATTGCAACTGATCAAACAGATCGTCTATCCGACGTAAAGGATACTTATTCTTGATAGTAACCTTATTCAGTTCTCGGTAGTCAATACACAACCGCACTGACCCATCCTTCTTCTTCACGAATAACACTGGTGCTCCCCAGGGTGAAGTACTTGGACAAACAAAACCCAATTTTTCAAGTTCTTGAACTTGTTCCTTCAGCTCCAATAGCTCGGTAGGGGCCATCCTGTAGGGAACCTTGGTTATAGGTCGAGTACCTGGCACCAATTCCACACAGAATTCTATGTCCCTTTCCGGCGGTAATCCTGAAATATCTCAAAATACTTCCTCGAACTCTTTGATCACCGGGATTGATGACACTGTCACCTCTGCACTGACAACCTCAATGTTTGCTAGGCATCTGGTGAGGAACATATCACCTGAAGGGTTACATTGGAAATCAAAGAGTCGATTCCCATTGTCCGCAAATGTGATCTTCTTCCTTGCACAATCCAACTTCGCATGATTCTCCTTGAGCCAATCCATTCCCAAGATTATATCAAATTCTTTCATCGACAGAACCACCAATCTCGCCAAAAGTTCACAATCTCCTAACCGTAGAGGACAGTCCTTACATACATGTAATAACTTGACTGTGGTCCCTAAGGGTGAGACAGCACTCAAAGCTTCCTCTAAACGTTGCGTTACTATACCCAACTTCCGAACAATCTTAACAGATATAAAGGAATGTGTAGCACCCGTGTCAAATAAAACTTTAACATGAGAGTTAAACAAGGTTAGAGTACCTTCCACTGCCCGTTGCTCAGGCGATCCTTCCTCATAAGTACCTCCTTCGTACCCTGTTTCTTCATAGCCAGCAGCCTCGGGGATAACAGCATTCAGGTGGGCCTGTCCTTGCTGACCGTAATTGCCTCTCCTAGGAGCCTTGCATTCTGGACTTATGTGACCTGGCATGCCACAATTATAGCACACAACTCCCGGACGATCAACACGCCTAGTTATTCTGCAATCTTTAGCTCGGTGACCGGGATTACCACAATTGAAGCAGTTATTGTTGTTGTTCCCTCCTGTTGTTCGAGGCGGATACTGCTGTACTGCTTGTGTCTGTTGAGGCTTCTTCCCTCCATCCCAGGTCCTTTTCTGTCCCTGATGGTACCCAGGTTTCTGTCCGGGATAACCCTTCTATGGAGGTCTATTTCCAAATGGCTTCGGATTCTGACAACCATCATTCTCCAACCCCGTAGCTAATCTTACAAGAGCTTCAAATGACTAGCCCAGATGCCCCATAGTCAGATGTCGGAGAGACAAGTTGAGACCCCGGTGGTACTTCTTGATTTTCTTCTGGGTTGTGTCCACCATATGTGTAGCAAAGCGAGACAGACGCTCAAACCGAGTGGTGTACTCTCAGACAGTCAGATTCCCTTGAGTCAACTCCATAAACTCTTTCTCTCTCTTGTCCTTCTCTTCTTCAGGAAAATACTTCTCGAGAAACCTTTCCTTGAACACCACCCATGGCATTCTCCTTGCAGCTTCTTCCCCTATGGTCGCCTTTTCAGCATCCCACCAATCAGCCGCTGCATAAGACAGCTGAAAGATAGCCAGACGCTTCTTCTCCAGATCCGTGCACTCTATGGTCTCAAAGATACGTTCCATCTGGCGTAGCCACTGTTCCGCTTGCTAGGGTTCATCAGTCCCCGCAAAATACTCGGGTCGCAGAGAGCGAAATTCCTTGAGAAGCTTGTCTCCAGTCTGGTGGGCTTGCCTCCCATTCCCGTTATGATTTCCATTCTGATTATTGTTCCTCGCATTCTGATCACTAACCCTCTCCAATCTTCTTACAAAAGCCTCAAACATTCCGGTTGGATCTACTACCGGCGGTGCATCTTCAATAGCGGGACGATTCTTGAGATTTCTTTCAGCCATGTAATCGAGAGAACGGTACCTATCCATTGATCAACAAGAATTCGGTCAATCTCTCGAGAAGAAGGAAAATTTTAAACGATAGAAAGCGACTAAACACGGAATGAAGTCGAACTATCTTATCTTAATTCTATCTTAACGGGAGATCCTAGGTGTCTTAGATAATTGGTCGAGCCATAACCTGGCTCTGATACCAAAAAGCCTGTCACGCCCCGACATAGCATAATTCAGGAAAGCATTTAATTTCCTTTATGGACTCGTAGGTCGTGACAAGTGAGTATGACCAATTGTCCCTGCAACAAATAACTTAACAACATTTCTAGAGCAAAGGATACTAACAAAACATAAGTTCCAAAATTAAAACTTACTAACTATTACAGCAGTCATAATCTTAGGCACAAAACGCCTTATTCAAAAATCTAAACTAGTTTATTACAACCCAAATTAAAAAGACGTAGGAAATATAAAGCAGCCTCCTGGAAAGTCCCATGCCTCTAACTAGCATAGTCGAAATACCCTGGCCGCTCCTGACCCTGAAAATCTAGACATACAGTCCAGGACGCATCAACGCCGTCAGCTTATGCAAGCTGGTGAGCAAAATAAACAAGTGCTCGCAATGTATATATAAGCATATAAACAACGGTGCAATTTAACTTTAAAAGTAATAGATTCAAGGTTCCAATTCCAACATAAGTCACGGGGGAATAAAGTAAGCAATAAATATGCGATCGTGCATGAACAATGTAACATCTCATCTTTCTGACTCTTTTCTCTCAACAAGACTCGACTCAACCAAACCATTACCTCAGATACCAGGAATACTATCCGATCGATATCTAAGTCGAACACAACACTATCGCCTCCAATACCAGGAATAATATCCGATCGATATTGAGGCCGCACACAACGCTATTGCCTCAGATACCAGGAATAATATCCAATCGATATCTGGGTCAATCACGACCAACCATCGCTTCGGATACCAGGAATAATATCCGATCGATATCCGAAACGAGCGCCTTAGATATCAGGAATAATATCCGATCGATATCTAAGCCGTACTCAATACCATCGCTTCGGATACCAGGAATAATATCCGATCGATATCCGAAACGAGCGCCTTAGATACCGGGAATAATATCCGATCGATATCTAAGCCGTACTCAATACCATCGCTTCGGATACCAGGAATAATATCCGATCGATATCCGAAACGAGCGCCTTAGATACCAGGAATAATATCCGATCGATATCTAAGCCGTACTCAACACTGTCGCCTCCAATACCAGGAATAATATCCGATCGATATTGAGGTCGCACATCGGACCGCCACTCTTTACTCTTTTCACACTTTCTCACACACCATGCATGTCGACTCCACCTCAACCCTATCATGCATGTCAATGTCCATGAAATGTAACACCAAACAAAAGTACGAGAAATCAAGTCTTTTTTATTTTTTTATCCTTCTTTATTAACAAGGTACAATGTACTTAGAATCATTGAGTTAGCACCCATGATCTAAATTATCAAGTCATATATGAAACAACATGTAAATTTATCAAAAACTACCTTAATATGCTTTTACAGTTACTAGTACACAAGCATGTTCACTTTGAAGCAATGCCCTTAAAAATGAGTTATAATTTTTATGGATGAATTACATATCAAATGAAAGGTCTTTGAGTCTTGTTTCCAATGCTTCGAACGGTGCGCGTTTTCGAGTTTTCTAGAGGAAGTTATGACCGTTTTAGTAAAAGTCGTCAGTGCTGAAAAAGTGCCAATCGATTGGAAAAAGTGCCAATCGATTGGAACACATACCAATCGATTGGTAAACATGCCAATCGATTGGCATCAACAGTTTCTCCCCTGTTACGAATTTAAAGCCTCTTTTGACCCATTTTGCAAACTGAACTCAAACAAGTCATGTAATATACCATTTTCTTCGTTTTTCCGCAAGGATTACGAATACGTGATCGGTTTAAACTAATTTGAACAGTAGCTCCCGGGATTTATGAAAAACCGAGAGGTGACAAAACTTTAAATCAACGATACGTCGCGATACGGATGAATTACTGCGTAGGATTCGAACCACAACTTATTGGGACCAAGATCTTCCATTCCCAATTCACGGATTTCATTTTGGTTAACTTTTACAAAACTCCATTTTTAAGCTCCCATGGTGTATCTATATATATATATACATATATACACACACACATAAATGAACTGAAATATACATGTATAAACATGGCGAGTGAGTTTAAATTACTCACTGAGGTGATTATACTGAAAATTTGAGACCGAGAGTTTCCGCCGAAAAATCCGCCGTTAGATTTTACTCCTCCGTTTTCTTGGTCTTGATATATATATATAGCTATGTATGTGTGTTATGAGTGTGTGATCTTGAGAGAGCAAGAGAGTGATAGAGAGAATTGAGAGAGTATTAGAGTTGAATTGAGGGAGGGAGAGAGAGCTTGTTCATAAACTGTGAGAATAGAGAGACTGATATAGTGATTATATAGACAGCCCAAAATTGGGCTCCAAGCAATGACTAGAAGTCATATGGTGTAGTTGAGCTCACGTGCTCCCACACCTAAAACGCGATATACACGCAGGTTTAAATCAAAATTGGTATTTTTAAGTTTTGAAATAAAAAATACAGAAATTATATTAGTGTAGGAAATAAATCCCGGTTTGTACAAAAATATAGATATCGATTTTGAAACCATAGAAAATATTTTGGAAATTACAGTTTGACCCTAGATATATATATATATATAAATAGAAATTAAAATTAAAATGAACATTTATTAATGGATAGGAAAATACAGGGTGTTACAAATAATGCCTTGAAGAAATTCAAGGGTAATAGTTAATGTAGTAAATCCACGTGTAGCTAGTTTTCTGGGTCAGAGTTCATCAACCCATCTATGGATCTTTGTGTTTGTTGAAAGTCTAAAGGGTTTAGATTTTCTTAGGTGATTGAAGAGTGTTGGGTTTGTAATATGCTTGTTTCTTTACCTCCATTTCCATGCAATATGAGTTATTGAATCTACATTACTAATCCAACATTTGCCCCTAGTCCCCTCGAGTTTTCATCTTTCATAGTGGGGTTGACAACCCATATGTTTGATTGTTAGCCTCCGGGGAACTTTGTTCACTTGAGAAATCCTCTTCGAATCCCTAAGACTTATCCTTGTGTGATCCAAGGTTGGTAACATGACCCCTAGCCCTTTATCCCTTTTTTAAATCAAACTTGTCAAATCTTTTTCACTTGTAGTAGTGAATCCTAGTCGTTTCTCACTAGTCATCTTAATTAGTCATCAATTTTACCTTAATGTTACTTGTATTCTAGTTATAATCTTAGTGTTAGAGAACCTCCAATCAACCATCTTTTCTTTCTTTTTTGGTTACTAGAGTAGTGTATTCGAGTCTTGAAACTATAATCTTCCGGTTAAGTCCCCGTAGAAATCGACCTCGTACCTACCCGAGTATTACTTGTTATGATTGATTTGCACTTGAATCATACTTATCCCGAGAGCGAACACCGAACACTCAGAAACAAATTTAGCAACTTCTCATTTCATACCTCTCTACCAAAAAATTTCTCGCAAGTTTCGGTACATTTTGTTACTTTCCGGATGAACTGAATATCTAGTACTATATGCTTCCTCTAGGATTCGCTCCTTCAAGTCTTTCACATTCGATACACATAAACGACTTCCAAACATCAACACACCTTGTTCCAGAGTAAACCTCGGTCACTTCCCCAGAGCCATCTCATCTCTCATTTTACACAAATAGCAGTCATTGAACTGTTCTGGCTTGATCTCGTCATTGATATTCGGGTGGGCTATGATTGCCATCATTAAGCCACCACTCGTCTTTAGAATCACATCTAGTTCAAAATGTTCAATTTATCTAATTAATTCTTTTTGCTTGGTTAGCTCATTGGCTAAGTTTTATGTCGTCTTCTGGCTTAACGCATCAGCTACTACATTAGCCTTCCTCGGATGTTATTCAATCAAAAGATCGTAATCCTTCATCAACTCTAGCCATCTCCTCTATCTCATGTTCAAACCTCTTTGCATGAATAGGTACTTCAAACTCTTGTGGTCCGTGAAGATCTCACACTTCTCACCATATAAGTAATAACTCCAAATCTTCAAAGTATGGATTACCGCGGCCAATTCAAGGTCATGAGTCTGATAATTAACCTCGTGCGTCTTCAACTATCTTGAAGCGTAAGAAATTACCTTGCCACCTTGCATAAGCACACACCCCAATCCCTGATGTGACACAACACTATAGATCACAAATCCCTCAGTTCCGAAATATATTGTCAAAATAGGTGCTCTCGTCAATCATAACTTGAACTCTTGAAAACTGTTTTCACACTCTTGACCCCATTCAAATGTAATACCCTTCCTCATTAACTTTTTCATTGGCAACGATATCTTCAAGAAATTCTCAATGAAGTGGCAGTAGGACCGGGCTAATCATAGAAACTTCAAATTTCGGATATAGATGTCGGCCTCTACCAATTAGTATATGGCTTCTGCCTTGTGAGGATCAACTGAAACCCCATTCTTGTCAATCACGTGACCAAAAAAAGTAATGCTAGATAGTCAGAAATCACACTTCTTAAATTTTCCGAAAAATTGCTTCTCTCACAATTTGAAGTATCAACCTCAAGTAGTTCTCTTGTTATATCTGATCACTCAGCGTATAGATAAGAATGTCGTCGATGAACATCTAAATAATCCTTGAAGACTCGGTTTATAAGATCCATGAACGTAGCTGGTGCAATTGTAATGACTCAATTCATAAGTCCAAATGGCATGACTAGGAACTCATAGTGTCCGTAGCCGTTCTGAAAGCTGTCTTCTCAACATCTTCAACCTTTACTTTCAACTGATGGTAGCTCGATCTCAAATCTATCTTGGAGAATACTGACAAGCGGGGGTAATTGTAAAATACAACCGCGCTAAAAGAAGAAAATGTACTAAATTATTTCACAATTCCTTCATTTATCTGCAATTTGAATTACAATGCTAGTTTGTACACAATTTGATTAAACTATGATAAGTTGTTTGTTTTAGCTGTAGTTTGTGCAGATTGCTGTTGCTGTGTGAAGAATTGGATGAGAAAGATAAAAGGAAGTGCTGAATTTTAATGAAGACAAGTACAGATGAAAAGTGAACCTCGATCGATTGAAGACCATTCGATCGATCGAAGGTTCGATTGATCGATAGAAGCTCAAGCGCTCGAATATCCTAGAGTTAGATCGATCGAGAATGTTCGATCGATCGAACATGGCTTTTATCAGATTTTACGCGCACGCAACAGAGACAGGATTTTAACCCTAGCATTAGGTTTTAGTATAAATATTCATATTGTATACGTCCATAAGGACGCCCACATTAGTTTTCATCAGTTTTTAGAGAGAGAAGAGAGTTTTTCTTTGATGTTCTTGTAGGTTTTTCATTGATTCTTGGTAGTGTAGCTTGGATTCTCTTGATTTAATCAAAGTTTGTCATTCCAGCTTACTTCTTTATTGTTTATATACATTCTGCACGTAGTTTATAGTAGTACAATCTGTCAAACTCATAGTAGTGCATGCTAAATAAGTTTATACCATTAGTTTACATAGTTTTCATGTTGAAATCACAAACAAACAAGACTTTAATGAACTTTTACATTAAAAACGCATCTATGACACTCCAGACTATGTCTGAGTAGTCCCCAGGTTGGGAGATCACGATGAAACCGTGATCTCAAGCCTCTGCCATGTAGTAGAATAATTCCTGCGTTCGATCGATCGAGAAAGTTCGATCGATCGAAACAGAGATACAGTCGATCGATTGAAGTCAGTTCGATCGATCGAGGGATGAAGAAGTCCGATCGATCGAAAACGCATCGATAGATCGAACTCTCTGTTCTTGAGGACATTCTATGCAGTATTCCTAGACTTTCTGCTTTACTGATTTGTTATCAAATTGTCCCCAAACGCTCAGTTTGTCAAAACAGTCTGTAAACTTAAAGCCTTGAGGCATTTTTCTTCAATAAACTTTGCAAACCACCCTCAATGCTAACACCATTGGAGGTGCGAGTCTAAACTATTGTTTTGAACCGTTTTCATGTATTTCAAACTTAACTGTGATGACATAGTCCCGGTCATGAAAGGACTATGGATTCTTTATCCTAAGAGAAATACGGAATACTGTTGAGGATGTACTCCACTGAGCTTTAACGTAATTGCATGGTAGAAGGCTAGGTCGCGATGGATTCGTGTAATCCCAACATTCCTTTTAGTAAGAAAAACACGTTTTAATTTAGTTGTTAGATTAATTTAATTGATAAACTATGGGACTTCGTGTTCTACATTTCTTAAAAATATTGATTTTTATTTTCCTTTTTTGAGATTAATCTAAGTTTTTAGTTTAACACCTTCCCTGTGGGATCGACCTGCGCTTAACCAGATTACTACTTGCACGATTACCTACACTTGGGTATAGCATACAAGCGCACACAGAATAATTATCGTGTCAAGTTTTTGGCGCCGTTGCCGGGGAAGGCGACAAGCTAACGCTTCGATTACCTCAATCTATCCTTATCTCTTTCTATTTTTCTTTTTCTTTCATTCTTTAGATTAAAAACTACTTAGGGTCTTTCCCTTTATGTCCGATAATTCCATCGAAGGAATTTACAGAAACCCATTCTATTCATCCAATTCATCTAGTTCTATTAACCCCATAGTTACACCTATTGATTCAATGGCTGATAATCAAAGTGAAAACGGTGATAATGTGGTTGTACCAATCGATGATTCACTTCGTCCTTTGTGCGATCTCATGACACCTGAACATGCGCCTACACCTTCTTGTATTCTCATTCCACCCCATGCAGGCGAATTTCAATTTTGCAACGGAATGATTCAACTCCTTCCTACCTTTCATGGAATGGAGAACGAGAAGGCGCATCTACATGTCAAGGACTTTGAGGATGTTTGTAAAACTTTCTCACAGAATTGTCCTGTAGACGTGACACGTCTAATGCTATTTCCTTTCACTCTGAAGGATAAAGCAAAAGCGTGGTTACTCACCTTGAAGCCAAACTCCATCTACACTTGGCATGCGATGAACACTGCTTTCCTAAAGAAATTCTTTCCACCTCGTATGACCACTGAGCTTAAACGACAAATAAATTCTTACAAACAAAAGAGCAATGAAACTTTCACCCAAACTTGGGAGCGTTTCAAGGATTTGCTACTCTCATGCCCACATCACGGGTATGAGAAATGGCGAACCATCAGCTACTTTTATAAAGGATTAAATGGTGAAACTAAGAAATTGGTCGAGACCATGAGTTCAGGGCCATTTCTTTGCAAAAACACGGAAGAAGCTGAAGCTCATTTCGAGTGGTTAGCTGAACACGCCCATGAGTGGTCAAATTCAGACGATGTCCCACGCTCACAGATATCCTGTGTGGAGGAGAAAAGTTTACACCAACTAAAAAGTGAGGATCATCTGATGAATAAGTATGAAGAACTAGTGAAGAAAGTGGAAGAATTGGGATTGAAAGGAGAGAGTTCTAGGCAGTTTTTGCCTGAAGAACCATGCGGCACATGCAACATGCTGGGACACACTACTCAATACTGTCCGAATGTGCTGTATTTTCAGGAACAACCCCCCATGGAAATGAATGCCATGCAAGGGTATATGGGGGCGGGGAATTCCTACAACAATTACAATTCGCAAAGTAATAATAATAGATGGAATCACCCCGGGTTTGATTGGAAAAACAATGCTGGGACCCAAAACCAATATCAACAACAACAGCCCTATAATAACAATAATCAATATCAAGGGCAATACAACAGGCAGTCCCAGCCATTCCATCAACATAGAGCAAATAACTACAACCAAGCTCAACCCTCTAATAATTAACAAGCAAATGTTTACGTGCCACCTCACAAAAAGATACAAGAGGAAGATCCACTCTCTAATGCGAATTTAACACAATAGTTAATTCAAATGATGAGTAAAATGTCTGCGACATTAGAGAGAATGGATGCACGTCAAGAGGGTCGAGTGGAACATTTCCTGCTCAACCACTTCAGAACCCTAAGGGATACAACAACGGTCCCCCTAATCATGAACAGGCAAAAGCCGTGAGAACTTTGAGAAGCGATAAAGTCATAGGGCAAAACACGCCTCTCTCTACCCATGAAGAGTATGAAGAGGATGAAGTGGTGGATAAAAGTAAACCATCTACTCAAAAGGAGGAGCAGTCTACTAATAACAAAGCATCAGAATCAAACGAGGATGCTCCTAAAGAAGTAGAAGTTGAGAGAAGGCATGGAAAGGAGCCCATCAAGGATGAATTACCTAAATGTCCTTTCCACGCGCCTTACCCTCAAAGGCTTAAGAAGCTCCAACACGAGGCAAAGAATCAGGAATTCTTGGAGTTGTTCAAACAAGTTAAAATTAATCTCCTGCTCCTTGATGCAATCAAACAAGTGTCAGCCTACGCTAAGTATCTAAAAGATTTATGCACGGTCAAGAGGAGGCAAAGTGTGAAGAAACACGCTTATGTCGCTTGCCAAGCAAGTGCAATCATTGAAAACGAATTGCCTCCAAAGCTTAAAGTCCCTAGCACCCCAACTATCTCGTGTAGAATTGGGAATCCAAGGATAGACAACGCACTCCTTGATTTAGGAGCTAATGTAAACTTGCTGCCATATTCAGTATATAAACAATTAGGGTTGGGTGAACTCAAACCCACCCGAGTTGCATTATAATTGGCAGATAGGTCAGTCAAATATCCTAAAGGAATACTGGAAGACGTTCTGGTACAAATAGATACATTTGTCTTTCCGGTCGATTTTGTGATTCTGGACACTGAACATGTGTCTAATCCATGTTAACAAATCCCGGTGATTTTTGGACGTCCATTCCTTAACACCATTGATGCCACAATCAAAATAAGGAGTGGTATCATGACCATCGTATTCGGGAACATGACTTTAAATGTCAAGATTTTTTCAAATCCCTGATCCGAAGAATACAAGGACGAAGAAGAAGTTAACTTCATCGAAACAGTCATCGAGGACGAGGCTAATCTTGTAGAATACAAAGATCCTTTGGAGGTAGTTGTGTCACAATTCGACGCTACTTATCAACCTAACGATTCTACCCCATTGGACGCTGCTCTAAATCATGACCGCCTCATGATGGAAACTAAAGAGGAAGATAGAGCTGCATGCATGTGGGTCACACCATATGAACCCTTGCCTTCAAAAACGAAGTTAACTATGCCTTCGAACTTTCAGTTTCCCGATCAAGAATTAAAGGAGCTTCCAAAAGAGCTCAAAAGACCAGTTCGAGCAATCGAACCCAGCCTTTTTTTTGATCGATCGAACATGGCTCGAACGATCGAATCGGTGATTTTCTCAATCGATCGAACATCCTTCGATCGATCGAAGTGCAGCAGTTTCTTTTTCTTTCTTTGGTTTTCCTGTTTTTAATGATTTCTCTATTTGTTTCTTCTGTTTCAGGGCTTTACGATGAACCCTATCACAGGGTATCACAAGTTCAAGCCTCTTGACCTAACCATACCCGACCCTATACCCGATCACGAGTTCAAAAACGAAGAAGACCGGGTACGGTTCACTAGATACTTCTAGTCGCGAAAGGTTATGCTTGAGCGACCCCTCGAGACAGCATGGCTTGCCACTCCTTGGTATCTTGCCCGGATACGCGCCATGCTACAGTGGTACACGCTCTTCTCCCAGCCAAAGCACGTTAATCTATCCTAGATTAGGGAGGTATGTGCGACGATGATCAGTGACCTGACTGCTCCATTCACATTACGATCATTTTTCCAAGGTCGGGAGATCATTTTTAGTCCGGCCACTGTCTCCGCTGCTTTGGGGCTACCCGAGGTACCTGACTGTGTTTGTCCACACCGTGCTGGTGCACCTCTGCTCTCACCGACTATCATTATCAGAGAGATCATTGGGGGTGCTCTGCCTGGTTGGGATGGCGAGGCCCTTATTCCTGACTTCTACCTCACGGATAATTATCATATGCTGCACCTCGCCCTCAGTAATTGCCTCTTAGTGACATCTTATCAGGAGAAGATTGCAGCATGGTACGCACGTGTGTTATATGCGATCGGGATATGGCAGCCGGTCTGTTTGCCTCGCCTTTACATTGATTTCATGAGGCACCCTACTCGATACGTTCAGGCCAAGAAGCACTTGAAGGGTGCTTGGGCCATTCACCGGGTCATTGAGCAGGCAGGTCTCCTTCCATTGGCAGGTGATGCGACTGGCCAGTCTCGCAGTCGTTTTGGCGAGACAGCTTCCCGCCGGTCTGATGCGCAAAAGAGAAAGAGGCGGGGCAAAGGCAAGGCTAAGGTTGGCGAGAAGAGGAGAAGATGAGGAGGCACTGATACGGAGGGTGCTGCTTTCGGGACGCCCACAGAGGCTGAGGAGCATGATTTTGAGGAGGAGATGGATCCTATTGAGAAGGTGGCGAGATTTGAGATGAGACAGAGGTCTCAGGCTCGTGCCCAGGGAGAGTCTTCTTCTGCGTCTCTCCCGACTATTCATGAGTTACTATTGGAGGAGAGAGAGGCCCAGATTAGATTTGAGGGCAAGGTAGATAAGATGACGACTCTGCTGGAGGCAATCTTGATCCAGATCGGAGTCGACCAGGCGGTTCACGCAGTTTCTGCACCACCCACCAGCGATCCACCTACAGCTGCTCCAGACACTTCCACCGTCCCACCTACTACATCTGCTATTCCACCACCTACCACCATACCATCATCTTCAGCCACATCTTCTCAGGTTGATCCTGCACTGCAGCTTCATCATCATCGACGGCACCGCTTGCTGCTGAGACACCGCTTCCACCACCTCCGATTGTGGCTGATATATCACTATCTATTCCAGCTGCCACGATCGCGAGTGACCCGGCGACGGCTATGACTGTTGCTGAGGGTGGAGTTGCGGATGCTCCAGATTTACTGATCGAGATATTATCTAATGATCCCGATGATGCATAGTCTGTTGGTTCAGTTTTATGGATTTTTGGACATTGTTGGTTGGTTTGATGGATATTTTGAACACTGGTGGGATATTTTGTTTATTGTTGGGTGTGGTTGGTTATGTTGGATCTTAGTTTTTTGTGCAGTATATTATCACTGTTGTGTTCTTTCACTTTCTTATCTTTCCAGTGATGCGTTCTGTTTTATGTATGGATCCCATGCTTTATAGTTCATTCCTGTTTGATCTTTGTTGTTTGGAGTGTGTATGCTTTCTGTACAGGTTGTTACACTTACGATTCTTACAATGCCATATCAGATGATATCTCTCTATCTATTTTTGAAAATCAACTGTTGAGGACATTGCGATTTTCAGTTGGGGGTGGGATGTAGATAGATAATCTCCTGTGCATAATTTTACTTAGCAATCTGGATCACTCTATTTATTACATAAGTCATACAAGTTCCATTAAAAGTTTGAAAACAAATAAATTGCAAAAATTTCAAAGAAACGATTAAGTTAGATTTGAGTTGAATTGGTAGAATAATTTTGAATATTCACTCCTATTTAGCTGTTATTAAGCAATGACACAACCATTTTATTCTAATCCTTTTATGAATTAAGTTCACGCATTTTTTTTGCTCTCTAGGATGAATGCATATGTTGACCATTCTTGTATCCAAATCATTTGCACATATTAATAGCTATGCAGAAAACTTAAAATAAGAGTTAATACGACTTTCGTACTTTAAAGAATGAAGTAGTGGAAACTAGTTACCCTTAGTGAGCTTTTGAATCCAATCTTCAATTCTGAGGGAATTATCACATTAAAATTCGAATTGTTTTTGTTGAATAAATGTATTAAACTCGTTGGATAGTCTCTAATTTTTCATTTCGGCTTCTTAGTAGAGGAGAACGTTCAGGATTTACCAACTAAACTCAATGAACATTGACGTGTAAAAATTAAGAAGTTGAGAAAATGATTTAAGCCATCGTATTTGCTCCTTGCCTTCTCCATTTACCTATATCGACATTTCCGAATATGCATTGTTCTTAACCCCACACCTAGTAAATAATGCCGAATCCATTATGAAATTCTAAATCCCCAATCGTATACTTTGACCTCAATATACCCCATTGATCGGCGACGAATAGTTGCCGTTTATAGTCCTAAATATACGCTTTGTTAGCCCATTTCATGTAGTTATTAAGTGATTTTTAATAAGTATTCTAAATTTTGTAGGATTTGGAGCTTTAACTTGAAAATGCACAAAAATCCAATGATTAGTGGCTTTGGAAGTCATTCTGGGCTCAAACGGTGATTCCGGTGAAAGCTGAATGCAGTAGTAGTCTCGAAAAATTGCATTTTTGACAAGGAATACTTCAGATTTGAGAAATTTCTCCAGAGATATAAAATGTAGATCTTCGAGACGCGTGGCTTCAAACGGCGAGTCAATCCGAGTTCCGAGCAAAAAAGTTATCGCAATTCTACGAAAGTCGCGCAGTGCAGCGAAAAAGACCTCGCGCGAGCGACCTGTAAAAAAACCAAAAACGCGTATTTTATTAAATTAAAGTGCCCAGCGAAGGTGGTTTGTGCATATGACGTCCGGAAACGTAAATATAGCAGTTTTAGTACGATTTGGCTTAGGAAAGCTTCCTAAATCCTTCCAAACTCTATATAAATCCTATTCTAAATCAAATTGAAGGTTACAAATCATTACACAACATTATTTTCCAGCCATTGAAGTGGGGAAAGCAAGGAGAAGAAGAAGAAGACCAAGGATTCCCATGGCCTCCTCCATCAACCTCTTGCCAATCTTCAATTCTATGGCCGCTTAGACTCTAGATCTAGGGTTTCAATGAAACCCTAGTCAAGTAATAGGGTGTATTTTATGTTTTTATTTTAGTTTTATTATGTATGGATGACAGTTACATGTTCCGAGGATTTTTATAAATAAATCGTGCTTCTATTGATTAAAATCATTACTTTCAAAGTTTATTCTTGTCTTAGATCTATTTTGATGGTAGTGTGCTCAATGATATATGCTTGTTGTGCTTATATAGATTATTTACATGTAATGGTGCTTAATTAAATTATGCTATCAAGTATCCGAATAGTCCATGCCTAGATTAGACGGATTATACCACAACCCTAGTTTAGTGTGGGATAATTCGTGCTAACCGAAGATGGAATATGTTGGTGCTTGAACCATAGTTATTTTCTTGACGGAGGAATTGGGCTTGTAGCTACAATTCCCCATTATCATCCAACTTAATAAGCTAAAGTAATTCATAAATACCCTTATTATGAAGCTAGTGGTGGATTTGCAATCCTAGGTTTCTTAAACTTATTATAAATACAACTATTTAATTGCTTTCATAATTTAGATTTACTTTTATTGTTATAGTTTAATTAAAATCAAATTAAAATATGTTTTTTTTTTTAAATTAGCTAAATTTAGGTTTTAAAATTAAAGCGCGGTAGTATTCAATCTCTGTGGGTTCGACCTTTACTTCCACACTGCAAATCTTTTAAAACTAAAGCATAAGTTAAGTATACTTTTATATCTTGATTTTGACAAGATCACCCATTGCACACCCAATGTGATTAAATTGTTGAAGTATGAGGAGGAAGTAGTAGTGGGAAGGGCTGCATGAAAAAAAAAAAAAAAAGAAAGAAGAAAGAAAAAAATGAAAAATGATGATATATATTTATATGTATGGAGAGGATGGTTGGAATAAAGTGAAAAAGAAATTACTAAACACAACCACATGCTGAAAATGTGCAATTTCGTACCCCTCTAATTTCTACCTACTGAATAAAAACCATCAAGTCAAAGCCTTAATGATTTTCAACAACTTAGTTTAACCACGAATGTGTAATTTGAGTTATCCATGGTATTTCACTCCTCTAGTAAGTAGTATTCCGTTCGTGAGACTATTGTCACAGCCCGGTCCCACAATAGCGGAACCGGAGCCCGTGGCACGCCACCGAGGCTAAACCAATTCATTAACGTTCCCAAAAATTAGTTTGAAGAACACACGCAGCGGAATAAACAAGTCATTTTGAAAACTATTCGTCCAGTCGACTGATCCTGGTCCAGCAGAAAGTTGGGTTTTAAAACACCATCCAGTCGACTGCTTTCTACACCCAGTCGACTGGGGCTTCAAATTTTCAGTCGACTGGTAAAGTCCGGTCGACTGAAGTCCAGCCTGGCCAAAATATCAGTTTTGAAAACCATGATCCAGTCGACTGTGTCGGAGACCCAGTCGACTGATCCTCTATGAAACAATGCAGAGAGTTGCTGAAAAGGAGGCTCCAGTCGACTGTTCAACAAACCAGTCGACTGATCCCCTGGCAGCAGCACATTCTGCAGCACTTTCAAGTTTTAAAAGCTTTTGAATTCAAACGTGGATCAAACACACACTTCCAAAAGTACTCCAAAACAATTCTAACGGTATTAACATATTACCGAAGCACAGTTACAACATGTTACTAACTATTACAACATTTTAGATTCGTTCTAACATACCAAGTTAAACATAACTAAAAACCATAAGAATTCTTATTACAACATTCCTATCGTCCCAAAACTACAAGATTAACGTTCAAGTTGCCTTCTAAAAGAACTCCCAACCCACGTGCTCACTTCTGCGATTCCTCGCCAGCACTTATACCTGCAATGGTTACTTGAATAACCACACATATTTCGATTTGTTTAAGCTAATGCTTAGTGAATAAAACAACATATGCACATGAATGATAACACATGTCCGCATTCACATCTCTCCAATGCATACTAGTCGTCGGAGACTCACGTGCCCGTCCATACTCCCAATCCGCGACTCCTCGCCAATAAGTCCACGCGAAAGGGTAAGACCCACGATTCTTCTCTTCAATCGTGCGACCTTAATGCCTATATCGGCTCCACAAAATGGCACGGTGACCACGTGCTCCTTCTGACCCAAATAAGCAACTTAACATGCTCAAATACATATCACCATGCTCGCGGTAATCAAAACATTTCATCGTGCTATTGGGCCTACTTATCAATATAAATGCCCAATATTGTCACAGCCCGGTCCCACAATAGCGGAACCGGAGCCCGTGGCACGCCACCGAGGCTAAACCAATTCATTAACGTTCCCAAAAATTAGTTTGAAGAACACACGCAGCGGAATAAACAAGTCATTTTGAAAACTAAATGTCCAGTCGACTGATCCTCAGACCCAGTCGACTGATCTTGGTCCAGCAGAAAGTTGGGTTTTAAAACCCCATCCAGTCGACTGCTTTCTACACCCCAGTCGACTGGGGCTTCAAATTTTCAGTCGACTGATACAGTCCGGTCGACTGAAGTCCAGCCTGAACAAAATATATGAATTGAAAACATGATCCAGTCGACTGTGTCGAGGACCCAGTCGACTGATCCTCAAATAAAAGGTGCAGTGAGTTGCTGAAAACAGAGGCTCCAGTCGACTGTTTTCTCAACCAGTCGACTGATTTATGGCAGCTTCTCATTCTGCAGAGTTTTCTAAGTTTAAAAGCTTTTGAATGCGAACGGCGATCAAACACACACTTCCAAAAGTACTCCAAAGCAATCCTAACTGTATTAACATATTACCGAAGCACAATTACAACATGTTACTAACTATTACAACGTTTTAGATTCATTCTAACATACCAAGTTAAACATAACTAAAAACCATAAAAATTCTTATTACAACATTCCTATTGTCTCAAAACTACAAGATTAACGTTCAAGTTGCCTTCTAAAAGAACTCCCAACCCACGTGCTCACTTCAGTGATTCCTCGCCAGCATTTACACCTGAAATGGTTATTTGAATAACCACACATATTTCAATTGTTTAAGCTAATGCTTAGTGAATAAAACAACATATGCACATGAATGATAAACATGTCCGCATTCACATTTTTACATTTCATACTAGTCGCCGGAGACTCACGTGCCCGTCCATATTCCCAATCCGCGACTCCTCGCCAATAAGTCCACGCGAAAGGGTAAGACCCACGATTCTTCTCTTCAATCGTGCGACCTTAATGCCTATATCGGCTCCACAAAATGGCACGGTGACCACGTGCTCCTTCTGACCCAAATAAGCAACTTAACATGCTCAAATACATATCACCATACTCGCGGTAATCAAAACATATCACCGTGCTATTGAGCCTACTTATCAATATAAATGCCCAATATGAACTACACAATATATCTCTAAGAATTAATACATGCTATTCACACCGAACGTGAATACATGTCAAGAAACCATTCCAAAAACATAGTTGAATCACTCACCTCCGAATAACACTCCTATAATTTAATCTGAAGAAAACCCGTGCACAAAGAACGTGCAGAAGTCCGTCTAGTACAATTCCTATGGATCAAAATTCCATTTATCAACTTTTATGAAAAATTCTAGAAAATAACTTTTCGGAAAACTTAGCCAAACAAGCCCTAACATATATCAAAACGAAGCTCTTACCTCGAGGAGCTCGAATATGAAATCTAGGAGAAAACAGACTGACGGAAGGTCGTCGTTTGGCGTCGCAAAGCTCGAAGCAACAAAATCTCCCTATGGCCTCCTTCTTGAACTCAGGTTAAGAGTTGTAGAAAAATCTAAAGTCATCTCTATCTATATATAGGCAAAACTCTCGAGAATTACGTTTACCTCCCCACGAATTTCCAAAACTCCTAATTAGTCTCTGAAACTTTCTACACAGCTAATTCATAGCTTTATAAGTGAAACTTCAAAATTATAAAAGTTTTCGACTAAGTTTCGTTTGGTCGCTAAAACGCGAATTTCTATATGACGTTTCCAAAGTTGCTAATTAGCCTACCAAATTAATAGCGTGTTCATTCGTTCTCACCAGGATACTAAATCTAACAACAGAAATATATTCTAAGCCAGAAAATAATACAGATATTGCAATACACAGGTAAACATTTATTTTCAGATAAACATTTAAAGTGTTCCACAGTGACCGTCTCATACTCGGAGAGACTTCACAACAACAAATTCTCAATCACCACAGTTTCAAAGGGTTCTCTAATACAGACACCCAAATCAACTCGTGAGTCAAAACTCACCCAAACATGTGTCATAAGACACGCCACATCACATTATCATGCATGACAATGTAATGCAAATGACATAACACAAATGTGGGTGTTATAAATATGAACTACACAAGATATCTCTAAGTATTAATACATGCTATTCAAACATAACATGAATACATATCAAGAAACCATTCCAAAAACATAGTTGAATCACTCACCTCCGATTTACGCTCTTAAACTTCGATTCAAAGAAAACCCGTGTACAAAGAACGTGTAGAAGTCCGTCTAGTAAAATTCCTATGGATCAAAATTCCATTTATCAACTTTTATGAAAAATTCTAGAAAACAACTTTTTAGAAAACTTGGCCAAACAAGGCCTAACCTATATCAAAACGAAGCTCTTATCTCGAGAAGCTCGAATATGAAATATGGGAGAAAACAAACTGACGGAAGGTCGTCGTTTGGCGTCGCAAAGCTCTAAGCAACTAAATCTCCCTCTAGCCTCCTTCTTGAACTTTTAGGTTAAGACTTACAAAATCTAAAGATTCATCTCTATCTATATATAGGCAAAACTCTCGAGAATCACGTTTACCTCCCCACGAGTTTTCAAAACTCCTAATAAGTCTCTGAAACTTTCTATACAGCTTATTCATAGCTTTATAAGTGAAACCTCAAAATTATAAAAGTTTTCAACTAAGTTTCGTTTGGTCGCTAAAACGCGAATTTCTACATGACGTTTTCGAAGTTGCTAATTAGCCTACCAAATTAATAGCGTGTTAATTCGTTCTCACCAGGATACTAAAACTAGCAACAGATTTAAATTCTAAAACAGAAAATAATACAGATATTGAAATACACAGGTAAACATTTATTTTCAGATAAACATTTAAAGTATTCCACAATGACCGTCTCATATTCAGAGAGACGTCACAACAACAAACGCTCAATCAACACAGTCTCAGAGGGTTCTCTAACACAGACACCCAAATCGACTCGTTAGTCAAAACTCACTCCAACATGTGCCAAGATGCACAACACATCACATTATCATGAATGACAATATGATACAAATGCAATAACACGAATGCGGGTGTTATAACTATACACTCTAAATGTTCATCTTTTATAGAGTCGAGTATGAAAGCATTAGTATCCGAAAAATCACTCCGTTCAAAGCTTTCATACCATGTGCGATCATTATTAACCAAGTCTCTGTGAGATATTCATTTTTGAGTATAGTAACCATGTGAGAATTTAGTTGAAACTACAAGTTCTGAGAGTATGATAGTTTAAACAACTCTAAATAAAGTTCGATGTATAGCTGTTACTTTCACACACACACGGATACATGGATGTGACACATATGTTATTTTTATCTTGGTGATATGAGGAACATGTGTATTTCTTTCATGGTTTGAATGAGGATGATATGTTTTGTAGAGCTAAATTAATAGTTGAATAGAAGAGAGTGTTTAAGAGTTATTCTATATCTTTTTGAGCTTAAAATCAGAGAATTTTGTGGGTACATTCACTGCAAACCCTCACGAGACAACACTCGTCCACTAGGGGGAACCTAGGGGTTTAACGGCTTGTTGCATTTGCTAAATGCAACCGCGATTCCTGCGAAAGTGAGTTAGGTATTTTCTTTCTTGTTATTTTAGTTTAGTTAATCTGGGTCTAGTTTATTTTAGTTTTTCTGTTATAGTCGTAGTTTAGCTTGTTTTTATTTTCGCTCTATTGCTAGGGACTAGCAAATCGCTAGTTGGGGGTTGTGACAAGCGGGGGTATTTGTAAAATACAACCGTGCTAAAAGAAGAAAATGTACTAAATTATTTCACAATTTTTTCATTTATCTGCAATTTGAATTACAATGCTAGTTTGTACACAATTTGATTAAACTATGATAAGTTGTTTGTTTTAGCTGTAGTTTGTGCAGATTACTGTTGCTGTGTGAAGAATTGGATGAGAAAGATAAAAGGAAGTGCTGAATTTTAATGAAGACAAGTACAGATGAAAAGTGAACCTCGATCGATTGAAGACCATTCGATCGATCGAAGGTTCGATCAATCGATAGAAGCTCAAGCGCTCGAATATCCCAGAGTTAGATCGATCGAGAATGTTCGATCGATCGAACATGGCTTTTATCAAATTTTACGCGCACGCAGCAGAGACATGATTTTAACCCTAGCATTAGGTTTTAGTATAAATATTCGTATTGTATACGTCCATAAGGATGTCCGCATTAGTTTTCATCAGTTTTTAGAGAGAGAAGAGAGTTTTTCTTTGATGTTCTTGTAGGTTTTTCATTGATTCTTGGTAGTGTAGCTTGGATTCTCTTGATTTAATCAAAGTTTGTCATTCCAGGTTACTTCTTTATTGTTTATATACATTCTGCACATAGTTCATAGTAGTATAATCTGTCAAACTCATAGTAGTGCATGCTAAATAATTTCACACCATTAGTTTACATAGTTTTCATGTTGAAATCACAAACAAACAAGACTTTAATAAACTTTTACATTAAAAACGCATCTATGACACTCCAGACTATGTCTGAGTAGTCCCCAGGTTGGGAGATCACGATGAAACCGTGATCTCAAGCCTCTGCCATGCAGCAGAATAATTCCTGCGTTCGATCGATCGAGAAAGTTCGATCTATCGAAACAGAGATACAGTCGATCGATCGAAGTCAGTTCGATTGATCGAGGGATGAAGAAGTCCGATCGATCGAAAGCACATCGATCGATCGAACTCTCTGATTCTTGAGGACATTCATGCAGTATTCCTAGACTTTCTGCTTTACTGATTTGTTATCAAATTGTCCCCAAATGCTCAGTTTGTCAAAACAGTCTGTAAACTTAAAGCCTTGAGGCATTTTTCTTCAATAAAATTTGCAAACCACCCTCAATGCTAACACCATTGGAGGTGCGAGTCTAAACTATTGTTTTAAACCGCTTTCATGTATTTCAAACTTAACAGTGATGACATAGTCCCGGTCATGAAAGGACTATGGATTCTTTATCCTAAGAGAAATACAGAATACTGTAGAAGATGTACTCCACTGAGCTTTAACGTAATTGCATGGTAGAAGGCTAGGTCGCGGTGGATTCGTGTAATCCCAACATTCCTTTTAGTAAGAAAAACACGTTTTAAAATTTCACTTTAATTTGTTGGTAGAATACTGTAGATTACTGTTGCTGTGTGAAGAATTGGATGAGAAAGATAAAAGGAAGTGCTGAATTTTAATGAAGACAAGTACAGATGAAAAGTGAACCTCGATCGATTGAAGACCATTCGATCGATTGAAGACCATTCGATCGATCGGTAGAAGCTCAAGCGCTCGAATATCCCAGAGTTAGATCGATCGAGAATGTTCGATCGATCGAACATGGCTTTTATCAGATTTTACGCGCACGCAGCAGAGACAGGATTTTAACCCTAGCATTAGGTTTTAGTATAAATATTCGTATTGTATACGTCCATAAGGACGCCCACATTAGTTTTCATCAGTTTTTAGAGAGAGAAGAGAGTTTTTCTTTGATGTTCTTGTAGGTTTTTCATTGATTCTTGGTAGTGTAGCTTGGATTCTCTTGATTTAATCAAAGTTTGTCATTCCAGGTTACTTCTTTATTGTTTATATACATTCTGCATGTAGTTTATAGTAGTATAATCTGTCAAACTCATAGTAGTGCATGCTAAATAAGTTCACACCATTAGTTTACATAGTTTTCATGTTGAAATCACAAACAAACAAGACTTTAATGAACTTTTACATTTAAAACGCATCTATGACACTCCAGACTATGTCTGAGTAGTCCCCAGGTTGGGAGATCACGATGAAACCGTGATCTCAAGCCTCTGCCATGTAGTAGAATAATTCCTGCGTTCGATCGATCGAGAAAGTTCGATCGATCGAAACAGAGATACAGTCGATCGATCAAAATCAGTTCGATCGATCGAGGGATAAAGAAGTCCGATCGATTGAAAGCGCATCGATCGATCGAACTCTCTGATTCTTGAGGACATTCAATGCAGTATTCCTAGACTTTCTGCTTTACTGATTTGTTATCAAATTGTCCCCAAACGCTCAGTTTGTCAAAACAGTCTGTAAACTTAAAGCCTTGAGGCATTTTTCTTCAATAAAATTTGCAAACCACCCTCAATGCTAACACCATTGGAGGTGCGAGTCTAAACTATTGTTTTAAACCGCTTTCATGTATTTCAAACTTAACAGTGATGACATAGTCCCGGTCATGAAAGGACCATGGATTCTTTATCCTAAGAGAAATACGGAATACTGTAGAGGATGTACTCCACTGAGCTTTAACGTAATTGCATGGTAGAAGGCTAGGTCGCGGTGGATTCGTGTAATCCCAACATTCCTTTTAGTAAGAAAAACACGTTTTAAAATATCACTTTAATTTGTTAGTTAGTTGTTAGATTAATTTAGTTTAATTGCTTTATCTTTAGTAGTTGATAAACTGTGGGACTTCGTGTTCTACATTTCTTAAAAATATTGATTTTTATTTTCTCTTTTTGAGATTAATCTAAGTTTTTAGTTTAACACATTCCCTGTGGGATCGACCTGGACTTAACCAGATTACTACTTGCACGATTATCTACACTTGGGTATAGCACACAAGCGCACATAGAATAATTATCGTGTCAAATACTTGTGCCCCACGAAGTTGATCAAATAGGTCATCAATTTTAGGCAATGGATACTTGTTCTTGATAGTTAACTTGTTTGATTCCCGATAATCGACACACATTCACATTGAACCATCCTTCTTCTTTACAAATAACACTGGAGCTCCCCATGGCGATATGCTAGGGAAAATGAAACCTTTGTCAAGTAATTCTTGTAGTTGGATTTTCAGTTCCTTTAGTTCCACGGGTGCCATCCTATACGGTGCTTTTGATATGGGTCTTGTGTCTAGCATTATCTCAATGGTAAACTCAATCTCCCTCTCAATAAGAACATCTGGCAAGTCATCAGAAAATACATCTGGATATTCTCGCACTATCAAAATGTCTGCTACTTTTAATTCAATTGTCGAAGTGTCAATTACTGAACACAGATATCACTGACATCCCTTTCTCAACAACTTACCCGTTTGGATAGCTGAAATCAGATACAGTAGCGGTGTAACCCCACTTCCTTAGAAACAAAAGTTTCCATGCACTGGTGATCGAAAATTAACTTCTTTCCGTTCACAATCTATCGTAGCTTGATTAAGAGATAACCAATCGATTCCTCATACTTTCTTGCTCTGTCTTCCTCGTTCAACACAGATCCCTTTCCAAATCTCAACAATGCATTTATATTTCGAAGTGTACTACATGATAGTCATATCCCCCTGTCGAAGATTATCAAATTCTCTCTTCTTTGCATTAAGAGCAACCCTCGGAAAGAATCAACGATTAAACTCTGCTTTGAATCTCTCCTAAGTTATCAGTGCTTCCTAATCTAAGAGGTTCACCCACCAATTATGGGCCTCATCCTTGAGTATATCACTAGAGTTCTCAATCTTCTCCCTATCAGTCATTGGAATAGACCAAAAAATTCTCTCCATATCCATAATCCAATGTTCTGCGAGGGTAGTGTTAGATGTCCCATGGAATTCTATCGGCTTCTTCCTTGCAAATTGTTCTGACACAGACCTTACACCCCTATTCTCAGGTACTGGCACCACAGCTATCAGTGTTGGTTTAAATGGAGGCATTGGAGGCAATCGATCAGCTATATTCCGTATCATATCTCCCATATTTCCAATCATTTCTGTCATTTCTGTCATTCGACGAGTATGTGGCGATAGATCTCGGTCATCGTCACTCATGATTACAATCATGTCAATCTCAATGCATAAATACTCTGCATGTATGACAATAATATAAACATGTATGTTTAACAACATGCATATGCATCAAACATCTCTAGAATGTATGAATGCATTCTGGAATATGTGCCACAATCACTCAACACTCCACTTGTCGTCAAACGTTCCTAAAGTTTTGTTACCTATAGCTCTGATACCACTAAATGTCACGACCCATACTGCTACGCGCAAATAGGACATGTGGCACGCCATCAAGGCTCATCCAATTCCTTTAAAGTAAAATAGCAGCGGAAACATAAGTAAAATTCATAAAAATCAGAGTCGGAAAAAGTTTTGTCCAATTGAAACATTTCCAAAAGAATCCTTTTGAATGACAGAGGTCCAGTCGACTGTGGTGGTCCCCCAGTTGACTGGAGAACCAATGCAGAGAGTATAAAGTTCAATAGCCCCAATTCAGTCAACTGTGTTGGGGACTCAGTCGACTGGGGTCTCCAAATCTCAGTCGACTGATCCTGTCCAATCGACTGGATTTCAATCAAGAAGAATGTTGTATTTTCGTGCAGAAACCAGTCGACTGATATCCATCCTTCAGTCGACTGAAACCTTTAAAACTGAAGAGATATTTCTGTAAAATAGGGGTCCAGTTGACTGTGTCGGGGACCCAGTCGATTGATCCCTCAAATTTTTGCACTACTACTGTAAAACAAAGACCATGGTTCTCCCAACTAATTTCAACACAACCCAACTATATTACAACGATTCAAACCATCATTACAAGAGTTTTTCTATGGATTACAATACTACTAATCCTTCCCAAAATTCAGTTACAATATGTTACGAATTCAAAGTTCTTATTACAATACTTGGAAAGGGAAACAAAAAAATAAATATAAACAAGAGACGTCCCTAACATCTCGTCGGCCTCACTCTTCTCTCTTCTTCTTTCCCTTTTTCTTTTCACCTGCAATGGAGGAAATATCCACTGCTCAGCTACATGCTGAGTGTACAATTCAAAACAAATGCATATGGGCAATTCATGTTTTAAACATCTAAATCACATAATTTAGTCTATGGGGAGAGAGATACACATTCATCCAGTATATCGGCAAGTCTTACATCTTAAACCGCGATGCCAATGGCTAGCCAAAGATTACTCAACCATTGCATCCATCCGCTGTAGCTGAACCGGTTCCCACGCTAAGCAAGTAGTCGTCACTACTATAACTCTCAAACACCGAGAAGCGTACCCCGACATAAAAGTATACCAAACTCCACTTTGACCCACATAAACATTTAGCATACTCACTTAATCATATGACCATGCTTTTCTATACGTACTCGCTAGAATTAACGGGCCTAAATGAACACGTAAGTTTTTCCTGGATCATAATTCCATAGACAATATTCAAAACATCCAAAATTGTCTATATTACATAGGTTCGGAATTCATACCTTATGTTATAGCTCTATAACTTCATGGGAAGTACTAGGAGATGAATTGATTGTCAAATCTCCGATCTCAAGTGATTCCTACAAGTATACACATGTTTTTCCCAAATTTCTAAAATTAGCTTTTCAGAAATAATTTGCCAAACGAGGCCTAAGAGATATCAAAATGAAGCTCGTACCTCCAGGAGTCCAAATATGAAATCTGATCGAAAACTGACAGACGAACGGTCGTCGTTTGTCGTCGGCAAGCTCGTGGTAACTAAATCCCCCCCCCCCCCCCCCCCATCTCTTCTCTCTCTCTCTCAAAATATTTTGAAGTTTGGATAATAATGAAAATATCTCATCAACTACTATTTATTGGCACAACTCTCAGGATTTACGTTTAACTCCCCACGAGTTCTCAAAACTTCTAATTAATCCTTGAAACGTCGCACACGTCTATTTTATTACTTCACGAGTGAAAACTATAAATTACAAAAGTTTTCGTCTAAGTTCTGTTTGGGTTTGAAATAAGGATCCAAAAACTAATCTCCATGAAATCTCTATACCACCTACTTTTTATGTAACATGTCACTCACGTTTTCACCACAGTATTCAAAATGATCTAAGACTAGATCAAACTATCATAAATTATACTACACATGTATAATTACTATTCATTAAAATAAGATAAAGTCAATTAACATTTAAAATCATATAAATGTCATTTCCTTATGCCAATGCATCATGATTTTACGAATTACCGTGTCCTCACTTGACATTTTCCGTTGACCTACAGTCAACCTCATCACAATTATCAAATAACATTGATAATTTACAAAATTTCATTTATGCATTTTAAACAAAATTTTATTTCCGGGACGGGTGTGTCACTGGGACCCACTTTTGTGAGAGAGAACAGCACAAACAACACTGAAGTGTTGTCCCCTCAGCACGCATCCCAAAATAGTTTTTTAGGTTTTTCAAACTAAAAAAATGCTATAACTTTCAAACCACAACTCTATTTTGAATAAAATTTATATATTTGTAATCTAGAAGGAAATATCTGTCAGACAAAATCCAAGTGACTATGAAAAAAAAATGTAAAAAAAATCATGTTACTGTCGGACCACTATAACTGATAATGCATGATACGACCTTTAATTTTTTTTTTATTTTATGGTATGTCTAATTTTTTATTTTGCGACGAATATTAGGTCAATTTGAAGAAATGTTACTATCGACGGCATGTTACCGATTCTTTATTCAATACCACGTTGCTAATCTTTAATGGTATGTTATTATTTTTTGCATGGGGATAGTTTTTAAAGACAGTAACATCTACTAAATGATCCTAATTCTGTAACTTTTTGCAACAATGGTGTTACTATATTTGTAAAAACATTTAGTTTTTTTTTTATATTTGTTACTGTATTTACTTGAAAAGTTTTATATATGCAGCATCATTTGATAAAATTGCCATAATTTTGTGATTATTTAGTCAATTTGAAGAAATGTCATTGTCGACAGTATCATGTTACTGTCTTTACCTAGACAGCACTTAACGACAATAACATGTTCTAAAATGGCCATAATTTTGCGATTCTATGACTGTTTTGGATGACATTTTTTTTATTTGGGATATTTTCGAGATCTACGCAATAGAAGTGTTGGTTTTACAAAAAAAATAATTTGTTGATATTCGTTTGTGAGATGCAAAATTTTGATTTTTTTTTGAAGAATTTTATAAGCACTATGGGTCTTGTTTTGTAGATCTTGTTTCGTAGATCCCATATATATAAATTTGATTGAAAACCGATTTGTAGTTTGAAAGTTATGGCATTTTAAGGATTGAAAAACAAGAAAAATTTTGTTTTGCTTGTTTGTTGGCTAAAATTAAGGAACACTCACGTTAATAGCATTTGAGGGCAATTTTGGTCCAAAGAAAATCGGAGGATCTTTGGCATTAAAAAAAACACGCGAGGACTAATCCTCTATTTTTAACCATTCCAGGGACCTTTGGCCACTCACCTCTTTAATTTTTTTTTGATCAAAACACTATGACTAGTGAAATTTAATTGGATCAAGTCATTGTTTTAAAAAGTTATGTGAATTTCACATAACTTTTTTATGTGAAATTTCACATAAGTAGTTCAATTTTTTGCAAAAGTTTTTGTGAATTTCACATAAATTTGATAACGTATGGACTTTTCATTAAAATAAAAAATGGATTGCACTTAATACAAAAAAAAAGTTTATTTTAGAAAACTTTTGACTAAAATTCCCTTTTGGGACTTATAATTAGGTTCTTTAGTAACATTGCACTTTTCAAAATTTTGTTATTTTTTTAAACAAAGATTAAAAAAAATGTATAATAATTAAATTTATTTTCTTTTTTTGAAAAACAAAAATTAAAAACATGTTTGATATTTTTTCATCTTTTTACGACAACAAAATTTGGTTGGAAAATGGAAATGAAAAATTATAACTTTCAATTTTCATTTTCATAAAAATAACAAAGAACAATTTTCCATTTGTTAGATTTAAAAAAACCGAAAGCATTCCCATATGAACCCTTAAATGTACTAAGCATAGATCAAAGTAGGTTTGTATATTTATTTAGTTAAACTTTAAAATTTGCAAAAAAAAAAAAAAAAAAACACCCTCTTAAAAGAAGGTGAAATAAATTTGATTGAACTAGTCACAAGGCCAATGCATAACTGAGAAGATATTTGGAGCCGTTTATGATTGTTAATTTGTCTATTTTAAGTAGTTTTAGTGACCCAAATTGCTTTTTGATATGTTTCTTTCAGTAAAAATATATGCAGATTTGGTCCAAAAGACAATTAAGCAATAATCAAGTGAGAGGGGTTGCTTTTCAAGATTATTTCTATGGCTAATCAATTCCAAAACATATCAATCAACACTCAAACTATAATAAGCAGTTTTTTACTTTTAAGCAATTCGACGATCAAGATCACGTAAGCATAAGCATAAGCTCAAACAAACATGCTCTTGATTGAAAGGTTACCTACCAATATTGACAACAGACAAAAACAGAGCCTAGCTTTTGTGTTATTGCTCATAAACTACACAATACATACCCTGAAAATATTCCACAGAGCGGTCAAATGAGACTATTGAGGGGCTAGTTTAAATATTTTTAAAAATCGGTTTTGTGTTCACTTGTGAACCATTTTACATATACGAGTGCAGTTTTGCTCATCCCAAAATTGTTTACTATTTATTCACTCTCCTCTTCTATTGACTTATGTAATAGGGTCCAGTACTTTGCATGATTAATTAATTCTCATTTAAAATTGGATTCCATAGCATAAGCCAATAGAGAGGAGGGTGAGCAATTTTGGGTGAGTAAAAGTGCATTCTTTTACATATTCAAGAGTTTGAAATCCATTTTTGTAGTGGGAAGGAAAAGAAGATACAGACTTTTTTCTCTGATTTTAGTTTTCTATTTTACTTTAAAACATCTTTACTTTATAATTACTTAAGTAGGAAGGAAAAAAAAAAAACTATAAAGAACACTCGAATTGCCAAAGTAGTTATCCAGAGAAATAGAGTCCGCTTGGCACAACTTTTTCAATCTAAAAAAAAAAAAAAGTAACTCTTGGTCCGCCACCAATTTCTATGAGACTATGACTGACTCACCCTTTTCTTTTTCTTTTCTGTGATTGAATCATAGAATTTGGTTTGACAAATATTTTCATTTTAGCTTTACAAGAATTGCGATTTAAAGCCCGATTGGATTGGACTTCCAATTGCGGTTCCCAATCGGCCCCTAACTCTGTTCATATATATTCCTACCAAAAGAAATTAAAGCTCATTGAACAAAATCTCCCAACAAATTCTAACCTAACCGCACAAAGGGGAACAAGTACTTGTAAATATCCAACTATGTGCCACCAAAAAACATTCCAGCTGTATAGATGGTTGAATTACATAAGTACACATACAAGCTTTTGCTCTTGTAATGAAAGCCCAACTATGAAGAGTAATGATATAGGCATGAGGTACCACCGATCACTGCGGTGCATGCAGTACAACGGTATTCAAAATTTGGGAAGCAAAGCATTATTCAACTATATAACAAGTCTCTCATTGTAAGTTGATGATAAACAAACATCTACCTTAACTAACTGCCCCAACCTACTAGTTGAAAGAACAAACTTTCTATGAGAGACAAATTGGCCACCTATTGCACTCCACTCCATTTAGCCCAATCTATAAACTGCATTCCACCATAGATATTGTTCGCAAACCGCACGCCCACTGTGAAAGCCATTGCAACAGGTGGGACCCGCTTCGCCATTGGTGATGCTTCGACCAGTTGTTCCAATCCATTCAAAATTTGATAACGAGTATTGGAAGAGACCGCGAGAAAAACACCTGATGAAGAAGTAATACCAATGATAATGAGAGTAAGTTGAGAGAACACCTTAACCCTCCAGCTTAGGCTTTGTTTGGCTTGCAGATTGATTGAAGGGGAAAAAGAAGGGGGGTGGAGGGGGTTGGGGAGGGAGTTGAACAAGAACGAAAACTATTATGTTTTTCCTCTATATTTAAATAACATTAAAAGTTACGAGTTTTCTAACACTTTATTGGAACATAAGAAAAAGGGACGAAAGTGACTCACAAACTTCTACATACTACTTTTATTTTCCTTGGTGATCAAACAAAGGAAAACGTTTTCCTTTCTTTTCCCCACTAAGGCTTAGTTTGGCCCTCACGTGGCTTTTTAAAAGGAGCTTATGAAATTTATTACTAAGTTGTTTGATAATTTGATACAACTGACACAATACTCTTCAAAAAGACATCATGAAACCAAAAAGCAACATTGAGCTTTTAAAAGCTCCATTCTAGAGCTTTTAAAAAGCTCCCCCCAAAAAAGCCCTAAGTTCAATTTTTGCAAAGCTCATAAACTAGTTACCAAATGAATTAACATGAAATTATGCTTTAAAAAAGGAGAAGTACCAAAATGGGGGCCAAACTAAGCCTAAATCCAGTGTTTGTGCTTTAGCATTAAGATTAGGAATAATGAAATTGGGTCATATTTTGGGGTGCCATAAAAAGGATTATATATATATATATATATATATATATAACATGAATAACACGAAATGCACAGACAAAGTGATGGAGGACCATAAACAATTCGAGCAACACACACACACACACACCACACACACAATATAAGAGCAAAACAACATAACAGTAAATTTGTCCTATATCTCGAACTAAAATTAATCTAAGACCATGAATGAAATAACAAACTTCATATGTCGATTAAACAAAACACCATGATAAAGCACCCAAAAAACAAAATTCCAAACAATACATATTATACATACCCCAGAGAACAGCACTTTTCAGCAGAGGTGGAACAGGAATGTCCTCTTCTGATTTTTTTATGCTTCTGGTTAAGTAGAAAGAGAAATATAATCAGCAACTCATCATCCTCAAGAAAATGAATATAAAATAAAATGCGTAATTAAATTTCTTGAGATAAAACACCATTAAGGCTCAATCTTGATAAACGAAACATACATAAACTAAAGGAAATATAAGTACTAGACACGATAGATATTGCTTTTCTTTTTTTTTATCTTTTAATAAACTGCCGCTGTTTTGGTTTAAACCAATTCATAATCTTTTCTTCCCTCAGATTTTTGTTTTGGACCTGTTGGCTGTATGGATATGATTGGGTACATGAGAAATCTATCATATTTTTTAAAGACGTAAGAAGTGAACATTAAAGAAAAAAATTGCTGCATTCCAAGCATATGTTGTGTCCTCCTTTTTAGGATTTGCAAGCGTTGATGTGTCCATCTCGTGTCATAAACATATTTGTGCGTGTGTCCGAGGTTCATTGCTCCTAACATTACCCTAACTATGAACAATATCGTTCTTCCTAAGTGATGCACTCACTGGTTCTTTGTATATGTCCAAACCATCTTAACCTGCTTCTTTTACTTTATCCGAAATGGGTGCCATTCCTACCATCTTGTGAATTGATTTATTTCAAACTCTTTTCCTTTCTTAATTTATCACACGTTCATCTCAACATTCCTATATCTACTAGAATCATTTTACTACTAAAACAAAGTGAATTATAGAACCCATGACTTCACATTTTCGAAATAAAACAAAATATGGAGTAATTAGAGAATCAATAGTTAATACCTACAATATGTGGAAACATGTGATTTGAATCAAATCAAGCACCTGGAAAAACCTTTCATCTGAGATGCATAGTTTACCATGTTTTATCGAACCAATATAAAATACAAGGGAATCATCGCGTGACCTCAATCAGATGATGATGATGTGTGTGTGTGTGTGTGTGTGTGTGTGTGTGTGTGTGTGAGAGAGAGAGAGAGAGAGAGAGAGAGAGAGAGAGAGAGAGAGAGAGAGAGAGAGTTGTTATTTGTTAACTAAAACTGAATCTACTCAAAGCAACGGTAACTGAGTACAGGATATGCGGAGATAGAAGTTTACCGTTTGGCATTCATGATCATATTAGCAATGCCTTGTCCAATAAGACCACACCCAAATCCAACAGAGCCATACAATACACCCTGGATCCAGATGAGCGAATCAACCACAGTTAAAGGCAAAAACTAAACGACAGACAACTACTAAAATTCCAAGTTTTAGATATGCACCAACAATATAATGGCCCAAGAAACACTTACTACATCGAAGTCTAGAGAAAATCTTAAAGAAAGAAAATTTACAATGAAAACAAAAGCTGAAGCAAAAATTTAGGAATATGTTTTTCTTTTGAGATGACTAACCAAAAGACAACAGAGTACCACTAGGGAAAGTAATATATAATACCTTGTAAAAGTATGTAGCAATCCGCTGCTTCACAGAGAATTTACATCCTGGTCTTTCAGCTTCAAAAACGCTGCACAAAGGAAAAATATATTGTTAACAATACAAAGACATCAAGATTAAAATGAAAGATATTGGTAACAGAACAAAGTTTTTTTGGCCAAAAGGGAGCAAAAACCACACATTTTATGTAAAAGAAGTTTTACACGGTCTTTTCCCTTATGATAGGGAAAAAAAGGACAAGGACAGTTCTCTTCAGTCGGTTCAATAGAAACCAATCTCTTGTTCCATATAAGTCATCCAATTGCTAACTATTTCCAAAACAAGCCTAGTGCATCACACCGACAAACAATTTTTACTTGCTTTTTCCTTTTTCCCCCCAACCCATGCAGTAGAAAAGGTTTTTATTGGGCACTACATTGATGTGCAAGGAGGATTTCAGCATGAAGGGGTGAAGCCCATTCTGGTCTTCCCCAAATGAGTAACATGTTTTATAATTCATGAGATTCTTATGCCTTGACGAACTGACGTTAGTTCAAATAACCAAGAGGTGTTCATCTTCCTTAAAACTAAAAATCATGTTGACTACTATGGTTCTCAGAATCGGTCAATTCACGGTTCTACTCATACGACTAGATTCAAGTTTCATACAACTCAATACGATTCATGATTCATTAATATTCACGAGTCAATTCATACGAGTTGATTTGAGTTTCATACAACTCGATATGATTCACGAATCATGATTCATAGTTTTGAACTTTGAAGTTTTAAGTTTTATGTCGAAAACTTGCGACATTTTGAGACTAGATATTGCACGAAACTTGTGTTAAATAGTCAGTTTTTATCGTTTTAAGCATTGTACAAGTGTTCTTATTAAGTATAAAATATTTGCATACACATTGTTACTTTCTAAAACAAGTGAATCCTACGACACATGATTTGGGATTCATAAGTTTGGCAAGCCAATTCATGATTTGATTCAAGATTTGACAACTATGATCACTAGCTATAATCACAATCAACAAAATTCAAAATCTCAAAACCCTGGCATGTATGAGAACCTGCTTGGAAGAGCTCCACAAAAATGTTGTACGCGTCCAAATAAACCGCTCGAGATAGATGGCTTCCCGATACGCGCATAGGGAGCTAACATACCAACCAAAGCAATGTCAACGACCACGCCAACCAAAAGATCTGCAGCATACAACTCAAATTCTGCCCAAAAGTCCTTTCCCCTTTTCTGAACCTCCGCAAATGTTGCACAACAAGAATCAATGACTACCTGGTTCATGTCCAATTGATCACATACTGTAAGGCCTGATTGGTCGTCCATGAATGCATTATACAAAGATGGTGAACTTGAATGGTTACATATACAAAAATTGTGCTCACTTAAAAAATGATTTTTAAAATCATGGATTTTGACATTTTGAGAAAACATAGAGAAGAGTACCGCACCGTCACTCATGATGATGGATTATTAGGATACTACAAAAACTATGAATGCAAAAATTCAATTTCGAACAAAAAAAAAGTATTTTTCTCAGCATTTTCTTTTCCTTTCCCTAATCAAATTTATGAATCAAACAAACCCTAAGTGAGGATGAATTTATGAATCATACTTGTTAATGACACAATACTACAATTGACACCAAGAGTTATTGAAAACCTTCCAAAGTTAGAAAAAAGTACTCTAAACATACCTCTGTCCCAACTTTGAAAAGGAAAGATGGATCAGCAAGCATTCGGTTCCGTAGCATTGCACAGTATTTCATCAAAAAGCCAAGCGGCCAAACTGATCCCTGCAATAATACATGCCATGAATGGCTTGAATTATAAACTACCAAGCAGCATATATACAAAATATGGTTACAAATTTAGCTTTCGATTAACCTGTAACTTAACATGGTATGGAGGTCTCATTGTACTTTGTTATCTGGCTCCACTATGATGAAGTTCAGTTTGTTGGCTCTCTCTACATGTGAGACGGGGTCGCACAGGAAGGTGTTAACTATTGATATATTGTTGGGCGCATTCTCTAATAGCATCTGCAGTGGGCAGATGCATACAATAAACTTAGTGAAACTTAGCATTGTGCACTTGCAGTGGTGTAGGTATACAACAAATTTAAGGATTCAAACTTAGTGGAACTTAAAGTTAATATTCGGCTAAGTTTAGCTATTGTATGGGGGTTACGGCACACAGTGTGCCGCGAGACACCACGCGACACAACCAAAGCTGTCTATAATTGAAAAACATCCCTCACGGCACACACTGTGTCGTGCCACACCCAAATGACACAGTGTGTGCCATGAGGGTTTTTTTTTTGGTTTGTTTTGGGTGTAAAGTATATATGTAAACTACGTCGTTTAGAGCATCAACAATGGGAGTCTTCTGTAGAACAACTTAGGATAAGTTAAGTAAAAGCCATTAACAATGGGTGACTTTTAACTAATGTATAGGATAGCAAAACTTAGCCAAACTTAAGTTTGTGGTAGCACTAAGTTTCAGCTAATTTAGGGAGTAACAGCAAAGATTGAGCTGTCAGCACATGAAACGGCACAAATTGTGCCGCATGAAGCTAGACGGCACACATTGTGCCACCCAAAGGCCACACGACACAGAGTTTGCCACATAAAACAAACGGCAAAATGTGGGCCGCACCATTGCACACGGCACAATGTGTGCCGCAACATTCTTCACACGGCACAGTTTGTGCCGTCTCCTTATTCCCCATTGCTAACACTTTCTGCCCTGTACAATAACTTAGTGTAAGTTTCCCTTAAGTTTAAGAACCCCGTTGTGGATGCTCTTATGCCAAACGGCTTTGTGAGTGCCGTTTGGTCACTACACCACTGTAAGTGTTCCCTCTTTGTACATTAAACTTAAGCTAATTATTCCTTTAAGTTTATACTACCCACTACAGATGCTCTAACAGCCTAAGCTTTAAAACAAATAGATGAACAAAGAATATGTATATATACAGCAGTTGTACTATTGTTTGATATATTTGAGTGTAATGCACTGTGCACATTACCTGCAAATCCAAGTATCTAGTAAGAATCAGTCTACGGAGGCCCATAGTCTTGGCAGCCTCTAACATATCTGAAGGCAGAGTGGCCCCTCTCATCTCTATCTCTCTCATCACATCCTCAAACTTCATTATCGCCCCAAATTCATCTTCATCATTGTCACCCTCTTCACCATCACCACCGCCACCGCCACCACCTCCCGTCGGAAACCTCCCATTACCACCGTCACCACCACCACCACCGCCACCGTCGCCGCTATTTCTGTTATCAGTTTTGGGCACATAGTCAATCCCCAAATCCTTGGAAACAATGCTAATCTCCGATTCGGCGCATTTGGGTCTGAAGAACACTTGCTTGTTCTTGATTGAATGGTGCAAATTAACAACTTTTGACGAATTCGCAAATTCGAGATTAGGGTTTCTCGAGCAACCCAAAACCCTAACTTCGAGTATCAAATTAAGGCCCCATTGATTTCTTGAATTAAAATCGCTCAATGAATTGTCAAATCTTGTCAATTCAAAGCTCGAGGAAAGAATTGCCATTTTGTCAAAGAATTACAACTTTTTTTTTCTTCTCTGTAATGACGATCTAACAATTCTGAATTAGGGTTTCAAAAAATGATCAAAACCAGTGAAATTGAATGTGTTAAGAGGGACAAAGGTCCACAGAGCGTTGAAATTTGAACATTTTCAATTTGCAAATGCCACAGTTTCTTTATTTATTTTTTTTGGTAATCGGGTGTCCGGACCAGCTTGCGCGCACCTCGACTAATCCACCGAGGCCTAGAGGCACCGGGTGAATGTTCCAGTGGCCACGCTCTCCATGACTCGAACACTAAACGTCTTGGGTAGTACACCCAAGAAACTTACCACTCGGCCACAAGAGACGTTGTTAAACACAGTTTCGAGTCACGACTATTCTTGATTCGATCGGATCCTTTTCTACTAAGGCTCCGTTTGGCAATAACTTTTAGAGCTCATAAGTGATTATGAAACTTTAAAAGCTAAATTTAAATCATACTCCTATGTCAAATTAGCTTATGCAATTCAATGACAAAGAAAAATGTGTTGAGATTGAGCCGCATAAAAGAAAGGGTTAAATACACTTACACCCTTGTGGTTTGGTTGATTTGCACTTACCCTCCTATGGTTTAAATTTTGGTACTAATAACCCCTGTAGTTCGGACTAAAGCGCAATCGTTAAAATTTGCTAACGGAGTAAGTTAAAATAACCAAATTACCCCGAAGTCTTCATAACAATATAAAGAACAAAATTACTTTACTTCAATTCGTTTAGGAAGAAACGTATATGGTTTTGAATTCAGTGGAAATAATTTTTGACGTTTTTAAGGATTTTCTTGGTACATGTCATGTGCTTAATCCAAAAAAAATTGTTTGACTTATTTTTCTTTTAATATGACTTATAGGGGCAAAAGAGTCATTTTATCCTTCAAAATAGGACTCCCAAGTGTAAAACCGTTAATTTGGATGAAAAAAATTATGATTGCACTTTAGTCCGAAACAAGGAGTATTAATACCAATAGGGGTGTTCGCAGTCGTTTTTTTTTTCCCCAGTTTTTTAGTGGTTTTAAAATCGACCATTCGGTTTCGATAGGTCGGTTTTAGGTCAGTTTTTGGTCAATTTTTTTTTTTTCGGAAAAAATTTTTGGTCAATTTTAGCTTGTGCACTATTTTGAAAAACCAACCAATAGGTGTTTAGTCGGTTTAGTTTCTTTCGATTTTCGATTTTTCGATTTTCTTGAACACCTCTAAATAACAAAATTTAAAACATAAGGGATAAATGTAAATTGACCAAACCACAGAGAGTGTAAATGTTTTTAACCCTAAAAGAAAAAGATGATAAGCAAAAGCTACACAAGACAAATTTTGAGATTAAACCGCATATACATAAGCTATGCCAAACGGACCCTTTATTTACCAATACTGTGATTGTGATTTGAGCATCTTATTAACCTGATGTGATTCATGTGACTTTGAAAACCTACTTTGGTTATCAAACCGCACCATCTTATTTTATAGCAGTATTTAATTATTACCGACAATACTGACATTGATTAATGAGATCTGTTCTCCTATGATAGTACTCCGTACATCATAATATTATAAATTCTAATTTGAAGTGTCGTACCCCAATGATTCAATTACAAAATTTCCACCAATTCAATAATTAATGATCAAAATTGTCGTCGAACAATAATACTTCGTTCCGTTCTATTTTATGCGTTCATCTTTGGGATATTATTTTTTTTAAGAAAATATAATAATTGCTTGAAATAAATGCAATTGTTATAAGATTATCCCTATTTGTTTCTTGGTTCCTTTTATTTTTGTTGGATATTTTCAAAATCATTAAGGATAAGTTTGGAAAGTAGACATTAGTTTTGGAATATCCAAAAAAGGAAAAATGGACACATAAAATAGGATGGAGGGAATACTATTTGTTAGTCAAAAGTAGTCGTGTGTAAATTTGGAGAAAATATTGGTTACAACAGTGACACCACATCACCATGTCTATGTGGTGTCACCGACCAATCAGATTCATCTAATTTGCCCACTAGGCGTCCATAAAAATTATTCAGTGTAATCGTCGCACCACATCGGCATGCAAATGTAGCGTAACATTTTAATCTTTACCAAACAATGCCCCCTATTTCCAGGATGGGTCATGATAGTTTGTCTTCTGACAACTACATGACAATGGGGGACATATGTATGTTGTAGATTAAAATACCACACTATATCAGCATGCTTACATAGTATAACCATCACACTAAATAATTTCTCTCAAGAATTGGTGACATAGTCACGATAACCTAGTGTCACCATTACAATCAATATTTTCTCATAAATTTATGTTTTGAAAAGAGTACAAAAGTGGAAAATATCTAGTGATATTTCATATATATGTAAAAAAGATCTACATTAATGGGTAATGTTTGGGACACAAAAGGGTCAAAAAGAGATACCACAAAAAATGTGCTATCCCATATATATGGGCATCCCATAAATTGAGTTCAGCATACTAAACTTAACTCAATCCATGGGATGCTACATACTTTTATAAGCATCTTTTTATGACCATTTGGTGTCCCAACTCCCAAACATTATTGATGGAGAAACTATGGCTTTACTGTTCCAATTGCTCTGAGGTCATGGAACAAGAAAAGTTCAATTATTGAAGTAGCGCTCAAAGGTCCATAATGAATCATGCAAGCTTATAGAGGGGTATTCAATTTCAGAAAATTATGAAGACCTGACGTGCTGGGGAACTTGAATGACAGGGAACAAAAAGGGGTGTCTTTGATCCTAGAGGATATCATATTTATTTTAGTAGGTTTAATTGATAATTATTCGATTTAAGATTAACGTTATCCCTACTGAGAACAATAAATTAGGGTTTTTTTAGAATTTAAATTATCATTAACAACAGAGGTCATCATAATTTAGGATATCTAACTTTTATCTGTATTTTGAATTTTGTTTGTAACGCCTAATCAAAGCCTCCTAGTGCCATGGAATAAAATAGAATGAATGAGTTTTATTATTTTTATTGCAATAATTGATTACCGGTTGCTATGCTCTAGCCTCTAAGTGCAGGGATGCCTATAGTCCTTTTATTCTCCTTCTTCAGTTCTATATTTTTGTTCTGCGTCATTGAATCACACCAACACTCAATTTTGCTGCAGCTTGCAACTAGAAATTTCAATAAATAATACTTCTCTCTGTGGGAAAGATGCCTCTACATCCAATTTCTCCAAGAGTTCTTTTCTAGGGGATGGAGATACCACTCGAAACTGACTCTTGGTGGTGCACAGGTCCTCAACTAATTGTGTGTGAAAACTTGACAAATTTGGCAGAAACTTTATGATCAAATCAACAACCTACCCGGAGTTTTACAGACCCACTTCTTCTTTCAAAGAGCAGTTCATGTATAGCCCAAAAACAATTGCAAATTTGCAACTATAATGATGTATTGTGCAATTTGTGTTTCGTGATTGAAACGTTCCATACATAATTCCTATAAAAAAAATAAAATAAAAAAAAAATGGAAAAAAAAAAATATGAAAACACTTGGGTACTTTTCCTACTATTTTGAGTGTGATTTGTCCATGTGTATAAATGTATCTACTTGACACACATGTGGCAAATTGGTGTACCAATATGGCAATATTATTCAAGAACAAGATAAAAAGTACCCAAGGAAGAAAAAAAAGTACCCAAGGCAAGGCACTAAAATGTAGTCCGAGAAGGAATAAACCTAAATGCAAGATATCAAACAACCAACCTCGTCGAAGTATGGAAATAGCTCTTCCCCATTAAACCTATAGTTGGATCTAAAAAATGCCTAAAATTTACCTTCCCAACACATTTTTTTTTTCCACACGAGAGACAGAAGAATGTAAAATGCATAAACAAATTAATAAATATTAAATTAACAAAAAGCTCAAACAGTTTACAAATAATACAACAAACCCCCTATAAGGAGAAGTATCTAGGAATGACCAACAAAATTCCTAGTCTAATACTCCCACATTGTTGCAGCCAAAGCTCCATATATAACCCATTACACCAATTATCACACCATTACTTCTGATTACGGACATTAGAGATACAAAGTAGATGAGACTAGCAACACTGAAAAGATAGAGAATGTAGCGTAGTATACGAAAACGACCAATTATAATTATATATAAGAAAGTCCCTCGGGAAAAATTTGAAACGACGTCTAACCAGAGAGCGCGCTTAGTGCAACCCGAAAACCCTTATCTTTCTTCAACTGGACGCAACTGGTTTGGAAGTGGCCTGCTTAACAGCCTCGGCGTATGTCCTGTGCTGATAGGTAAGGGTGGATTCAAGCAAGTCCCAAAGTGATGTCTTAGGATTCCAACCTGGCATTACCAAAAAGCCATAATTTATATCAAGAGTAATCTCATGGTCCGTTTGGAACGGAAATAACTTTTATTCAAAGCATATGCATCAATATTGAGATACTTTAAATATATACACAGAAAAAGAAGGGAAAAAAGAAGAAAAAAGTAGATATGGAAATAGAAACGTAATAAAGTGAAAGTTATCTCCCAGAGAAATCAAGGATCATGGAGAAAACTCATGTCCCCTTGTGCAAAACACCATCTCCAACTTAAAAGCTGAAGCTAGTAAAACTTATTTTTTTTTAAATAAAAAATTAAATTTTATTGATAATATATATATATATATAAATAATTTTTTTTATTGGAACATATCTTTAATTCTTTAAAATAAGTGAGTATAGTGTAAACACCATAGGTGAGAATGCACTCTAAGAATGTCATTCCAAACACACCCTTAAAGCACCAAAGGGAATCAAAATCCTAGAAGTGAGGAAACAAGGTAATACCGAGTTGTCTATTGATAATTGTCATGTCTGGAATTCTCTTATCACTGTCATCATACCCTTCACCATAGAATTCTTTGGAGCTTATATCAATGGTGGGTGATTCAATAGGAGTTTCTCCACTTACCTTTGCATAAACCTGTCAAATGCAAGAACAAGACTTTATGACAGCTAATTACGAAGCAAAACTTACAAAATAAAGTTCCAATACAAAATTAGCTGGGTAATATTTTTTAAAATAATAGGAGAATAAAATTAACTTGAAAAAAATATATAACTCATTCACCTTGGTCATCATTTCAGCAAGCTGCCTAACTGTAACTTCATTGTTAGGATTGCCCACATTGAATATATGACCATTGGCCCTGGCTGGATTTTCCTGAGAAAAAAAGGCCGAGACTTAACTGCTACTTCTGTAAGTCAACATGAAATTAAAATGAAGGGAAGGATAAATAAACTCACAATCATCAACATAACAGCTTCAATAGCATCCTTGATATAAACAAAAGTTCTCTGTGACTCGCCACCGTCAACAAGCTTTAGTGGCTCACGACGTAAAAGATTCTAGAAGAAAAAAGACCAAAGATTAGCCAAAAAGTCAAATACAAGACCAAAGATTAGCCAAAAAGTCAAATACAAGTACAGAATATTAATGGGTATTTCATAATCCGTGAGTTGAACTAACATTACTAAAGCACGCTAGCACCCTTGGAACACCCTCACTTGGACCGTCAATGCCGGGTATGAAGTCCATTCTGGGACCAATCCAATTAAAAGGCCTCACAATAGTGAATTCAAGACCATTCTCTGCACCCTCAGCTGTGATCATAAGGGGAAAAAAAGGAGGATAAACAATATTGAAGTGAACAATTAAAGATAGTGGAGATCAACAGACAGACAAGCTCGCTCACCATAGATCAGCCTCTCAATCAATTGTTTTGCACAGGCATAGGACCACCTCTGCTTCTCAATTGAGCCAAAAATGCAAGGGGAGGCATCTTCCTTTAGAATATAGTACTCAGGATCCTATCCATCATCATATATAAACAATGATTCAGAACATTTCCAACACTAAGCAACCAAGGATAAAGAACATAACACAAGTGTACAACAGTTCGGAAATGGATTTTCGTATGCTCATGGAGGCAAATTATTTGTAGAAATAAAAATTGCATGAAAAGCAATATTCACACATGCTGCACTATGGTTTCAAAAATACACCAAGACAATCATAGAGCATCATCAAATATTCAAAGACGTCACAAATCCAAACACCAAAGGAAGTAACTGGAAGTTACAAAAAAGTTTCCCACTAATGGAGGTTCAGATCAAAATAAGATACGGATTTCAGTATTGAATATGATCAAGAATAAGCTTTCAAACATCAAGCCAGATATGGAAATGCTCCAAAGAAAGCACTTTGGCAATCACTATTCAGAATTATAACATGCATTCCTGAGCCAGCTTTTCAGCTTCTAATCTTTCTCTGTGATTCATCTAATAAAATGAACTTTAAATTTTGGTTTTAAATCACAAGTTAAAGAAGGGAAAAAATAAAATGAAGAAAAGTAATTGAGAACCTCTTATCGTTCTAATTATTCTAGTGCCTCATTTTGCAACATTGAACACACCCAACAACATATTATTAGGCACCTTTGAAACCATCAAAGTTTGATGTTTATTTACAAAACAACGCAAATCATTTTAAACATGTTCAATTTTCACCTAGATAACAAAACAAAGAAAGCACAACTTGCGAACACCTTTTATGCAAAGGAACATTGTACACAACCAAAACTTCAATTTGAAATACATCTTCTCCCTTGGAAACATTCATTTCAATAAAATTGTGGCAGCTACCATATTCTCATCAATGACTTGTGGGGTTGGAGAGTTTACTAGCATAACCGATCAAACCAATGTATGGAGTTCTCTTCATACAAAAATGAAAGATAACTTCCAAGATTGCTGAAGAAAGGATAATATGGAAATAAGTAAATTGAGTAAAGTAATGTTGTCATCTCTACTGGTACACTCTGTTATGAAAATAGTAAATAGTCACACAAGTTGGGGGGGGAAATTTTTTTGACAGAAAAATGGAAAACAGGTCCACTTCTCGTTATCTAGCGAGTAGAGTTAGTCCAGGCAGGTGTAAAAACAAACAAGAAACAAAATTCCCAACCACCACCCCAACCAAATAATAAAATAAATTAAACAATTACTGGGATCCACAAGTTGTAACACTCCGATTCAAATAGATCTATTTCATGGACTAATTTCCTTACAAAATAGAAGACTGAGCCTCCATATCAAAATAGTGCAGTAGATTCAGAATAAAGCATGTAATGTGGTTTGGGTTGTGGTTGGAGGGAGTGTGTGTAGCGTTGTTGAATAAAAATTTGTAGACATAACAATCAGTTCAGCACAGATCTCAAAATGTTCACCCTTTTTAAGCAACTTGTTGGGTTAATTAAATTGATTCCAACTTAAACTACACAGCTGAGCACAGAAAAATGCCACAAACGGAATAAAGTTAACTCTGAGTATAAAAAAAACTCCAAAGGGACAACTATATCATAACAAGATTATCTACATACCGATAGATCTATAGAAAGAAATATAGTCAAAGGTGAGAAATAAAAAAAAAAAAAAAAAAGAAAAGAAAAAAAAAAGAAAGAAAAAAAAAATGAAAGCCATACCTGCCTCAGAGGGTGGTCTTTAGGAAGAAAGCTTCCAATTGTTTTCCCATAAACTTCACAAGTAGAGAAATGGATGAGGCGCTTGTTGTTTTCCGAACAGTACTTGACCTAAAACCCAATTCCACATTAAAAAAAACAAAAAACAAAAAACAAAACATCGCCATCAAACAAACCCGATAACCAATTTTTATAAACAGTAGATAGGAAATCTTCAAAACTCAACACAATTAAGATCAAAGCGCCATAAATTTGAGTACAATTTAACAAAAACCTGAATAGTAAAGAAAAAGGATCAAAGTAGAAACTAAATCTAAAAATGCATACCACAGGGAGCGCATCGATGAAATTGCTGTAAATTGTATCAAGAGGACGTGTATTGTAATCGGCTGGAGTACAGATCGCAGCTAGATTCACAGTCTGTGACACAAAAAAGAACCCAAATTTAGCAGAAATCGAACACAATCAACAAAAATAACGTAAGTGAGAGCATTTCAAATCTATCGCATAATATAAATATTCCAAAAAAAAAAATTAGAATTCGAAATTTTAACATATAAATGTGAGGCATCGTAGCGATTCCAAACGGAAACGGCAATGTGATATGAAATTCTAGAGAGAACTGTACTTAAACTATGCATTTCAAGGTTTTGAAGACACTCTAGATTCGCAACAAATTTTGAAAAAGCAAATAACAAACCTAACACCAAAGCGAGTGATATATATATATATATATACATGTGTGTGTGTGGAGAGAGAGAGAGAGAGAGAGAGAGAGAGAGAGAGGTAGTACCAGATCTGCCATCTTGATGAGGCCTTCGAGTCTGGAATCGTTCTTGATGTTGATACGGTGGAACTGGATTCGTTCCGCCCAAGGTAGGGACGCAGGTTCAATAAGGTGCTTGATCTTGTCATTGTAAACGTCCACCGCCAACACCTTGTGCGTCGTCTCCGCCAACAGCTTCTCGCAGAGGTGGGAGCCAATGAAGCCTCCGGCACCAATCATACAAATCGTCATCGGCCTAATCGCCTTCCCATCCAGATCTACTCTCGCCACCGACGCCATTTCCCCCCTTTCTCTCTCTCTCTCTCTCTCTCTGTCTCTCTCTCTCTGTCTATATATCTATCTATCACTTTCTCTCTCTAACGACGTCGGGGAGAATGTGGGGATTTAATTTTTTTGGGGTGGTGGGAAGAGGGGAATTTATTTAAAGCAGCAAATGGAGAAATTATTGGAGATGACTTGGGTACAGTTGTTTAGCTACTGCACAAACTGTACAGTGTAATTTTAAAACCTGTTTTTTTTTTTTAATATAAAAGGGAAATGTTATACTATATAGATCACTCAATCATTGAACTAAGGCACTCTATGATACTACTTTTAAAGTATATAATATTATGCATGTCATGTATTGCCCACAAGGTATCATATGCTGAGAGAATGGTAACATAGAGTGCATTAATTCGATAATAGAGTGGCAATAACAATTTTTATAAAAAAACATGCAAATATTGTGCAAATTGTGAGAGGTAAGTAATTGTACAGAGGTCATAGTCGAAATTATTATATAGTCTTGGACTACGTCACGTGGTGGTCACGGTCAGTAGTAAACTATCATGTGATCAAGTGACTCAAGTGTAAGTTTTTTGTTTTCTTAAAAACAGAAAACTTTTCTACATGCTAGTAACATACTGATCGAGACCACCACGTGTAACGATCCTGAACCATTGAATAACTTTCTTGCATAAAAGGGTGGGAGGAGAGGTGTTTATTGTGATTTGTGAAATATATTTATTTTGTACTCGCGCGGATACACAGATTGTTTTATACTCGCGATCTAATGGAAGTGTGATGTTGATTTGTTAGATAAGGAATAGTGCGGATGAGAACACTGGATTGTGGCTCTCAATGATTGAATTTGAAGGGTAGATGTAGAATTGTAGATCTAGCTTTGCTGTGGCTTATATGGCCATTATTAGCTAATTATAATTTATTTAGAGCTATTTTATTATTGTTTATTTGTTTATTTAAACAGTTTTGATTACTCAAATTATTTTTTGATTTGTTTATTTCAATAAAAAAAATAATCATATTCGATCCAAAAAGTAGTTGTGCCATAATAAGGTGAGAGTGTGCTTTTTTAATGATTATATTTGTGTTTGAACAAATTCTGTAATATATCAACCAAATGTCCAAATCATAATAAACAGTTCTATCAATTATAATTAAAATCGCATATAAGCATAGACAAACATGCTATTAATTTATATCAGGCATTCTAAAATGTTGGGTTAAAACCTATAAGTCCCTCGTATATTCAATAATGATGAGACAACTTTAACATACTCCTATTAAAATTCAGTGAGTCCACTGTTACATGTATTTAGAAAGTAGAAGCGTAACATTACTCTAAAATTTGGGATAAAAATGTCCTTAGTAGGGTCATTACTTTTTAGCATTGTGTTATTCCCATGATCACTTTACCCACATGTTTTTCAAAAGTGGATACTTAACGCCCTACTAAAGTGAAACTCTTAGAATTTCAATCAAAGCTGGCGAAAATTTTTAAATTGATCAATATTTTTAACACTTAACCACCATATTCGAGGGTAATTTTTGACACTTAAAACCTCCTCATGGGTGGTCAAAAAATTTATGCCAAACAAAAAATATGAAATTTTTGTCATAATTGACGAAAATCTCAGGAGTTTTGCTTTAGTCCACAATCATAGGGTATGTACTTTTAAACCTGAGAGGTTAAATATAATTAATCCTCCTTAGCATTCATAAACATTTGTATTAACCATTTGTGACAACTGTCAAACATGTTTGAAAAAAAAAAGGAAAGAAATAAAAGAAAGTTAGCTACTAAATTTACTCCATTGATCACGTGATTCACGTTACTACGAAATTGAATTTGTAAATATTTCTCAAACTTTAAAAGTTCTTAACTTGCAACAACATATCATTTTTATATAAAACTTGTATTTTCATAATATACTTGAAGAGCACTATCAAACAAAAACTATTTTTCAATACAAAATTCTGAAAAAAAAAAAAAACAGAATTGAAATTTCAGTTAACTAATCTATGACACACACACATATATATATATATATATATATTGAGGAGACTAATCTATGACATTTTCACTTTAATTAAATTTGATACGCCAAAAATCCTGAATGTTGATACAATTTACTTAAACGATTAAGTGAATTATAAGTGAAATTTCACTTAAAAAGTTACTGTCGAAGGTAAAAAAAAATGCAAGTATGTTTCTCAAGCACATGATATTAAGACAATAATAAAGAAACTTTTTTCTTTGATAGGAATAATAAAGGAACAAGGGAAGACACACTGTTGATTAATGAGTAATGATACACACACACTTTCACACTCTTTTTTACGAGAAAGTATCCCATGAGCCCGTCACATGTGTGACGGATTTATGGGAACCGTTAGATCATGATAGGGCCCACATGGGACCCACACATCCAACGGTTCCTATTAATCCGTCACACGTGTGACGGGCTCATGGGATAGTTTCTCCTTTTTTACACCTAATAATTTTAGCTTTTGATTTTAGTAGACCCCATGTAGATCTCACGTGGGATCCATGCAAGAGCACATAAGGTCCACTGAAATCAAGGATCATAATTGTTGGGTGTAGAATAATGTCTGTATCATTATTGTTGATTAATTGCAACATCATTCATAGTAGGGGTGGCAATTCGGGTTCTCGCGTCATAATCGTTTCATTAATCGGGTTGTGTGCTTTAGGTTTGATTTTTAGTTTCGAGTATTATTCATCTATAATACAAACTATTTTTAATTTAATCGTGTCATGTTCAAATTATCTCAGTAAAACGGATTATCGTATAAAAAATTACCATCTCTAATTCATAGTTACATATGATGCCTTCTATCATTGGATTTTCAACTAATATGTCTAATTTTGATATGCAATTTTTTTTTTTAAAGGCTTACGTGACAATTTTACATATTAATAAAAAAAAAATTCCATTTAATACTTCAATTTCATTATTTCCACCAAATAAAAGACGTTTCCACTTTTTTGGAATGCCAAATTTGGCATAAAAGTTCTCATTATGCCAAATTGTCACGTAGGGAATTGACAATTTGATTGAAGACGTTAGCTACTTTTTTGTTTTAGTTGGGACTTGGGACCTTATAGGCTTATAGCTACTCCAAATGTAGCACTTTCACAGGTCACGTAGGAAAAGAAAGTCCGGGTAGAGATGCAGGATGCTCTTAAAGTCTCTTCTTTTGGTCCGTTGACGTAGTGATTTGCAAGCCTACGACACAACTAACCAAATCCCCTTTAGTTTAGTGGCAGGCTGACTCAGATAGAAAGTACTACCTCCGTTCTATTTTATATATTTATTTTGAAAAATTTAATTATTTAAAGGAATAAAAAGAATCTACACATACTTTCCACAATTGCTCATAATCAGTGCACTTTTTTTTTTTTTTTTTTCTGTTTTGGTTTTGATTGTAAGGAAGGGTAGTTTGGGAAACTAAGTAAAATTTACATACTAATTTAGTAAAGTGGACAACAGTTTTGGGACATCCCAAAATGGAAAGATGGACACATAAAATAGGACGGAGGGAGTATTCTATTTTATTGGTTTTGGGTTCAAGACTTCGTGTTGGAAAATATTAAGGATATTGTTAGGATTTTTTGATTGAGGCGTGCTACGGTAGCACTGTCTTTAAGAATAATTCCGCCCCTCGGAGTCAGTGACTTGATGCAGAAGGTCTTAGCGCTATGTTCTCCAGGATTCAGCAATCAGATCTTCCAAATGTGCACACGAATTGAAATACTATGTGAGCGCTCAGAATAGCTGCAAACTCCATAAAGAATTTTGCAAAAACTTTGAAGAACAAGAAAAATAGAAAGGAAAATGAGAACATAAAATTTTCTATCTCTTAGGAAGAGAAAAAGGAGTCCTTAATATATAGAACAAAAATTGATACACAATGAGAAGTGCAACCTCCCAACATGTATTAAAATGTGCCATCAAACATGTGCAGCCCAACGGCCATTTTTATTAAAAACAGATTTAATAACCTCCAACAGCCATATTTTTAATACATGATTTAATAGCCTTCAACGATCATATTTTTAATGCAGGAGTTAATAGATTTAATAGCCTCCAACGGCCATATTTTTAATACAGGATATTAGTCATATCAATGTAAATGACTCAATGTAAATGACTTTGTTTGTATTTTTGAAATAAAAAGTCCAATGCCCAAATAAGAGGAAACCCAAAATTCCAACAATCCTCCCTATTTCAAAAATTTAAACAACAAATAAAATAATGGAGCAAGAGAATTCAATGCATCAGAACTGGTGCCTTTAGGGCTATGAACCAGTCCCTAGGAATATAAGAAGTGACTTACAGGAATTTGGTGAAATAATATTTCTATGAACCAGAATCCCTTAACGTAAACCAGTCGTCTTATACCCACATTGATTCCTCAGAATCTGAGCAACTCTAATCAGTGTGGCACCTCTAGGCCCTGCGCAAGTCCTGAATTTTCATAAGTGCTCTAGAAAATTTGCCTACATTTTCATAGAATGCGGCACACTTTCACACTTATATAGGTGAATCCATCAAGTATGTATTGCAATTAAACATACCATCCAAATAATATGGATTATGGAATTCATTAAGAGTTTAACTGAACCTTTACACATTGCAATTGCACTATACAGCATAGGAATGGATAACAATATAATCAATTTATAGTGCATCTCAAATCAACCAATGACTTGTTATTACCCATATGAACCTATTTCTTGGGTTCTCCAATTACATAGGTTGGGTTACCATCATTGTTGAAATTTGTTATAGGCATAAGCCACATTCCCCTCGATGTTTCATACACTAGTTTTCTCCCTAGTGATTTTGTTAAAGTGTCAGCCAAACTCACTTCTGGCCTTACAAAATTAAGAGAAAATTTTTTATCTCAAACAGTTGTCTCACAATATTATGACTTAGGCGTACATGCCTACTCTTGCCTTTATAGGACTTTTTCATAGCTCAGCTTTTTACAGGCTAGCTATCTCAATGTTTATTCCAAATAGGAATATCTGCTAAGAAGCTTTTAAGCCACTCAACCTCAAAACTAGCTTTCTCAAAAGCTACAACCTCATATTCCATCATTGACTTAGTTATGCAAGTTTTCTTGGACGACTTCCAAGATACTGCACCTCCACTAAGTGTAAAAATAAATTCACTCATTGAATTCGTCTTATCTGAATCCGAAATTCAATTTGCATCACTGATTTTTGAAAATACATACTTTCCTCTAAAAATTTTTTTGCATAAAATCTGGCCTTGAGAAAATCAAAATTTAAATTCTCTCAAATTTTGAAGTATGCAATACATTTTCAAAAATAAGTTCTTCATTATCTCCGGACATACAACATTTTTCAAAAATATTTTCTTCACTATCTCCGGATATACAACATTTTCAAAAAATATTTTCTTCACAGGAGTGATATTTAGCTCTAGCTAAGTTACCAAAACATTGGTACTAAGCAAGTCATCAAGTAAAACACTTCATTTTCCCTTGAAGAGTATTTCTTGTAACAATTGTGTTGTTACACATATGCCTACAAGCGCTCAAATTAATTAACCATCCTCCAAAATTTCTTATGAACTTTACTTTCATAAACATAGCCACAAATAGTTCTTCGGACACATTAGCGTAGGAACAAATTGATGCTTTTCCAATTATTGACTAAAGAGCTTGATATGTTTTCAAAATAAAATAATTTGAAATCATTTTATTTAAAGGAGATTTTATAACACTTGGCTCAAAAAGAGTCTAAAAAGGTTTACAAAGAGAATTATTAACTCAAAACCCTTTTCAACCTCATAAGATTGATCAAGAGAAATACCAGCAGGAGCTCTTGTAATTTTAATCTCTAAAATTACCCTCGCTGCAACCAAAACCTTTCATATCAAAATTAAATCTACATGTAAATATGTCATAACACATACTCTATCACTATGTTTATGATATAAACATATCTCACTTTTATTAATTTTGAAACAATAGTTTAAACAAGATTTTCATTCCCCTAATTGGCTACTAAATTTAAAATCTATATAAGGAGTAAACAAGTATTCACACTTTACTCTTATTCGGATCTAAAAAACTCTACCAGTTTATCCGAATAAAATTTCTCCTCTAATTCTCCATTTAATATAAAATGGTTTTAACATCCATCTCATAAATATATACTCATACATATCAATAGCTAATGAATTTTAATGGATGTAAAACATGAGAATAAGTATCCAAAATCAACATATTTCTTTTAGTTAAAAACACTTCGCTACTAAAGTAGGTTAACATTTTTTCAATGAACCATCGAAAATATTTCTAGTCCATTTACTCTAGAAGTAAATCCACAAGTTTCAACTACAATTAGACATGATATAGTCCAAATCATCTTGAATTACTTCTCTCCAAAAATCCTCAAGAGATTAGTGTGTCCTCTAAATAAATAGGAACTCATTCTTTATAAAGTAATGTACATAAATTACTTTTAAATTCTTTTTAGCACTAGCCTCTCTTAAAGTTTTGTAGTACACAAAATATGTCATGATATCTATCATGCATTCTAAAATTAAAGTAGCTGAATGAGATAAAACATGAGGTTGAGAACCTCCACTATTCCTCAACTTCAATATGCTCAAAAAAAAAAAAAAAAAAAAAATTGGTTTTAGAGATTAAGGGTACTTCATTAGAAATAAAATATACAACTAGCAAAGCTTATCTCCAAAACTTTGAATCATCTCAATGAAAACTCGAATAAAAATATCACTTATCAAAGTTTTTGGCTCAAAATAGTATACAAATTTTCACACCCAAATATATGTATTATCTCAATTGGGCCTTAAAAAGCCATAATATATGTATCACAATTTCATACATATAAGCAAAGCCAACAAAAGTTGGAGTTCTTACATAACCTCCTTACATAACCACTAAAACTTTGAGAACCATTAAACTTATGTAACCTCTCGTCCAAGAAAAGTCTAATTAACAATCTTTAGTCCACTACCATACTACCAAGTTTATGAGGTCCCAATGACCAATTAACGAAACATAGCCAAAGGATTACGTACCATAAAAAAAAAAAAAAAAATAATAATAATAATAATAATAATAATAATAATAATGGGCTCAATATGTGCATGTGTACACATATAAAGTGAACAAAACTATGAAAATAAATCTGTATATTGAAACTCTTTCACTTTTTTGCGATAGTTCAATGTCCATGACAAACCCACCAAATAGACAATAATTAATTTAACAAAAACTCATCAAAGCTCACTATGCCCAAAAGTTGCTTGCTTAGAAAATTTGTCTAAAGATACTTTTAACACATTTTAGAGCAATTTCTGATTTTTAATCTCATATTGAGTCTAACTCTTATGAAACTCATCTTTCCTGACATGGCCCTCTTGGCACTCAGTCTAGTGATGTATCCAGAGATATTGTAGCATTAATCATGTCATAACTTTCCACATAAAATAAAATAAAGATAATTAGAAAGCATATGCTTCAATAGTCAACAAAACAAACAAGCACATAAAATTGTTCAAGATAAGGGCTATGTTATTCCTTTACATGCCCAACTGTATGTAGCCATTATACAAATAATATAGGCATGCAGTTTCTGTTATCCACGAAGCAAACTTGCAATATGCAGTTTATTATAATTTAAAGTGATGATTCAAAAATTCAAAAGAGCTTCTTGAGTTATGGGAACTTATAAGTAAATATAAATATTTTATTATATAGTAAATCCCATTGTGTAACATGATACCTCTATCATTATTTTATAAAACAAATGTCCAATGAAGTAGATGGGTTAAGCACATGAATCAGTGTCATTTTAAAGTTTTAGAAAAAAATATATGGGTAATACTTGAGACACAACCTTCATACAACTTTCATACAACCTTCCCAAAAGATGTGTCTATCTCTTTCCTGTGTCACTGTGGGGTCCAGTGACATCACAGGAGAGAGATAGACACATCTTTTGGGGAGGTTGTATGAAAGTTGTATGAAGGTTGTATCCCAAATATTACTCAATATATATATATATATATATATATTTCTTTCAACCTCCATAGCTTAAAGTTAGGGCTTGCAAATTCAAAGGAATCAACTTCCATGGCAGATACCAACAGTTAAAAATTGTTGAAACTGTAAATAGAATAGGAATAATATTACCGGATCAATAGCACCTCTTTGACACATCTCGGGTTCGCGACGATCATAGCAACATCCAATAATTGTTCTTAAGATTGTTGGAAAATATTAAGGATATTGCTAGGATTTTTTGATTGAGGCGTGCTACGGTAGCATTGTCCTTAAGAACAATTCCGCCCCTCGTAGTCAGTGACTCGATGCAGAAGGTCTCAGCGCTATGTTTTTCTCCCTAGTGATTTCTTGTTGGAAAATATTAAGGATATTGCTAGGATTTTTGATTGAGGCGTGCTACGGTAGCACCGTCCTTAAGAACAATTCCGTCCCTCGGAGTCAGTGACTCGATGCAGAAGGTCTCAGCGCTATGTTCTCCGGGATTCAGCAATCAGATCTTCCAAACGTGCACACGAATTGGAAGATTATGTGAGCGCTCAGAATAGCTCCAAACTCCATAAAAAAATTTGCAAAAACTTTGAAGAACAAGAAAAATAGAAAGGAAAATGAGAACATAAAATTTTCTATCTCTTAGGAAGAGAAAAAGGAGTCCTTAATATATAGAACAAAAATTGATACACAATGAGAAGTGCAACCTCCCAACATGTATTAAAATGTGCCATCAAACATGTGCAGCCCAACGGCCATTTTATTAAAAACAGATTTAATAACCTCCAACGGCCATATTTTTAATACAGGATTTAATAGCCTCCAACGACCATATTTTTAATACAGGAGTTAATAGATTTAATAGCCTCTAACGGCCATATTTTTAATACAGGATATTAGTCATATTAATGTAAATGACTTTGTTTGTATTTTTGAAATAAAAAGCCCAATGCCCAAATAAGAGGAAACCCAAAATTCCAACACTTCGTATGAATAAATACAAGAAATTTGGTCATGGCTTTTGATCTCCTTTAAGGAGATCATGGGTTTGAAATCCCCCAGGGGTTGTAAGCTAATTGGAGGGATGGATCTCAAGATAAATAATATCCAACTTGATGCGAGTTTAGATCTTATCACTAATTTGCCTCCTTAATTTACTTGGTGCGTGTGTTGTGTGGTCGGTGCACGTGTCCCAATTTACTTCTTGTTCTACTCCAATAAAAATAACAATAAATATTGATCCGAAAGTCGTAGAAAACAAACTGCCCCTAAATTTGGTTCATGGATCCACCGCCACTATACCACAGTTTTTCATCTAAATTTAAATGGAGGGTTCACATTGAGTACACAAAAAAGTATCTAAACGAAGAAACGATAGAAAGATGTTTATAAACAAGAAGAGAAAATTGTGTTCGACTCTCCATGATTAGGGGTGGCAATTCAGGTTCTCGTATCATAATTATGTCATTAATCGGGTTATGTGTTTTGGGTTTGATTTTTAGTTTTGAGTACTATTCATCTAAAATGTAAACTATTTTAAATTAATTGTGTCATATCGTATCGTGTTCGGATTGTCTCTGTAAAACAGATTATCGTGTCAAAAATTGCCACCCCAATCCATGACTCACGAGAGAGCACTAAAAAGCTGTGTTTTTATAACTTTCTTATTCCTAAAAATTATATATATATATGTATATTCATATATGTAAATATAGATATAGATAGTACTCGTTGATATAGATGTTGAGAGTAGATGTGCTATGGTTTTCTTTTTCTTTTTATGTCCTCCGGCTACGGGTACAAATCTCTACTATGTCTTCTGTATTTTTTAGATTTCTATTTATCTATTCTCATTTTTATTTGATTAAATCTGTGGGCAAACTCCAGACATGTGTATTGACCTCACTGAAGCAATTGTAGATGTAGAAATTTATAGTCGGGGTGGCCAAGATTCGATGGACTTACATACAATGGCGGACCTATTAGTGGGTTCAAGGGTAGCATCTCGAGGTGAAATTTTTTGAGTCTACTTATTCGTATTTTTGGGAAATTTTTTTTGTGTATATCATCTTCTTTTGATGTTAATGGCTGATTACTTATTGTAATTTCTAAAATTAATGGTAAAATAATTTAACTTTGACTAAATTTACAAAATTATATACATGTATTGAAGTTTCAAAAATTTTGGAATGATCGTTAAAAATTAGATATACATATCAGAGTTTTAAAAATTTTGTAGGGGTAGGAGTTTAGAGTTACAAAATTAAGTATATATAGTTATTAAAATTTTCCAAAAAAAAAAAATTGTAGGGGCCAAGGCTCTTCCTAGCCTCAACTTAGGTTAGTCTATGCACAACACCATACCAAGTTAAGTCAGGGGGCAAGTTAGTCGTAGGGTCCGAACACTCACCATGATGGAAACTTTTCGTCCATCTTGAGGTCTATTCCTCTCAATTATCTTACTTTAGTGCCTCGAGCTTTTGAACCCCTGATCTCCCAAAGGAAAGCCATAGGCTTTGGCCAACTCGAAAAGGCCGAGTTTTATTGATATGTATTAGGAAATTCTACAATACAACTATAGTGGTTTAAATAGCCGTTTCATACATCCAAGTTGTTTTCATTCCCCAAATGTTATAGTCGTGCCTGAAAGTATTGTATCTAGATTTCGAAATGTTGTAAGTTTGAAAATCGCGCTTTGATTTTAAATAAAAATGTTTAAAATTACAACATTTTGAAACTTTAATCAAACTTTTTAGTAGGAAATGAACTGTATAATACAACCAATACAAATATTAGTATTATCCTATCATATAAGATCCCTCTTTCAGATATTTAGTTCAAGAATAAAAGTGCGTGAGTATAGAAGGGGAGTGTTCAAAAGTATTGTATCTAAGTTGTAAAATATTGTAATTTTAAAAACTATTTTGATTGATTTTCGGAGTTAAAACATTTTGAAATAAAATCACATTTTTTAGCACCAAAATGAATTGTAATAGTACAAACTAATTACCACTATATGGTTACATATAACATCCCTAAGTGCGCGAAGAATGAAGATAGAAGGGAAGTGACGGTGACGTTGTTCTCACTCTCAAGTCTCATGTGAGCGTCAATGAGTTCGTGCCTCATTATTTTTCTTCCATTTAAAAAATATGCCAAATCCAACTTTGATTTCCCTAAGGACATGACCGGTTTCGAGTATTTGGAGGTTTGGGACGAACTACTAAAAGGAGGCCTTCAAATGGGGATTCAGGGCAGCGCCCCCAAGACGATTTTTTTGAGATCTACTTATACATAATTGGCAAATTTGTTAGGGTTTACTTATACATAATTAACTATTTTTTTGGAGTCTACTTATAATATGAGTTTATTTGTGAAACTTAAACATTGTATGGCGTCTCTCAAAATTCTAGAGGGGCCTATTTCTAAAACTTAAAAAAATTCTTACACTAAAAGTGTAATTTTCAAAATACTAAAAATTCTCAAAATAAAAATATACTTATGAAAATTTCATAAAAACCCTCAAAATTTTGTGAACTTTGTTGACCCGGAACGGTTGCCCTTTTACCCCTTTTAGGTCAGCCATGCATAAGAGCTCTTTTTATGCTCCAATCCCCAAGTTTATAGAAAATTAAAAACTGTGTTGTTGCATAACTTGCATGGAAGGCTATTTTTTAACTTGCTAAAAAGGGTCTTATTCATTTGTATCATATCTATATACATGAAAATTACTACTCCCTTCGTCTCATATTCTAACTTGAAATTTACACCAAGACAAAACTAAAAAAGTCGTTGTAATGATTAAGGGAAATTGTGAAAAGTAGGCATAGATTCTTTTTGTCCCCTTAATAAATTGAGTTTTCAAAAGTGGGCTCAAAAAATAGGACGGATGAAGTACTATAAATTAACCGACTAGGTTGAGTTGGTCAGAGCCTCTGATTTCCTTAATAAATATCAGGGGCTCAAAATCCTATAGGGCCCATCTCAAGATGTACATAAAAAGTGAGATTGAATTTTACTACTGTGGCGTCGGTGCATGTAGTTGGGGTCTGCCCCTATTCTACTCTGATTAAATAGTAATAGATAACCTATCTAAAATAATAGCATGATTTCCAAAGTCGCGGATGACTGATTGAGAGTTTGTCATTGTATCTAAAAACTAGAACAAAGAATAAGTTGGTACATATTTACACTTGATTATTATCTAATGTCATATGTTACTATGAAGTGTCGTGTGAAAAAAGTTAATGTCAAAATGATACTCCTACGTGTTACAATCATTCAGATTTCTACGTTTTCTTTCACTTCTCTAACTTTTGTGTTCTCTTTGTGGACGCCTCTTATTCTATCCATCATGGGAGAGCTCATTTAATCATTTTCTTTGTTGTTTTTTGTTGCTCTCAATAATATGTCCTCTCTTGAGAGAGGATTTATCCCTCCTTGTTAAGGGTTTTGTCCCTCCTTGGTGAGGGTTTATTTTTTTTTTGTTTGGTTTGATTGATTGATGCAGCTAGATCTCTTTGGTTGGATCTGACCCTTTTTCACACAGATCTGCATTAGATCTTTATTTGTTCGGGCCCTTTTCGCAGTCACGGTGGTTTTAAAGCTCGGATCTTTGTTGTAATTATTGGCAGCTTTCTCCTTCAGACGGCTAGTGTTTGAGCTACGCTACAGTACGCGATATCATTCTTTTAGAGATTGTAGTACAAACCAGAAGATTGCTGTGATATATCATGTAGTTTTTCCTTATCTTGTTTTGTATTTGTTCCTTGTGAACTTGCCTTTTGTGAAATGAAATTTTCATACTTTGCGATGAAAAAAAAAATGATACATGTTACCATCAAATGACTACAAAAAAAGGAAAAATAAAATAAAATAAAAAATACTATATTAAATGACACCGAAAATTGAAACATATTAGCAAACCAATCAAATGGATATACGATATCAGACATCCAAAAATATATAGTTGTATTCTAGAATTTGTTTTTCAAAAATATTATGTGCACAATAAAATGCACAACGAATTGCACAAACGTGTACACGTTTGTGCAATTCGTTGTGCATTTTATTGTGCACATAGTATTGCTCAAATTTTTTTTCCAGAATTATCATGACTTACACTTTTTTCTTGCACGAACAATAAAGGACCCACATTGATCTTAATGTTATTGTCCATTCTGTAAAAAGTTGGTGATATTGTGAAACAGCTGTTAAAAGATGGGATTATATCCCTAGACTTTGTGAGGTCAGAGATGAATTTAGCGGATCCTCTGACCAAAAAGCTAGTGGCTTTTACATCGAGGGGGATGAGACTTATGCCCATAACATAGGTCAATAGTAGTGGTAACCCAACCTATATGAGTGGAGATCCCACAAACTAGGTTCATATGGGTAATAACAAACTACTGGTTGACTTGGTGAATTATAGCTCATCCCTATAGTGTAGATAGTGCAGACTGCAACGTGTGAGGTTGAGTCTTAACTCTTAATGAATTCATAGTCCTTATTGGGTGGTGTGTATAGTTGCAATACATACTTGATGAATTCACCTATATGAGTGTGGAAGTGGGGACGCTACCTATAAGAACTTAGGCAGGTTCTCTAGAGCACTCATGAAATCCAGGTACGGCGCATAGCCGAAACGTGCCAAACCGCGTTAACAGCCTTGTTTATGAAAGTGTACTGTGGGTGATAAGTACTTTGATTCACACAAAGAAATGAGGTTCATAGAAATTCTAATTTTACCAAATTTCTATGAATCAATTCTTATTTCCCTAAGTGTTGGTTCATAGTCCAAAAGACACCATCACTTATGCAATATACTAAAGTGGTCGATCGTTACTTCTAAAAAATTTGTCTTTGAAAAATGTGGGGGATTGTTGTAATTTGTAGACCAAATTAGGTGTTTTTCAAAGCCAAACACTTTCTCTCTCTACATCTCTTTAGTGGGTGTGGTCTTGCCCAAAAGTGTGATAGGGACCCTTGTCCCACATTGCTCATGAAGAGAGAGTTGGAAGGGTCTACATATGATTTGTCATTATAGGCTTAGTAATAAGTTGGAACATGTGGGCTCTCACGCGCACATGAGCCATATAACACCTGTATTTGTGTTATTGCATTGCATTACATTGCCATGCATGATAATGTGATGTGGCATGTCTTTTGGCACATGGTTGAGTGAGTTTTGACTCACGAGTCATTTTGGGGTGTCTGTGTTAGAGGACCCTCTGAGAATTTGTTGGTGAGTGTTTTGTTGTTGTGAAGTCTCTCCGAGTGTGAGACGGTCACTGTGGAATACTTTAAATGTTTATCTGAAAATAAATGTTTACCTGTGTATTTCAACATCTGTATTATTTTCTGTTTTAGAATTTATATCTGTTGTTAGTTTTAGTATCCTGGTGAGAACGAATTAACACGCTATTAATTTGGTAGGCTAATTAGCAACTTCGGAAACGTCATGTAGAAATTCGCGTTTTAGCGACCAAACGAAACTTTGTCGAAAACTTTTATAATTTTGAGGTTTCACTTATAAAGCTATGAATAAGCTGTATAGAAAGTTTCAGAGACTGATTAGGAATTTTGAAAACTCGTGGGGAGGTAAACGTAATTCCCGAGAGTTTTGCCTATATATAGATAGAGATGGTTGAGATATTTTCACAAGTCTTAACCTAAAATTCCAAAAAGGGGGCCATAGGAAGATTTTGGAGCTTAGAGCTTTGCGACGCCAAACGACGACCTTCTGTCAGTTTGTTTTCCCCCATATTTCATATTCGAGCTCCTCGAGGTAAGAGCTTCGTTTTGATATATGTTAGGGCTTGTTTGGCCAAGTTTTCCGAAAAGTTATTTTCTAGATTTTTTCATAAAAGTTGATAAATGGAATTTTGATCCATAGGAATTGTACTAGACGGGCTTCTGCACGTTCTTTGTACACGGGTTTTCTTTGGATCGAAGTTTAAGAGCGTAAATCGGAGGTGAGTGATCCAACTATGTTTTGGAATGATTTCTTGGCATGTATTCATGTTATGTTTGAATAGCATGTATTAATTTATAGACATATACTGTGTAGCTCATATTGGGCATTTGTATTGATAAGTAGGCCCAATAGCACGATGAAATGTTTAATTTCCGCGAGCATGGTGATATGTAATTGAGCATGTTAAGTTGCTTATATGGGTCAGAAGGAGCACGTGGTCACCGTGCCATTTTGTGGAGCCGATATAGGCATTAAGGTCGCACGATTGAAGAGAAGAATCATGGGTCTTACCCTTTCGCGTGGACTTATTGGTGAGGAGTCGCGGATTGGGAGTATGGACGGGCACGTGAGTCTCCCGCGGCTAGTATGAAATGTAGAGATGTGAATGCGGACATGTTTATCATTCATGTGCATATGTTGTTTTATTCACTAAGCATTAGCTTAAACAAATCGAATATCTGTGGTTATTCAAATAACCATTGCAGGTATAAATGCTGGCGAGGAATCGCAGAAGTGAGCACGTGGGTTGGGAGTTCTTTTAGAAGGCAACTTGAACGTTAATCTTGTAGTTTTGGGACAATATGAATGTGGTAATAAGAATTCTTATGATTTTTAGTTATGTCTAACTTGGTATGTTAGAACGAATCTAAAATGTTGTAATAGTTAGTAACATGTTGTAACTGTGCTTCGGTAGTATGTTAATACAGTTAGGATTGCTTTGGAGTACTTTTGGAAGTGTGTGTTTGATCCCCGTTTGAATTCAAAAGCTTTTAAACTTGAAAATGCTGCAGAATGTGCTGCTTCCAGGGGATCAGTCAACTGGTTTGTTGAACAGTCGACTGGAGCCTCCTTTTCAGCAACTCTTTGCATCGTTTCATGGAGGGTCAGTCGACTGGGTCCCCGACACAGTCGACTGGATCATGGTTTTCAAAACTGATATTTTTGGCCAGGCTGGACTTCAGTCGACCGGACTTTACCAGTCGACTGAAACTTTGAAGCCCCAGTCGTCTGGATGTAGAAAGCAGTCGACTGGATGGTGTTTTAAAACCCAACTTTCTGCTGGACCAGGATCAGTAGACTGGATCCGAGGATCAGTCGACTGGACGGATGGTTTTCAAAATGACTTATTTTATTCCGCTGCGTGTGTTCTTCAAACTAATTTTTGGGAACATTAATGATTTGGGTTAGCCTCGGTGGCGTGCCACGGGCTCCGATTCCGCTATTGTGGGACTGGGCTGTGACAAGCCAAGCCCAAATCCAATAGAAATTTGGGTTTTGATCTTAACCGGGCGCGTCACGTCTCACTCGCGCGCAGGGGGGGTGCAAATCCCGGCCTCCAAGCCTCGCGGGCTCACCTAGTTGGGCTATAGTTTTGCAAATTATTTTTGGAATTCTTTTCCTTTTATTATTCTGTCCAGATTCACCCCAAATCTCAATTAAACCATTGTGAAAATATTGTGCCAAAAATATATCGCACGTTTGCTTTGACCATGGGATTATGTCGGGTTTCTAAATTATTTAAACGCACATCTTCTTCGTGAATACACACAGAAAAACAAACTGCTTATTCTCTCTGGTTCTTCTCTGTCTTCTCTCTGCTTCGATCACTGATATACATACAAGGCTGTTTTGTGCCCTTTGTTCCAAGAGTGAACTTGAACAAGGAAGAGGCTGCTTAATCCTGGAGGGTAAACCGCTGAGACCTTACTGTACCGAGTCAAGAACTCCGAGGGGCGGAAATTACTCTTAAGTACAGTGTTGTACACGACTCAGTCAGACTCTCCAACCCTATTGATAAGTATTTTCGTTCATAGCAGTGTCTATTCATTATTATTTTCTTACAATCGTAAGAGTAATTCCTCATGGATACTGCTATGCTAACCGCAACTAAAGCTATTCTTGATGTCACAAAAATTGAATCGTTTAACGGGAATAACTTTAAGCGTTGGCAAACCAAACTGCTACTTGTTCTTGACATTGCAAAGGTTGATTTCGTTTTGACTAAACCAAAATCCGTTGAAGGTTCTGAAAATTATGAAACCGAATTACCTCTTTGGGAAAATGCAAACAAGATTTGCAAAAGTATTATTTTGAATGCTTTATCAAATGAACTTTTTGATATTTACTGTACCTTCAAATCGGCAACTGAAATTTGGGATGCTTTGGTCACCAAATATATTATTGAGGATGTCGGAATTAAAACATATGCCATCGAAAATTTTCTCAATTTTCAAATGACCGATGACATAGATGTTTCTACCCAAATTCACAATTTTCACTTGGTGGTTTCTGAACTTAGTAATGAACGAATGAAATTACCTGAACCATTTGTAACCGGTTCACTTTTTGAAAAACTTTCGGAGTCTTGGAAAAATTATAAGAATATGATGAAACATAAGAGGAAGGAAATGACTCTGGAGGAAGTTGTTGTTCATGTTCGCATTGAAGAAAAGAACCGTTCACTTAATCGGAATGAGAAAGCCAAAGCTATGGCTTCTAAGACTAACCTCGTTGAGGAAAAGCCAAATTGCACCCAAGGAAGTTTTAAAAGGCAGAATAACAAACCCCATTTCAACAAACCAATTTCGACAAAAATCTCAAACCCCAAAACCAGTTTGCTAAAACGAAAGAGGAAGGCTTTGTGTGTGGCAAACCGGGTCACCATGCTGCTCAATGCAGACACGGGAAGAAAAATGATCAACCTGCCCCTAGAGCTAATCTAGTTGATGCAGATGTTATAATGGCTGTCGTTTCTGAGGTCAACTTAGTGGCAGAGGAGAAAAATTGGGTGGTAGACTCTAGGGCTACCAGGCACATCTGTGGCAACAAAAGTGCTTTTACCTCCTACACACCAGTAGGGGAAGGAGAGGAACAAGTGTACATGGAGGACTTTAGGCCCTCACCTGTGATCGGGAAAGGGGAGGTAGTTCTCAAGCTAACTTTCGGAAAGATCCTCTCACTTACCGACGTTCTCCACGTGTCTGATATTCGTTGGAACCTTGTGTCTGTGTCGCTACTTGGGAAAGTGGGGGTGAAAGTTATTTTTGATTATGATAAAGTTGTAATGACTAAAAATGGGGTGTTTGTGGGGAAAGGGTACTACAATAATGGCTTACTTGTTTTGAATGTTGTGGATAATTTGAATAGAAATGATACTACTTCTTCTGCTTACTTGATTGATTCTCATGATTTATGGCATGCTAGATTAGGACATGTGAACTTTTCTTATATAAAGAAAATGAAAGATTTAGGCATTCTTGAAAATGTTAGTATCACTAATAATGAGAAATGCCAAATTTGTAGTGAAGCAAAAGGTACTAAGAAACCTTGCAAACAAGTAGTACAAAGAGAAACATAATTGCTCACTTTAATTCACTCAGATTTAGGAGACATGAAATCAACTGAATCTAGAGGTGGAAAGAGATATTATGTGACATTCATAGATGATCACTCGAGATATACTCGAGTATTCTTACTTAGAAATAAAGATGAAACAGAAGGAAAATTCATACAATACAAAGTTGAGGTTGAAAACAAATTAGATAAAAAGATCAAAAGACTTAGGTCTGATAGAGGAGGTGAATATGAATCTGGCCCCCTAGGCCAATTCTGTGAACAACATGGTATAGTACATGAGGTAACTCCACCCTACTCACCAGAATCTAACGGAGTAGCTGAACGGAAAAATAGAACTTTAAAGGAAATGATGAACGCTATGTTAATTAGTTCAGGAACACCTAATAATTTATGGGGGGAAGCTATCCTCTCTGCGTGTCACCTTCAAAATAGAATTATTTTTAAGAAAACAGAAAAGACACCTTATGAGTTGTGGGAAAATCATAGACCTAACTTGAAATACCTTAAAGTGTAGGGGTGCCCAGCCAAAGTTCTACTTCCAGAACCTAAGAAAAGGAAAATAGGTTCGAAAACAGTAGATTGTTTATTCATAGGGTATGCTGAGAATAGTGCTGCATATAGATTCTTGGTTCTTCAAAGTGACGTGTTAGAGAAAAACACAATAATTAAAAATCAGATTTCTTTGAAAACATAGTTCCCTTGAAAACAACCATTGAGAGACCAAGATTAGAACCTACAATTGAGCCTAACGTTGACTCAAATGAATCTGTAGAAATCGAATTAAGAAGAAGCAAACGAGATATGAGAGAAACAAACTTAGGAGATGGGTTCTTTACATTTTTAATGGATAATGATCCTTTGACTTATAGTGAAGCTATTTCATCTCCCGATGCTCCCTTTTGGAGAGATGCAATTAATAGTGAGATATAATCTATCATGGCTAATCACACTTGGGAATTGGTTGACTTACCTCCTAGTACAAAACCTATAGGATGTAAATGGATATTCAAAAAGAAGTTAAAACCTGATGGATCTATCGATAAGTTTAAAGCTAGACTTGTAGCTAAGGGATACACTCAAAAGAAAAATGTTGATTATTTTGATACTTACTCTCCCGTGGCTAGAATATCATCTATTAGAATTCTAGTAGCTCTTGTTTCTTTGCGTAAACTCATAATTCATCAAATGGATGTTAAAACTGCGTTTCTTAATGGAGAATTAGAAGAAGAAATTTACATGGAATAACCTGAAGGTTTTGTATCTCCTGGAAACAAAAATAAAGTTTGCAAATTAGTAAAATCTTTGTATGGTTTAAAGCAAGCACCAAAACAATGGCATGAGAAATTCGATAGTGTAATGACCTCTAATGGATACATTGTGAATGAAGCTGATAAATGTGTGTATCATAAATTTGATAATGATGTTGGTGTAATCATTTACTTATATGTGGATGATATGCTTATTCTAGGTACTGATATGATTGTGATGAATGAAACAAAACATTTGTTATCATCTAGCTTTGATATGAAAGACCTAGGTAAAGCTAATGTCATACTTGGGATAAAATTGACAAAAACCAATGAGGGTTTTATGATGTCTCAAGAACACTTTGTAGAAAAGATCCTTAAAAAGTTTGGTCACTTTGACACCAAACCAGTTAGTACTCCTTATGATATGAGCATACAATTGAAGAAAAATAATGAAACTAGTGTATCATAGTCTGAATATGCTCAAATAATTGGTAGTCTTACTTATCTTATGAATTGTACTAGACCTGACATTGCTTATGCAGTAAATAGGTTGAGCAGATTCACTCATAATCCTAATAAGGAACATTAGACTGCTATATGTAGAGTACTAAAACATCTCAGAGGTACTATGGATTTTGGTTTGACATGCTGTGGATTTCCAACTGTACTAGAAGGGTACAGTGATGCGACTAGATCTCTGATTCAGATGAGACAAAATCCACAAGTGGGTATATATTTACCCTTGGAGGAGGTGTAGTCTCTTGGAAATCATCCAAACAGACATGCACTACTCGGTCCACTATGGAATCCGAGTTTATCGCCTTAGAGAAGGCAGGTTCTGAGGCTGAGTGGCTTAGAAACCTCTTGGCAGATATCCCTTTATGGATGAGACCAGTTCCATCTGTGTCATTACATTGTGATTGCCAGGCTGTAATAACTCGAGCAAGAAATAAGGCCTATAATGGGAAAAACAGACATATTCGCCTAAGACATAACATTGTGAAACATCTGTTAAAAGATGGGATTATATCCCTAGACTTTGTGAGGTCAGAGATGAATTTAGCGGATCCTCTGACCAAACCATTAGCAAGAAAGCTGCTAATACATCGAGAGGGATGGGACTTATGCCCATAACAGAGGTCAATAGTAGTGGTAACCCAACCTATATGAGTGGAGATCTCACAAACTAGGTTCATATGGGTAATAACAAACTACTGGTTGACTTGGTGAAACACTATCAATTATATATAATTATAGTTCATCCCTATGGTTTAGATAGTGTAGACTGCAACGTGTGAGGTTGAATCTTAACTCTTAATGAATTCATAGTCCTTATTGGGTGGTATATATAGTTGCAATACATACTTGATGAATTCACCTTTATGAGTGTGGAAGTGGGGGGGGGGGGGGGGGGGGGGGGGGGGGGGGTGCAAATCCCAACCTCTAAGCCTCGCAGGCTCACCTAGTTGGGCTATAGTTTTGCAAATTATTTTTTGGAATTCTTTTCCTTTTATTTTTCTGTCCAGATTCATCCCAAATCTCAATTAAACCGTTGTGAAAATATTGTGCCAAAAATGTATCCCACATTTGCTTTGACCATGGGATTATGTCGGGTTTCTAAAATTATTTAAACGCACATCTTCTTTGTGAATACACACAGAAAAACAAATTGCTTCTTCTCTCTGGTTCTTCTTCTCTGTCTTTTCTCTGCTTCGATCACTGATATACATACAAGGCTATTCTGTGCCCTTTGTTTAACGAGTGCACGTGAACAAGGAAGAGGCTGCTTAATCCTGGAGGGTAAACCGCTAAGACCTTACTGTACCGAGTCAAGAACTCCGAGGGGCGGAAATTAATCTTAAATCTTAAGGACAGTGTTGTACACGACTCAATCAGACTCTCCATCTCCATTGATAAGTATATTCGTTCATAGCAGTGTCTATTCATTATTATTTTATTACATATAGCAATGCTCAAATTTTTTTTTTTTAGAATTATTATGACTTACACTTTTTTTATTGCACGAACAATAAAGGACCTACATTGATCTTAATGTTATTGTCCTTTCTGTAAAAAGTTGGTGATAATGTTTTTTTTTGGGTAAATTTTTCCTTGCTCTAGGATATAATAAAATTCACCTTTTTTGTCTCCAAAAATTCTATAAATTGAGTGTTACAATAAAATATGCTTAAGACACAAATAAGCTCACTTTCGTTCAGGATTACCACCCTAATTAGAACCTCCACTTCCAACCTTTTTTGTCCCGAAAAAATAAAAAGTGAAATTAAGCTGACCTCCCCTCGATTTTGAGGTGGTAATTAGGGATGTTCAAGAAAAAACTGCGGACGGAACTGATCGATTGAACCGACCAAATCGAGCCTATTTGGTCGATTTTCAAAAGTATAGTCATAGAAGGAAACCGAGTCAACCAAAATACCCAAAAAAATCCTACTGAACTGAGCCATTCAGTCGGTTTTTAAACATAGAAACCGAAGAAAAAAAAAACTGACCGAGCTGACCGATGAACACCCCTAGTTGTAATACTTATCGCCTGTTAATCTTTTAGTAAGCATTTTAAAGAACTATTTTGCCTTCCATAAAAAATAATCAAAAATCCCCTAAATATTTCTTTAATTTACTCTTTCTTAGCAGCTAAGTCATCCATAAATGTAAAACAGGAGGGTAAGAATGAGACTAAGGGTGTGTTTGATAACCTAATTAAGTCTCAGCAAAAAAAAAAAAGTGGTAAAAATGAAAACTTTTAGCACTTAATTTATTTCAGTGCGTTTGATAATGTACCACTTAATTGAAAAGGCAGCCACAAATGCACTGAAAAGTTTAAGTGAAAAATTTCTGCTAAAAATAATCACTGAATGCTGTCTATTTCATACTTGAAACACTGTTTTCAGTATTGTAAAACCAATTGCTTAAAATTTCCAGTACTTAAAATTCAGCACTTAATTTTCAGTTTGATCAAACTGGCCCTAAGGCTCTATTTGATAAAACTGAAAATTTAAGTGCTGAATTTTAAGTACTGAAAATTTTAAGTGATTGAATTTGTAATACTGAAAACAGTGTTTCAAGTGCCCAAACAGACTGCATTCAGTGATTATTTTCAGTTAAAAATTCACTTAAAGTTTTCAGTGGAAATTTGACTGATTTTTCAATTAAGTGGTACATTATCACATGCACTGAAAATAAATAAGTGCTGAAAACTTTCATTTTTAGCACTTAATTGGGTTATCAAATACACCCTAACTATAATTAAAATACATGCATTTAGTTTATAGTCACAAATGGGCGGAGTGCTAGTAATTATGTTGATGATACATGGACAAAATAAAAATTATATGAGACACATCACCCATGGGAAGCTTAGGTGAACAATAAGTGATAAAAAAAGATCCCAATTCCCGCTTAAGACCCAAATTACAGTGGAAGTCATAGGATTGTGACAATCCCATAATATAAATTCTCATAATTTACACATTAGTAGGAATTGGGATAATGAATAGTTGGTTGAAAGTAGAGGCCACCGACAAACGAAGTCTCTGTTGCTTGTGTGGTACGAGAGGGACTCAGATGGGATTGGCATATAAAGGATAAATTGTACTTTTCATCTTTATAATTTGAGGGTCATGAAATTTTAGTTCATGCACTTTTAGTTTGGACATTTAAGACTCTAGAATTTTATAAGTGTGACAATTAAGTCCAATCAAGTCTTTTACAATTAAAGTTAGAATCCTAGTAGTTTAAAGAATTGTACTAAACTCCCCATAAGTTTTCTTAAATTTAGTTTTTTCCTCTTTTCACTAGCACCCCCCTAAACTTAAAATTCAAGAAACTAACCCTCTCAACTATCATTTTTCTTCTCAAATTAACCCCTCAAATACACCCCTCACGTAGTTGATGAGAGGGACAGTTTGTTGAAATTTTTAGTTGAGCGGGTCAGTTTGTTGAGTTTTATTAGTTTATGGGGTATTAGTGAAAAAGAGCAACAAATGAGGGGGTGTCTATATAATTTACTAAAAATATTAAAAGAACTTATTAAGAATTTGAAAATCTGATTGATGGAATGAGGTGGTAAAAAATAATTAAATATTCAAAGAAAAGAGAAAATTTATGGGAAGTTTAGTACAATTATTTAAACTACTAGGATTCTAATGTTAATTATAAAAGATATGATTGAACTTAATTGTCAAATTTATATAATGCTATGGTCTAGAATGTTCAAATTGGTTGTGCAGAGACTATAATACCACGACTCTCAAACTAAAAGGGTGAAAAAGACAGTTTACCCTATTACTAATGAATACATTTTGCTCACTCTAAAATTGCTCACTCTTTGCTCACCCAACTCTCGCATTGGTTAATACAGTGTGACCCAGAATTAAATAAGGATTAATTATTAATAGAAAAAATTCATGAATCCCACTCCATTAGCCAATAAAAGAGTTGAGTGAGCAATAGATGAACAATTTTTGGACGAGCAAAAACTGCACTCGTTACTAATTTCGGGCATCACGTTTTCTTGAAGAAACTGACAAAAGCATGCAGCAATGCAGCACGGAGTGTAGTGTGATATAGATTGTGCGTATATATATCTACTATCTTATAAGATAGGGTAATACTTGGGACACACCCAAAGACACAACTTTTGAGACACAACTCAAGAGATGTGTCTATTTATCTCCTATGTCATTGTGGGGTCTAGTGACATCACATGAGAGACATCTTTTGGGTTGTGTCCCAAAAGGGGTGTCTTTGGGAGTGTCCCAATCTTTACTCTATAAGATATTACTGCTAAACAAGCAGGTGTCGAATGTTTTTTTTCCCTTCCTGCCCTTCGGTTGCTTATGCTTTTCTAATGATAGACCAAGAGGAAAACAAACAAGAGGCGCGTGCACTTGTCCCCCCTCCCCCTCTCTCTCTCTATCTCACTCACCTCATTAGGAAGCAAGCAGGTGTTGAATTTTTTAAAGTCAATCTGACTGTGCCGTCGTCTCCACTGCTTCAACATGAAGCTTTCTTTAGCTTCTCTGCGTCAGCACAAAGCTTATCCTCAGACCCACCTCGTGGTGTTCATCAATTTGTTCACCGATCTTCTTCTCTCTTTTTCTTCTTTATTATACCCTACCAATTAAGAGTTAATAGCTTCTTCTTGCTTGCCTTTTGCTTTGGTTTTGGAATTGTTGGATTTCTAAATTATTATTCAGCAAAAGTTCAGAGTCCTTGGAATCTTCTATAGCTCTTTTCAGTCTTCATCTACAAACCTCATCAATGTGGAACATTAGATGACTAATCGGACCCTCAAGTCGCAAACGTCGTCACCAGAAGTTGTCTTCTTGTCATCCTTGTTTCCTTCACAGTGAAGTCTCATTACATATTTAGGTCAAGGTTTAGTTGTACTTCAATTTCAACCTAGGGTTTTATGATTTCTAATTTTTGGCGTTGATTTTGTGGTGCTTGTGATTTTCCTTTTTTGATTTCTTACACCATTGTTTTTAACCATCACTTTCATCGACAAATTATTCCTCTCCCTTTGGTCACTCTTCCTCTCATATCGTCGTCTTTGTCTTTTGTTGGCCCAAAAGTAATCCTTAGAGGAGGGTGAATAAGATTACTAACGATTAATGGCAAATTAAAAATTAATCAATCACAACAACCAATGAAAATGATAAGTAAGGAGAAAGGGAAAGAGACACTTACAAGCCAAGTTTTCAAGTGGTTCGACAATCCGCAATCCGCGGCCTATGTCCACCCCTCAAGAACACCTCTTAAAGATTCCACTAAACAATCTTCTTTTGGGTGAAGATCAAACCACTCTTACAAGTTCTTCTTGAACCCCTTTACCTCTCCAATGAAGAAACCCTTCACTTGGAGCAAGGGTACACCAACCCTTTTTTACAACTTTTGTGAATGAATGTTTGTTTGAAAATACAATTGAGAATCTCTCTTAAAGAGTATATGGAAACAATAAATAGCTATCTTTAATACTCTCAAGGAATTACAATGAAAATCTAGAGCAAGAAGAATAAATACCACAAACTAGGGCTTGAGTCTTTGATTGCAAATATTGAGTATTCAATGAAATTGATTAAGTACCCAACAACCAAATTCAAATGAGTATAAATACTTTTTATTGAAAATCTGAATGTTTGAAATAGTTGGGAGCATTTAATGCTATAGAAAAATCCTAGAAAAAGAGCCATTACTGTTTCTACGCAGTGATCCAGTCGACTGCATTTCAAATACTTTGAAACGCGCCAATGAAACAGTCGACTGTAGGATGGGTCCGATTGACTGAAGGTCTTAAAGCAGAACCTATATTTTTGGAGCACGAATCAGTCGACTGTTTTCACCTTCGTTCGACTAAACATCGAAGGGTCCAGTCAACTGGGAAAATCATCCAATCGACTGTTTTTCTATTGAAAAATAGTTTTCTTTCTTTTGAATGTTTGTCAATGATTTTAAACCCTTGTTTTTAGAGAAACATTCTAGCTAACTTCACATAGAATCCTATGAGTACAATATATATATATATATATATATGAAATGATGTTCTAATAAGCTTTCCTTTGAATTATAAAGCTCTGTTTGGACAATACACTCAAGATAAACATAAGTACTCAACTTTATAGTTTGTTAATCATCAAAATTAATTAAGGTAAAATCTTTGGGGCAACAGTCTCCCCCTTTTTGATGATGACAAACTACTAGTTGCCCAAGATAAAAATTATGACAATAATGAATCCAATCAAGATAGATAATTGCAAATAGAAGATCATATGGATAAGCAAGTCATAGTTTTACATTCATGAAAATAAAATTCAGGAATAGAGCAACATGGATATTCTCCCCCTTTTATCACTAACAAAAATCACTAGAATGGAGAGAATCTCCCCCTCTTTAAGTGAGTTGACGGACGAGATGGAAAGGGTTGGATGTGGGAATCACCAATAAAAAGGAATCATCATCTTCCCACGGTTAGTACAAAAATAGTCATACCAATTGATACACCCAAAATCTGCTCATGCCCGAGCGGTTCTATTCTACAACTACTGACAAGCATCATCCCGAGCAGTTTGGTCCACCTGATGCCTCCCGAGTGGTTCATCCACGACCCGGCCAACAGGTCGGGAAGACCGCACAGGCACATCCCATCGTGAAAACTGCTCACCCGGGCCCACATTCATGATCCTGAGCATTCCGGGCAGTTTCCTACTCAAGCTAGAAGACTAATGGAAAGTGCAAACTATTTCCTAATCCAATTAGAAAACCCCTACAATTAATGCCAATCTATATCAATTGGATTATATTTCCTTTTCCTTGTACGAGTAGGTCTCTTACATCTATAAAAGAGACCTCTCACCCCCCATTGAAGGGGCCAACTTTTCAGTCTACACAGCACCCCTATAGCATTCATCGACATGCCCGACCGGCCTACGGTAGCTCCAAACTTGTTGGTTCACCATAGGCCCCCGACTCTTTTACAGTATGGTGAACGTGCTCAGACACACCCGTGGACGTAGGTACCTTCATTAACAGGGTCGAACCACATACAAAAACCAGTCTCTCACTCTCTCTCCCTTACGTTGCTTAAATTTACTTTAACCAAATTTTGGCATCATCAACTTGGCGCCGTCTGTGGGAAGCGACAAGTCTTCTCATCAACAAATCTCTTGGCTGATAGCCATGCCTCTGAAGAAGAGTGAGAAGACTGCACAGTAGGACAACCGGGATGTTCCGTCGGCCCCGACACCGGCTACTGTAGTCATGACATCTGAGCAGATCACCGCGACCCTCACACAACTCTTCGAGGGCCAGCGTCAAATCCAGCAATAGATCGAAGCCCTGCTAGCCCAGCAAAGTAGTCCTCCAGTGGCCGGGAAACGACCTGGGAACGTTGCGTACGGTCGGGAACCGATCTTGACCAAACAACGTGCCCGAGCCAACCCGTCCTGTGTTGAGGATGCCAGAGACATCAACATTGAGCGTGCTGCTCAAGAGGAAAGGCAGGAGTATATGGCCCTGGAATCAGTCCAAGGTTACTCGGTTGAGAGCCGAGTTATCCCTAGGCGAACGATTACCCAGAGTCATAGCCGAGCCCGATCTAGAGGATAACACACCGCCATGAAGAAGAGGCCTCTTCCACGGACCTGACTAACCCCTCGGATACTGGTCGGGAAGGAGTGGAAGCCCGAATCAAGGACTTGCAGAACCAGGTTGACGGAGTGGCCAAAAATCTTGGTCAAAACCGTGCTCAAAATCAAGCCAATACCGAGATAGAGTCACCGTTCTCCAGCCAGATCATGAGATTCTCCATCCCGCGCAAATTCAAGCAGTCTCGTCAGGATTCATACAATGGCTCGGGGAACCCGATCGACCATATCAAGACCTACAAGGCTCTAATGGCCCTGGCCACCCAAGCCGACGAGCTGTACTGCCTGGCCTTCCGCAGCACTTTGAAAGGCCCAACTTCCCAATGGTTCTACTCCTTGAAACCCCGATCGGTCCGTAATTTTAAGTAACTCAGCAAGTAGTTCATCAACCAGTTTGCCGGTATGCATGAACGGCCAAAGCCTGACATACATCTACTGACGGTCATATAAAGGAATAATGAGACCCTGAAGGAATTTACCGACCGGTTTAATTAAGAGAAGCTCGGCATCTATGATCTTGATGAAACCGCCGCTATTATAGCCTTCTACTCATGAGTTCAACACTCATAGTGCGCCACATCATTTCACAGAAACCGACCAGTAACCTTGGTCGAACTCGCAGAGAGGGTTGGAAAATACATTGACACTGAAGAATTTCTAAAGATTAAAGACCCCGGGCAAATGGATGATGAGCCTTCCAGTAGTGAGTGGAAGCGAGAACAGCCCGGGAAGAGCAGCGCAAAGAAGCTCGACAACTCTGGCCATTCTCTCAATTCACAATGGTCCGGGTCCGACAGCCCCGACACGACCTCTAGTTCATAGCAGTCCGAGTCAGGAAGCCCCGACCGGACCTCCAACTCGCAGCAGACAGGGTTTGGCAGTCCCGACCTAACCTCAAGTTTACATCGGTCAGGATCAAGTAGTTTTGACTTTGCCTCCAGCACAAAGAAATCAGGAGCCCGACGATCATGATCCGACCCCTTGTCTCCATCATTCTAGATGAGCCCGACTACAGTGGTACTTGTCTGATCACCACATGAGGCTCCACTGATTGTCGTAGAGCTCTTACAAAGACCTCGGGCTTAACTCCGAGGCATACAAAGACCTCGGGCCTAACCCCGAGGCATCCAAAGACTTTGGGCCTAACCCCGAGGCACAAGCTTCGCTTAGGTCCAACCGGCGATGGGGGAAAACCCCCTAGGTGGCTGATGATGGCAAGTTTCAAAAGGCCCTACAACCTCCATATTCCAGGTCGGTTACCTACAATCATAGCCTCTGTAAGACCCTCGTCTTAGCAAAAGCTTGGGGGGCAAGACGGCGCAGTTAACTAAATAGGCAATCACACCGGGTATATACAGGCCTCGCGGATAACCAAGTCGAAATCTTGGATAACCTGAGTACCTACAGTACTCAGAGGCATTAACTCCACTTAGGTCCAAACCAACGATAGAGGTGACTAAAATCTCTTAGGTTGGCCCACGATAGAGGAGCAAAAAGAACCCTACAGCGACACGCTCTAGGTCGGCTCCACCAACATGGTCAAGCTCTTCTCCCAACAGTTTTGACGAAGGCTGGTTGGGCAGAAGATAACCATCCTGGGGAGTTAACATAAAAGGACCCTAAAGCCATACGTTTTAGGTCGGCTTTTCCAATATGGTAAAATTCTTCTACCCATAACCTTGACGAAGGTTCATAGGCAGAAGATAACCATCCTGGAGGCTAACTCAAGCAAAAAGACTCTGAAGTAGGCCGAGTCTCAACTCTCGGTCACTTCCCGAGCATTTAAAGACTCTGAATTAGGTCGGGTTTCAACTCCTGGTCAATTCCCGAGTACTTAAAGGTCTCGAGCTAGGCTGGTTTTCAACTCTCAGCCAGTTCCTGAGGACTCACCAGGCTCAGAAGCCCCGAGGCAGCTTCCCCGAGCACTCAGACTGGTATCAGGAAGATTTCCAAACTTGCCCCGATATAGCATCCAACCAACCTTAGAAATAGGGGGCAACTGATACACCCAAAATCAGCTCATGCCCGAGTGGTTCTATTCTGCAACTACTGACAAGCATCTTCCTGAGCGGTTTGGTCCACCTGATGCCTCCCGAGCGGTTCATCCACGACTCGGCCAACATGTCGGGAAAACCGCACATGCGCATCCCACCGCGAGAACTGCTCACCCGGGCCTACAAGCATGATCCCGAGCATTTCGGGCAGTTTCCTACTCAAGCTAGAAGACTAATGGAAAGTGAAAACTATTTCCTAATCCAATTAGGAAACCCCTACAATTAATGTCAATCTATATCAATTGGATTATGTTTCCTTTTCCTTGTACGAGTAGGTCTCTTACATCTATAAAAGACACCTCTCACCCCCCATTGAAGGGGTTGACTTTTCAGTCTACACAGCACCCCTATAGCATTCATCGACATGCCCGGCCGGCCTACGGTAGCTCCAAACTTGTTGGTTCACCATAGGCCCCCGGCTCTTTTACAGTATAGTGAATGTGCTCAGACAGACCCGTGGACGTAGGTACCTCCATTAACAGGGCCGAACCACATACAAAACTAGTCTCTCATTCTCTCTCCCCTTACATTGCTTAAATTTACTTTTACCAAATTTTGGCATCATCACCAATATCATGAGAATCAATAATATCAATTAAGAGCATACAAGCAGGAATACATATACAAGCATGAATAACAAGAAAGATATGTAACAAGAGAGCCAATTTTATATAAATCCAAAAAATAAAATTATAATTAGGACGTCATAGATACAAAAGGAATGAATAAGCCTATACTGTCCCAATCCAAAAACATCTACCTAGATAACTATCTATAAGTCATTGATCTAGGCTAGAACAAATCACAAAAGACTGTCAAAACTAGAGGCTAGTCCAAATTATACAGATATCATCACGAGCATCGTCGAGATTGGACTGTATTTGTGCAAGACGACGATTTACCAATTCCTGAGTGTCAACTGCAGTGGTGCAGAGAACATCAACAGAAGTGCCAATGTCCAGAATAGCAGCATGAAGGGTGTCAAAATGAGACGCGACTGTAGATGAGAGGGTGGATACACTAGAAGAGATAGCGAAGTGAAGAGAAGTGACAGCGGTGGATAGAGACTCAATGGAAGCAGTGATGATTGGGAACTACTCGGAGAGATCAGCAGCAGGTGGAAGGGCGCCTGAGAAGAAGGGAAAGGTAGAAGAAATAGAGGTGGAGGGAACATTAGAGGATGGGGTAGTGGTTATGGGAGCGGGATGAGGAGTACCAGTAGGAGGAGGATAGGTAAAATGAGGACAGGGGGTCTTGGGAACAAACACGTTACCTTCGACCTTATACTGTAACAACCTGTATTTTTTTTAATTGTTAAATGTAAATTCCATGTTATAAATTTGTATTACTTGCTTTTATTTTTATTAGCCATTCTTTATTTGGGGCCAAACTATAATTTTTATAAATTCAAGAATACCTGTGATGAAACTCAAAACTGCATTATCAAAACGGTGAAAATGTTTGCTTTTGACTCAAACTATATTTTTATACAACCAGAAAATTATTTCTTATATTAATATAAATTTTCTGTATTTTTGTGGTGATCACTGTGCCATGAAAATACCAGTTTATGTATGAAAATAGTCCACGCCGTGATAGGACTCCCACAGATTGGGAATCTCCACCAATCAGGATGTGACTCTTGCTTTAATTGCATTTAATACAACTAATCATTAGATTGGGCTTGTTTGGCAATGCATTTTATGTATGTGTATTTCTAGTGCCATAACTTGTTTTCCCGAACACCCAAATAGATTCCTAGACAATTTACTAGTGCCTTGTTTGGCAATGCTTTTAGTGGGTGTGTATGTTAATGTTGGGCCTTAAGCTAAATACCCAAACACACTTGCTTGACCCCTATTAATCTAAACCACCCCTATAATTTGTATATATGACTATACTGATGTATATATGTTTTGTAATTATATGATAATATTAGTATTTAAGCTTTTGTAGAGTAAGGGTGAAGATGCTTGGCCACCAAGTTCTTCATTGGTGTTTCTATATATACAACACACAATACACTCTCATTCTCTTCAGATCACAAACTGAATTTTAGAGAGCCGTAGATAGAGTTATATAGGGAAGATTTATAGAAATTTTGTAGAGAGAAAAAGCTCCTCAACTCCATAGCCAAAGCTTCATTGGGTTTCTTTATTTTGATTATCTTTCTCAACAATACTTCCATCTCTTATCATAGTGAGTATTATTAACTCACTTAGAATGTAATTTCATGTTCAATTATTGTTTGCACAATTGGAATTGTAAACTATCATTGATGATTTTTTATTCTTGGAGCTTGAAGCTTAAAAACGATGATGTTCTTAACTTAACCAAAATGTGTTTGATAGAAAATAATGAAAGATTATAGTTCATAGATGCCAAGTTTAAAGTTTTGGAGCCTAATTCATTCATACTAAGAAGTATATTATAAATTAAGTTTTGTCACCTCTCAATTTTACATAAAATCTGAGAGTTACGGTTTGATTCATGTTTATCCGATCGTATATTCATAATCTTTGCAGAAAAACGAAGAGAATCATATACTATATGTCATGATTGCATTCAGAATTGAAATGGGTCAAAAACAGACCTCAACTGAAACAACAAAACGAAGAAGATGAAGACTCTGTGACAACTCGCGCGCTTGACCCGCGTAAGCAACCTGTGTATTTATGATAAATCTGGAAATTTTGAAAAGAAAATCGAAAAGAGGCATATCGCGCGAGAGGCCCACGCGAGCGACTAAACCTTTTTCTGGTTCTTGTTTGGTATCTTATAAGGAACTGTTTGGAAGAAGTTTTAAGGTTTTTAAAGTACTGTTTGGGAATTATACTAAACAGAATCATGTTTGTGGCATTATGCTAAAAAGGAATGATTAATGACTATGTTATTCTTGCACGTATGTTGTTATTATTTTTTTTAGTAATTTACATTTTTGGTATGAAGTTATGTGACATATATGTGAGTCAAGTTTACATGCATGGTGAGTGAGGGTTAGTGTGAAAAGATTAAATGGATGATGTCATGTTTAGACACTCCCTAGTACTTGTATACTATAGTGTGATGCTATGATGGTATGGGTTTAAGGCATCTGTGAAACGTGATGGTGATAAATTGGACACTCCCTGGTGCCCATGGTAGTGCTATAGTAGGTGACGCCGACTTGGACGCTCCCTGGCATCGGCAGTAATGCTATAGTGTGTAGCCAACTGGATATTCCTTGGCATCTGTGGTATGGCTAAAGTGTGTGCTAAACTGGACACTCCCTGGTACTCGTGTACTATAGTGTGAGGCAAACTGGACACTCCCTGGTACCCGTGTACCATAGTGTGGTCACCTTAGTATTTCAAGGTACTGGAACGAGAAAGAGAGTTAGATGATGTTTGTCGAGAGAAAAGAGTCGGTAAGACGAAGATGATACATTGTTCATGCACGGTCACATATCTATCATTTGAATATTATTGTACTGTCTTTATTGCTTTATAAATATAAATTGTTGCTTTATTGCTAACCTGTTGAATAAATAAATCTATGAAACAGAAATAGTAAGCGAGGATGTTTTACATTTCAAGCATATGCTTTTAATACTCACCAGCTTCTTGAAGCTGATGGTGTTAATGCACCCTAGACATTCATGTCTAGGTTTTTCAGGTTATGACCAGGCAGGATTATATGATTATGCGAATTAAATAGAACTACTTGAGGAGAAGAATTTGTTATTTTCTGCTTTATGTTACAGACAGAACTTGTAATATGGATTAATGTAATAGATATTATTTATTTGTGTAAGGTAGAATGTGCCTTTAGATGACTACGTGCTATAATAAGTATTATGTTTCAAAAATTTTATAAGCCTTGATTGCTCTTACTCTGATTTAAATTGTTGTATTGTTCGATGTTTGGGACAGAATCGATCCTTGAAACTGTCACGACCAACGGGTTTATAAAGGAAATTAAATGCTTTCCCTATTTATGATATGTCGGGGCATGACAGGATTTAGTGGTATTAGAGGCAGGTTATCTCAGAACAGTTTAGCCAGGTTAGGGTTTACCAGTATAGACCCGATTCCACATTCTGCTAGCTTAAGCTTCGCACACCCGATGATACGACAAGAGGACAAACCTGCAGCCCAAATGCTTCAGATTATCTCTGTTCAGATTAGTCCTGATATAAGTTAGTGCCTTTTTGTTAGGTATGGATGCAGTTTTGCCATTATTTATACCAGACAGGTACGGAGGACATCGGGTTACCCTAGGTGCAGTGGTTCTAGCTTTCGTTGGGTTATACCATGCCACAATTGAGCAACATGCAGCGGTGATAGTAGAGTTGGATTTATGGCACCAGGTCCACGTAGTGGGTTTGGTTGATTTACCTCGAGTTCGCCTAGAGCTCTTATATTTCCATGTGGTGAAGGCATTTCAGGTTCAGCGATTTCGTCCCGTTGACTCTCTGGATTTGCTGATGACCACTTATGGAGATGATTGATGACCTAGACATCATCTTGTACATATTAGCTATATTGACGCATGATCCTATCTCTTTTTGTAAATTGTAATTACATGCATCTAGCTATAGGGAGATGACCCCATACTTTTGGTACTAACTCATGTTTGGACGATGTACGTCCTAACCCATACAAATAGGGTAGGCATTGGAATGATCATACTTTTGCATCTACTTGACGAGAAGTTATATTTATAGAAATACTCTTTTTGATGTTGTTGCCTAAACTATTTTGCATTATTGTAATTATTCGTGTTTCTCATTCTTTGTTCACTATGATATGTATAGAATGGCTGGAAGACCAAGAAAGAATAGGAACCTGATCGAGGAGGCACCTTTGGCTGCCGACCACACGAGAATGTTTGAAGCTTTTGTTAGACGCCTCGAGAGAATTGGAAATCCAATGAAAATCGGTGTGATCACCAAACAGGGGACAAATTACTGGAAAGATTCCGTGCACTGAGGCCTGAACAGTTTACGAGAACTGCAGAACCCTGGAAGGCTGAACAGTGGTTGAGGCAGATGGACCGTATATTCGAAGTAGTTCAATGTAATTAGTTAGAGAAGAGGAGGTTAGCTACCTTTCAACTAACCGATGTCGCTGCAGATTGGTGGGACTCAGTAATAGCCACCATTTGGAATGAAGCTGCTATGGGAATGTCTTGGGCTATATTTAAGGAAATTTTTTTAGAGAAGTACTTTCCACCTACTGAGAGGTACATGAGGGAGCAGGAATTCATGGACCTGACTCAGGGAAACAAATCTGTGCAAGAATACACTATCCAATTTGAAAGGTTGTCTCAGTTTGCTCCTCATATGGTTAATATAGATGAGAAGAAAATCCTCAAGTATAACCAAGGATTGGCCCCACAGATTCGTCGCCTGACTATCAGCCACATGGATAAATCATTTAAGGGACTAGTTAGCTTGGCTACTGATTTGGAAGAAGGTGCTCGTGTGAACCACAAACAATTTGACTTCCGGCCGCCTTAGAGAGGTAACTTTGGGAATAAGTCATCTTTGTACCGACAAGAGCAGAAAAGGAATTTTGATGGGAGTAAGAAACCCAAAGCTAGTACCTATCCAGCTCAGCCTGTGTAGGAGAGGGAGGTAGTGTTGGGAAATGTTTCAACTGTGGCAACCCCGGTCATTTGGCTCGAGACGGTAAGGCACCAAAGCGCATCTCTTAGTAGAATGTAGTCTGTTATAACTATGGTGAACCTGGTCACATTAGCAAGTGCTGCACTGCTCCTAAACGAGTGACTTATGGTCAGTAGAGTGAGACTCGCTTGAATGCTATTATTCCCGATGCCGCTGGATATGATGAAACTGTTTATAAAGAGGGAAACTATGAAGAAGAACAACCCAAACAACAAGCAGTGGAAGGTACATTAACTTTGTTTAACTCCCATGTTAATGTTTTATTTGATATGGGTACTACACTTTTATTCATATCTGTTAAGACTATTCGGAGATTGGGTATCCTACATAATTGTTTCGAGAAGGCTTTGAAGGCTACCTCACCATTAGGAGCCACAGTCAAGTTAGGACACGTGTGCAGTGATTATCCCCTGCGACTAAGAGACTGTGAGATCCCTGCAAGGATGATTGTTCTATCAATGAAGGAGTTTGACATAATCCTAGGGATGGATTGGCTCGCTCAGAATCAAGTGAGGTTGGATTGTGCGAGGAAGAGAATTACATTCTCTAACAATGAGAATCAATCTTTTGATTTCGAGTGTAGCCCTTTAGGAGACATATTCCTCACAAGATGCTTAGCAAACATCGAAGTCATTAGTACAGAAATGACCGTGTTGTCTATATCTGCAATTAAGGACTTCGAGGAAGTATTTCAAGATGTTTCTGGTTTACTGCCAGAGAGAAGTATATAGTTCTGTATTGAACTTATACCAGGCACCGTACCAATCACTAAAGTTCCCTACAAATGGCCCCCACTGAACTGTCAGAATTGAAAGAATAAGTTTAAGAACTTGAGAATCTAGGTTTAATACGACCATGTACATCGCCTTGGGAAGCACCAATGTTATTCGTGAAGTAGAAGAACAGAACACTTCAGCTGTGTATCGACTACCGAGAGTTGAACCGAGTGACTATCAAGAATAAGTATCCCTTACCTCAGATCGACGATTTGTTTGATCAACTACAGGGAGCTACAACATTCTCCAAGATAGACCTACGATCGGGATATCATCAGTTGAGGGTACAGAAAGAAGTTATACCTAAAACTGCCTTTAGAACCAGATATGGTCACTACGAATTTTTAGTAATGCCATTTGGAATGACGAATGCCCCGACAGTGTTTATGGATCTGATGAACAGAGTGTTCAAGCCTTATTTGGATCAGTTTGTCATCGTCTTCATAGATGATATTTTGATCTATTCTAATTCAGAGGAAGAGCATGAGAAACATCTATGGATTACGATGTAGACGTTCCAGGATCACCACTTGTTTGCCAAATTCAGTAAGTGTGAGTTCTGGTTACAAGAAGTGAAATTTTTGGGACACAAGGTATCATCCCAAGGAATTTCTGTGGATTCATCCAAGACGGATACGGTATCAATCGGGTTAAGGAGTTTTTTTGGACTCGCAGGTTATTACCGAAGGTTTGTTGAGGGATTCTCTAAAATAGCAGCACCGTTGACCGGACTGACTAAGAAAGCTCAAAAATTTGAGTGGATAGAGAAGCATGAGCGCGCCTTTCTAGAATTGAAAGAGAGACTCACCACCGCACCAGTACTAGCTATACCCAAACCGGACGAGAAGTTCACTATCTTTAGTGACGCGTCATATCAAGGAGTGGGGTGTGTACTTATGCAAGATGGTAGAGTTATCGTCTATGGATCTAGATAGCTGAAACCGAATGAGTTGAACTACCCCACTTATGATTTGGAATTGGCTGCAGTAGTATTTGCACTCAAATTTGATTTGTTCTCTGATCACAAAAGTCTCAAGTACCTGTTTACGCAGAAGGAGTTAAACATGATGCAACGTAGATGGATGGAACTGATTGAAGATTACGACTTTATGTTAGAATTTCACCTTGGTAAAGCTAATCTGGTCGCTAAGTTGAGTCATTTCATTACCTATAGTATGACATATCCTATTGGAAAAATGAGCCGGATGTACATACAACAAGTTATGAGACTTCACGGTGCACCTGTGTTGATTGTGTCAGACCGCGACGCATGTTTCACTTCTGGATTTTGGGAAAGTCTGTAGGAAGCTATGCGAACCTCGTTAAAGATGAGTACCACTTTTAACCCTCAGACAGATGGACAAACTGAGCGTGTTAATAAGATCATAGAGGATATGCTTAGGGCTTGTGTTATCAATTTTGAGGAATCTTGGGAGACACATTTGCCTTTGATTGAATTCGCTTATAATAATAGTTATCACGTGAGTATTGGGATGGCTCCATTCGAAGCATTGTACGGACGACCATGTCGTTCTCCATTATGTTGGACAGAGGTCAGAAACACAAAGTTGTTGGGACCAGATTTGGTTAGAGAAACTAACGAGAAGATTTCTTTGGTGAATAAAAAGATGAGAACAACATAGAGCATGTACAAGAGTTATGTCGATCGACGCCGAAAGAATTTGGAATTCAGTGTCGGAGATCACGTACTTCTTAAGGTTTCACCGACTTGAGGAGTGGTGCGTTTTGGTCTTAAAAGAGGGAAGTTAGCCCCGCGTTTCATCGGACCGTTCGAGATATTGGATGGTGTGGGAAAAGTGGCTTATCGACTTATACTGTCACCAAAGATGTCTGGGGTTCATAACGTATTTCATGTTAGTATGCTGAAAAAATACATACGAGAACCCTCACATGTGGTTAGTTTCGATGACATCGAGACGAGTCATAACGTTTCCTAAAAGGAGAGATTTGTGAAAATTTTGGATCAGAGTATCAAGAAGTTGAGGAATAAGGATATCCCGTTGGTAAAAGTTTAGTGGAATTATCATGACGAGAATGAAGCCTCATGGAAAGTTGAAGCTGATATGAGGAAGAAGTACCTAGGGTTGTTTCATGAATAGTTAGTTTAGATTTTGAGGGCGAAATCCTTGTAGACACCCCATTTTGACCTGCCAAAAAAAGAAATAACTGTCATAGGGGGCCCACCAAGCACTCAAATAAAAAAAGAGCTCCAGAATCCAAAAAAGAACTCTAGAGGTCAAATTAAAGTCAATACAGAGATGACAGCTCATCCACCGGAGTTCTAGAATTCGGGATCGTTTGATTACGATAATCGATGACATTTTCAACCGGAATCGAAGTTCAGCACAAATATTCAAGACTGGAATCAAGTCCGGGACAACCGAAGGTTGAATTTGATTACATCAGGGCAAAGCAGGAATCAATTCCAGCCTATAGGACTTCAAATCATCAAATTTTGATAACTGACGGAGAATCGGGCTCCGATCGAAGTTTCGATGCCCCAAACTCAAGGAAAAGGGACACGATTGTCAATCCGGAAGCACCAAAAGTCCAACTAGATATGAATGACTAAAATACAGAGAAAAACAGAGGTTCGACAACTTGAATCAGTCCAATCAGACAATCAGAGAAGAAACGACGTCCAACCAAAGTTTTAAGACTCAATTGGGAAAGACAAGGGCAAAACGGTCATTTCTAAATATGAGATTCTCAATCGAACCGTACCAATTCAAAGAGAACGTCAATACAAATTCAAATCATCTTGAATCAGGAAGATCAGACGGTCGGATCAAAAGTTTTTTACAGTCAGAGTTTAGATGGTCTAGATCAGACGTCGATGGTCTGAAGAAAACGGAGTTGTTTCCGGGTTTCAAACGAATTCCGATCCAACCATACGTATTTGAGGAGGACGTTAAACCGAGCCCAGATCTTTTCAAATCATCCGAATCAGACGCTCGGATTGAAAAATATCAAGGAACAAAGCTCGGAATCGATCAAAGGTCCTGATCGAAAGTTGGAACCTACAACCACGCGTTCCGCCTACATGGGATTAAAACCCATGTAGGGTTTTGGAAAACTTTCTATAAATAGAAAGCTTACCCCCACGCACAAAAAAAAAGAAAGAGACAACCTCCCTCTTGTAAGGCCATGTTTGGCTCAAACAATCCTCCGAAAAACCCTTAGGTTATGTTTGGTCATTAACCAAACACCACCATATCGCCACCACTACACCACCATGGCCTCCACCATTTCAAACCCATAAACCTCAGTCCATTACCCAACTCCCTACCCAACCACAACTTTTAAAAACACCCAGAAAGCCCAGAAATCAAGTTTGAACCAAACACATCCTTAAGCTTAACCCATAATATGAAATACCCCCCAAACAGGACCTTAAACACCTCTCTTTCTCTCACCACCCATACCAAAACCTCCCTCTCATTAAACCGAAGCCAACCCAACTGGAAAAACCACCAACAAAGACCCACAGACCGCCCACGTGCCTCCAGAAGACTCCCACGCGCCGCCGCTGCACAGAATCTGCTCTGGCAGAATTTCCGGCAACAACCGCCGGACACCACCACCACTGACCAACTCGTCTGCTCCAGACGATCAAAACCCCGGCGGCCTGACCTCCAAAAGTCACCGGAAATGGCCGCACGCGCTACACGCGCCACCAGGGCTCCGTTTCGCCTCCCTACGCGCAGGTAACAGGCAGCGCTGACTCAGCAGTTGACCAACCAATTAGAAGCCGCCACGTGGCAACGACTGCTGAGTCAGTAGTCTAGTCAGCAGGCCACATGTTTTCCACATCATTGATGAGTCAGCATTGACCACCCAATCAGCATTTGACAAGTGTCATTGACATCCATGTCATCTGCCACGTGTACTGCCACGTCATTATTGATTCAACATTGACCACCCAATCAGCATCTGACACGTGTCACAGACTACCACATGTACTGCAACGTGTACTACCACGTCATTGGCATGCCAGGTTGGCCAACCAATCAGGAATTGACACATGGCAATGACTGCCACGTCATCACGTTGACCAGCCACTTAGAGGCTGCCATGTGTCGTTGACTGCCCAAGCAGCACACCCAGTCAGCGGCCCAATCAGCGCCCCGTTAGCTTTGACCAGCCAATCAAAAGGCGCCATGCGTCTTTGACTGACACGTGGCTTGCTGACGGGCACTTGGGCCCCACTTTTGGTTTTTCCCAATTTTCTCCACTTCAGGTTCAGAATTCAACGAACGAACACTTGTTCCTAGCTAATTTGGTCGTTCCAGACCCACCGGCGACCTCAGAATTGATCGAATCCAACTCTTAGGGACTGTTTGGCTTTTTATAATTTCATTTCAGGCTCTACCGGCCAGTTCTAACCCCCTGCGGGTCTCGCTCAACTCAACCCGAACCCATTCCGGCCCGCCTTATGGCTATTCTGGCTCTTCCGGCCCTTCCGGACCCAACTATGACGTCCATTCAAGTCGATTTCGCGTCGAAGTACAACTTGGGTCTTCTTGGATTATTTCTGCTACGTTTCTTGATTTTCTTTCATTCTTTCTCAACAAAACACCGACTGGGCCTCAAATTGCCCCCTTCTTCACAGGTAACTCCCTCAAACTCATACTCTTAGTGGTCTGGGGCTCCCTATAAATCCACTGGTCGGATATTCCGCCTTTTTCTTTTCTTTTATTTACTTATATGCTTTAGTGGTCTGGGGCTCCCTATAAATTCACTGGTCGGATATTCCGCCTTTTTTCTTTTCTTTTATTTACTTATTTGCTTTAGTGGTCTGGGGCTCCCTATAAATCCACTGGTCGGATATTCCGCCTTCTTTTTGCCAGTCGGAAGGAGACCCTCGAACTCCACCCGATTGGACTTTATATCCTGCGTCAGCCGGAAGGAGATCTAATGACCCACCCGGCTGAACTTTATCAAACTGTCATATCCTGCGCCAGTCAGAAGGAGGCCTCAAACTCCACCCGATTGGACTTTATATCCTGTGTCAGCCGGAAGGAGATCTAATGACCCATCCGGCTGAACTTTATCAAACTGTTATATCTTACGCCAGTCGGATGGAGGCCTCAAACTCCACCCGATTAGACTTTATATCATGCGTCAGCCGGAAAGAGATCTAATGACCTACCCGGCTGCATTTTTTATCTCCTGTTATAGATATTCATTGATAAATCAGAAAACACAAAAAAACGATGATACTTCTCTCCATTTACACTGGGCACCGACCTGTACTTCCGGCATACTTTTCCAAAACCACCGGGCACCGACCCTTACGTCAAGCACGTTTTCATCGCCTGGGCACCGACCCATACTTCCGGTAAAACCTTTTCAAAACCACTGGGCACCGACCCGTACTTCCGACATACTTTCGGTATACATTTTTACATCACTGGGCACCGACCCATACTTTCGGTATACATTTTTACATCACTGGGCACCGACCCATACTTCCGGCAAAACCTTTTCGAAACCACCGGGCACCGACCCTTACTTTCGGCACTTTCTTAGTCAGCCGGGCACCGACCCTTACCTCCGGCACACTTTTTTTTATTACCTGGGCACCGACCCTTACTTCCGGCACATAAAACAAAAAAGTTAAAAAAATCTAAAAATTGTAAAAATACAAAAAACTCATCGCACGGTCGATCTACTCCGACTTTTACTCAAAACACTTTCTCATAACTCACTACTTTTTCAAGGTTAAAGTCTAGGGCTACACCGTACAGGTTAAAGTTCCTAGCTACACTGGCTTTACTCAAACATTATTTTAAACACTTACGGTCTAGATTGACCAAACACTTACACACATACATAGCACAGAACTACGTACGGCCTGATTCTCGTGTCGAGATACGTATGCAACTCATACTTGGGTGCGGCTATAACTACATACTTTCAAACTATCTCATGTCGAGATACGTATATACTTTCAAACTATCTCGAGTCGAGATACGTATACATACTTTCAAACTAGTACATACTTTCAAAACTATCTCGTGTCAAGATACGTAAATCGACAATCGCGAGTCACGGATGCTCGCATTTTTAATGTCTTATATATGTATTCTACTACTTCTTACTTACGCCCCGTTACTATAAAAACCACTAAATCGCCAGCCGTGTGTCACGAATGTTCGAGGGTGCCTAATACCTTCCCTCGACATAATCTAGTCCTCGAACCCACTTCAAGAACTCTAGTCTCGCACGACTATCAAGAGTCACACTTTTTAAAGGGCCCACTCTTTCTCAAACTATTTCTCAAAAGTCAAAGATGATTACTCTAATCGTCTTTGCAGGGATCCTAACTCCCGATAACGTTAGGTGGCGACTCTAAAAACTTTTACTGGCCCTACTCCCACTTGTACGTACTTTCACACATTTCTTTTTCGCTGCTTTGAGCCTTTTACCTTATTTTATTTCATTTCCTTCTAAAACGATCGCGACCCACGAGGGGACCGCCCCCCACCTTCAAGGGTGGGGCGTGATAATCCTGTTTAAGGGGGGAAGGATGTAACAACCTGCATTTTCTTTTAATTGTTAAATGTAAATTCCATGTTATAAATTTGCATTACTAGCTTTTATTTTTATTAGCCATTCTTTATTTGGGGTCAAACTATAATTTTTATAAATTCAAGAATACCTATGATGAATCTCAAAACTGTATTATCAAAACGGTGAAAATGTTTGCTTTTGACTCAAACTGTATTTTTATACAACCAGAAAATTATTTCTTACGTTAATATAATTTTTTTGTTTTTTTTGTGGTGATCACCGTGCCACGAATATACTAGTTTATGTATGAAAATTTTTCGCACCCTAGACAACTTACTAGTGCCTTGTTTGGCAATGCTTTTAGTGTGTGTATTAATGTTGGGCCTTAAGCTAAATACCCAAACACACTTGCTTGACCCTTATTAATCTAAACCACCCCTACAATATGTATATATGACTATACGTATGTATATATGTGTTGTAATTATATGATAATATTAGTATTTAAGCTTTTGTAGAGTAAGGGTGAAGATGCTTGGTCACCAAGTTCTTCGTTGGTGTTTCTATATATACAACACACAACACACTCTCATTCTCTGCAGATCACAGCCTGAATTACAGAAAGCCATAGAGAGAGTTATATAGAGAAGATTTACAGAGATTTTGTAGAGAGAGAAAGCTCCTCATTTCCATAGCCAAAGCTTCATTGGGTTTCTTTATTTTGGTTATCTTTCTCAACAATACTTCCATCTCTTATCACAGTGAGTATTATTAACTCACTTAGAATGTAGTTTCATGTTCAATTACTGTTTGTATAGTTGGAATTGTAAACTACCATTGATGATTTTATTCTTGGAGCTTGAAGCTTAAAAATGGTGATGTTCTAAACTTAACCAAAATGGTGTTTGATGGATAATAATGAAAGATTATAGTTCATAGATGCCAAGTTTAAAGTATTGGAGCCTAATTCATTCATACTAGGAAGTGTATTAGAAATTAAGTTTTTTCACCTCTCAGTTTTACGTAAAATCCGAGAGCTACAGTTCGATTCATGTTAATTCGATCGTATATTCGTAATCCTTGCGGAAAAATGAAGAGAATCATATACTATATTTCATGATTGCATAAGAGAATCATATACTATATTTCATGATTGCATTCAGAATTGAAATGGGTAAAAAACAGACCTCAAAACTAAAACAGGGGAGCAAAACGAAGAAGATGAAGACTCTGTGACAACTCGCGTGCTTGACTCGCGTAAGCAACCTGTGTATTTCTGATAAATCTGGAAATTTTAAAAAGAAAATTGAAAAAGAGGCATATCGTGTGAGCGGCTAGACCTTTTTCTGGTTCTTGTCTGGTTTCTTATAAGGAACTGTTTGGAAGAAGTTTTAAGGTTTTCAAAGTACTGTTTGGGAATTATACTAAAATAGTATCATGTTTGTAGCATTATGTTAAAAAGGAATGATTAAAGACTTGGTTTTTTTTGTACGTACGTTATTATTTTTCAGTAATTTACGGTATGAAGTTAAGTGACATAGATGTGAGTCAAGTTTACATGCATGGTGAGTGAGGGTCAGTGTGAAAAGAGTAAATAGATGATGTCGTGTTTGGACACTCCCTGGTACTTGTGTACTATAGTGTGATGTTATGATGATATGGGTTTAAGGTATCTATGAAATGTGACGGTGACAAATTGGACACTCCCTAGCGCCCATGGCCATGCTATAGTGTGTGACGTCGACTTAGACACTCCCTGGCACCGGTAGTAGTGCTATAGTGTGTAGTTAACTGGACACTCCTTGGCATCTGTGGTATGGATAAAGTGTGTGGCAAACTGGACACTCTCTGGTACTCGTGTACTGTAGTGTGAGGCAAACTGGACACTCCTTGGTACTCATGTACCATAGTGTGGTCACCTTAGTATTTCAAGGTACTGGAACGAGAAAGAAAGTTGGATGATGTTTGTCGAGAGAAAAGAGTCGGTAAGACGAGGATGATACATTGTTCATGCATGGTCACATATCTATCATTTGAATATTATTGTACTGTCTTTATTGCTTTACAAATACAATTTGTTGCTTTATTGCTAACATGTTGAATAAATAAATCTATGAAACGGAAATAGTAAGCGAGGATGTTTTACATTTCAAGCATATGTTTTTAATGCTTACTAGCTTCTTGAAGCTGACGGTGTTGATGCACCCTGGACATTCGTGTCTAGGCTTTTCGGGTTATGACCAGGCAGGACAATATGATTATGCGAATTGAATACAAATACCCGAGGAGAGGAATTTGTTATTTCTGCTTTATGTTATAGACTGAACTTGCAATATGGATTAATGTAATAGATATTATTTATTTGTGTAAGGCGGAATGTGCCTTTAGATGACTACGTGCTGTAATAAGTATTATGTTTCAAAAAATTTATAAGCCTTGATTGCTCTTACTCTGATTTAAATTGTTATATTGTTCGATGTTTGGGATGGAATCGATCCTTCAAACTGTCGCGACCTACGGGTCCATAAAGGAAATTAAATACTTTTACTATTTATGCTACGTCGGGGCGTAACATATACCCCATGAGAGATAGGGTGGTGGTGGAATAGACATCATGACCAGTGAGCTCATGACAGTCAGGGTCATGGAGAGGAACCTTGAAATGGCGAAAGATAAAGGTAAGAGTCATGTCATAGGGGTGGGAGCTGGTTTTGGACTTCTTGTGATTCCCACAAATGTGTCTACAGAAAAGGTAAGATAGGTCAAATTGTTTACCCTTGAGAATACACCATAATAGAAAAGCATCAAGATATGAAACATAATCGTGACCACCAGCGCGGGGAAGGATAATGTAGGTGAGAATGTGGTGCAAAAGACAACACTCAAAGGTGAGCAGAGTGGCAGAGGGTTTGGACGCCTTTACTAATTTAGGGTTCCCACAAATTTGCCTACATGCATTCAACGAGTTAAATCCATAGCCCGTATTCCACTTATTATCCGCTTGAAAAATCAGGGTGCAAGGTTTTATCGATAACGACCGTCCGATGAACAAATGCCTCTTCATAGTCTTCCTTGCGCTCAGCATAAAGGAATCGAGGAGGAGGATGAGAGGTAAGAGGACGCAAATGAGGAGGTGCAGTGGGCTGAGAAGAGGGAGGACAAAGAGATTGTGGAGCAGCAACCTGAGCAGAGGGGACCCCAGGTGCCTTGCGCTTGTTCGTCTTGGGCAGAATCTCAAATGGACGAAGCAGGAGAGAGAGAGAGAGAGAGAGAGAGAGAGAGAGAGAGATGACTGGAAAATGTGATGGTGGTGTAATAGGAACAAGTGAAGAGATGGCCAGAGTGTAGAGAGAGGAGATCGAAGTAGGGGAGAGGAAAGGCCAGTCACTTGGAAAAGAGAGGGAACAATTAAGTCAAAAGAAAATTGTGCGCAGAATATGTTAGGAAACTGCGTTCCCAGAATCCGTTGACAGTGCGTATAAGTTGATACTGCAAAAAATTACGTGAAAGCTACAATAACCTTACGAGGGTGGAACTAGGGTTACCTTGAACTGCAAATTTGGATTGCTATAGTAGACGAATCGAGAACACGGGGCTCGATAAGGGCTCACAATCTTCTATCATATTCCTCTGCTGCCAGACTATCGAACTGAGTGTGGGCTCTTTCGAAATCCTTTCTGTTTTCTACTCTCTCTTTTTAGGACAAATTATACTTTAGTCCATCAAGCTATACACCTGTTTTCAATTGGGTCCAGAAACTATTTTTTTTCAATTAGATCCTTGAACTTCAAAAATTCATTCAATCAGACCCAAATCCTGACACTGTTTGCTTAAATTATTAGAAATTATCACGTACGTTGTGCGTAATGCTTACTTGTCACATGTTAGGTTAAGACAAGCACGAGAGATTGTGGATGGCTAAGAAGTTATGCGATTTTGGGTATAATTGAATGTGATTTTAGATCTAGTTGAATGTGTTTTTGAATTCGATTAAACGCGGTTTTGGATATGATTGAATGTGATTTTTCACACTATTCACAATCTCCCATGTTTGTCTTAACCTAACATGTGACATGTAAGCATTACGCGCAACCTACGTGACAATTTCTAATAATTTAAGCTAACAGTGTCAGAATTTGGGTCTGGTTGAATGAATTTTGAAGTTCAAGGACCCAATTGAAAAAAAAAAGTTTATGGACCCAATTGAAAGCAGGTGGATAGTTTAATGGACTGAAGTGTAATTCCGAGTTATAATACTCTTGATGAAAAAAAACAAACTGAGAAGAGAGCCAAAGCAGCATATATGTAGGCTACGATAGGGACCATAAGAAGTTAATAAGGAATAGGCTTCCTTATGGAATTAGGAAACCCTTAATTACAGAAAAGAAAATCTTTACAACTTTTGGAACTAGAAAAGCTTAAATTTCTACTCCTAAGGACACTATGAAGTGCTCACATGGTAACCTTTCTAGACTTCTCTCTGTGTGGTTCTCTGTTTGGCTGTGTGTTGTGTGTGTTGGCTTTCCCTTCTTCCCCTCTTTTAGCTTTCTTTTTATAAACAAAAATCATCTAGTTTGCTGAGAAGATTCGTCATTGAACAGGGATGAAAGTGAGGGTGTTCTATTTTTTCTTCTTCGCCCATTTTTTTCAAACCATTCTGACACCCTTTAACCAATCTGCGAGAGAGAGAGAGAGAGAGAGAGAGAGAGAGAGAGAGAGAGAGAGAGAGAATCTGTATATGTAAAAACATCACTATTGCATTAAATGCATTGATAGGTTTTTCTTCATTGGTTTGGTTTCTTTCTTTGTTGTTTGTTTTTCTTCTTTGGTTTGTCTTTTTTTTCTTCTTCTTTTTTTCTTTTCCTTTTGGATTTTTGTTGACTGTAAGTTGGGCATGCACAACGTAGATACCAACAAGCATGAAAGGACATGGGAAATAATCTCATGTGTTTGCTGCTTCTTTCCTTTCCTTTGTTGCATTATTTCAACTTCATTTTTACCTAAGCATATGAAACATGTTAAAGTACATAATTACACACATTTGAGTGACATCATCATTAAATCTTATTAATTTCAAAATACATGTAAAACTAGGAATTTGTGGATTAAATGAGCACTATATCTATTATATTAGCACATGAATATGCAATATCCATTGTTTATCACACCCCTCAACTAGCTTATTGCTAGTCCATAGCAATGAAGGAAAGATAAATTGTTCTAAAAGTTTAATTTAAAAATAGGAGTAGACTAAAAAAATAAAACCTAACTCACTGTGGCAGAAATCGCGATTGCATTTAGCATATGCAACAAGCTGTTAAACCTCTAGGTTACCCCTAGTAGACGAGTGTTGTCTCGTGAGGGTTTGCAGTGAATGTACCCACAAAATTCAATTTTAAATTTCAAAATGTAAAATTAAAGGTAAATTTTCTCCTTTTACAACAGAGAGGATCAAATTTGGCAATAAAATAATATTTTAAAGTGTGTAATAGTAATGCAACACACACACTCACAGTTTGTCAATGGCAACAAAATTTTGTAAATACTCTTTAAACTTACAGTGTGTGCTTGAAAAGTCAAATAGCTGATCTTAACTTCAAAGTTTACATAACTAATACCAGTCATAAAATTTGTAGTTTTAACTCAAATCTCACTGGGATTTCACTATTTTAATGAGAAATTCTCAGAAATCGGTGTAGAGAGCATCTCACGTGGTAGGGAAGCAAAGACAGGGAAGTTGCTTTCATTTTGATGACTCAATAAAGGCATTTGGAGTACAATAAGTCTCATGTAAGGATACCTAGCACTAGAACAATCTACCGTGGAAAACATCTTTATCACTTAAATTTAAAAATCAATTTCTTTTACATCATCAGGACTTTGACTGGTATTGGGTAGAAATTAAGATGATTAGGAGATTTGGAGTGTATTTGTTCTAAGCATGTGATTGGAGTGTTTGCGCAATTCATTCCAATCTCTTCTTTTTCTTCTCCTTTTTTATCATTTGTATCGTCTTTTGTCAATTTTATTTACCACTCATTTCTTTCTTTACCACTTCTTTCTTTTCTTGCAATATCATTATAGTTCAATCACATACCTGGATATAGAAGTGAGGTTTGTACTCCCAGGTGGAGTAATGTATGATTTGGAGAGAACTGAGAATACGGCAATATAAGGTGAAGGGAGAAGCATTTGAAAGAAAAGATGGCCTAAATCCACTACAACAAAAATGAGTTTTTGCAACGAAACTTGGCAAGGAAAGATAAATTTTCTTGCTAAAAGTATAGTATTAGCAAGGAAATTGTATTTTGTTGCTAAAGGGCTGAAAGACATACCCATTTGGCAACGAAAATCATATTTCCTTGCTAAAAGTAAAGTCTTTTGCAACGAAATATCAAATTCCTTGCTAAAAGGATTGTTTTGGCAAGAAAATTAATTTCCTTGCTAAAAGTAGGTTTTTGCAAGGAAACAGTTTCCTTGCTAAAATTTACTTTTAGCCAGAAAACTATTGTTCCTTGCTAAAGATAGGTTTTAGCAAGGAAACATTTTGTCCTTGCCTAAAGTTATGTGTAAAATATTAAAAAATTGAGAAAAATACCTTCTGCAAGGAAATAGTTTCCTTGCTAAATCCTGCTTTGGGCAACGAAAATAAAAAAAAAAAACCCATGCTAAAACAAAGAATCAGTTAAGGCCCTCGTCCAAAATTTTCTCAAAATTAAAATTTTCCTCAAAAGTACTTTTTGTAATGTATATTCGCTATGGTCTTTTATGTCAGTTTTTTAATAGAGTGCAGATTTTCTCACCCCAAAATTGCTCACCCAACTTTTCCATTGGCTAATACAGTGGGATCCATAACTTTTTATCGTTAATTAATCATTATTTAATCCTGAATCATATTGCATTAACCAATAGAAGAGTTTGATTAGCAATGAGCGAGCAATTTTTTAGTGAGCAAAAATGTATTCTTTTTTATAGTTGTGACATAAAAAATGTAGTGCTTATGTTGGTTTCTTAAAAATTGTCATAAATATAATAATAATTATGTCACTTATTAAAAAATCTAACATAAGTATTTGTGCATTTTTGTATCAGTTCCACAAAGTCTGGCGCGCAGTGATTAAAAAAAAAACGCAAGTCTGGTGCGCGATTTTGGAATAAACTGAACTCTCAAAACCCCCCTCACAAAATAGAGTGCAAATTTACTCACCCAAAAAAACCAAGTTTGGCGCGCGATTTGTTTGATACACTAAACTTCCCCCCAAAATATCACCCAAACGAAAAAACGGGCTGAAAGCCTCTCTCTCTCTCTCTCTCCATAGTTGTCTAAGAATGTGATTTTCCCCCAAATCAAGAGCTAGGGCTAGAAGCTAGATATCATTTTCAAAATAGATTGACTTTGTTCATTCAAGCAATTTATAAGTTCTAAATTTTGTAAATCCTGAAGGTTCTTTTATAATGATCAGTAAAAAAGAATAATAATGAGACTTTCAACGAGTGATATGACAAAAAGAATGAGACTAGGATGAACAGTAGCCCTCATAAAGGAAGATTGGCATAAAAACTCTTTCCACTACTTGTCTTTAAACTGTATAGTTTATGTTTACTCATCCATTTGGGTTCAGTAAATATTTTTACACTGTCAAAATATTTAATGTTTAAAGTTTAAAGAGTTTCTAGCATTTGAAAGTAGTTAAACATGTGACAATGTGTTGTATGCTATTAACATACCCAAAATAACATTAACGTGTCAAATTTTATCTTATATAGAAGTACAAGGAAAACTTGTGAACAATCCTAAGCGTATATATACACTAGGCTGGATACATATATAGCATGACTAGTATCCTCTGCACCTATACAAAAGAGGCTACGCAATCCGGAGCATCTAAGTTGTCATGATCGCTCATCCACCTTTAGTAAAAAAGATGGGTCTAGAACCACTAGTAAGCTTAAAAACCCCAGTAAAAGGCTAGGAGATAACTCTGGCATTACCTAATTTTTCACTACATCTAGGGTCAATCACTGTACTAGACATATCTAGTAATGTTGGAATCATGCAAATTACTCCTATCGAACCAGCTAATGAAAGCCAGATGTACACATAGGATCATTTTAAAGTCCGACCTAACTGAAAATTATTGAATGTACTAAAAATAAATTAAAAAATAAAATAAGGGTAAATTACATTTTGTACCCTCATAGTTTGGGTGTGATTTCATTTTGGTCCCTATAGTTTCAATTTTGTCAATTTGGTCCTTACAGTTTGATTTGAGGTTCAATTTAATCCATTCAAGAAAATATCCTACAGTTTTTGGCAGATTTAGGATCAGTATAGGTGTGTAAAGTATAATTTCTCCAAGTAAATTTATCATTAAACCCCTAATGGTACCTCACGTGTGCATCACATTACCCATTTCTGTCAAAAGCTATAAGAAATTTTCATGCATGGACTAAATTGAACCTATATTGAAACTGTAAGGACCAAATTGACAAAATTGAAACTAGAGGGACCAAAATGACATCACATCCAAACTACAAGGGTGCAAAGTGTAATTTACCCATAAAATAAAATGAGAGATGAGAAACCAAAGTTCATTTGGGTATCAAAGGACCCAGTCCTCTTTCTCAACCAAAATTTTCTTTTGTTTTAATCTAAATTGTCTGTTGTAACAGTAGTAAACTTTAAAAGAACTGTCTTTGTGAGAAATTAAACCAGGACATTTTTCTATATAATAATTCAAACACTATCCTAACCTTTAGCTTTCCTTTTGATAGCATTAAGACTAGTTCCAGCAAAGGGTATCTTCTACTCAGAAACAAGTGAGTGACGCATTAACGTCTGGCCATCTACTATCGGATCCATTTTTTTATACTCTCAACCAACAAGAGAGGCTAGACTCTACCCTCCACTCCTTCCAACTATCAACCAAGATCTAATTAAAGAGGGCTTGGAGGGGTGGGTGGGAAAATTATTTAAAAACTATATTTATATTAAGAAATATATATATATATATATGTGTTTCAGAAATTAAAAAAAAACTAATAATTTTTTTTTCCAAATTTTGAAAACTACTTTTTAAAAAAAAAAACAAAAAATTAGAATAAAAAATTACATTTCTCTCTCTCTCTCTTTCTCTCTCTCTCTCTCTCTCTCTCTCTCTCTCTCTCTTTAACATGGGCAACGCAACATTATAATAACAGTAAAATAACAGTAATTAGGAAAATAACAAGGTAAAGTTCAAAATACATAATATCGGTAATTAGCGTGTCGTCCATTTTTGTAGTTTAAAGTTGAAATGGAAATATATCACCTGCTACACAGAGATCTAAGAACTTGGTAGGGTCGTGGATCGAGTGGTATTTCCAAGCTTCTTTGGCGAGTACCTACAACTTATGGATTTCATTTTTTATTAAATAATAGAAAAGAGAGAAATAAAAATCAAAAAACAAAAAGTAAACCGGATTGGAATAAAAAAAATCAAAATCAAGTTTTTCTCTAGATTATAGATCTTACCTTTAGTGATCGATAGAGTGGATCTTGATCTTAGATCGTAGAAATCAAAGAAAATTGGGGAAAATTTAGAAAATGAGGGAGAGAGGGAGTCACAGAGAGTTGAAGACGAGAGAGAGAGATTACCGTGAGAGAGGTAAGACAAAGAAGAAGAAAAAGAAAGGAAAAAGAGAGATGGGGTAGGCTTTTAGGGTTTAAAGCCCTATATATAACCATTTTCTTTTTTTCAGTTGAGCTCTCCCTAAAAAAAACTTATCATATTTTTAGCTAAACAATTTAAGAAATAAAGATAAACAAACAAACATGTGTTAATCGTGAAACCGTCTCCCTCAATTGAGTCTGACATTGTCCTTAATGAGTGAGATGAGAAAAAGTAAGGAGAAGTTAAAGATAACATCTGTAATAAAAAGAAATAAACAAAGAAAATATAGAATAATAATGGAAAAATTAACTTATATATAATATAAAATAAATGTACAATCACTGAAAAGAATCAATTTTTTGTTCAAATTTTGCTATCTAGCAGTTTTAGTAGCATAGTTTTTAAACCAGCAATACTTCTGGTGTGCCTTTTTATTTTGGACTGTAATGGGATAGTTTAAACATACAATTTAGTACATTTATTAGATAGCATTATTTGAGATTTGTAAGACTTGATAATGAAAAATCAAAAATCAAAAATCAAAAATCATAATCTTTTATAGAAATAATAAGTGCAAGTGGTTCTGACACTTAAAACACAGTGAAAATATATATATATATATGTATATATATAACAAAAAGAAAGTACAATAACAATAATAATAAAGCCATGAATTCTTTAACATATCTAGATATCGCCTGATGTTAATGCCCCATGAAAAGCGATCATTTCGAGATCGAGGATAGTAGACTCGAAACATCACATAGGTGTCATAGTCATATACGTCGGGATCATCATACAGTGTTACGTCTATGAATATATTATATCCGATAATGACTCTTTGAGGAATGAATTGTTCAATAAAGATAGGGACTAGACAGTTCCCCATTCAAGTAGGTGAAAAAACCAATTCCTCTGGAAGGCGTACCTTAACAGTTCTCCGTCAATAACTTTAGTTAATAAACGCCCCCATCCAAAAATAGTGTCATTTTCGTCATAAATGGGGAATTGTTCTAAGGATGTCAGGTATCGCTCCCATTTGTTTTCTTCAGATTCATTATAAAATTCTTGGAACACCTCATATAGAGCTTGTTCTCATTCATCGTAATTTGTACTAATGTTTTGCCAGTCATCTAATCCATCATATATTGGTGAACCATCCCAGTCCGTAGGTTGGTCAGGTTCTACTAAGTAATCGGTATCTTCATCAGTGTCATCGTTCATTTTATTGAGTCACCTAGCTTAAAACATCTTATCATCATCAGAGTCCATGAGATATTCAAAATTTGGGCGTGTACCATCAAGTAATAGAGTTCTATCCTCTGATGGATAGTTATTATTTACATTAGATGAACTAGCATGGTCTGAACCTGATCCTGCACCTGTATGACGTTAAAATCATGTCTCGTTGTTACCTGTGACATCAGATAATATGTTATAATTCCTGGAAAATATTAAATAGTAAGAAAAAAGAAAATTAAAAAAAAATTCCTACTGTGTACAATTCTAATAATAATTTAAGAAATTAAGGGGCATTATAGTTGGGTCCTCGAAAGGAATGGACTCCAACTCAGCTTCAAAACCTTCTAAGAACGGCTTTAATCTACGAGCATTAACTTTAAATGTAAGTCCATCTTTAAGGTCTTCAATCTCGATAGTTCCATAAGGATAAACATTTTTGACTATATATGGACCAGTCCATCGAGATTTCATCTTTCTTCTAGAAAGATGTAATCTTGAGTTATATAAAAGAATTTTTTGCGTGGGGCTAAATCTTTGATAAATAGGAGTATTAAGACAATTTTCTGTAGTGTTCCCCATCATATGACATGTACTGCAAAGTTCTAGCTTCTTTTTAGATAGATGAGGATTAGCTTTCTCCAATTTCAAAGTTTTTAGGTTACGAGTTAATTTTTCAATTTTTATTACTAACTTATCTTCTGATTGTGATTGCTGTGAACATTTGGCCTTTTCTATCCTAGTAATTTCTTCTTTTTCCCATTGGGAAGCATTATCACCTAGCCAATCAATGTATGATTCAACTTCGTCATTATTTTTAAAAAATTCCCCTTGGCACATGGCTTCAATTAGTTCCTTTGACTCTGTATCTAGTCCTTCATAAAAGAAACTAATTAGACGCCATTTTTTAAATCCATGATGTGGAGAAGTTAGTGGAAGATCCTTAAATCGTTCCCAATCTTCAGGGCCTGGTTCCTTTTCTTTTTGAGTGAAAAGTTTAATTTGTCGCATTATGCTATGAGTTAAATTTTTTTGATAGAATTCATTTAGAAAGACTTCATTCATATTCTGCCATGAAGTTATAGATCCAGGACGGAGAGATAAAAGCCAAGATCTAGCTTTATTTTTTACAGAAAAAGGGAAAAGCTTGAGATAAACAATCTTAAGAGGACAAGTTTGATTAGCAAACGTATCACAAACGTATTCAAATTCACGAATATGAACATAAGCATATTCTTTCTTAATTATATGGTAAGTTGGTAAGTATAGTAGCATGTTATGTCGAAAGTAAAAATTTCCTGTATGTTTAGGTAAAGTGATGCGAGAAGGAGTGATGTTTTTTTCTAGGCTAAATAAATCACGAAAAAGCGTTGTTCATTATGAGCGTCATCAGCTATTCTTTCTATGTCTTCAATTTCAGCCATTATTATGGAAAATTGCATACTAGATGAATCAGTAGAAATATTAGAATTATGTGGTACTTGATATAAAGTATCGGTAGTATCTAAGGACATGAAGTAAAAGAAGAACTAAGTTTTGAATATTATTATTTTTATTTACAGCTAAGTAAAAAAAAACTTTTTTTTTTAAAATTTATATATATATATATATATTTTTATAGACGATTAATTGTTTTATTATAGTAGTTGTTAATTGTGGAACTTTGTGTTCTACACTTCATTTAAATTATTAAAATTTTCTTTTTGAGATTATTCTAAGTTAGTACACTATCACCTTCTCTGTGGGATCGACATGACCTTAATTTTTACTATTTGCACGATCACCTACACTTGGGTATTGCACAAGAGCGTACAAATTTATTTCGTGTCAACTATCAAATAGTCTACTAGGACATTAAAATGTATCAAATTTCATGGCCATAGATAGCTGTCAATTGTTTGCCGAATTACTATAGATTTCTACACCCATGGTTATCATATTATGCTTTTGAGGGTGTTCTTTATTCTTCTATTTCTTTCTTCACCTTCGAGTTGAAAAATCAGTGTAATGACAGTACGAGCAGCCTGTCAAGTAAATATCTCAAATTGTTATTTTTTTTCTCCCTCAAAGTTCTCAGGACAATCCTATGTAATTCACAAAAGAGACACTCCTAAAGTCTAGATATTAACCTTCCAAGAAGTACTTATCAATTATTGCTTCTAATTCCTTTCTTTCTATGTCAACATCTTATAATCCTCAAGCCTCTTTTTCCCTCCTTCTATGTCAATATCTTCGAATCCTTAAGCCTCTTTTAATATTTTCTAAAAGTTCTTCTTAAATGTGGTCTAAGTCATTTGCTTACCAATACTAGCATCCACAATCTTCTTGTCAACATGCTAAAAAAACTACATATATTTTATGCTAAAAAAAAGTGTTTTTCTTTTGTTCTGTGAATACCCCTGATTGAAGACATCTCACGTAAGAATATAATAACGATGAAGTGGTTTTTCAATAAACTTTCCGACTATCAACACTGTCTAACCTTGGTATTAACATATTGAGATAAATACTCTTATATACTGGCCATTGGTATAGTCATATATCGTACATCATTAACTTGTGATATGTAAGATACTAGCATTATTGATATCCCTATAAATGCTGACACACAAAAGTCCTCTTCAAAACTGGACTACATGTCCAATTCTCTATATCTAATTACTGACATCACATATACTTTCTTCATGACCTATCTAAAGCTTATCTTAAGATTATTACTAAAATTCAATACTATGTTTAGGTTCTAGTCCATATATGCACCTCAGACAGTCAAACCATAGCTCTGATACTAAAAATTTTGTCACGCTCCGAATAGCAAAAATAGTGAATTTTTTTGAAAACGTAGACAGTGATAGGTTGTGGAGTTATCTGATGTGGCATGCATGGTATTCATACAATAATTATAATACAACAGCGGAAGTCTAACATTTTAATAGAAAATTGCTCTCTAGGATAATTTCCTCATCTAGTACATCATTATCACTCTAAAAGTATAAACTTTATAACTATTTTAGTGAAATACCAAGAACTAAAATATACTACATTCAGTGATTATTTTTACTAAATTTTTTTCACTTAACGTTTTTAATGATTTTTGACTGCTTTAATTTCCAATTAAGTGGTACATTATCAAATGCACTGAAAAAAATTAATTAAGTGGTAGAAATTTTCATTTTTACCACTTAATTGAGTTATTAAACACACCCTTACTTCTATTTTAAGTTGGAGAAAGTGTCGCACATCTGGACATGCAGTGATGGTTGATAGAACCATATACTCCTTAATCTTTATAATAAGAACTCTCTCTATCATGTTTCTATCTTCATTTCTGTCATTCTTAAATTTTTTTTTTCTATCTCTATATCTGAAGTACACAAAAAATTATACAGGTGCTATGAAAAAAAGTTAATTCCGTACCAAACGGAACATATATACATAGGGATTTGGGGGCGCCAGAACTTGTATGGTAGAAATATTGTATTTTTTAGTTTCTAGGATTTTGAAAAGGGTGATGCTATTGCCACTCCATCATTGGACCAATACACTCCATGGTACCATTCTTAAAGCATGTGGTACATGCATGTCATGCACTATATACATGGTACCACATGCTCTGATAGTGGTACCATGGAGTGCATTGGTTCAATGATGGAGTGGAAATAACAATTCCCAAAATGAAAATTGTTGTCCATTCGCTTTTTTTTTTGTTCCCATCTTGTAGTTTTGTTAACGAGTAAAACATATTTATGTAAAGGCAAACTAATATCTCCATAACATATTTCAAACAAAATCATGTTTGCATGCCTAGTTCATTGTCTTTTTTCTTTTCTTTTCTTTATTATTATTATTATTTTAAAATTTTAATTTTTAAGTTTCACTTATAAAATAAAGAATTCTTATATGTTCAAAAGGAATATCGATAAGGGTTTAGATATTTGAGGATAACTGAGTAAAACATGATATTAATTTTGGTGGAAGTTGAAAATTTTAAGAATTAAAGTGAGAATTTTGAGTTTAGAAGTGGCAAATTATAATTTTAGGAGCACAAATATATAAAATATATACTACATCAAATTAAAACATGATTTTGTAAAGTTGAGGGAGCAAGTGTGCCCCCACCCAACTCTACAAGTAGCTCCACACTTGGGCCTAAGCCTACGGGCCACAATCAAAATGTCTACAATTGGGTCTTGGTCCGGTCTCCCATATGGGCTATTACGTCATCAGAAATGTCTAAAATTGGGTCTGGGCCCAGTTCTCCCATGCGGGCCTCATTCCACTTTAACCCAACAGTGTATAAATTGGGTTTTGGTCCAGTTCTCCCATCTGGGCCTAATCCCAGTTTTTTTTTTATCACTAATGCCTTACATGCTTCAAGGTTTCTTTTGGGGCAGTGCAAGTGATCAGAGTGGGCCATTTGTCCTTTTCAATCTTTTAATCCTAAAATTGAAAGCTAATCTAGTGGGCTCCAACTCCATCAACCCAAATGGCAAAGGGTTTAAATCAAGCCCATAACACATAAAAAAAAAAAAAAAAAAGGGACAAGACTTCATACTTTTGTTTGATGAGAGCATTTTGCTCACCCAAAAAATAGTTCACCAATGCTCACCCAAGTATCTCATTGGCCAATGCAGTGGGACCTAAGATTAAACATCATTTCAATCTAGTGGGATCCAAGATTAAACATCATTTGTTTAATCATGAATCCCACTGCATTGACCAATGAGATACTTGGGTGAGCATTGGTGAACTTTTCATAATTTGATTGGTTTACATTCACAACAACTCCTATGTCTATAAAAAATATACCCAATTATTTTCCAATAATATATATTTTTTGTAATAATAAAAAATGTTACATGGTAGAATAGTATTTCATCTTACTAAACCATTTTTCTTCCGAAAATAAAATGCATTCCTTCAATATAGAAAATCTCTACGAGGTAGAATATCCAATTGAAGATCATAAAATTCTCAGAATTGAAGTGTGTGTAGCATTGGTTTTGCCTTCTTGGGAAGTTTATTTAGCTAAGCTAATGTTTGTTTGTTTGTTTAGCTCTGTAAAAAAGCAGAGTCCAATCCCCCTTTATTCTTGGGAAAAAATGACTTAGCTGAGATCATGTTGGGCCATTGGAATATGTTTGTTAGGCTTGCTATGACTATGCTCCAACCACCCAAATTTTGTTTTATTTTATTTTATTAATTATTTTTTTTATAGAGCAATTTTGGTTTGGAATCTGCTGTTTCTCACAATGATAATGATTGTCTCAATCTCACATCTCACACGTGTGTTTACGTTTGTGGTGCAAGAAAGGCCCCCAAAGCATCTCCAACTGTAAGTGACACTTTAGAGGTGCCAAATCTTTATTTTGGCACTACTAAAATATTACTCCATTTTAGGACATGTGTTTCAATGGTGAATTCCAACAAAATTAAAAAAAGAAAAAAGAAAAAAAAATGCTATATGATAGCAAATCACCCAAAAGTAGATGTGTCATCTGTTCGGTTTGGTTGATTATTGGGAGGATTTAAAACTGACCAAATAACTTTGATTCGATCAGTTTTCTCAATTTTTTATTATTTTTTTCCCAGTTTGATTGGGTTTTTCCATAACACTATCTTGGTGAAAACATTCCAACCTGATTGGTTAAGTCCAATCGATTTTGTTGACACCCCTTCCCAAAAGCACTGCTCCAACGGGATTCCAAATGTGAAGCTATAATATAAGAGCATCTCTAATAGTAAATACTATTTTCTTCATGCTAAACCTATATTTTAGCATTGCTATAGTGCTAAAATGCTATGTTTTAGCATATGTGCTCTAATGGTACATCCTAAATGAAATGCTATTCTTTTCCTTATATTGGAAAAAGTTAAGATATTGCCTTGTTGGCATGCCAAATTATAGCATGACACTTCAAAAACACATCTCCAATGGTGTGCCAAATATCATGCAAAATTCTAGCAATGCCAAAGGTCATGCCAAATTTGGCACATGATATAGCATTGCTATAATTTGGCATGAGCTTTGGCATATTATTGGAGAGATTTTTCAAGATCATGCTATAATTTGACAATAGCATGAAGTATAGCATACCCATTAAAAATGGTTTAAAAATGTAAAATTTTAGCATAGCACCCAAAAGGAGATGGCTACCATGCGGAAGAGTGGTTTCTCCGCATGGAAAGGTGTGGTGCGGACACTTCTCAGCCGCTGGATGAGTTGTATGGACGGTTTGGATGGAAGAATGCTCACCTTTTTGGTTTTCAGCCACTCACACCGTGTGAGTGGCTGTACCATATCATATCCATTCCGAAAAAGTTTTTTTAAACTTTAAACCCCCATAACTTTTGATCTACAACTCTGTTTCTTACAAATTTTATACCGTTAGAACCGTGTCGACGAGAGCTACAAAACTAGTACCATTGTTGATACCTTTTGAGCAAAAGAAAAAAACTCGTATTTTTACATACCATGTTGTAAATGAACTTAATAGAATTTTCACATAATATTCGTGTATGGATTATTGATTTTTCACGTAATATTCACATATGCCAAGTTGATATGTTGTGAGGAAAAAAAATTCGAATTTTCACTTTGTTCTTAAGGAGAGTTTTAGTGAAATTTCACAAGAATTTTGCATTTGTTTGGGTTGAAAAATTATGTTTTATAATTAATTTGTAAAATTTGATTTTTTTTTTAATCGAAATATGCATTGTTTAATATGAAAGGGAAAAAAAAAAAGTGAAATTTCACTTGGCATATATGAATATTAAGTGAAATTTCACTGAACTTGTACATGAATATTAAGTGAAATTTTACTTAAATTGACATTTGAGCGATTTTCTTAATCATAGAACAATAAGGGTACAATATTTCTTAATCATAGAACAAGAAGGGAACAATATTTCTTAATCATGGAACTATAAGGGTACAAAATTTCTTAATCATAGAACAAGAAGGGTACAATATTTCTTAATCATGGAACAATAAAGGTACATAATTTCTTTGATCATGGAGCAAGAAGAGTACAATATTTCTTAATCATGGAACAGTAAGGGTACAATATTTTTTAATCATGGAACAAGAAGGGAACAATATTTCTTAATCATAGAACAATAAGGGTATAATATTTCTTAATCATGGAACCATAAGGGTACAAATCATAAATCATAGTTTACAAATTTATAAAATATTGTAAATTTGTAAAATATTGTTGTAAGTTAGGGCCAAAAATTATAAAACCTCAATAGTTTACAAATTTATAAAATTTACTCTCTAATAAAACTTGTTCCTCAGCTAAAATTTGGTATACCATACCAACAAGGGTGTAAATGAGCTGAGCCGCTCAAATTTACTCTCTTTAAGAAATATTGTACTCTTCTTGCTCCATGATCAAAGAAATTATGTACCTTTATTGTTCCATGATTAAGAAATATTGTACCCTTCTTGTTCTATGATTAAGAAATTTTGTACCCTTATAGTTCCATGATTAAGAAATATTGTACCCTTATTGTTCTATGATTAAGAAATATTGTTCCCTTCTTGTTCTATGATTAAGAAATATTGTACCCTTATTGTTCTATGATTAAGAAAATCGCTCAAATGTCAATTTAAGTAAAATTTCACTTAATATTCATGTACAAGTTCAGTGAAATTTCACTTAATATTCATATATGCCAAGTGAAATTTCACTTTTTTTTTTCCCTTTCATATTAAACAATGCATATTTCGATTAAAAAAAAAAATCAAATTTTACAAATTAATTATAAAACATAGTTTTTCAACCCAAACAAATGCAAAATTCTTGTGAAATTTCACTAAAACTCTCCTTAAGAACAAAGTGAAAATTCGAATTTTTTTTCCTCACAACATATCAACTTGGCATATGTGAATATTACGTGAAAAATCAATAATCCATACACGAATATTATGTGAAAATTCTATTAAGTTCATTTACAACATGGTATGTAAAAATAAGAGTTTTTTTCTTTTGCTCAAAAGGTATCAACAATGGTACTAGTTTTGTAGCTCTCGTCGACACGGTTCCAACGGTATAAAATTTGTAAGAAACAGAGTTGTAGATCAAAAGTTATGGGGGTTTAAAGTTTAAAAAAACTTTTTTGGAATGGATATGATATGGTACAGCCACTCACACGGTGTGAGTGGCTGAAAACCAAAAAGGTGAGCATTCTTCCATCCAAACCGTCCATACAACTCATCCAGCGGCTGAAAAGTGTCCGCACCACACCTTTCCATGCGGAGAAACCACTCTTCCGCATGGTAGCCATCTCCCACCCAAAAACATTACTCCAATGAACGCCACAGGCGGTGTTGTAATTGACAATGATGACATAGGGTATATCGATCATTGTCAAATTATAATACCAGTGTACCACATTTGGCACTCATTAGAGCATCTCAAATTATATAGTTTGCATTGCTATATATAGCCTACAGTGATAAATCCTATATTTAGCACACGTGTGCTTTAATAGTACATATCAAAAGAAATACCAAATTCTAAAATATCCACAAACATTACTCCAATAACTCCAATAGAGCGCTAATGTGATTGTAGAATTACTAATATTTGTTAATTTTTTTTTTATTAGAGTGAGTAGAATTTGACAATGCCAAATTAAAACCATCCAAAAGTATTATTCCCTGGCCACCTTTCGAAATTCCAACCACATTATACATATTCAATTTTTAGCTATTTTGGGGATCTAAAGTATATTTTTGGAGTTCCAATTGGTTCCCCAAATAGTTCTTCATTTTGGAAAACCCCTTTTTGGTTCTCCACATTTGAGGAGAGAGTGTGTGAATATGGGTAATTACCTATAAGTAAAATAAAAAAATAATAATAATGCATGTCATATTCATTTAGAGAGAGAGGGTGTGCATTAAAATTTTCAAATTTAATATAAAAAAAATTAATATAATAATTCAAATCTCCCTATAATGGAGAACATGGTTGGAGTTGGGGGCTTTAAACTGATAAGCTAAAATAAATTTTTAGCCATTTTGGCTAAAAATTAGAGAATTTTTAGGTAATGTGGTTGGAGATGCTCTTAGAGTGATATTTTGGGGGATGATGCTATAATTTGACAATAGTATCCTCCTTAACACTCCCATTGAAGATGCTTGGTGTTATTGGAAGTGATGCTATTATTTGACAATTCTCTTTAGTACCTGTTGGAGATGCTCTTAGAAAATTATGAACTGAAATTTCGAAGCGATGATTTCTGTTTTGAGTAATGGAAGCCTCATAATTACCAAGAACAAAGTATTTAAAGTAGGAAAAATTAGGCTAAACTCCTTTAAGTTGGGCCAAATAGGTCAAAAGAACAACCCATTTTAGTTTATGGTTAAGGTCCTATTTTATCGTGATTTTATTACCTAAAGTCCATCTTCTTCTTCTTTTTTATCCTCATTTTTGGTTCTTTTTGTGACAAAATTGCCCTTGAGGAGACTTTCTCTCTCATCTCCACGCCACCTCCACGCCACCATCACCTCTCCACTGACCTCCGCCGTCTCCGCCTCCATCTCGCCGTCACCGCCTCCATCTCACCATCGCCAGCATCCTCGCCACCACCACCTCTCCATCGACCTCCGCCATTGCCACCTTTACCTCACCATCATCGCCACCATCACCTCACCATCATCGTGAGAATTCGATTTTCTGGTGACAGATTGAGTAATTCGTAAATTTTCTGAGATGTATTTGATGTATAAATTTTTCATTCACGAAGAATCCAAGGTTGAAGAAGGTGAGTGGGAAAAAGAGAAATCACATGCAATTTTGTTATGTATATATATAAATAGAAATCACGAATGAGTTGTTGGTGATTCAATTTTCTGTGGTTTGACTTAGGGTTTTAGTGATGTGATTGTTATTACTGTTGTTGATTGTTGAACACCTAAAGGCGTTGTATCCTAAGTGAATGTTCAATTTAGGCGTCCTCTTATTATTATATTTTTTTTTGTAAAGGTGTTGTAGCTGGCTAGTTGTTTGGAGATGTTTTCCAGTAGCCCTTTTGGGGATCTTTTAAGGATTTGTTTGAGTGCTTTGGTGGTTGTATTCTTCTTGGTGATAGTATGCTGGTAGTTTCTTGGTTGTTAATGACCCAAAATTCTTGTCAAGAGTTTAAAGTTTAATTTGGTTCTTAATTTGTTAAAAAGTTTTGTCAAATGTCGAGTTAAGTGAAATTTCACTTACTATTTCATGTATGCTAAGTGAAATTTTTTATATGTATTTTTGTATGGAGGACCATTCTATAATCAAGAATATCAATTGTCCTTAACTCCATAAATAAGTCGAGTTAAGTGAAATTCTACTCAGTAATCTTTTATGTATGCTAAGTGAAATTTCACTTAATATTTTGTATGGAGGATTAGTTTATAATCACGAATTTTAGTCGTCCTTAACTCCATAAATCTTATCAAAGGTCGAGTTAAGTGTAATTTCAGTTAATATTTCATGTATGCTAAATGAAATTTCACTTAATATTTTTGTATGGAGTACCATTCTATAATCAAGACTTTCAATTGTTGTTAATTCCATAAATCTTATCTTAATGCCCTTTCTTAACTCCATAAATCTTGTCAAGCGTTTAAAGTTTAATTTGATTCTTAATTTGTTAAAAAGTTCATCCACTTAATATTTTTGTATGGAGTACCATTCTATAATCAAGAATTTTAATTGTCGTTAACTCCATAAATCTTATCTTAATGTCTTTTCTTAACTCCATAAATCTTGTCAAGCATTTAAAGTTTAATTTGATTCTTAATTTGTTAAAAGTTCATCCACTTAATATTTTTGTATGGAGTACCATTCTATAATCAAGAATTTTAATTGTCCTTAACTCCATAAATCTTATTTTAATGCCCTTTCTTAACTCCATAAATCTTGTCAAGTGTTTGAAGTTTAATTTGATTATTAATTTATTAAAAAGTTCATCAAAAGTCGAGTTAAGTGAAATGTCACTTAATATTTCATGTATGCTAAGTGAATTGTCAAGACTTCCAAAATGTGATTGTCAAGACTTCCAATTTGACATTTAATTTGTTAAAAACTCCATCAAATGTGAGTTAAGTGAAAATTTTCTTAATATGCACTTGAAGATTAGTTTAACAAATAAAAGAAATTTAACTTGAAGTTTTAGAATAATAAGAGAAAAATCTCTTAATATTTTTGTATTATAAGTAAAATTTCACTCATCTTTAGTAATGGCAGTGTTGGTAGGTGAATGATATATATGGATTAGATAGTCAAAGTGATCACCAATGGTGTTTTGAGCAATTTATTAATATGTGTTCACATTTTGCTTCAACACACTTCACATAAATAAGTCAAATTTCATTTGAAGATTGGTTTAACAAATAAGAGAAATTTTACTAAAAGTTTTAGAATAATAAGAGAAATTTCACTTAATATTTTTGTATCCTAAGTGAAATTTCACATAAAATTATTGTATGAAATTTTGACTACTAGTCCATATGAAATGGGAAGCTACAGGGGCTTACCCTTGCATGAAATGGCCTGTGATCTGGTCTTGGACATAGTTGTGTTGTGTATATGCCTACTGCTGGAAAGGAGGACCGGTTAAGTTGTTCTCTTATCTCTCTATATACTCTATTATTATTAGAGTAAAGATTGGGGCACTGACTGGGTGCACCGAAATGGTGCAGGGCGTGGGTCCCACCAAAAGGGACGGCTCCAACCATTCGGTGCACCATTTTGGTGCCTCAAGCAGGATTGTTATTATTATAACTTAAGCTTACATCCGTAGCTTTGATTTATATAAAGGAAAAAGACTATCAAGTTGATTTGTAACATTTGTTTTAAAGTTCATTAACTGTCGAGTTAAATGAAACTTCACTTAATATTCATGTATGCTACGTGAAATTTCTTTTAATATTTTTGTATGTAGGACTTTTCCCTAATCAAGAATTTTAATTGTCTTAAACTCTATAAATCTAATCATAATGTCATTTCCACGAATCGTTTCTTTTAAAAGAAAAAAAATAATTTTAGGCGGAAGTATCTTGAAATAATTATCAAAAGTTTCAAAGTCTAATTTGATTCTTAATTCGTTAAAATGACACTCTAAGGTCAGGTTAAGTGAAATTTCACATGATATCCATGTATGGGTTCAGGAAAATTCACTTTAGATTATTAAGTAGGAAAGCTCTTTCATACTAGAATATTAAGTGAAATTTCACTTAATATTAACTTTTTTTTCTTTCAAAATTTATGTGCAATATGGGTCTTGTTTGAAAGGTCTCGATTTACTGATTCTAAATATATAATTATTTTAAAAATCAGAATTATAGTTTGAAAGTTATGGTATTTTAAAATTTTAAAGGAAAGAAGACAAAAACTTTGACCTGTGCTGATATCAGCAACTTCTGCTAGACGTGCACCTAGCATGTATGCGTGAGAACGAAGGGTTGTTAGGTCATAATTTTATACGTGGACCTTAAAAGTTTTTTTTAATGGCTTGTATTTTAAATCAAGAAGGCTCAACCTTAGGGACCTTAATTAGACCAAGTCTCCCTTTAAAGTAATGTTGAGTATAGTCTCATACTGTACTATACTAGTGGCAGAGGCACACGCGATGCGTGTGCAATGCGTTGTTTTGTTATGTATTTCTACACTAAACAATTTTATAACCTTTTGACAAAAACACATAAAGTTGAAATTATGTAATATTAAAGTCTTGTTCCAAAAAAAAAAAAAAATTAATTACACATTAAAGAAAAAAAAACACATAAAGTTGCAATTACTCATTCGAATGCCATTTGTATTAGAGACTATTTGGGTAACATGCATACCAATTTTCTAATTTTCATAAAGAATCGGGTCAAAAAAGTTTCTTATTTGTGTAATTGGTTACATATGAAAGTGTACCTAACTTATTAATACTTGAAAATGTGATTGTTTTGCAAATCAATTTTTACTTAGTTTTAATGAAACCTAAGTAAATATTAGATTGAGCTAAACTTGATCCTTTTTAAATTAAACACTCACAAACAGGCAGTTAAAGACCTGGTTCATCAACAATAGAAAATTACAAAATACATAAATACACACACACACACAAATGGACAGCACTTCAGTGCTGAAGTGCTTAACACAGTGCTGTTGGTGCTGGGAGTTTTACTATTCATTTGTGAGGGGGACAACACCAACAGTGTTGTGTTAACAACACTGAAGCGTTGTCCCACACAAATATGATACTATGTATAATTTTTAATGTTAAATGCATTTCATCGATTCTTTATTTTCAGACAATCCACGTTAAATATACACCATCAAACAGTTTTCTTAAGCAAACGAGGGTTATTAAGATTGATCATGTCGAAAAGTAAGTGAAAAAGTAACCAGTACCTCAGTGTTGAAACCATGCACTACACCATATGGTTCGATTTTTAATGGGAATATCTGTTACAAAAAATATTTGTAACAGAAATACCCGTTAGAAATATGGTGTTGCAAATTTGTAATGGATTTTTGTAATGGATATATTTGTTACTAATTAGTAACGGATATTCCCATTATTAATATAATTTTTGTAACGGTTACACCTGTTACAAATTAGTTTAGTAACGGATATTTTTTTTTTTAAAATTACTAACGGTTTGTAACGTATTAGTAATGGTTATATCCGTTACTATTTTCCATAATGCAAAAAATTAGTAACGGATATTCCCGTTACAAATTTTAATTACAAATAAAAAAATATAATTAATTTATATGCTTCCAAATTTTTAATTGCACTTAATTAACAGGCATATTAATTCATACCAAACACAAAAATAACAAGTTCAATCTATATCGAACACAACAAATTATTCCATAGTAATCGTACCAAAAAAATTGTCCATACATGTATATATAACCAACAAAATCTCACTATACCAACCTAACCATGTTTGAAGTTTAATTACACTAATCAATCTCATAACACTCAACACTTAGAAAACAAAAATTCTCATGTATCATTCCTCCCAATATCACATATGGTGCTGGAAGGAATTGACCAATCAATCATCATTTTCAACAACCTTGGTGCCTAGGCCCTTGAGCTCTTGTAGAGCTTCTTTCGCATCTTCATCATCATTCTTCTGATGAGCAATGCAAACTCTTACCCGTCTTGGGACACTGCAGTTACCCTTGCTCCAAATGTACTTTTTTTTTTTTGCTAGTGGTCAAAGCACCCGCAGGCGCCACACACACACACTTGCAGTCATACTGCAAACAGCCAGGGGGGGCCACGGGCCCACTTCAAAGGGACTTCCTCCCATAGACGGCTGAGGGGTAAACAACACCCCCGATTCCCCACGAGGGGAATCGAACCCCCCACCTCCCACTTGGGAGAGATGGGGTAAGACCAACTGGGCTAGGCCCACTGATCAAATGTACTTGTTAAGCTTCATATGCACTCTCACATCCTTTGTAGCGACCAATAGATTTTTGTACAATTTTTTTGATCTCCAATATGGCATTTGGAGACTTCTTCTTGAATGTGCTGTTATTCAAAATAATAGTTCAACTATGGATCACACTCTTGATAACACAAATAAACCACAGATGAGTCGAGATATAAATAAATTACGTTAAGCTTCACATGCACTCTCACAAGTTTTTTTAGGCATGTTTGAGGTGCAAATAAGGTTTCGTGGCGTTCGTATCAGCGGTTTACAGTATCACTACTCAAAACTAGGGGTAGCAATTTTCGACCCGACATGGTAACCCGACACAAAAATAAACAGGTTTGGATGACCCGTATAAGGGCACGGGTCATAAACGAGTCGACCCTTTTGACACGATTAATAAACGGGTTGAAGGGGGTCAACCCGTTTGACCCGATTAAGTATTTAAGTGCAGTTGAGGTATTTTTTTTAGTTCTAAAAATAATTTTTAATAATTTGGAAGTCTAAAATACAAATAATATAAATAAAAATTAAAAATTAAAAAAAAAAATTATTTAAAAAAATATATATAAATATATAAAAACTAAAATTATTTTTTTTTTGCTCACAAAAAAAAAGAGTAGTTACAAACTTCCAAACAAGTAAATTTATATATAATAATTTTAGTGCTACAATACACATACGTGGACGGATCAAAAATTCCACATGATTGCACGTACGTCTCTTACACCCTTTGCTAGATTTTGTTCCTGTTTAAAGAACAGAGGTTAACTTAGGAGCAATTAATAACCACCATTATGAACTACCATTTAGCCAAATCTAGAAAATGGAAGAAAGAAAAAAAATATATTATTCCCTCTGTCCCATTTTGTGAGTCCTGCATTTCATTTTGGGATGTCCTAAAATTAGTGTCCACTTTCCTAAATTAGCATATAATTTTTACTTATTTTCTAAAACTACCCTTCATTGAAAAATCTACACCAAGACAAAAGTAAAAAAGTTGTTGTAGTGATTATGGGCAATTGTGAAAAGTAGGTGTAGATTCTTCTTGTCCCCTTAATAAGTTGAGTTCCTAAAGATGGACTCACAAAATGGGACGGAGGAAGTACTTATTTAGAGCAAGATTATATTGGTGCAAATATATCATCCCCGAGGTCCGGCATCACCAAAGACCAGATTTTAGTAATTCAAATTGTTTTTCCACTAATGGGGATTTCAAATGAAATGTCTAAATAAAATAACTGAAAACATATGTAGAGGTAACTCATGACTACCAAGCACTCATATCGGCAAGCTAGTTACAAAATGTCCGACAAAAAAAAAAATGTAACTTGAGATGTATTTGGGGAACAATAAGAAAATGAAAAAACTGATTTGGTGGAAGAAAAGTAAATGCCTGTTGATGAACTTTGTGGGACTCATTTGCAATATTCGATCAAAAAAGGACATATCGAATACGGAAACAAAAAGGGGATGTGTAACTAACGTGGTATTTCAATATGGACACTATTTGGTACTTCAAACATTGAAGAAATCTGGCTATAACTAAAACATTGATAATGGACCCATGAGAGTGCTCCAATATGGACACTATAATTAATTCTATAAGACAGTTCACATACAGGCAGTAGTACCTGAATCTTAATATATTGATTAAGTTCCTCTTTCTGGAGATCAAGTTCAGTTCTAATACAAGAGAAATTTGATCCTCTACTGTGGAAGTATCCTCTCTAGATGAGTTGCTTCTATTTTGTTAACACCTTCTACTTCAGCAATAGTAGCAGATTGTTGAACAACTTCTACATAAACAGAAAGGACATTCTAAGATATCGAGACATAAGAACGAAATCAAAACCACACCTGCAGTCTATGAAGCATGGAGAGTTTGTTTTAGACAATGCACCAAATCGGCCCTTAAGCATGGTGAGATAAAACTTGCAGCAATCTATATGCTAACATATAAACCTATAGGTAAATTAACCTTTTAACTGTAAGCTATAACATATCTATGCGTTTTATGTGATGCTACCTTATATTACATCAACGCTGATATCGAGAATGACTATCATTGATGAAATTAGAGAAAAATGTAAACCTATGTGGCCAATAATAAAATATTCATAAAAACTGATGCACAATCAAAACCTTTCTCAAGACATAGTCCTATCCCATATTTACCAACACACCCAAGTTATGAATTGACGAAAGAAGATATTAGATACAAATCTTAAGGAATTTGAGGAGCACCCATCTTTGGAATACAAGTGAATGTTCTAAACAAGTTATAGCATGTTTGGTTGTAAATCGAATTTGAATCACCTAATTCACAATTTATACTGTATCTTAAGTAAAACTCACAATCATGGATGGATCTATCTACATAACTAGGAGATTTCATCAAAACACTTTTTTTTCTTCTCTAAAGGACATCAATCAAGATCACAATCTTTTCGGTTGAAGAACTAAGTAAAATTATGAATACATTTATAAAAGAAAACCAAAAATTGAGGGAAGCCAAAAATTTTAAGGATATACTAGCCCTTGATTTGATATTAAAATAATGATCGGAGTGCATCACTGGTTGGAGTGTATTAAAACATATCAATTATTAAAATGGTTACTCATTTTGGATACTATGGTTGGTGGCTCTTTGATAAGAAAACCCATTTAGGTAACCAAAAATAGTAGGGTAAATTACAGTAACACCCCCTGAACTATGACCCTTTTTCACTAACACCCCCTATACTTTAAAACTGAACAAACTCACCCCCTAAACTATCATTTGTTGACACTAAAACCCCTTCTGCAGGGGGTGAGTTTGTTCATTTCTGGATAGTTCAAGGGTGAGTTTGTTCAATTTTAAAGTTCAGGGGGTGTTAGTGAAAAATGATCATAGTTCAGGGGGTGTTACTGTAATTTACCCAAAATAGTATTCAAGGACCAAAAAAGGAATTTTGGATACCTTACATGGATACTCCCATTGGAGTTGCTCTAAGAAGCAAATGAACAAACAGCTGAGCTACAGGGTCAACTACAAGACTTCCAAAGAATCACCCTAGAAAACAAATAATGAAACTACAATCTATCAACCAAAATAAAACCCCAAAAACAGCATACAAAATTTCAAGGTCAGATGAAGTTTCAAGATCTCACCACACGCATTCCAAGAAAAGGATTCCGAAATCTATCCATACCCACATACTGTTAACCCAAAAATAAAAAAACACCATCTACATTTTCCACATATTAAATAAGAGAAATTTATGTACATAAATGTACATATATATATATGGAATGGGTAGAGATGGAAGTACCTATTGAGATCTGTGCAAACCTAGAACTTTACATACATTAGAGGAGAAGGTGCGGGTCTGACAAATGGTGCCGAGGATGATGCCCAACGTGAAGGTGTTGTTCCCAATTACCGGCTTTGCTTGTTGCCGATGGCATGTCTTGAGCGGTGGTCAGTATCGGCGGTCTTGAGCGGTGGTCAGTAGCGGCAGTCTTGAGCGGCTGCCCCTTTTTCTCTTTCTCTTTCTATCTTTGAAGAAGAACGAAGAAGAAGAAGAAGAATCAAAGAAGAAGAACGAAGAATCAAAGAAGAAGAACGAAGAATCAAAGAAGAAGAAGAAGAATCGAAGAAGAAGAAGAATAAGCGGCGGCCACTTTTTCTCTTTTCTCCCTCTCCTTCGTTCTCGCTCTTCCCCCCTTCTGATTATATTTTAACATTCTTTAGTTTTTTTTTTTATAAATTAAAGATGATTATTTGTAACGGATATAAGTGCTACCATGATTTACTTAGCCGTTAATAAAATTAAATTAACATAATACTAGGTATTTGTAATGCTTATTCACGATTTGTAACGGATATACCCGTTACTAACTAGTAACAGGTATAGTATATCCATTAAAAATCATAAAATATGTCCATTACAAATTTATCCATATAGTGTAGTGATGAAAGGAGTAAGAGTTTAGAGAGAGAGAGGGGAACACTAACACCATATTGTTGCATTATTTTGCATATTATGTTGTAGGGAATTTTATGGTAGAAGTAAGGGAAGAAAATCATGTGGCAATGGGCAAGCATTTGATGGGATGGAGAGAGACGGTGGATTTGGGAAGTTATATTAAGTTTTTTCTTTCTTTTGTAATTCGCATAGTAATTTGACATTTTAGTACCCTTGTATTAATTGTTTTGAGGATATTTTTATTGGTTTTAAAGTAAATATGGGTGGTGGTGAAAATAAATTAGATATCCCTTCCTCTCCCTTTCTATAGTAGTATAGATGAGACCCTCATATAGTACTTTATGTATCTCCAAGTTGTAAATGTAGTATAGAATTAGGCTATAGTTATTATGATATACAAATTGGCAAAGAATGTAGTATATGTTGAGTCACCTAATAATATTATTTGAGTATAGAATTTGAGGGTAAGTTATAGTTTGCTAAGTAATCTGGCTATTTAAATAGTAAATTCTTCTTGACCAATAAATAAATTTATATTGCTATCACGACCCATCTTGTTATGGGCAAAAATAGGACACATAGCATGCCATTGAGGCTTATCCAATTCAATTAAAACATAGCAGCGGAATAAACATAAGTAGAACAGTGAGTAATCAACTCCTAAAGATTTCATAAATCATAATATCCAGAGTTATAAGTTTTCCCATTTGAAACGTTTAGAACATCAAATCATTTTGGAAATGGAAATCTAGTCGACTGATCGAGATTCCAACCGACTGCTTTGGAAATGGCAGAGAGCATAAAATCTTGGAAATTCAATCTGGTCGACTGTATTTTCAAAAGGGGTGTAAAAAATTTGATCAACTGGTACTCGTCCAGTCAACTGTACCTGAACTTCCAGAAAGTCCAATTTCAAACATGCATTTGGTCGAATGTATTAACATTCCCAGTCGACTGGTATATGAATCCGATTGACTGGTTTACTAATCCGGTCTATTGGTTAACGAATCTAGTCGATTGGATTAGGAAATAGTTGACTGTTTTTGGCAGTGGAGCCAATTCTGCAGCAACTAAAGTTCTGAATCAAAATCTAACCAAACGCACACAACTTATGATGAATCCAAGTATAACCAGCATGAATGCCTTGTATAAACAAACATAAACGATACTACTATTCATACAAGTCTCCAACTAAGCTATTACCAGATCCAGGTACTGACTAATCACATTCCAAAACATAATTTTAAGAGTTTTACTACAATTTACATCCTTGAAATGGAAACAAAAATATAAACAATAAATGATCCCGGCAACCCACGGCCTCACTCTTCTCGCTTCTTCTTTCCTTTCTTCTTTTCACCTGCAATGGAGTAAATCTCTACTGCTCAGTTATATACTGAGTGTACAATTCTAACAGATGCATCTATGGAAATTGATGCTTTAACTCATCGAACTACATCAATTAGTTTCTAGGGAGAGAGATACACGCATTCATCCAGTATACCGGCAAGTCCAAGCCTTAAACCGCGATGCCAATGGCAAGTCCAAAGCCTATAACCCTTGCATCCAAGTGCCCTTGCAGGGCCGATTCCCAAACCATGCACAATAGCCGTCGCTACTAAAATTCTCAAGCATCGAGAAGCTTACCTTGACATGAAATTGTATAAATAGCATGCTCACATAATCATATATACATGCTTTTCATAAATATTCATGAGCATAATTAATGGGCCTAAACTAACACATAATCAATTTTGCCCAGATTACAATATCATACTTGATATTTTAAAACATAGAAATTCTTATATAACATAGGTTAGAAATTCAACCTTAAGCTATGCTCCTATAATTTTGAGGGAAGCTTAAGAATACCAATGTCAAGCTAAATCTCTAATTACAAGCAAAGCCTATGAGCTTTACACGTTTTTCAAGAAAAACACAAAGTTAGATTTTTTCAAAAAAGTTTTCCAAACAAGACCTAATTCATACCAAACATAGCTCTTACCTCGAGAATTCCAAATATATAATTTTGATTGAAATCTGACGCTCAGAAGTTCATCGTTTGGCGTTGTGAAGATCAAAGCACCAAAATCCCCTTTTCTCGTTCTCTCTCTCTCTTAGGTCAGGATAGAAATGTCTAAATGAAAAACCTCATCTCATTCTATATGTAGGCTATACTTCTCGAAATTGCATTTAACTCCCCGTGAGTTCTCTAAACTTCTAATCATTCCCCAAAACGTCTTAAACGACTAAGTTATCACTTCACGAGTGAAAATCTCCAAATCATAAAAGTTTTCGTCTAAGTTCCGTTTGCCTCTGTAATTACATTTCGAAAACTATTCCCGTGAAATTTCTAGATAATCTACCTTTTATGCAACGTGTCATATGCATCATCATCAAATCTTCCAAAGTGATCATAATCATGATCTAAACTATTAGTAAACATATAAAACAAGTATATTTACTATTCACGTAAATCATATACAGCCAAATAACATTTAATCACATAAATGTCATTTAATCACACCAATTCCTCATTAATTACCCAATTCTCGTGTCTTCGATTGACATCCACCGTTGACCCACGGTCAACCTCATCTACAATTATTAAACCACGTTAATAATTCTCAATAAAATAATTATGCATTTAAAATAAATAGATTTTTCGAAACGGGTGTGACAATTGAATGTTTTGAGCAAATAAGGCCTTTTCAATTATATTTAACACTGTGTACATCTAATTCTTCGTACTTTAGAGCATCTCCAATGTAGGTTACAAATGGAGAGGCATTTAAAAGAAGTTTCATTTTAACTCATCTTCAACAAAAAAATTATCTCTAGTGGAGACCCAAAACAATATCCTAAACATTGATGAAGACCTATTTTTCAAAGTGATGAAGAGAGAAATAGAGTGTATCCATATTTTATTGAAAATGTCCTAAACATTGGATTGTTATTAAAAAGATATATTGTGTTTATCTATGGTTGGGATGAACCACAATATATTAAATAAAATGTTACTCCCTCCGTCCCATTTTATGTGTCCATCTTTCTTTTTTGGGATGTCCCAAAATTGTTGTCCACTTTCCTAAATTAGAATATAAATTTTATTTAGTTTCCCCAACTACCCTTTCTTGCAATCAATACCCAAATAAAATAATAAAAAAAAGTGCAATGATTATGGGCAATTGTGGAAAGTAGGTGTAGATTCTTTTTGTCCCCTTAAATAGTTGGACTCCCCAAGATGGACACATAAAATGGGACGGAGGGAGTACTATTTTTGGTTACTATGATTTAAGTGTGTCAAATAGATTTAATAGGCAAACGATGTTTTAAGTATCCATATATAGAGGTGTAAGATGACTTTACCCGACCCACGTTGGCTATGGGTTAGACGGGTTGTGGGTTGGACCGAGAGCCTAACTGACCCACAAGGGAGTTTTCATGGCTGATCCAGTCCACTAACTCGTAAGTCTACTGGGTGGGGGTGGGGCAGGGCGAGTAAGTGGCTAGTCGGTTGGTCCAATTTAATCAATAAAGTAAAGTTCTACACTATTTCTTTTTTCGAGTTGGCTCGCCTGAGGAGTTTGTGGGTTGTTTGGCAAATTATACTCGTGTGCTGGCTAGATTCGGTCGCGAGCTGCCAAATGGCAAGCCATGCCAGGTTGGATCGGATCAATTCGACCCCTTTTACACTTATCTATGTGGATAACATTTTGACTATTCAAAATTATTTACTACTCTTATTAGAGACGCTCTTACACAGGGTTAGGAGATTGTATGTGGTGAATATTTACCAAAGTACAATTGCTCAATTTTTTTTGGTGGATAAAGTACAACTCCTTCATCGAAACTAAGGGTGTATATCGGTTGATTTTTCATGTTTTCAAAACCACTCAAAGTGATCGATTTAGTCAGTTTTTGGTCAATTTTGATCGATTCAATTCATTTTTTTTAAAGCTAAGATTAATTTAAAAAAAAAAGACCGAATTATATGGTACAGTCATTTGGTTCGATCCTCCTATTTTTTTTGCTCACCCCAATTGAAACTCTAAAAATTAAAGAAAGATACCAATTTTTGTCTCGAGCCTTGCCAGCTGAGAATCCAAAGATTAGGCAAATATTATTTGTATTTTTTATTTTTAATCCTTTTGGGGTCGATACATAATCAAATTAGAAAAGCAAATACATTGAGGACTCTCCATGTGATCACAGTAACCAACAGTAAGTCATAGTAACAACTAAAATCCAAAGACTTCCATGTGCTCTGCTCCTCCTTCAATCCTTGACAGAGCTTCTGCCCAAAACAGAATATACCAGAAAATGTAAAAATTAATTTCTTGACAGATGAAAAAGAGCTATATAGTTACTATAAACACAAATTCCGACCGGTTTAATTCCAAAGTCCTTTTTTTTAGCCACAACAATTAATCTGTCAGCAAAACCTTCGCTGCTTCTCAGATCAGAAGGTGAGAGAGTACAACGAGAGAATGTCATCATACATGATACAACCCATCTTCTTAAACACTGTGCCCCCCTCCACCTCTCTCTCTCTCTCTCTCTGCATACATACATATATATATATATATATAGTAATGTATTTATGTAAGCATAGGAGTTTCCATCAATCTTTTGTCTCTACATCCAAATTCCCCAATTTGCAAACAGGTCCACCACCACCATTGACGATTTGGGTATCTGTGTTTTTTCGTAGTGTGTGCTTTCTTTGCCGATGATTGGGAGTGCTCTGTGCTCCTTTGGATTGATTCTCTCTAAAGCCCATCTCTCTCTCTCTCTCTCTCTCTAAAGCCCATCTCTCTCTCTCTCTCTAAACGGTCATCACCCACCATCACACCTCGGGAATTACCAATTCAGACTATACCCTCAAAATTTTTTTCCCATTTTCATACCCTCCTTCACAGTCCCTGACTCCCCATTTTCCGCTATCAGACAGCACAGAGAAGATTAGAGAGAGACACAGAGAGAGAGAGAGTAAACGGTAAAAACCCTCAAAGCAATGGTGACACCTGAGAAGGGTTTGCATGTAAAGGCTAAGACAAGTGTCATAGTGAGAGACTGTAGTGTGATATATATCATATATATGTATTACATATATATATATGTGCCCCTTGTTTTCATCCACCGCACCAGTCTAAAACTCCCAAAAAACCCATTTCCTTTTTGGCTCATCGAGAAACTGATTCCTTTTTTTCTTCGTTGATTCTCTCTCTCTCTCTCTCTCTCTCTCTCTCTCTAATGTGTTCGTTCTGGGAGCACCCACAGACACCCCACACCTTCTTCCTCTACACCACGTGGATTTGCATTCCTGTAATAGTAACGTTTACCATTTGCCCATAACCTGTTTTTGCTCCCTATTTCACACCCTTTTTTGCTTTCCCTAACCTCTCTCTCTCTCTCTCTGGTGCCCCCTTTTCCCCATTATGGGTTTGTCACTTTAATTGATCATTTTTTGTGGCATTCAAGCCAAAGTAGTTCTCTCTCTTTCTCTCCCTCTCTCTCAATTTCCAATTTTCCATTAATGAGTTGTTTGATGGCTTGAATACATCTAGTACACTTCACATCTCAATCACTTACTTTCTGTCGATCAATGAGTAGTTGTTCTTGTTTATTTGGGTGAATTCATGCTATTTTGTGGTCTGCATGTCTCAATCTGCCTCTAGGTGTTAATGGGTATCTCTTATTCTGATCAATCACTCTAATTTTTTCAGTTAATCTGATCATTTTTGGTAGAATTCAAGCTAAATTGATACTCTCTCTCTCTCTCTCTCTCAATTTCCAATTTTTCACTAATGGGTTACTTTCCATCAATGAGTTGTTCTTGTTCATCTGGGTAACAGATGTCTCAATCTGCCTCTTGGTGTTAATGGGTATCTCTTTTTTTTTTTTTTTTTTGATCAATCACTTTAAAATTTTGAGTTAAATCTCAATTCAATGGCTTCAATCCTTAGGTTTCGTAAACTATGCTATGTAGAGCCAGTGAAGTGTTCTCAACTGGGTTTTGAGTCATTTGAAACCCCCAAAAATGATAAGCAAGAATCAGAACCATTTGATCCCCCAAAAGTTACTAAAAACGTGATTGAGAAACAGAAAAAGAAGAGCCCCAAGGAATGGAGATGTATAGACTCCTGTTGTTGGATAATTGGTTATATGTGTACAACTTGGTGGCTTCTCTTGTTTATATATCATTGTTTGCCTGTTAATTTGGCTGGCCTAAGAGTCCCCGACTCACCCGGGTTGAGGCTTAAGCACGAAGGCTTGACCCCGGTTCACCCCGTGGTTTTGGTGCCCGGCATTGTCACCGGTGGGCTCGAGCTCTGGGAAGGCCGGCCTTGCTCCGAGGGACTCTTCCGTAAGCGGCTCTGGGGCGGAAGCTTTAGCGAGATCTTCAAGAGGTTTGCATTCTTTGATTTGGTTTAGTTTTGTTTCAATTCAATCGTCTAAGATTAGTTGCTTAGTTTGATTTAATTGTCTAAATTTGTTCCTAAAGAGAGTTTTGAATTGCTTTAATTTGATTTGGTTTTGTATCAATTCAATTGTCTAAAATTTGTTCCTCAATCAAGAGGTTGATTAGTTGGCAGTTGCTTAGTTTGATTGAATTGTCTAAATTTGTTGCTAAAGAGATTTGAATTGCCTAATTAAAATTTCTTTTGTTTCTGTTCAATTGTGTAAGTTTGATCTTATTGGGGTTTGAGTTACTTAATTTGATTTGGTTTCCTTCTGTATCAATTTAATTGTCTAAATTTGTTGCTCTAGAGATTTGATTTTGAGATATATATATATATATATATGTTTCAAATCCGTAAATTTGTGCCTAAAGAGGTTTGATTTCTAATTGCATGTCAGTTGGGTACTTAAATTTCAGTATCCTAATTTTTTTAAATTATGTAGTATCTTAAGCAAAATCTATCATCATAGAACAATCCATTTAGATACATCGAAGGTTTTATAAGATTTTCTTATTTATTGGCAATTTTGAAGTGCTTTTGGGAAATGGAGAAATTAATGCTTTTAGGTATCATTTCTGAGTGATCACAATTTTCCTAAATGAGACAGTTCAAGATTGTCATCTTTTTAGCCAAAATGTTATGTAAAGTACGAATGCATTATTGCATTCAAGGACGCCCAAACGGACCTCAATTGATTTCCTTTTGTATCAATTCAAGTGTCTGGATTGTTCCTCAAAAGAGGCTTGAGTTGCTTCCTTTTATATCGGTTTGTTTCTTTCGGCTGTTTATATTTTTTGCTCAAGAGGGCTTATATTGCTTAATTTAACTTGCTTTTGTATCAATTACATTTTCTACATTGCTCCAAAGCTATGAGCTCAGCTGAAAATTGTGTTGGAATTTAGGCCTTTGTGTTGGTTGGAGCACCTGTCTTTGCACAATGAAACCGGGCTTGACCCTCCGGGCATTCGTGTTCGAGCAGTTCCAGGACTGCTTGCAGCGGACTATTTTGCCCCTGGGTACTTCGTTTGGGCTGTTGTGATTGAGAATTTAGCGAAAATTGGCTACGAGGGGAAAAATATGTACATGGCTGCTTATGATTGGAGGCTCTCTTTTCAGAATACCGAGGTATAATTGTTCTTCCTCTACTTCCATTGTTACATGTACATTATATTTTACTCCCTCCGAGGTCATCAGGCATTGTAGCATTATCATCTTTGAGTTAATTTTTTCTTCTGTTTTATAGTTATCTACATCTACTATCGGTAATCTGGATTACTCTTTAATTCTAGTCATTAATCATGTAAAGCAGTAATGCTTTGTTTGGTTCACATATTTCGGTAGGGAAAATAAAGGGGAGGAGAAAACCAGAAAGAAAATATTTTGTCATGGTTATATAATAGTAGAAATCTTAGTTTTTACAAATATTGTGATTTTTAATTTATTTTCACCTGGTTTCTTTTCCCTTTTCCAACGTTCTAAAAATCCCTAGGTCCTAGTCGGGCGACGGAGGTGGACCTAGGCATATATTTTTTTTATAAAATAAAATTAATTATATAATAGATATATATACGAGTTATGTGGTGTTATTTAAGAATAATTATAGATTTGGGATTCAAATAATAGATATATATATATAAAGGTTATGTGGTGTTTTTTGAAAATAAGTACAGAGTATTAGGAGGTTTTAATAATTAAAAAACTATTAGGGTTCTCTTCATAATTAACTTGATAGATAATTGTTGGAAAATCCCTCATACTTAACTCTCAAAAGTTTAAAACTCCAATTGGTTTGACCATTTTCTAAAAAGGACAAAAGGAATCTAAATCAGTGCTCACACGGTATAAGTGCACGCACCTTAGAAGATCCCACATGACTCCAATGCCCCTCACAGGGGCCTCTTCCTTCAGCCGCTCACACCGTGTGAGTGACTGTACCATATGATATCCATTTCGAAAATGTTTTTTTAAACTTTAAACCTCCATAACTTTTGATCTACAACTCTGTTTATTACAAATTTTATACAGTTGGAACCGTGTCGACGAGAGCTACAAAACTAGTATCATTGTTGATACCTTTTGAGCAAAAGAATTTTTTTTTTATTTTTACATGCCATGTTCCAGACGAATCTAATAGAATTTTTATATAATATTCGTGTATGGGTTATTGAATTTTCACGTAATATTCACGTATGTTAAGTTGATATGTTGTGAGGAAAAAAAAAAAACTGAATGTTCACTTTGTTCTTAAAGAGAGTTTTAGTGAAATTTCATAAGAATTTTGCATTTGTTTGGGTTGAAAAACAATGTTTTATAATTGATTTGCGAAATTTAATTTTTTTAAAAAACGAAATATGCGTTGTTTAATATGAAAGAGAAAAAAAGAGTGAAATTTCACTTGACATACATAAATATTAAGTGAAATTTCACTGAACTTGTACATGAATATTAAGTGAAATTTTACTTAAATTGACATTTGAGGGACTTTTTAACAAAGTAAGTATCAAATTTTACCTTGAACTCTAGAAAGTTACTTCTAGCGACTTTTGGGATAGTTAGTGAATTTTCACTTGACCTACTAAGTGAAATCTCACTGAATGAGTATACAAATGTTAAGTTTAACTTTAAGTTTTTCAGGAAGAAAGCCTGTATGGGTTCAGTGAATTTTTACTTAATATTTATGTATTCCAAGTTTATATGTTTTGAGGAAAAAAAAAATTAACAAAAGACGAATAGCAATAAAGCCATTGCTACCTCATTAAGGCTTAGTTTGGCCCCCATTTTGGTGCTTCTCCTTTTTTAAAGCACAATTTCATGTTAGTTTATTTGGTAACTAGTTTATGAGTTTTGCAAAAATTGAACTTAGGGCTTTTTTGGGGAGAGCTTTTAATATTTTTCGTGTATTCAGTGAAATTTCACATAATATTTTATGTATATCAAGTGAATTTCACTTATTATTCATGTATGTAAAAACATGAAAATTTTATGTATTCAGTGAAATTTCACTTAATATTTTTTGTATATCAAGTGAAATTTCACTTATTATTCATGTATGTAAAAACATGAAATTTCATTTAATATTTTGCATGTATTCAGTGAAATTTCACTTAATATTTTATGTATATCAAGTGAAATTTCACTAATTATTCATGTATGTAAAAACATGAAATTTTTTTTCTCAAAACATATCAACAATGGTACTAGTTTTATAGCTCTCGTCGACACGATTCCAACGGTATAAAATTTGCGAAAAATGGAGTTGTAGGTCAAAAGTTATGGATGTTTAAAGTTTAAAAACATTTTTCGAAATTGAAAATCATACGGTACACTACTTGCACGGTGCAAGTAGTCTTTGAAAGAAGCCGCACGCGTGGCGCGCTTGGGTCGCGCGTGGGTGACGGGTTTGACTGAATTGTGCACATGGTTGATATTATGGTGCGCGCACTTATACCGTGCGAGCACCAGCTGTCAACTTTTTGTCCTTTTTGTTAAGTGTACTTTTAAATTGTATTTAAACTTAACAAGTGCTCCATAATTGTCCTTTTCAGTAAATCCCCCCTTAACTTAAACCTTAAGTGTATATATATACTAATGTTAGGGGTTTTTTTTTTCCCAAAAGTGTCCGACCTAAATAAAACTCTCCACCATCCTCACCCTTGCCCGCCCAGCATCGCCTAGGCCCGACCTAGAGGCAGACTAATCCACTGGCCGATTTTCGCAAATGCCTAGGGAAAATCTCGGCTGTCGACCTCCTAGGCCGATTTTTAACACTGCCCTTTTCCCTACAACACTGTTTTCCTTATGAGCAAGACAAAGAAAAGCACTTTATTTGATGTTTTTTTTTGGGTTTCCTTTTCTTTCCGTCACTAAAAATCCATGAACCAAACGGAGCCTTAATTGACATGTCTAATTAAAAGCCTTAATTGAGATGTCTGATTAAAACACTTCCACTCTAATACACGCCACATTTGAATTTTGTAATGGTAAAATATAAGCATTTGCTGGCCTTTTTTTCCTCTTTTTTTTTTTTTAACTTAGAATTTTGACAAAAAATTTCTTTCAAAACCCTGTACCCATGGTGGTTAGAATCGTACGATTCACGATTCGATTCGTACGATTCATACGATTCGATTCAATTCTCATACTGAATGATTCGAAACGATTCGAATCATGCCTATGAATCAGAAAACACATTGAATCGGTCTGAATCGTCCGATTCATGGACGATTCACGATTCATTTCACATGATTCATAAAAACTTATGAGTTTTGCCTTAAAAAAAATGCTGTCTTAATTTTTGCCCACGTTACATGCCCTTCTATTCTTCACTTGTAATTTTTGCTCACGTTACATGCTCACATTATTAGTAAATCAACAGTAATGCCATTCATGCATTGTCCTTATGCTTGTTCCTTTTTCCTATTCACATTCATGTATGTTTGTGAAGTGCTGGGCTTCCCATCCTAAAAAAAGCACACACATTATTATAGGTATACATATACAATTATGTATATACATGTGTTTTATATGCGTATACAAATATATTATTATCTATTTTCTAAAAAAGTGAATCTCTAAGATTCACTATTCGATTCGATTCACAAATCATAATTTTGGCAAACTAATTCACGATTTGACAACGTTGCCTATACCATTTTTGTGATGTATCCTTTGTGGAAGTGTGTTTGTGATGATTTAAGAGTCTCCTTGGCTGGTTATTCATTTCAGATAAATATTGTGCTTTTATATGCATAGAAAACAGGATGGTCTCATTTCACTTCCAAGTGGCAACTAATTCTAGATTACCCCCCTAGTATTTTCTGTATTGTTTTTCTTCTATTGTCAAATTTTCTGTCAAGTATAAACCTTTTTATAAATCAAAACAGCTAAAGTTAAATCAAAGTTCCTCTAATTTATTACAGATAAGGGACCAAACTCTTAGTAGATTGAAAAGCAAAATCGAGCTTTTGTACTTAACAAATGGGTATAAGAAAGTGGTGGTGGTGCCTCATTCCATGGGGGTAATCTATTTCCTCCACTTCCTTAAATGGGTTGAGTCACCTCCTCCTATGGGCGGGGGTGGCGGTCCCGATTGGTGTGCCAAACACATCAAAGCAATAATGAATATTGGTCCGGCATTTCTTGGTGTTCCCAAGACAGTAAGTGGTATATTATCTGCCGAGGGCAAAGACGTCGCTTTTATCAGGTTAGTCTTTGTAAATCTAATTGTCATTGTAATTGCATTCCGCTATTGAAATTTGAATCTATTTACCGGAGTTGTTACTTGTGCACCTTCTAATTTGCAATATGTTTTGAAAGATTATCCGTTAAGCTATATGCATCAAAAAATGCCGGGAAAAGAAACTGTTGTTTGGTTACTACGGAAACAATGAAGGGTATGCTTGGAATGACAACTTTAAACAATGAAGGGTATGCATGGAATGACAACTTTGGAATGCATTTACCAATTATATCTACATGATTATCTTTATTAGCAACTTATTTTAAAGATGCATTTTAAAACAATGTTTACTTTTTCAGAAACGCGAGTCTTACTTGCTTCTGCTTTTAAGTTGGGGATGGTGTGAATTAGGAGTTGACAGAACCCATGCTCCTCAGCTTCTATATTAATCTCACTCTATAATGGTTCTATCTCCATCTATAATCCCCTTTTGGCTTTTCCTATCTTTGTACAAAAATTATATAAATCCTGGTATATATACTTTGGAGCATAAGAGTAATTACATTGTAGTGGAATGGAATGGTTGGACTCTATTTTCATATCTTTTGAACAAGGTTTAGGTCTCATGTCATTGAAATAGACTATTAGAGAAGAGACATCAACCATCTAATACACATAAATTGACTTGACATAAGTACTCGGTTAAATTGTTGCAATTGAATTAAAGGGCTTGGATATACAGATTTACAGGTTATAGCTATTTAAAGAAGTTACAAACATGCATGGTAAACGAGAACCACAGTCTATCATAGCCGAGAAAATAAAACAATTGGTTAAACATTAACGGCTAGGAGACTAAACCCAACAACACATAAAGAGATTGAAGTCAAATCAATTGGTTAACTTCAAATGCTATGAAAAGCAGTAAATACTAAATACATTTGATTGTTGCACAACAATGATTAACAAATGCATTTAGGTTTGATGTCCGGACAACCTATTTATTATTCAACTAGTTCCAATTGCGTAATGGATTCAATTCTTTTACTTCTTTCTGCAGAGCTATGGCTCCAGGTCTCATAGATTCCGAGCTTCTCGGGCTTCAAACATTGGAACATGCTATGCGTGTAACTCGAACATGGGACTCCCTCATTTCTTTGATTCCAAAAGGAGGAGAGACCATTTGGGGTAACTTGGATTGGGCCCCGGAGGAAGGAAATGATTGTGATTCAGCAAAAAGAAAATACTCTCAACCCTTTTTAACTGATTCAAATACCAACAGTAGTGATGGAAAGAGGGGTTTTCAAGTAAAGGAGTCCGCAAAATATGGAAGGATGGTCTCTTTTGGCAAGGCGGCTTCACAGTTACCTTCATCACAGCTCCCCACTCTTGGTTCAAAGGTGCACTTCTCCTTTCCGTTCTAGTCATGTTCTTTAGCCTCTGTTTGATTTATGGATTTTGAGAAGCAAAAGAAAGAGTAAAGGAAAACTAGTTCCCTTATCTTTTACTCCATGGTTTGATAATATTAAAAATTAAATTGTTTGATATATAATTGTAACTGTAACTTAGGATAAAGGGGAGGGAAATGTCTCACAATATTATCATGTTTTTCTCTGACTATATTCTTTTGTCGTTCCTGTATTCCTTACCATAAAATACTAGGGAAATCGTTTTTCTTCACCCTTCACCTTTCCCTTCTCTAAATCTGCAACCAGACAGGCCTAAAGGAACATACTGAAAAATGTCGCCAAAGAATAACATGATGAAAAGAGAGAACAAAATAGTAACTCTGGGCAGATATACTATGTTTGGGTTACATGCAGCAGGCCAAATCTGTAGGACACTGTTTATTATGCATTTTAATTGGACAAGTTTTTCTTCCTCGTGTCTAAAATCCTTATTCTTTTTTTTTATTAGAACAAATGCAAGTTTTCATTTTTAATATTACCACCTATATACTTATATTTCTTCATCTATTTGTAACTTTGATGTCTTTATTAACATGTTTCTTCCTACGTTGGCCTATAATCCATAAACAGGAATTTCCGAGAACAAGTACCTCCACTAATTCCAACATGTCATGTGGTGGAGAGGCATGGACAGAGTACGACGAGATGAGTCGTGAAGACATACGTAGAGTTGCGGGAAACAAAGCTTACACTGCAAGAAGTTTCATTGATCTTCTCCGCTTTGTGGCACCAAAAATGATGCGACGGGCTGAGGCTCACTTCTCTCATGGGATAGCCGAGAATCTAGATGATCCTAAATATGCCCATTACAAGTACTGGTCAAATCCACTTGAGACCAAGTAAGTGCAAATTATTTTTCGTTTCCAGTGCGATAACTTGCTTTGACTTTACCAAGAGTTCGAAATTATAATGAGCATATTTAAGACGTCTTCCCCTCAAGCTGTAGAATGTAGATAAAAGTTTCATGAGCATTTCCATTTCAATTATCTTTGATCTTGTCTACTGTAGCATCAAGTTCATAAGAGGCCCATGTTGAAGCTTGATGTACATTGTTGGGCCATTCTCCAGCAGTTTAAGCTTTTGGCAATTGGTGACTTAATATGGTATCGGAGCTTGGTCTTGGTTCGACTCTATGCCTCGTTCTATGTGCATATTTGCACTTTATTGATTGTCTCCATTATGATGGAGTTTGGTTTGTTTAGTGTGTTGCCTCTCCACATGAGGAAGGGTGTTGAAGCTTGGTATACATTATTGGGCCCGTTCACGAACAGCTGAAGTTGTTGAAGCAAGTGGTGAGATTTGGCCCATGATAGGAAGCCCCAAAACCATGCTTGTAGGATGCAATCCCATCACTCAAGCCGTTTGGGGACGCTGCAATCACTAAAGTGATCCAAGCGGGCATATACCATATCTTTCTCTCTCTTCCTTCCCTCACTACCGTTTTTCGTAGATCACTTGGTTATTTCAAAGAGCTACCAAACTTGTCGGTACTTTTGGTGGTTTCAACGGAATTTATTACAAGGGTGGTTTCAACGGATACAAGGGAAGTGCTATACTACTACATGAGTGTAGTCGGATAGTATCATGTTCATTCTTAAACTGTTCATTCTTAAACGAATATTGAAATCCCTTGCCAGCTCGTAAAATGAGGGTGCTAAAGGGAACTGCTAATTACACCACCTAGATGCATTGAAGAATTTTACATTCAACAAAAAGGTTTGAACAATGAAATTACGTTAATGCCCTGCCCTTATTTTAAAAATGATATACTAACCCCGCATTAACATGAGGCTGCATGGAGTTTTAACTTAAATCTAAGAATTTCACAATGCTATTGTAATACAGTGTAGTAGGATAGCAAGACCCTAACCACGAATCAGGACAATTGTTGTTGGGTTCCCTGATATGTATCAGTATTAACAATTCGATCTCTCTTTCCAGGTTACCCGATGCTCCAGACATGGAGATTTACTGTTCATACGGTGTTGGAATTCCCACCGAGAGATCCTACGTCTACAAACTCTCACCGTCCGATCGCTGCAAGAGCATACCTTTCCGAATCGATAGCTCAGCCCATGGAAGCGATCATGGAGGCTGCTTGAAAGGTGGGGTCTACTTTGTGGACGGTGATGAAAGTGTACCTGTTTTAAGCGCGGGTTACATGTGTGCCAGAGGGTGGAGAGGACAAACCCGGTTCAACCCATCTGGGATCAAAACATATGTAAGGGAGTACCGGCACAAGCCGCCGGCTAGCCTGCTCGAGGGCAGGGGTCTAGAGAGTGGTGCCCATGTGGACATCATGGGAAATGTTGCGTTGGTCGAGGATGTTTTACGGGTCGCTGCCGGGGCCACCGGTGCAGAGTTGGGAGGCGATAGGATTTATTCAGATATAATGAGAATGTCCGAGAGAATAAATATCCGGCTTTAATTGAGTTCTTGAAGTGATATTGTTGAGATATGATTGGCTAACGAGAAGACGACCTCACGACGGAGAGAGAGAGAGAGAGAGAGAGAGAGAGAGAGAGGCCTCGGCGAATAACTACCATAACTGTCATTAACAATATTATGGGAGAAGGCTGTTGGAGAGCAGCAAGGGGATGTTTGTAAAGAAACTGATTTCAGGGTAGGGAAAGGGGGCTGGTAGGGAGATTTGGCCCCTGACTTTAGAAGTAACTTTCATAGTGGAAAAAAAATAAAAATAAATAAAGAGGAATAATTTTCTCAGTTTCTTGTAACCAAATAAATAAAACTTCTAGCTTCTCCTTTGTGAAACCTTAACCTAACAATCCAATTTAAGTGTCCTATTCCATGTTTCTTTAACTTTTATACTCCGTATTTAGACCCGGCAAATGTGAGTAATCCTTTCAGAAAGGGTTCAAGGGCACGTTTGTATTGGTTTTGGTTTTGGTTTCGGCTTTTGCATTTACGTAGTAGCAGAATCCCTAATGACAAGGCCACCATGACAATTAGGAAAAAAATTATAAAAATTCCACTCTGCCGACTGCATTATGTTTGGGGTAAAGCACGTTTTGTTGAAGGATTATGTTTGAGATGAGCACATTTAGACCAGCTTCATGCCAAACGTGCTTTTGAGGTACGAAAGTGCTTTCTTAATATTTATCTAAATTTGCTAAAACAAAAATAAGCGTTTTGAGTTGACAAGCACGTTTATCGTAAGTGTTTTTGAGGTTTGTGCAGTTGGATATATATATATATATATATATTGGACAATTTGCAATAATATTCATGTTTCTAATTGTTCTCATATCTTTCCAACTAGGGGTGGGCATGAGAGCTTGCTCGTGAGCTTTTTCAAGAGCTCGCGAGTTTGCTCACGAGCTCAAATGAGCCAAGCTTTTAAGTGATCGCGAGCTTTGAAACGAGCTTTTTCGCTCGCCCTTTAAAATTATATAATTTAATGATAAATCAGTCATTTATTAAGTCTATTTACGAGGTTTTTCATATTTTCTCTAAAATTATATAGTTTTATAATAAATATATATATATATATATATTGTGGATATTGCAGTTTAACCAAGCGTTTAAAAAATTTTCAAATTTTAAATTTAAATACGAGTCGCCACTTAATTTTTTAAAGAAAAATTAAGAAATCATTTAAAAAGCAACTGATTTTTTGGAAACCAAAAATTTCTAGGTCCGCGGATTATGGAATGAGAGGGGAAGGAGCCTGGCAGACTAAAACACCCCCTCTCACCCTATCTTGTGATAGGCCTCTACTCAACATCCTTTTTAATCGAATTATTAATCTAAGCATATCCTCAACTAATACATATATACATATACACCACAAAAGCATGTCTAAAAGGGTATAAGATTGCTAACAATAAGATATAATTTAAAATCACATAATTCAAGTAGCAAGCAAGATGACATGTAAATAAGGAACTAGGAAACTTATCCGGGATATAGCTACGATATTGAAACGTGCAATGTATACGAATAGAAAGAAAATCTAGAAAAAGGGTTTCTAACACATATACACATAAGGCAAACCCTAATCTAAGGTGTCGCACATGAAGTCGAAAATAAATTAAAATCAAAAAATAAAATAAACTAGTGAGGGGTTGAGAAATCGTAGCTCAATAGCGCTACAAAACAAAGGGTTAATCCACACGCTTTGAACATGATATACTACAGAGTCCTAAATAGCATGCTTAAATTTCTAGCTTAAATCCACTAAGCATTGCAGGAGTTGATATAATTATGATTTCTTTCTAATTAGTTGGAGATGCAACACCTCTATAGGGTATCCTAGGAATTGCGATTGAATTATAAAAGATAATGGTATAGATTTGAAGCTTTACCTCTAGGATTTCTCAGAAATTGATTGATTTGGAGCGATCTAAGCCTTACAAGCAATACTTTTCTTCTTCTTCCTTGAAGCTTCTAGGTTCTTTAATGGAGATTTGAGGAATTGGGCGAATTGGGTAAGATTTCTATGGGGTTTTTGAGTTTCTCTCTCTATATTTCTCTAAAAACAAACTTAATTTTCAAAATTCAGCTTCTCTCTCTAAGATTCAAGTTTCATCCTCAAGATTTAAGTCTCTAACTTAAGATTCAAGTCCCTAACCCCTACAAATGAGAGAAAATAGGTCTTTTTTTTTTTTTTTATAGACTTTCATTTTCTTAAGGGGCTAAGATAAGGGTAGATAGGTTAATTAGGGATGGTGGGAGCATGGTTTGCATGACCTAAGAGTAGTAAACACGTACACAAAAAAGGCATCGTTTGGTGCATTCATTTGATCAAAGATTGAAAAGGATTTTTGGCATAAAAATACAAACTAGCCCAGGTCGGCACTCAATGAAGATGAGGCAGCACTCACGCACTCAGTGAATGCCACAGTGGCATTCACTGACTGCCATTCGGACGCTTTGAGTGCCGCTGCACAACAATTTCAGCACTAGTCAACACCTTAATTTCATTTAATGTCTTAAGTAAATACATAAATTAAACGACATTTACTTAAATGACATTAAATGTAATTAAGGAAATACCCCCCATTTAGATTCAATAAAAATATGTAAAAAATCAAAATCCTTATGGAAATAAAGTCAACTCTGCCTCCAAAGGCAAAATTCTAATTTCCTACATAATTCTTCTTAAAGACTTTTCGATTTCTCAATGTTCCCTTTCATTTAAAATTCTTAAAAATTATTTATAGTATAAGGGAGACCCAATGAACAATTACCGGGACTTTTCATCTTGAAATTTAAAAATTTTACGATTAACCCCCTTTTGACCCGTTGACTTTTGATGACTTTTTCGGGGTTCATGCTGAATTTCGCTCCTTTTGAAAATGGTTTTAAGATGATCCGAGAACAATGACGTGTTTCTATACGTGTTCAAAACTCATAGTCTACAAGGTGACGGGTAAATGAGAATTTTGGTCTTTTTAAAATGGTGATTTTGGACAGAGATTCTTCTTGGAAGAGAATCAGATTGATTGTAAGAGTCTTGATTCCGATGAGACATATTTATCATTGATCTCCAGAGGAAAATCCCCTTAAGTTTAATAGTTCGGTCAAAATTGGGGTGTCTACAGTTTGCCCCTCTTTGGGAGGAGCTTGTGAGGCAATGCGTATCACAAGTGAATGTCGAAACCTGTGTGAAGACAGGCCTTTGACCGGGCTGTTGAACTTTAGATAAAAAAACAAAATGCGTTACAAAATCATTTGCGGAGACGGCCAGTGCTGGTCGTGCTCAACGGTGAGTTGCCTACGTATCCTTGGAGGAATCAGACCAGGACGTAGTTCGGATGAGGGGCAAAACCTAAACACAAACAATCACACGGATGAATGCACCTATCCTATCGTGATGCACGTGCTCATGGAATAACGACTGTCAATGCAATTTCATGCTTCATGCTATGTAAATGCGAAGATCCAAGATCATGCTCTTTCTGGTGATATGAATGCATTCTATGCCTTACACCGATATGAATTGCCTCAACCTAGATGACATCAACAAGGATTTGCCTCAATCTAGAGGACTTCAATGGATTTGCCTCAATTTAGAGGACTTCAATAGGGATTTGCCTCAATCTAGAGGACTTCAGCAAAGATTGCCATTGAGAACTAATGAGAATTGCCTTTGAGACCTTAACAGAGATTGAAATGAAGTTGCCCTTGAGGACTAACGCTTATGAAGAGAAGATGTTGGTCAATAGCCACTCATTACATTGCAAAAATGATGGTTAAAAGCCACTCAGGGACTTACATTGCAAGAGTGATGGTCAACAGCCTTTCAAGGACTTATGTTGCAAGAACGATGTTCGACAACCTTTCAAGGACTTATGTTGTGAAAGCGACAATCAACAGCCCTTTAGGGGACTTATGTTGCAAAAACGAAGATCAACAGCCTCGAGGACTTATATTACACAAGCAGAGATCAACAACCTCGTAAGGACTTATGTTGTAAAAGCAGAGATCAACATTCTCGTAAGGACTTATGCTATAAAAGTAGATATCAACAGCCTCGTATGGACTTATGTTGCGAAAGCAGAGATCAACAGCCTCATAAGGACTTATGTTGCAAAAGCAGAGATCAACAGCCTCATAAAGATCAATAGCCTCATAAGGACTTATGTTGCAGAAATAGAAATCAACAGCCTCGCAAGGACTTATGTTGTAAAAGCGACAATCAACAGCCCTTAGGGGACTTATGTTGCAAAAATAGAGATCAACAGCCTTTTAGGGGACTTATGTTACGAAAGCGACAATCAACAGCCCTTTAGGGGACTTATGTTGCAGAAACAGAAATCAACAGCCTCGTAAGGACTTATATTGCAAAAACGATAATCAACAGCCCTTTAGGGGACTTATGTTGCACAAACAGAAATCAACAGCCTCGTGAGGACTTATGTTGCAATACAACACAAAAACTGATTAACTAGTATCAGACTGATTCTCAAACGACTTCGTGGATTCAACTAACTGATTTTTGAGTTGTGAGGTTCAAGTTCATTCCTAAGCAACTCTGCTTGCTCAACTGAAGCTTCCATTGATTCATATTCAAATTCTTTATTTTGCTTCTTTGACTAATCCATTCTTGATTCTGCTCTTAACTGATACTCAATTCATCTAATGTTCTTCCAACTCCTAGTTCCAATTTAATTTGACCAGTTCTAACTAATAGACGCAGGCTTTCCAGATTCTCGTACGATTCTGGCAGATACTCGACTTGTTCAAGGCTTAATCGATTGACTCAACAATTCTTAATCAATGCAGGCCTAACTCAATTCCAATTACCCCCACTTAATCGATGCACACTGATTCTGCTTCGATTCTAATTATCAACTGTTCAAATCTGAGGATGCTCACTCGAATTCAATGCCTTGTGCTCAATAATCACTGATGAACTCATGTAATGAGGATGTTCATTACACTTATTTTCGACACTTCTCATGCTGTAACATTAACTGATGTAGTGACAGTGTTGGAACTTCTACTTGTATTGCTCTTGGGATGCTCATAGAGAATTTTCAAATCTTTATTCATCATCTTGAACCCACACATTTGAGACCATTATTGACTCATTGAAGGAGGACAAATTTAACAAAACCAGTTACACAAGAGGACTGACTAAAACTCTGCATTATTATGAATCAATGTGCATTCATCATGAATAATGTATCATCTCACCTCCTATTTATTCATCATCTTATCATGGTAGTGCTTTGCTGAAGAAATCTGTACTTTGAAAACTTCGTCCTTCTAATTTAGCGGATTCTTTGCCCATCTAGAGTGTGCTTCAAATTAGTGCTTTAGCTTATATAATGATAGGCACTCTATTTCAATCCTCTCAAAACAAACTCAATTACTTGAGAATTTGCCTCTGGCTTAGAGGGCTTTTGGCAAACAAAGTTTTCCCCTAGTTTCAATAGGACTTGTGCGTTTCCTTCTAGGATAAAATGGGACTTTTAGCAAATAAAGTTTTTCCCTGGTCTGGAGATATAGTTAGAGCATGTAGGCTTATTCCAGTTGGTTTTGATAAGGTGATGGAACAATGATGCCTAAAGCATAGTTTCTCCTATCGTGGAGGCAATCTGTATGAATAAGGTGGAATGAGGCAGGATAACCCAACATTAAAGGGAACATAGGGTCGGGCAAACAGAGTTCGCCCCTGGTTTATCAATTCATATGTGACTTTAGATAAACGAAGTTTGGCCCTAGTCTAAGGGAATAGAACAAAAAGGCGCAAAAGATGGCATTGAAGGACCGAGAACCAAATAAGGCTCGCCTACTTATCCCTGAATGGGAATCAGGTCCAAAGTAGTTCAACCAAGGCCTGAAAGAAGATGCCATGAGATGGCGAGGGTGATGACTGAACCGAGCAGGTTGCCTACGTATCCTCGAGTGGGAATCAGGTCGAATGTAGTTCAAGTACTCTGGAGGTTTTGAAAGAACAAGGCTTCAAGAATTGGTGGGCTTTTCGAGCCATGTTTTCATTTGGGTCCAATGGGTGCTCTTTCTAAACTGGGTCACTTGTGGTAGCCTTTGAACAGGATGATGAGAGCATGAACTACTTCTCCCTGTTATTTTTTTCTTTTCTTTTCTTTTATTCTCTTCTTTTTTCTTTTCTTTTCTTTTTTGTTTGTGGTGGTTGATTCTTTTCACCTTTTCACTAGCTAGTCAATCTTTTCAACTCTCATAACACATCATGTTTTAATCTCATGATTTCAATCCTGTAGTTCTCAATGCATAAACACTATGCATGTACAACAATAACAATAGTATGTATGTAAAACAACATCCATATGCATCAAACATCTCTAAGATGCATGAATGCAATTGAAAACATGTGGCAATTCACTCAACACTCCACTCGTCGTCGAACGTTCCCAAAGTTTTGTTACCTCTAGATCTGATACCACTAAATGTCACGACCCATCCCACTACGCTTGGAAATAGGACACGTGGCACGCCACCAAGGCTCATCCAAACATCATCTAACGATACGCAGTGGAAAGAACTTTAAAACAACCCTGAGTATTTTAAAACTTAGGGAACATTACCCTCTGAGTTTGTAAAATCCATTGAAATCAGAGTTATAAAAAATTTTGGCTAAAGGAAAACACTTTCAAAAGAATCCATTTAAAAATACAGAGGTTCAGTCGACTGCCCAGTCGACTGTACTAGAGTCCAGTCGACTGTGCCTGACAGAAACTAAAACCCTAAATCCACAACAGAGGTCCAGTCGACTGACCAGTCGACTGCTTCGAGAAACCAGTCGACTGCTTTTCGATTCTAAGAAGCAGTAGCCAAAATTAACAGCGTTCAGTCGACTGCTTCTCTATAATTCCCTTTCAGTGTCTAAATTGCACGAGATCCAGTCGACTGACCCTGGGTCCAGTCGACTGCTCCCCTGCTGGGCAGCCTGTGTTGAAAATTAACAAGTCCTGCTACTCCATACCAACAACAAACACAACCACTACTGATTTTAACGTATTAAAACATAACTACAGACGTTCAATTACAGAATTACCATATTACAAAACTAATCCAAGGATCCATTACAACATATTACCAATTCTTACACAAGTTTCAGGATTCAAAATAAAACAACCAAAACATATACAAGTGTGAAATCCCCGGCGTTCCTCGGCCTCACTCCTCACGATTCTTCTTGTCTTTCTTCTTACCTGCAATGGAGTACATCTCCACTGCTCAGCTATATGCTGAGCGTACAATTCTAAATGTATGCTTATATGACAGTTCATGGTTTAAGCATCTAAAACACATAGAAATAGTTTCTGGGGTGAGTGGTACGCATTCATCCGGTCGATGCCGTAGGAGGCCCACCTCTCCCACGCATCTCGTACACTGGTTGGGCCTTCCTCCATACCAGGTACCGTGTACTGGTTGGGCCCACCTCCAATCCAGACACAACCACAATTCCAATTCCAACAAGATCACAATCCTCAAGGTTCGAGGAGCTTACTCCGAATGAATTTGCACCAAACTCCCCTTTGACCCAAGTAGACACATAACATGCTCACATAAACAGTTATACGTGCTTTTATCATAATTTCACGTGCATAATTAACGGGCCTAACTAACACATGAATTTCGCCCGGATCCAAGAATATCAAAAGTGATGTCCAAAACTTGAAAATCCATATATTTCATAGATCTAGAATTCATACCTCGTGCGAATCTCTTCAAACTTTAAAGGATCATCTAGGGGGCTAAAAAATCGTCGGATTTCGAATTTGGTACGATTCCTACAAGTTTATACCTGTTTTTCCCAAAAGTCCAAAATTAAGATTTTTACAAAACTTTGCCAAACACGACCTAGGTAGTACCAAAACGTAGGTCTTACCTCCACGAGTTCGAATATGAAATCTGGAGAAAATCTGACGGAAGAACGGTCGCCGTTTGTCGTCACAAAGCCCGTGGCAACAAAATCTCCCTTCTCTCTCCTCTCTCTAGATATTTAGGAGTTGTGGATGAGATTTCAATCTCATCCTCATCTATATATAGAAAAACTCTTTGGAAATTACGTTTACCTCCCCACAAGTTTCTCAAACTTCTAATTAGTTCTCGAAACTTCGCACACGTTCATTTTATAACTTTACAAGTGAAAACTATAAATTTCAAAAATTTTCGACTAGGTTTCGTTTGGGTCCAAAATAACGTTCGAAAACTATATTCTGTGGAATCTCTACACAACCTACCTTTTTAATTAACGTGTCACTCACGTTCTCACCACAGTTCTCAAAAAAATGATACTATCATATCCAAATTTACCAGAATTATACTACACATGTATAATTACTATTCACAGGAATACCAGATAAAGTCAAGTAACATTTAAATCATATAAATGTCATTTACTCATGATTATGCAATATGAACTTCCATGTTCCCGTGTCCTCACTGACACCTTACCGTTGACCACAGTCAACCACTTATCCTCAATTACCATATATCAATGATAATTCATAAAATTTCATATCATGCATGATTAAACTATGAAATTCTGGAACGGGCATGACAACTCTCCCCTCCAAAAAGGAAGTTTGTCCCCAAACTTTACCTCATGCGTCGAATAAGTATGGATACTCATTCCTCATGTCTTCCTCACTTTCCCATGTAGCCTCTTCCAACGTATGACTACGCCATAGCACTTTCACCATTGGAATAGTCTTGGTTCTCAAAACTTGTTCTTTGCGGTCCAATATCCCTACAGGGTGTTCAACATAAGTTAAGTCCCCCTGAATCTGCAGCGGTTCAGGTACAATGATCTTACTTGTGTCAGTCATACAACGTCTCAACATAGACACGTGAAACACATTGTGCACATGTTCCAACTCAGATGACAATGCCAATCGGTAAGCTACTGGACCAACCCTCTCTAGGATCTCAAAAGGTCCTATGAATCTCGGATTGAGCTTTCCCCTCTTTCCAAATCGCACAATGCCTTTTGAAGGCGATACTCGCAAATATACAAAATCTCCCACTTCAAAATTCATCGGTCGTCGTTTAGAATCCGCATAACTCTTATATCGGCTCTGAGCTACCTTGAGTCGCTCTTGAATCAACTTCACTTTCTCAATAGTCACCTGTATTAACTCAGGTCCTAACAACTTCCTTTCTCTAACCTCGGTCCAACAAACTGGTGATCGACATTTACGTCCATACAAAGCTTCATACGGTGCCATTCCGATACTTGACTGGAATCCATTATTATAAGCAAATTCAATCAACGACAAGTGGTGTTCCCAATCGTTCCCAAAATCTAATACACAAAGTCTCAACATATCCTCTAGCGTCTGAATCATGCGCTCTGACTGTCCATCGGCCTGAGGATGAAATGCAGTACTGAAACTCAATTTCGTACCCATAGCTTCTTGCAAACTTTCCCAAAACCTTGACGTAAAACTACTATCACGATCTGATACAATCACAGCTGGGACTCCATGTAGCCTTACAATCTCTTTCACATACAATTCCGCTAACTTAGACGGTTTAGTTGTCTTGATCGGTAGAAAATGAGCTGACTTTGTTAACCGGTCAACTATAACCCAAATCTTATCATTCTTATTGATTGATCGTGGAAATCCTGAAACAAAATCCATCGTAATCTCATCCCATTTCCATTCCGACACTGGCAAAGGTTGTAGTAACCCCGCGGGTACTTGTCTCTCTGCCTTGACCTGTTGACATGCCGAACATTCGGATACAAACTTGGCGACTTCACGCTTCATACCCTTCCACCAGAAGTTTTCTCTCAAGTTTCGGTACATCTTATTACTTCCCGGGTGCACTGAATATTTAGTACTATGAGCTTCTTCTAAGAGTCGTTCCTTTATGTCTTTCACATTCGGTACACATAACCGCTTTCCAAACTTCAGAATCCCTTGTTCCAAAACCAAACCAGATTGCTTTCCCAAAGATATCTCATCTCTCATTTTACACAAATAAACATCGTTAAATTGTTCCTTCTTGATCTCATCAATAATATCTGGGTGTGCTACAATCGCCATCATCAAGCCATCGTTGGTCCCTGGAATCACATCCAATTCTAAGCGTTCCATTTCTTTTACCAATTCTTTTTGTTGCGTTAGCTCGTCGGCTAAATTCCTCGGCGTCTTCTGGCTTAATGCATCGGCTACTACATTCGCCTTTCCCGGATGGTACTCAATCGAAAGATCGTAATCCTTCATCAATTCCAACCATCTTCGTTGTCTCATGTTCAAGTCCCGTTGGGTGAAAATATATTTCAAACTCTTGTGGTCCGTGAATATCTCACACTTTTCGCCGTATAAGTAGTGTCTCCAAATCTTCAAAGCATGAATTACTGCGGCTAATTCAAGATCATGGGTCGGATAATTAATCTCATGTGTCTTCAACTGTCTCGAAGCATATGCAATCACTTTACCCCCTTGCATCAACACGCATCCCAACCCTTTGTGTGAAGCATCACTATAGATCACAAACCCCTCGGTTCCGGATGGTATTGTCAGAATAGGTGCTCTCGTTAGTCGTGCTTTCAATTCTTGGAAACTGTCTTCACATTCCTGACTCCATTCAAATGTAACTCCCTTTCTCATTAATCTTGTCATCGACAATGAAATCTTCGAGAAATGCTCAATAAAACGGCGGTAATATCCCGCTAATCCCAAGAAACTTCGAATTTCAGATACGGAAGTCGGCCTTTGCCAATTTGATATAGCTTCTACTTTGTGAGGATCAACTGAAACTCCATTCTTATCAATCACGTGACCAAGAAAAGTAATGCTAGGTAACCAAAATTCACATTTCTTGAATTTCCCAAATAACTGCTTTTCCCGCAGTCTCTGAAGTATTCGTCTCAAATGATTCTCGTGTGTTATCTCACTTGGCGAATAAACAAGGATATCGTCGATGAACACTATCACAAAATCATCCAAATAGTCCTTAAAGACTCGGTTCATAAGATCCATGAACGCATCTGGTGCATTAGTAACCCCAAATGGCATAACTAAGAACTCATAGTGTCCATAACGCGTTCTGAAAGCTGTTTTCTCAACATCTTCAGCCTTCACTTTCAACTGATAATAACCCGATCTCAGGTCTATCTTGGAGAATACTTGTGCCCCACGAAGTTGATCAAATAAATCATCAATTCTGGGTAGTGGATACTTGTTCTTGATTGTCAACTTGTTCAGTTCCCGATAATCCACACACATTCTCATTGAACCATCTTTCTTCTTTACAAACAACACTGGAGCTCCCCATGGCGATACACTTGGTCGAATGAAACCCTTGTCAAGTAACTCTTGTAGTTGAAGTTTTAGTTCCTTCAATTCTACTGGTGCCATTCTATACGGTGCCTTTGATACGGGTCTTGAGTCTGGCATTACCTCAATAGAGAACTCGACCTCTCTCTCAATAAGAACATCTGGTAGCTCATCAGGAAATACATCTGGATTTTCTCGCACTATCGGAATGTCTTCTACTTTTAATTCGGTCGCTGAGACATCAGTCACTGAACATAGAAATCCCTGACATCCCTTTTTCAATAACTTTCCCGCTCGGATAGCTGAAATCAAATATGGCGGCGGTACAACCCCACTTCCTTGAAAACAAAAGTTCCCATATACCGGTGATAAAAAATTAACCTCTTTCCGTTCACAGTCTATTGTGGCGTGGTTAAGAGCTAACCAATCCATTCCTAGTATCACATCGAAATGGTTCACTACAATCGGTATAAGGTCTACAGTCATCAACTTCTCGCCTAGTTTGATTTCACAGTTCTTATATATAGTAGATGTCACTACTGATTTACTAAGTGGCACGGCAATGGATAAATCATATCCTAGTGGCGCGGACTTAACAGTTAAATGTTCCACAAAGTTATAAGATACAAACGAATGCGTAGATCCCGAATCAACGAGTATGCGTGCTAAGTGCGAACATACAAGCACCATACCTGAGACCACTGTATCAGTAGCAGCCACGTCTCCAGGGTTCATCTGAAATGATCTTCCCTGACGTTGCTCTGTCCTTTGCCCTCCGTCACTAGACTGCTTAGGCTTCGAACCACTAGAAGCCATAGAACTTGCCCCTTGTTGAGAACGCTTCTTTGGGCAATCCTTCGCTCGATGTCCCAAGGTACCACAATCAAAACACTTGAGTTGCGGGTAGGTCGCAGAACTCACACTGTTTTCCCCTGTAGATCTGTTCTGAAAATTGGTCAGAAAACATCGACCGGTGTGTGGTCGGTTACAAAGTGAACACAACGGTATGTTACTTGGTACTCTCCTGGAATCATTAAAACCAGAACTAGAGCCTCGTGAAAACGACTTCTTAAAAGATCCCCCCTGACTTCGGTCACCACCCTCATGACTTCGCTTTCCTTGGTGATTTTGTCTCGATCTCTCTATTCCACTTTCGGCTACAAGTGCCGTCTGCTGTACTGCTGCAACAGTCGAATGTTCGTAGATTTCCACCCTTAGACGAATATTTTCCCGTAAACCCTCTTCGAATTTTCTTGCCCTATCTTCCTCTTCGGGCACTGAACCTTTACCAAATCTCAACAATGCATTATACTTGGAAGTATACTCCGTCACAGTCATGTCTCCTTGCTTCAAGTTATCAAATTCTCTCTTCTTTGCATTGTAGGCGGCTCGCGGAAAGAATCGGCGATTGAATTCCGCCTTGAACCCTTCCCAAGTAATCGGTGCTCCCTGATCTAAAACGTTTACCCACCAGTTCTGGGCTTCACCCCTCAGTACATCACTTGCGTTCTCAATCTTCTATCTATCTGTCATCGGAATAGATCGAAAAATTCACTCCATGTCCATTATCCAATGTTCTGCTAACGTCGTATTGGGTGTCCCATGAAATTCCATCTGTTTCTTTCGAGTAAACTGTTCAGATATTGATCTCATACCCCTATTTTCGGGTGCATGTACTACAGTTATTGGTTCCACTTCGATGTGGGGTGTGGGAGATAGTCGCTCCGATATATTCCGTATCATTTCCCCCATATTCCCCATCATCTCTGCCATTTCATTCATACGTCGAGTGTGTGGCGATAGTTCTCGCTCTTCGTCACTCATGATTTCAATCCTGTAGTTCTCAATGCATAAACACTATGCATGTACAACAATAACAATAGTATGTATGTAAAACAACATCCATATGCATCAAACATCTCTAAGATGCATGAATGCAATTGAAAACATGTGGCAATTCACTCAACATTCCACTCGTCGTCGAACGTTCCCAAAGTTTTGTTACCTCTAGATCTGATACCACTAAATGTCACGACCCATCCCACTACGCGTGGAAATAGGACACGTGGCACGCCACCAAGGCTCATCCAAACATCATCTAACGATACGCAGCGGAAAGAACTTTAAAACAACCCTGGGTATTTTAAAACTTAGGGAACATTACCCTCTGAGTTTGTAAAATCCATTGAAATCAGAGTTATAAAAAGTTTTGGCTAAAGGAAAACACTTTCAAAAGAATCCATTTAAAAATACAGAGGTTCAGTCGACTGCCCAGTCGACTGTACTAGAGTCCAGTCGACTGTGCCTGACAGAAACTAAAACCCTAAATCCACAACAGAGGTCCAGTCGACTGACCAGTCGACTGCTTCGAGAAACCAGTCGACTGCTTTTCGATTCTAAGAAGCAGTAGCCAAAATTAACAGCGTTCAGTCGACTGTCCAAAGGGGTCAGTCGACTGCTTCTCTATAATTCCCTTTCAGTGTCTAAATTGCACGAGATCCAGTCGACTGACCCTGGGTCCAGTCGACTGCTCCCCTGCTGGGCAGCCTGTGTTGAAAATTAACAAGTCCTGCTACTCCATACCAACAACAAACACAACCACTACTGATTTTAACGTATTAAAACATAACTACAGACGTTCAATTACAGAATTACCATATTACAAAACTAATCCAAGGATCCATTACAACATATTACCAATTCTTACACAAGTTTCAGAATTCAAAATAAAACAACCAAAACATATACAAGTGTAAAATCCCCGGCGTTCCTCGGCCTCACTCCTCACGATTTTTCTTGTCTTTCTTCTTACCTGCAATGGAGTACATCTCCACTGCTCAGCTATATGCTGAGCGTACAATTCTAAATGTATGCTTATATGACAGTTCATGGTTTAAGCATCTAAAACACATAGAAATAGTCTCTGGGGTGAGTGGTACGTATTCATCCGGTCGATGCCGTAGGAGGCCCACCTCTCCCACGCATCTCGTACACTGGTTGGGCCTTCCTCCATACCAGGTACCGTGTACTGGTTGGGCCCACCTCCAATCCAGACACAACCACAATTCCAATTCCAACAAGATCACAATCCTCAAGGTTCGAGGAGCTTACTCCGAATTAATTTGCACCAAACTCTCCTTTGACCCAAGTAGACACATAACATGCTCACATAAACAGTTATACGTGCTTTTATCATAATTTCACGTGCATAATTAACGGGCCTAACTAACACATGAATTTTGCCCGGATCCAAGAATATCAAAAGTGATGTCCAAAACATGAAAATCCATATATTTCATAGATCTAGAATTCATACCTCATGCGAATCTCTTCAAACTTTGAAGGATCGTCTAGGGGGCTAAAAAATCGTCGGATTTCGAATTTGGTACGATTCCTACAAGTTTATACCTGTTTTTCCCAAAAGTCCAAAATTAAGATTTTTACAAAACTTTTCCAAACACGACCTAGGTAGTACCAAAACGTAGGTCTTACCTCCACGAGTTCGAATATGAAATCTGGAGAAAATCTGACGGACGAACGGTCGCCGTTTGTCGTCACAAAGCCCGTGGCAACAAAATCTCCTTTCTCTCTCCTCTCTCTAGATATTTAGGAGTTGTGGATGAGATTTCAATCTCATCCTTATCTATATATAGAAAAACTCTTTGGAAATTACGTTTACCTCCCCACAAGTTTCTCAAACTTCTAATTAGTTCTCGAAACTTCGCACACGTTCATTTTATAACTTTACAAGTGAAAACTATAAATTTCAAAAGTTTTCGACTAGGTTTCGTTTGGGTCCAAAATAACGTTCGAAAACTATATTCTGTGGAATCTCTACACAACCTACCTTTTTAATTAACGTGTCACTCACGTTCTCACCACAGTTCTAAAAAAAATGATACTATCATATCCAAATTTACCAGAATTATACTACACATGTATAATTACTATTCACAGGAATACCAGATAAAGTCAAGTAACATTTAAATCATATAAATGTCATTTACTCATGATTATGCAATATGAACTTCCATGTTCCCGTGTCCTCACTGACACCTTACCGTTGACCACAGTCAACCACTTATCCTCAATTACCATATATCAATGATAATTCATAAAATTTCATATCATGCATGATTAAACTATGAAATTCTGGAACGGGCATGACACATACTCTATCACACTCATAAAGCAATATCAACCTTCCAAATCACTCTTTATCTTTCTCAAAGATATTTCTGCATTGTTTTAGGCCCACTTAACCATTGAGCCTTCCCCAAATTTTGAGACTAATTGATTCTTTCAAATCTCTCTTTTCATTTCCAATATTTTTTCTTCGTTTAGAACAACTCGAAGCCTTGAGATAATTCATGTGCCAATGATGTACTTTGAAGTGCTCAAGAATTCTTAATCTATTTTTTTTTCTTATCTCTTTCCTTTCTTTTCTTTATCTCACTATCTCTGATTTTCTTCATGATTTTGACTGGCTAGGATTCGGGATTTTGAAATCAACACGCATCTTATTTTTGCTCTAACTTTTGCCTAGGCGCCCTTTTAGGTTTTTATCCTAGCGAACTCCTTTTTCTTTTAATTTCCTTTTCTTTTTTCTATTCTTTTTTTTTCTTTTTCTTTATTTTTTCTTTTTTGGAGGATGAAGTTTATTTATTCGGCTACCATCAAGGACCAAATTTATAGCTTTGGACTGGTTGGGCTCATCTTTTAGGCTTGGTATTTGAGAAAAGGGGATGGTGAGCAAACTTTAATAAGTTCTAAGCTCATCTTTTCAAGATTGAGAAAGAGCTTCTTTAAATTCTTAAAGTAAAGCTAATCAATTCTCTGCTCCTCTTTGGATTTGGCACAGAATTTGCTTTGATCACTTGGGGATCCTTTTCAATGGAACGATTTATTAATAAAGTATTTTCCGTGATTGTTTGAAAAAGTGATATTTTTTTCTTTCTTTCTTCTTAATTTTTTCTTTTTCTTTCTTTTTTTTTCTTGCCTTAATGATCCATAAATTCACGAATGGGCACATTGAATCAAGCAAAATGAGATTTTATTCAACTAGGAGCGAATTACACCACCTAACTCAATTGACTCAATAAAAACTTGACAATAAACTCGATAACAAACTAACTAGAAGACTCGATTGGACTTGACATTTGACTCCAACTTAACATGACTGGACTTTGGTCTTAATTGGGGTTTCACAGATGATTTTCAATTTATTGGGTCCCCAAGAGTATCCGCATTTGCTTCAACAACTATAACACCCGCATATGTGTTATTGCATTTCATTACATTGTCATGCATGATAATGTAATGTGATGTGTTGTGTTTTATGACACCTCTTTGAGTAAGTTTTGACTCACGAGTCGATTTGGGTGTCTGTGTTTGTAACACCCGTACCCGGAGAACGGGTAAATTATTATTTTCATATGCATTAATTAATATAATTAGTGTATAAAATGGATTAAGGGTAGGCTTGGACTCGCCCATGTAAAAAGTGTTCAGAGAGGGACACTAGTTGGAAAAGTCCCCAGTGAGGTAGGACAGGTATTGGAGTGGGACCCAGTGAAGGGCCCGGATAAAATAAAATTTGCATTTTACGTGATTAAATGCATTTATATGATTGCATGATTATTTGTTTAAATGCTTTCATATTGTATGATGATATATGTTTAGCATTTGGTATTAGTTTGGACACATAGATAAGGATTGATAATTAGTAGGTGCGATAGCAACTTCACAAAATATATGGGACACACATTGGGACCCATACGAAACTTAGACAAACACTCATTTAGATAATTGGGAAGTTAACGGAATGTTTGGGGATCTCATAATAAGAACTTAAGAAATTCTGAGGGTATAAATGGAAATAAAGAAAAAATTTGACAACTCATTGCATGTATGAGTATAGGTGTCAAATGAGTGTATATCACTCTCAAAACTCACAGAAATTAAAAGAAAAAGAGGGAGAGAGCTCGGAGAAACCGTCACCGACGTTGTAATCTCACCGTTCCGTCGCCGCCGTTCGTCAGATTCACGAATCGAAGCCATTTTTGGACTCGTGGAGGTGAGACGAACGTTTCTATACCCTTAATTTACGTTAAAATTGCTAGATTTTGGTAGCTCATACTTAACGGTGAGACGTCGTCTACCGAATTCTTGTAAGATTCATTTTGGTGTTGAAATTGAGCTCTAATTGGTGAAATTCAGCACTTCTATAGCTTGAATTTGAGTATAATCTTGCTTAGGGTGAGTTTTCTATACAAATCAAATGCTTGTGTTTAATGGGTTCAAAGCTATATGGGATGTTAGAGATGATAATTCATGATTAGGAGTATAAAGATGTTAATCATGTGAATTCTATGTTAATTCTATGGAAATTATATGTTGATACATGAATATGTGTTTATGTGCTTATATGTCTATGTGGTAGTCAATGAGCACCGGAAAAATGGTTCATTGTTGGGAGTAATAAGGGAGGTGTAGAGGAAGAATCTGATAAATACGAAAATCCAAGGAATAGAAGTGGCCACGGGACCAAGGGAGGTCTTCGGGTCTGAATGAACCATATAACCAGTGACTCGGCGATTACGGTTACGTTTTATGTATGAATTGTAGCATTGCATATGTTAAACATACAATCATGTTAGAATGCTCACTAAGCATGATGCCTAAGAAAACTGTTTTCCTATTTCTGTTGTGGTACATAACAACCACCGCAGGTTTGGAGCCATATCTGGAGGGGAAATGACGCGCACGATGAGAGAGATGGGAGAGATGGGCGAGATGGGAGAGATGGGGGAGACTTGGGATCTTGAGCATAAGAACTTCTTTTGAACTTGTAAAATGATGTAAATTATGGTTTCTTTTATGTTAATGTTCATATTTGGATTATAGGAAAAGAGTTTGAATCCTAAATTTGTATTTTGGTGGTTGGAAGTGAATTTGAGAACCAATGTATAATCTCTCTTGTTTTGCTCAAGTGTGGTGCAAGTAATGTGTTTGACCATCTCGGCAAGTCCAGATGTGTCGCTAGTGTCTTGGACATGTTTCTTTAGTGCTCATAATGCTAGTTGTAACATTGAGTTTATCCCCAGCAGGTTTTATGTATTTTGGATAAGAATTGAGTTTTAAAGTTGAAAGGTTTGTTTTGGATCAAATGAGATGAGTTCATGATTGATTTGATCAAATTGTGAAGGTGTTTGTATGATCCAAGCTTGACTTGAGCTTAAAAATGTTTGGGAATGTGTTAGAAATGGATTTGAATGGTTTTCTAATGTCCCATGGAGTTTGGTTTGGTTTGGACATGCATTGGTACTGTTTTGACAGCAAAATTTAGCAGCAGGAACTGTTTTGTAGGTCGTGGATCGATCCGGCTTTATGAAGGGATCGATCCGGCCTTTTAAGGGAACAATCTACGAGAAAAACAGGGTAATGGATCTATCCAGGTTTTATGAAGGGATCGATCCGCTTGTATTTTTCATAGCACGTCCGCTTTTACGGAAACGTGCATAACTCTTTCTAGAAAATTCGAATTCATGCGCCGTTTGTTGCGTTGGAACCGGGACTCAAAAATATAACTTTTGGAATAAAAATTTTACATACTTTATTAATGACCATTTTACCCTTGGGTCTGTTTTGTCACAATGGAATTCTTTAAAGTGGTTTATCCGCATTTTCTTTCTAATTAGTGTGTGTTTTGGGTGCGGTTACTCTTGTTACAAGTGTCCTAATCCGCCAGGGGTGGGTTGGGGTGTGACAGTGTTAGAGAACCCTTTGAGACATTGTAAAATGAGTTGTTTGTGGTTGTGAAGTTTCTCCGAGTGTGAAACGGTCATTGTGGAATCCTTAAATGTTTATCTGAAAATAAATGTTTACCTGTGTATTTCACTATTTGTATTATTTTCTGTCTTAGAATATATTTTTGCTGTTAGATTTAGTATCCTGGTGAGGACGAATTAACAAGCTATTAAATTGGTAAACTAATTAGCAACTTCGAAAAAGTCATGTAGGAATTCGCGTTTTAGCAACCAAACAGAACTTAGTCAGAAACTTTTATAATTTCAAGGTTTCACTTGTAAAGCTATGAATTAGATGTATAGAAAGTTTCAGAGGCTAATTAGAGTTTTGAAAACTCGAGGGGAGGTAGACGCAATTTTGAAAAATGTTGCCTATATATAGAAAGTGATGACTTTCATAATTTTCACAACTCTTAACCTAAAACTCAAAAGGAGGCCAAAAGGGAGATTTAGGAGCTTAGAGCTTTGCGACGCCAAACGACGACCTTCTTTCCGTCTAATTTCTTTTGAATTTCATATTCGAACTCCCCGAGGTAAGAGCTTTGTTTTGATACCTATTAAGCCTTGTTTGGCCAAGTTTTTCGAAAAGTTATTTTCTAGAATTTTTCATAAAAGTTGATAATCGGACTTTTGATCCATAGGAATTGTACTAGAAGGTTTTCTGCACGTTCTTTGTGCACGGGTTTTCCTTGGATCATAGTTTAAGAGCGTTCTTCAGAGGTAAGTGATTCAACTTTGTATTATGGAATGATTGCCTAGCGTGTATTCATGTTATGTTTGAATAGCATGTGTTAATTCATAGAGATATATTGTGTAGTTCATATTGGGCGATTATATTGATAAGTAGGCCCAATAGTATGGTGAAATGTTTTAATTACCGAGAGCATGGTGATATGTATTTGAGCATGTTGAGTTGCTTATATGGGTTAGAAGGAGCACGTGGTCACTATGCCATTTTATGGAGCCGATATAAGCATTAAGGTCGTACGATTAAAGAAAAGAATCGTAGTTCTTACCCTTTCACGTGGACTTATTGGCGAGGAGTCGTGGATTGGGAGTATGGAATGTGCACGTGAGTCTCCGGCAACTAGTATGAAATGTAGAGATGTGAATGCGAGCATGTTTGTCATTCATGTGCATAAGCTATTTTTTTACTAAGCGTTAGCTTAAACAAATTGAATATGTGTGGTTATTCAAATAACCATTGCAGGTATTAATGCTGGCAAGGAATCGCAGAAGTGAGCACGTGGGTTTGGGAGTTCACTATAGAAGGCGACTTGTCATGTCCATCTCGTCATTTTGTAATAGACTTGTTGTAATAAGGATTTTACAACTTTTGGTTATGTTTAACTTAGTATCTTAAAACAGATTAATGATGTTGTAATAGACATTAACTTGTTGGAATTATGTTTTAGTAATGTTTTAATACAGTTAGGATCACTTTGGATTGAGTTTGGAGTGCGTGTTTAATCCCTGAACGATTTGAGAACACTTTTAACTTAGAAAATCTGCAGAATGTGTGCTGCTGCCATAAACTAGTCGACTGGTTTATGGAGCAGTCGATTGGACCCTCTTTTCCAGCAACTCACTGCATCTTTTTTATAGAGGATCAGTCGACTGGGTCCCCGACACAGTCGACTGGGTGATATTTTCAAATCAGATATTTTTCTGTCTAGGCTGGACTTCAGTCGATCGGACTGGACCGTACCAGTCGACTGAAAAGTTGAAGCCCCAGTCGACTGGACTTAGAAAACAGTTGGCTGGATCGTGTTCTAAATCCAAACTTTCTGCTGGACCAGTATCAGTCGACTGAACTGCTGCTTTTCAAAATGTTTTATTTGTTCCGCTGTGTGTGTTATTAAAACTAATTTTTAGGAACGTTAATGAATTGGTTTAGCCTCGTTGGCGTGCCAAGGGCTCCGGTTCTACTATTGTGGGACCGGGCTGTTACAACAACAGTCTTTTCAAACACTATTAATCACTTCAATGCATGAGCCCATCATTTATTCTAAGATCTTCATCAAAGGCAAGAACAAGCATCGCATGGGTTCGGATTTGATAGAGATTAATTCAAACCAAGATAGTGGATGGGATTTGGATACGACGCATCATCTATGAGGTCCTGAATGGCATAGCGAAGCCTATTGCAACTATTGGTTGCATGACCACGATCTTGGTGGTAATCACAATATTTGGATGCATCGTATCCAGGAGGTGGACGTTTAGGGGGTTTTCCAGGTTCCAACTTCTTCAAATATCCCCTTTCTAGCATCTTTTCTAGTGCCACATTCAACGGCATTCCCAACTTTGTAAATTCCCTGCGCTCCTTCGGTTGGTCTCGATTCAATTCTAGTTTATTATTCTCCGCAATTGTGGTATTTTGAAATAGGCTCTTCCGTTGGAACAAATCTCTTGATTAACTGGATATCATTCATCGGATGTACTCTCTTGATCTTGCCATCTCGGATAACATCTTCAATTCTTGTGCCTATGTCAAACAATTGCTCAAAAGTAACTACTGACTGAAACTCTAACTTCTCAAGGTATTCTGGCTGCATGTTCTTGATAATCATTCTCACTTGTGCTTTCTCATTTGGCCTGTTGGTCATCTTTGCAGCCTTCCCCCTCTATCTTTTTAAAATCTCAACGAATGTCTCATTTTTCTCTTGTCTGGTGGTTTCCAAATCCCAGATGGTCACATCTAACTCCTGATTGTAATCATATTGGGCCACGAACAACTTCACTACTTCTTCCCAGATCCTAGTTTTGTTTGGCTCAAGTGTGAGATACCACGCTAAGGCGGCTCCTATCATTGTTTGTTGGAATAAGATAGCCATCGTAACAGTGCTCAGACCACTAGGCTGAAAAGCCCCAATGCACATCCTCACGTGACTACGAGGGTTACCAGTCCCATCAAACTTGTCAATTTCATGCATCTTAAAATTGATAGGTAACTTTTCTTGAGCTCCTTCAAACAAACCCTCTAACTCTAGCAGGTAGCTATGAACCCCATTGGATTTGAGGACAACTTTTTCAAGCTTCTCCACCTTCTCCTTCATCTCAATACGCTCTTTTTTAGCTCTCTCAAACTTCTCTTTTTCCGCCCTAGGTACATCAGCTCTAGCTAGGTGGTTTCGGATCCTCATACCAATCATCTTCCATAACTCGAGCAGCAGGTGGAGGAGGATCGACTATCGGTGGATCAATTGCAGGCCTTTGGCAAGTTAGTGTTTCCAACATGGCCATCATTTGATCCATTCTCTCTTTTAACTGTGCTATTTTTGTAGCGTGCTATTCCTGATCCATTTCTCTGCCTGTCTCTAGTTCTCTTCTCATTAACCTTGCACTCGAATCCTTGACCCAAACTATCCTGGTGTTCAATGCTTTCTTGCCTACAGTTATATTTGTTTTTACTTCAAAATTCTGATAGATTTGAAATATTTATGAATGATTCAAATGTCACACGAATGAGATGCATGTGTGCGTGTGTGCCTAGTCTATATGCCAAAGAAAAGAAAATCCTAATCCTAACATATAAACACATAAGCATATAAAATCCTTACCCATGTCAAGTGCGCCAACTTCTTTTTTCATTGTAATCCTCATTACCCTTTCGAAGGTTATTCTAAAAAAGTTTCAAAATTCATTTGGAAAGTATATCTTAGATGACATGATTCTTTTTGAAAATAATCCCCAAACATTCTGGATTTGTTTTTGAAAAATGGGGATGTGAAGATATCTTTCAACAAGAGGTGATTGGGTTATAATTTTGTTTTGGAATTCATTTGAAAATCATTTCTTTAGTTGGCGAAACTTTTCAAAAACAACTCCCAAGAATTTGTGTCTTTCATTCGAAGATGAGAATGTGAAAATATACATCAACAAGGGTTGACTTGGAATTTTAATCAAAAAGTGAACTCCAAATATTTTTGAAAGAGCGATTGAATACTTTGGAATAAAGATGGCAAAAAATCTGTTTGCTTTCAAAGATGGATTTAAAAATTCTTTAGGTAAAAGGATCACATGATCGGATTATCACCATACTTTTCATGAATTCGGATACATACAAGGTCAATGATGCTTAGCTAACAAGATATAAGAACTGTAACCTTATAATAAAAAATCTGGCATATTCCCAAATGTCGTGGGACATGAAGAGGAATTGCTCAAAAGTGATTAAGAGGTTACACATCTTTCATCAAGAAAGTATCGTCATCATCTCAAGTAATCCTTTCCAGGTATACAAAACTCCCTAGTACATAATCCTAATCAAGAATTAGTTTTCTAAGATTGAAAGGTTCTATAGAAGCTATCATGCATAGGCCGGGTTTTGGTCAAATAAGGGACCCTTGACACACATCTGATAGGATGCTTTGTATACCAACACATCGTATGAGATAAAGGGTAATCACATAGTCCCATGATGGCTTGACCGACCGGGTTGCCCTGAGCCTCCAAGGTCATAGTTTCGTGCAATTGACTGGCTAGACATGCAAGTGCAATGCAACGGGCACACAAAAATTAATTAATTTGATTAAAAGGATGCTTTCAATTCTAATCCTTGAGTGACCCAAAATCAGAAATCCTGGTCTGCGAAACCAGAGATTCTGGGTTGGATCCCTAGCAGAGTCGCCAGATTGTGGATATCGCAGTTTAACCACGTGTTTTAAAACTTTTTCAAATTTCAAATTCAAATACGAGTCGCCACTTAATTTTTAAAGGAAAATTAAGAAATCATTTAAAAAGAAAATTGATCTTTTGGAACCAGAAATTTCTAGGTCCGAGGATTATGGAATGAGAGGGGAAGGAGCCTGGCGGACTAAAACTGTAGTAACCCGTGTTTTCATGTTTAAATTGACGATTTAGACTTCGTGTGCGATTTTAGCGAAAATTGGTCACAGGGGTATTTTGGTCATTTTTTCAATTTTATAAGTCATGAACTAAAAATATATTTTTGGGAAAAGTTGCGTGAGATTAAATGATTTGGTATTCGTGTTGGAAGTTAAGATTTTTCGAGTCATATTTAAAATTAAATCTAATATTTTCTCTTTTAATTTTAACAGTAGCAGAATTTTGTTTTCAGATTTTTGTTAGGAAAACGAATGAAATTTAAGGTTCTGCCCGCGTTGTCCCAAGCAAAACTCGATTCTGCACACTTTTCGTCTAATGCAATTTTCTCAGATTCTGCACCGTTTGGGCAGAAAACGAGGATTACAGTAGCAGTTTTAGTGTATCAGAAATTAAATCTAGTATGTTCTCTTTTAATAATTAGATTGTTAGGCCATTATGTTTGGTTATTTATAATATTAGTGGAGTTATATGTGCATTAGTGTATGTTTACATCATCTTGCATATTCCTTATAAACTACCAATTAATTAGAAGTTGGTGGGTTGTTAGGCCATTATGCTTGGTTATTTATACACTAATATTAGTGGAGTTATAGGTGCATTAGTGTATGTTTACATCATCTTGCATATTCCTTATAAACTATCAATTAATTAGAAGTTAGTGGTTAATAATTAGGTTGTTAGGCCATTATGTTTGGTTATTTATACACTAATATTAGTGGAGTTATATGTGCATTAGTGTATGTTTACATCATCTTGCATATTCCTTATAAACTACCCATTAATTAGAAGTTAGTGGTTAATAAGTGGATTGTTAGGTCATTGTCTCCAAGTGGAAGCTTGGCTATTTATACACTAAAATACTCTCTCAAACACACACATTCTACACTTCTAGCATAGAGAGCTTGAGAGAGTCACATAGAGAGAGATTTATATATATATATATATACACAATTATAGATATACATACTCCTCGAGTTAGAAGAAGAAGAAGAAGAAGAGAAGTGTTTGGGAGTTGCTCAACATCATTTATAGGTACCGGGTTGTGTACAATATGCTTTCTAAATTCTCCGGAGTATTTCTTTGTTATCTCTACTTGTACTCTTTTTGCAGTTATGTTGTGTTTTCATTTGGAATCAATGAGTATATGTTTATTGCTAAGTGCTATGGGACTAAAGGGTCATGAGCAAGGAGCACCTACCAACAGTCCAACAGGCCTCAGGGACCGACGTACTGGAGACGGGTGAGGTGAGGTGAGGTGTCTCTTGCTATGTGATCAAGAGGAACCTGGTATGATGCTATTGGTATGAGCGTTTGGGTAGTGTGAGCAGTTGGGTTGTGAGACTGGTCAATTGATTTGATGTCGTTCTATGTATTTGATTGTCATTATCCTTTTGAGCCTTTATTATTCATGTCATATTGTATACTTCCCGGTATTGTTTTTAGATGCAGGCAGTGCCGGTAACCGAAGTCTAGAAGGGAGATAAGGTTAAGGATGATATAGGAGATCCGTGGAGAATATGGACCTGCTGGGAGTTTTAAAGAAATTTTGTATTTTTATTTTAAAGAATCAAGTGTGATTTATTTAATTTTTCAATGGAAATACGCTTATTTTTGCGGGGCGTCACAAATGGTATCAGAGCCTGTCCCCAGCCGGAAATGTAGGACTAAGTCAATGTTAGATAGTCTACATCGCCTGGGAGGAGTCAGAGAAGGTTGAAAAAAAAAAAAATTAGTTATTTTATAAAACAAAATATGCTATATTTGTTTTAAACATTATTTTAAGAAATTTATGAAGTTATTTACCAAATGCTTTTATCTCTAGATTTCGGGACGAAATCTCTATTAAGGAGGGTAGATTGTAGTAACCCGTGTTTTCATGTTTAAATTGACGATTTAGACTTCGTGTGCGATTTTAGCGAAAATTGGTCACAGGGGTATTTTGGTCATTTTTTCAATTTTATAAGTCATGAACTAAAAATATATTTTTGGGAAAAGTTGCGTGAGATTAAATGATTTGGTATTCGTGTTGGAAGTTAAGATTTTTCGAGTCATATTTAAAATTAAATCTAATATTTTCTCTTTTAATTTTAACAGTAGCAGAATTTTGTTTTCAGATTTTTGTTAGGAAAACGAATGAAATTTAAGGTTCTGCCCGCGTTGTCCCAAGCAAAACTCGATTCTGCACACTTTTCGTCTAATGCAATTTTCTCAGATTCTGCACCGTTTGGGCAGAAAACGAGGATTACAGTAGCAGTTTTAGTGTATCAGAAATTAAATCTAGTATGTTCTCTTTTAATAATTAGATTGTTAGGCCATTATGTTTGGTTATTTATAATATTAGTGGAGTTATATGTGCATTAGTGTATGTTTACATCATCTTGCATATTCCTTATAAACTACCAATTAATTAGAAGTTGGTGGGTTGTTAGGCCATTATGCTTGGTTATTTATACACTAATATTAGTGGAGTTATAGGTGCATTAGTGTATGTTTACATCATCTTGCATATTCCTTATAAACTATCAATTAATTAGAAGTTAGTGGTTAATAATTAGGTTGTTAGGCCATTATGTTTGGTTATTTATACACTAATATTAGTGGAGTTATATGTGCATTAGTGTATGTTTACATCATCTTGCATATTCCTTATAAACTACCCATTAATTAGAAGTTAGTGGTTAATAAGTGGATTGTTAGGTCATTGTCTCCAAGTGGAAGCTTGGCTATTTATACACTAAAATACTCTCTCAAACACACACATTCTACACTTCTAGCATAGAGAGCTTGAGAGAGTCACATAGAGAGAGATTTATATATATATATATATACACAATTATAGATATACATACTCCTCGAGTTAGAAGAAGAAGAAGAAGAAGAGAAGTGTTTGGGAGTTGCTCAACATCATTTATAGGTACCGGGTTGTGTACAATATGCTTTCTAAATTCTCCGGAGTATTTCTTTGTTATCTCTACTTGTACTCTTTTTGCAGTTATGTTGTGTTTTCATTTGGAATCAATGAGTATATGTTTATTGCTAAGTGCTATGGGACTAAAGGGTCATGAGCAAGGAGCACCTACCAACAGTCCAACAGGCCTCAGGGACCGACGTACTGGAGACGGGTGAGGTGAGGTGAGGTGTCTCTTGCTATGTGATCAAGAGGAACCTGGTATGATGCTATTGGTATGAGCGTTTGGGTAGTGTGAGCAGTTGGGTTGTGAGACTGGTCAATTGATTTGATGTCGTTCTATGTATTTGATTGTCATTATCCTTTTGAGCCTTTATTATTCATGTCATATTGTATACTTCCCGGTATTGTTTTTAGATGCAGGCAGTGCCGGTAACCGAAGTCTAGAAGGGAGATAAGGTTAAGGATGATATAGGAGATCCGTGGAGAATATGGACCTGCTGGGAGTTTTAAAGAAATTTTGTATTTTTATTTTAAAGAATCAAGTGTGATTTATTTAATTTTTCAATGGAAATACGCTTATTTTTGCGGGGCGTCACAAATGGTATCAGAGCCTGTCCCCAGCCGGAAATGTAGGACTAAGTCAATGTTAGATAGTCTACATCGCCTGGGAGGAGTCAGAGAAGGTTGAAAAAAAAAAAAATTAGTTATTTTATAAAACAAAATATGCTATATTTGTTTTAAACATTATTTTAAGAAATTTATGAAGTTATTTACCAAATGCTTTTATCTCTAGATTTCGGGACGAAATCTCTATTAAGGAGGGTAGATTGTAGTAACCCGTGTTTTCATGTTTAAATTGACGATTTAGACTTCGTGTGCGATTTTAGCGAAAATTGGTCACAGGGGTATTTTGGTCATTTTTTCAATTTTATAAGTCATGAACTAAAAATATATTTTTGGGAAAAGTTGCGTGAGATTAAATGATTTGGTATTCGTGTTGGAAGTTAAGATTTTTCGAGTCATATTTAAAATTAAATCTAATATTTTCTCTTTTAATTTTAACAGTAGCAGAATTTTGTTTTCAGATTTTTGTTAGGAAAACGAATGAAATTTAAGGTTCTGCCCGCGTTGTCCCAAGCAAAACTCGATTCTGCACACTTTTCGTCTAATGCAATTTTCTCAGATTCTGCACCGTTTGGGCAGAAAACGAGGATTACAGTAGCAGTTTTAGTGTATCAGAAATTAAATCTAGTATGTTCTCTTTTAATAATTAGATTGTTAGGCCATTATGTTTGGTTATTTATAATATTAGTGGAGTTATATGTGCATTAGTGTATGTTTACATCATCTTGCATATTCCTTATAAACTACCAATTAATTAGAAGTTGGTGGGTTGTTAGGCCATTATGCTTGGTTATTTATACACTAATATTAGTGGAGTTATAGGTGCATTAGTGTATGTTTACATCATCTTGCATATTCCTTATAAACTATCAATTAATTAGAAGTTAGTGGTTAATAATTAGGTTGTTAGGCCATTATGTTTGGTTATTTATACACTAATATTAGTGGAGTTATATGTGCATTAGTGTATGTTTACATCATCTTGCATATTCCTTATAAACTACCCATTAATTAGAAGTTAGTGGTTAATAAGTGGATTGTTAGGTCATTGTCTCCAAGTGGAAGCTTGGCTATTTATACACTAAAATACTCTCTCAAACACACACATTCTACACTTCTAGCATAGAGAGCTTGAGAGAGTCACATAGAGAGAGATTTATATATATATATATATACACAATTATAGATATACATACTCCTCGAGTTAGAAGAAGAAGAAGAAGAAGAGAAGTGTTTGGGAGTTGCTCAACATCATTTATAGGTACCGGGTTGTGTACAATATGCTTTCTAAATTCTCCGGAGTATTTCTTTGTTATCTCTACTTGTACTCTTTTTGCAGTTATGTTGTGTTTTCATTTGGAATCAATGAGTATATGTTTATTGCTAAGTGCTATGGGACTAAAGGGTCATGAGCAAGGAGCACCTACCAACAGTCCAACAGGCCTCAGGGACCGACGTACTGGAGACGGGTGAGGTGAGGTGAGGTGTCTCTTGCTATGTGATCAAGAGGAACCTGGTATGATGCTATTGGTATGAGCGTTTGGGTAGTGTGAGCAGTTGGGTTGTGAGACTGGTCAATTGATTTGATGTCGTTCTATGTATTTGATTGTCATTATCCTTTTGAGCCTTTATTATTCATGTCATATTGTATACTTCCCGGTATTGTTTTTAGATGCAGGCAGTGCCGGTAACCGAAGTCTAGAAGGGAGATAAGGTTAAGGATGATATAGGAGATCCGTGGAGAATATGGACCTGCTGGGAGTTTTAAAGAAATTTTGTATTTTTATTTTAAAGAATCAAGTGTGATTTATTTAATTTTTCAATGGAAATACGCTTATTTTTGCGGGGCGTCACAAAAACACCCCCTCTCATCCTATCTTGTGATAGGCCTCTACTCAACATCCTTTTTAATCGAACTATTAATCTAAGCATGCCTTCAACTAATACATATATACATATACATCACAAAAGCATGTCTAAAAGGGTATAAGATTGCTAACGATAAGATATCATTTAAAACCACATAATTCAAGTAGCAAGCAAGATGACATGTAAATAAAGAACTAGGAAACTTACCCGTGATCTAACTGCGATATTGAAATGTGCAATGCATAGAATAGAAAGAAAACCTAGATAAATGGTCTCTAACACATATATATATATATACATAAGGCAAATCCTAATCTAAGGTGTCGTACATGGAGTCGAAAATCAATTAAAATCAAAGAATAAAATAAACTAGTGAGGGGTTGAGAAATAGTACCTCAATAGCGCTACAAAACAAAGGGTTAATCCACATGATTTGAACAAGATATACTACAGAGTCCTAAATAGCATGCTTAAATTTCTGGCTTAAATCCACAAAGCATAGAAGGAGTTGATATAATTATGATTTTCTTCTAATTAGTTGAAGATACAACACCTCTATAGATACACAATTCTCAGCTAAGAGCCAATGTAATGTCCATATAGAGATGATATAATCCCAACATGATCATAAGGAACCCATAGTTATGATCAACTAAGTTCAATCAAATGCAACTTAAGCCAAGAATTAGTCCTAATCCTAAGTATCAATATACGTGAAATGAATGCATGGATATAAACAAGAATGAGCTATGAACTATTCATTGATTTGGATCATTTAGCCTCTGGATCTAAGTTCAATTGATCATAACTAAAACATATTTCAAGCCCTAGGTCATTTGAAAGACATTTGGATCATCATTTGTAAAGTTTATCAAAAACAGTGACAGAGTTTCAGAATTTACAGAAAACAGACCAGACTTTCAAAAAAAGAAAAATCATACTTTCAGCCATTTGATCTCAATGATTTTTGGGTATGTTGTGCCTCTGTGAGTCTAGTTTCTAACCCAAAGAGAAAATCAAAGATTTAACGGTTCAATTTTTGGGAATTGAACCAAAACTAGACACTGCTCAGAAATTTATAACTCTGTGTGTGGAGTTTTTGTATGATTTTCTAAAAATAGCAAGCGAATCAGAATCACTTTGATCTTTTAGGGAATATTATTAACACATCTAAATTCATATAAAAAATTATTTGAGGTCAAAAATATTTGGTTAAGGCTCTGATCTACTCAGAACAATACTGATTTGCTGTTTTGAAAATTTGGACAGAGAGTAGTTAGTTTACAAATCCTAAGATCAAACCATCCTAATCACGAAATTTCAACAAAAAACATAAATTACAGTGGTTCATGTATGAGTTGGGAACAAAATCTAATTGGTCTCATTCAATTCCAATGGATCATGGTTTACTTGAAAATTCTTTATCACAGATTGTCATTGAAATCAGTACACCATAGATGAATTAACATCCATAACTTAAACCAAACTTGATCTATAATTCTATGGAGAATATAGATAAAGTATGATTACAACCAACACAATAATATTCACTTATTATGAAGATCCATGGATTTAGCCTTTAGGGAACCCATCATAAATCTCATGAGAGAAATGGGTCCTAAGGTCTTACTCAACCTCATGAATGAACCTAGGACACTTGAATTCACTTGAATCCAATATTATGAAATCAACTAGATCTACATCAATTCCCTCTACCAAATACATGGTCCTTGAGGATTCATAACTTATTTTCTTTGATTCCTTTCCCAAATTAATGATCCTTGAGGATTATGAACCATTTTGCATAGAACTCAATGAAACATGGACTAGTTCCAAGAGTTCCAAAAGGATGAACCAAAATCATAAACAAGGTTTAGATCCACTCATTTATTCATAGATAAGACTTAGATCAACTTAATTCCTCATATAAATATAAAATTTATAGAAAATTAGAGGATCTAACTCAAGGAATTCACATGGAATATTGAGGATTCCATGAATTCCAAAAGAATAGTATGAGAGAGAGAGAGGAGGTGAAATCAAAGCCAATTGAATGATCCAAAGTTAAATTCCTCTTTGAAAACATATTTCATATAGACCATGAAACCAACTAGATCCAAATCAACAACTATACATGAGAATTCAATCACAATTCAAAGTGGTGTGTGAAGAAGGGGATAGATAAGAGACTTTTTGAAAATGTGTAAAAGGGTATCCTAGGAATTGTGATTGAATTATAAAAGATAATGGTATAGATTTGAAGCTTTACCTCTAGGATTTCTCATAAATTGATTGATTTGGAGAGATCCAAGCCTTACAAGCAATACTTTTCTTCTTCTTCCTTGAAGCTTCTAGGTTCTTCAATGGAGATTTGAGGAATTGGGCGAATTGGGTAAGATATCTATGGGGTTTTTGAGTTTCTCTCTCTACATTTCTCTAAGAACAAACTTAATTTTCAAAATTCAACTTCTCTCTCTAAGATTCAAGCTCATCCTCAAGATTCAAGTCTCTAACTCAAGATTCAAGTCTCTAACCCCTACAAATGAGAGAAAATGGGTTTTTATTTATAGACTTTCATTTTTCTAAGGGCTAAGATAAGGGTGGATAGGTCAATTAGGGATGGTGGGAGCATGGTTTGCATGACCTAAGAGTAGTAAACATGTACACAAAAAAGGGCATCGTTTGGTGCATTCATTTGATCAAAGATTAAAAAGGATTTTTGGCTTAAAAATGCAAACTAGCCCAGGCCGGCACTCAATGAAGATGAGGCAGCACTCAGTGAGTGTCGCGCGACACTCAGTGAGTGCGGAGCGGCATTCATTGACTACCGTTCGGGTACTCTGAGTGCCGCTGCACAGAAATTTCAGCACTAAAGAGCATCTTAATTTCATTTCATGTCATTTAAGTAAATGTCGTTTAATTTATGTATTTATTTAAGACATTAAATATAATTAAGAAAATACCCCCCATTTGGATTCAATAAAAATATCTAAAAAATCATAATTCTTAAGTAAAAAAATTCAACTCTCCCTTCGAAAGCAAAATTTCCAATTTCCTGCACAATTCCTTAAAAATCATTTCTAGCATAAGGGAGACCCAATGAACAATTACTGGGACTTTTTATCTTGAAATTTGAAAATTATACGATTGACCCTCTTTTGACCCATTGACTTTTTACTGGGTCAACTGTTGACTTTTGATGACTTTTCGGGGTTCATGCTGAATTTCTCTCCTTTTGAAAATTGTTTTAAGATGATCCAAGAACAATGACGTGTTTCTATATGTGTTCAAAAATCATGGTCTACAAGGTGACGGGTAAATGAGAATTTTGGTCTTTTTGGCTGAAAATGGCTATTTTGGACAGAGATTCTTCTTGGAAGAGAATCAGATTGCTTGTAAGAGTCTTGATTCTGACGAGACATATTCATCAATGATCTCCAGAGGTAAATCCGACTAAGTTTAATAGTTCGGTCAAAATTGGGGTGTCTACATATATATATATATATCTATATATAAGTCACTATACAAGCTCTTTATCAAGCCTATTAACGAGCTTTTTCACGAGCTTGCTCGCCAGCCTTAATCGATCGTGTTCACGAGCTTAAATGAGCGAGCCGAGTTTAGCATTTATTAAGCCGAGCTTCGAGCCCTTGTTGAGCGAATCTGCTCATGTCCACCCCTATTTCCAACATGCCCTACTTTTTCCTTAGCCATTCAAAGATGTATTACAAACACCAGATTAGGACAAAGGGAACATCAAATGTAAGAAGAAAATGTACCAAATCTGCAGGGGTAACTGAGCAAGAAACCAGAGTGAATAAGATATTGCCCATAAGAGAAATTAAGGGCATGTTTGGTAGGCAGGAATGAACATTGGAATGGAATGGAATGGTCATTCTTGGATTCATTCCATTTCCGTGTTTGGAGGGACCAGATACAGTGGAATGAGCATTCCTTTCGGAATGACCATTCCCACTTAAGCAGAAATGAACATTCTTTGCCAAAACCTAAGGAATGCCCATTCTCAAGATTGACTATAATTGTAATATATATATATATATATTTTCCTTAAAATATATTTTATAAAAAAAATGTATTCAATATATTTTTAAAGATATTTATAAAAAGTTATGAATTAATTTTTTTAAATAATTATTTTATAATATTATAAATATTTAGATTAAATATTATTCATACTAAAAAAATCATAAAATGTTGGACTTAATATTGGACTAAAAATATTTAACTACAACTAGCAAATATATTAAATTTTTAAAGAGATTTTGCAAATAGATTAAATAATAAGGTGAACTGAAATTGTTAAAAAATGCTATATTATTTCATAAAAAACTAAAGATTAACCATTGAGGCAAATAAATATTAAAAAAATTCGAAATTTCAAAATATTTCATAAGAATAGCTAATATTAGATTCTTGGACTTTCAAAATACGTTAAAAGACTACATATTTGAAAATTTCCAAAATGTTCTATAAAACACTTGTCTAAATGAAATTTCATAAAAAAAATATAAATATGTTGTAGATAAATAATACTGAAGGTTTGTACCATAAATATTTCCTTTAATTTGATTTTATTCCACTAATTGGTTGTTTAAAACAGAAAGTGGAATGTAGTTGGCATTTCAGTCCTAGAAACTTAGCCAAACAGAGGAATGAAATGACTATTGCTATTTCATTATTGTGCCCATTCCATTCCTTGCCTTATTCCATTCCTACCTACCAAATTGCCCTAAAAGAAATAAAAAAGTGTAATTTTATCATTCCCACTCCTTACATATATTTTGTCCATGTTCAAGTCAGTGTTTTATGCAAATAGTGAATGAGAGCTTTTTTGCTCACCCATGTCCACTGGGTGTCAATTGAAACGTGTCTCATTTCAGTAATTGTGTTGATAATACACGAGCAAAATTGAAGCATGACAGCATGGGTGAGCAAAGAGTGACCAAAAAGAGGTGAGCGAAAATGCTCTCAATAGTGAATGGTGTTTTGGCCTTTTGAATAGTATTTATAACCGTCTTTTTTCACAAGTGCACTCTAACAGTGGATTGTAAAATGAGTTAGAATTTTTGTATTTAAGTGTATTGATGCATCATAAACATTAGATTATTTTTAGTTGGGAATCCAATGGTCAAGATTTACCAACCACCCACCCCCTCCCCCTCTTTCCTTTGGTTGTATATTTACAACCTAATGGCGTGAGGTTGTATCTTACAACCCCTTTTAGAGCATCTCCAGCAAGGGTTGTATATGGGGTAGGGCGGAGGGACATAAGAGCCAGGGTGGGGCTAAAGTAAGGCCCTATTTGATAAAACTATAAATTAAGGGTGTATTTAATAACCCAATTGAGAGTTGAAAATGAAACTTTTCAGCATTATTTTTTTTTCCAGTGCGTTTGGTAATGTACCTCTTAAGTAAAATAATCACTAAAATGTTTATGTAAAAAAAATCGGCTAAAATAATCACTTAATGTAGTATATATTTTTCAATACTTAAAAATTTAGCACTTAATTTTTAGTAATTAATTTTTAGTTTTATCAAACGAACCCTAAGTACTAAAAATAAGGTAATAGGGTAGTAGTCAAGAAATAGAAATTTCATATGGAAATCATATCCCATTCAGTGATTCGTTTTAGCAAAGAATTTTCACTTGAAGTTTTCAGATCAGTATTAGATAATAAGACCTTATGCGTTATCAAATGCACGGGAAAAAAAGTGCTTAAAAGGTTATCAAGAAATGCATTGCTTTTTAGACTAAAAAAATATTGCTTTTGAATTAGTTTATGAACTTCTCAAACTGACATTTGCTCTACCCTTGCAACGGCTACAATGGAGAGGGCATTATCAATTATGAATATTGTGCTTCTTGTTGGGATAATACATATATATCACATATATTTTGTATGGATAATCATAACAAAGCCGTGACCTATTTAGTAGTTAAAACAAAATGAGATTGTTGAATTGTGTAGCCTTAGAACTTCTAGAAGTTATGGTTGGCAAGAATTGATTGGTCCAACAAATCAATGGTGTTCAAATTGAAGTGAACTTCTTCACTTGTTCACACGGTTGGGACTTGCTAGGTGGCGATACATATGTGTATAAATATGCCATATATTGTGGAAGAGTTTGAATCACTCGGCCAGAGAGTGGTGACGCAAGAGGGTGCCCCTTTAGGACATGAGACATTAATCATTAGGGTTTTCTATGAGGGGTGTTCACAGCATTATAGGGATGTGAGGTAGAGAGGGTATTTCTTTGTCTCTATGATTTCTCTATGTATTACAGTGATTATGTCAGGTTCTTTGGGGTATTGAGTAGGGAGTGTACAAAGGGTCTTGTATTTGGGTTGTGGGATTTAATTTATGTAACTTATACCATGTTTTACTCAATAGTGAAAGAATGGATCTCTCAAGTGTGGACGTAGGCCAGTGTTTGACCTAACTACATAGAAATCTCTGTGTCTTTTCTCTGGTGTGCATGTTTAATTACTACTCATGTGTGTGTGTTTATTTGGGAGAATTTAGTTCCACGTGTTAAATTCCCAACAAGTGGTATTAGAGCTATGGTGGACAGATCATAGTGATAGAGAAGCACGGTGACAGTGGAGATTAGCAGCACGGTGGTTAAAAGATAACACAGGAAGAAAAAAAAGGAACACGAGAACATGTTAGTGACGTGGTGACGGTGGTCATGGTCGTGGCCACGTGAATGATAGGCTTCAGATTTGTTTTTTAAAGTTTGTCATGATAAATTATTCCATGTGGCATGGTGTAGCGAAACTTAAATCATGATTGGCTGGAATTTCAAGGAGCTTGTGGGGATAAGCTATGTTGCTTGGAATTTGGGTCAGAGATATGGTTCCTAAGGTTTTTGTGTGCCGCATATTCTTCTGTGGGTTCGTATTTATGAAATCCTGCACGGATTGGAATTTATTTTTCTTAGTAATAGATCCTATATATATTGTAGCAGTTGGGATCTAGGGATGAAAAATAAAGTTTTGATGCTACTCTGATTATAGTAGGTTGCGTGGTGGAGAGGTTCTCACATTCCACTTATACGGGCATTTCTCTTAGACGGTTAGGTTCCGGGTACGGTAAGTATGTGTTTTTGGAGAAAATAATTTAATGGGCTCCAAGAAAGCAGAGGCAAACACAGGCGCAATCACCCGACATAGGTAATTGTTTGGATACTGCACGTAGGAACGTTGATCAAATATATTTAGAGCAGGTTCGCTATTTGGGTAGTGTGATATTGATCCCAAAGTTGCGGAGGAATCTAATTTTGTTGTTGAAATCACACACGACGATTGAGAGAAGTGTGGATGGTTTGTGTCGTTTGGTTGGTAGAATTGTACTTCCAAGTCCTTGATTAAAAATTCTTATAAGTGAGTACGTGAATGGTTTGTTCACGGTTCAGACGATGGGGAGGAAAAATCCTGCTTTGGGAGAAGGAAAGGTCGAGGCTCTTCTTTGGTAGAGTTAATGCGTATAATTAACTCGGGGAAATTGCACATGTATTGGCCGTATTGTTTGAATCGGGGTGTCGAGACCGTATTGATTCAAGAGTTGTGCAAGCTGGTATTGGTGATGGCTAACAGTGAAGTGTTTGTGGTTTGTCAAACGGATGCAAAAAAGTGGGCTTTGCTGGCACTTAATTTAGTTGAGGGAGTGCAAGCACACTAGTTAGGGGGTGCTGGTGATGTTTGGCGGAATAATTACCTCACATGTGATATAGGGGGTGATTGTTGGGATAATACATACATATCACATATAATTTTACATGGACAATCATGACAAAGCCGTGACTCATTTAGTAGTTAAAACAAAATGGGAGTGTTGAATTGTGTAGCCTTAGAACTTCTAGAAGTTGTGGTTGGCAAGAATTGATTGGTCTAATAAGTCAATGGTGTTCAAATTAAAGTGAACTTCTTCACTTGTTTACACGACTGGGACTTGCTAGGCGGTGATACATATATATGTGTATAAATATGCCATATATTGTAGAAGAGTTTGAATCACTCAGCCAGAGAGTGGTGATGAGAGAGGGTGCCCCTTTGGGGCATGGGACATTAATCATTGGGGTTTTCTGTGAGGGGTGTTCACAGCATTATAGGGATGTGAGGTAGAGAGGGTATTTCTTTGTCTCTATGATTTCTCTGTGTATTACAATGATTATGTTAGGTTCTTTGGGGTATTGAGTGGGGAGTGTACAAGGGTATTGTATTTGGGTTATGGGATTTAATCCATGTAACTTGTACCATGTTTTACTCAATAGTGAAAGAATGGATCTCTCGGGTTTGGACGTAGGCAGGTGCTTGGCCGAACTACGTAGAAATCTGTGTGTCTTTTCTTTGGTGTACATGTTTAACTACTGCTAATGTGTGTGTATATTTGGGAGAATTTGGTTCCGCGTGTTAAATTCCCAACACTTGTGCGGCGAATGAGAGACCGATTTTTAAATGTAGTTTGCTTATGTATATCGAGAAAAAGAAATTCAACGAGGTTATAAATGATGTGATAATGAAACATTTATAAATATAATGTGTATTACATGAATTTGTAAAATAGAAAAAACTTAATTATAAATATAATTTTATGGGTTAAATACATTTTATGCCACTATGGTTAGACTCATTTTTACATTATCCCATGTGGGCAGTGGTTCAAAAGTGGACACTTAATCCCCCTGCGATTTCGCGGACTAAAGTGACACTGTTAAAATTTCCCTCAAAACTGATAAAAATTCTCAAATTGGCCAAACAAATTGAGATTATGTGGGGCTAATTTGAGATAAACCTTAATAGTTTCACTTTAGTTCAAAACCATTGTAGACACCCATTTTTGCCCAACAAAAAATGTTAATACTATTTACCCATTTTTACCTAACCAAAAAAAAAAAACTAAGAGGATTTTTTTTACTTCCTTTCTTTTCACCAAGCTAGGTAGTTTTTTTTTTTAAAAAAAGAAATAAAAGATGTTGGGATCTCTTCTTGTAGTAATAAAAAAAAAAGAACAAAACACAAAGATGTCGGGATCCCTTCTTTTAGCAAAAAAACAAGAAAAAAAATGGTGGAGTTTTCTTTTCAATAAACAAAACTTGGTGGAGTTTTCTTTTCTATAAACAAAACTTGGTGGAGTTTTCTTTTCAATAAACAAAACTTGGTGAATTTTTGCTATTCCATAGAAAAATGCAAGTAGTTTGGTTCTTTACTTAAAAAATAAAATGGGTGGGTCTTTTAATTTTTAGTGGAGAGTTTAAAAAAAAAAGGAGGAGGAAGGAGAAGAAAAAAGGAAAAGAAAAAAAATAGCTTTCTCTATCACCTTACTCTCCATCTCCCTCACCTCCCCCTTCATCTCCTTCACTTAATCATCAAAAAAAAAAAAAAGGCACCAACAAAAAAAGAGTTTGCATTTTTTCACCACTACACCACCTCTTCCAACCACCACCATCAAGGCCACCACTACAATCATCAATTTCTGTTTAGCTACCATATCACCACAAATCTCATCAACATACCTTACGGTCACCTCACCACTATTGCCATCCGTTGCCACCCAACCATCCTCATACCGCCTCAAATCATAAACCGCATCCCCGTCACTAACCATTAATATTCTGGCAGATTTTTCGAGTTCCTCTAATAACTCAGGTTTTTTTTATTATTTTTTTTTTGTACATATCATTTTTATTCCCGCTTGATAATAAAAAAAAAATAATAATAACATCCACGTCATACTCGGAATTACTTGGTTTCCAATATAAAAGTCACGTCCGACTCTGGATTACATGGTTCACAATACAGGAATCCTACGTGGTTTCTAATAAGGAAAGCCATGTTCTACTGGAGATGAAGCGATTGCTAATACGGGGACCAATGTTCTACTGGAGACTACGTTTTTTTTTAATATGGAAATTCATGTCTAAATAATGAAAATCGCTTAATTCGCATAAATAAAGGAATGAAAAGAAAGAAACGATTAATCAGACCCAACAATCCCCTTTGCACTAGGAGATCTTCACAGGTAAGTATTTTTATCCTACACACACTTTACATTTCATCTTTATTTCTTTTGGGCACCGTCCCTTTCTTCCAGTATAAAATCAAAAAAAAAAAAAAAGACAAAAAGAAAAATATAAAAAATGGACTTTCTCAAAACAAAACTCCAATTCCACCTTTGCTTGGAATCTGCTAATAATACAGGTAAGACAGGTAAGTCTTCTCACTTTTAATGGACACCGACCCTTACTTCCGACATAAAAATAAAATACAAAAAAAATCTATTTTCTTTCTTTTGGGCACCGACCTTACTTCCGGCATAAAAATAAAAATACAAAAAAAATCTCATTTCTTTCTTTTGGGCTCCGACCCTTACTTCCGGCATAAAAATAAAATACAAAAAAAATCTCTTTTCTTTCTTTTGGGTACCGACCCTTACTTCCGGCATAAAAATAAAAATACAAAAACAAAATTCTCTTTTCTTGTTTTTCTTTTGGGCACCGACCCTTACATCCGGTACATTTTTCAGTCATTTGGGCACCGACCCTTACTTCCAGCATATGAATAAAAGAATAGAAAAAATAAAAATTACAAAAATATATTTTCTTAAATTTGGGCACCGACCCTTACTTCCGGTACACTTTTCAGTCACTTGGACACAGATCCTCATTTCCAGTATTGGAATAAAAGGACTAAAAAAAATAGAAAATAGAAAAGTACAAAAAAAAAATACATCATTCTCCAATCACTTGTATTGTCTCATTATAATTTCAATCACTTTCCAAAGGTTAAAATCTAAGATTATACCACGTGGGTTAAAGTTCCTAGTTACACCGACTCTTTCTCAAATCATTATATCACACGTGCACGGTCAAACGTGACCACTTTTCTTTCTTTAAAAAAAATCATGCATACACTCACACACAGGTCAGAACTACGTTTGGCCTGATTCCCGTCTTGGGATACGTAAGCAACTCTCAAGGAGTGCAGCCATACCCGTCACCATTTTTTGTCCTATTCACTTTCTAAAAAAACAAAAAAAAAAAATGAAAAACTTCTTTTTTACTTTTTCAATCAAAATGCCCCCATTTTAATAAAAATCACTAGAATTAGCAACCATGTTCGCATGGATGTTCGAGGGTGCCTAACACCTTCCCTCGACATAATCGAGTCCCCGAACCCACTTTAAGATCTCTGGTTTTTGCATGGCTATCAAGAGTCATACTTTTAAAAGGGCCCACTTTTCTTAAAAACTTTTTTTAAAAGTCAAAGATGAATTACTTTAATTGTCTTTGCAGGGATCCTAACACCCCAAATGTTAGGTGGCGACTCTGAACTTTTTCAAATAGGCCCTACCTTACTCTTTTCACCATTCTCAATAAAACATCAAGTTGCAATTCACCCACTCTCGGGAAGTCGGGCCCACACCGACTGCCCCGGCGCTCCGAAAGCGCTGGCGTGACAACCATAGGGGGGTTAAGTCTCCACTTTTGAACCAGGAAAAAAAAAGGAAGGGGGGAGGGGTGTGTGTGTGTGTGTGTGGGGGGGGGGGGGGGGGGGGGGGGGGGGGGGGTGCGGGGCGGGCGTGTGGGTTGTAGAATTTGAAGGGAAAACCTTGACCATTGGATTATCAACCATAGGGGAGGTCAAGGGTTATGATGTATCAACATAATGAAAATATTAAAATTTCAAACTCATTTTACAACCCATTGTTTGAGTTCAATTGTGGTAGGGAGGGCTAAAATCACTATTTAAGAGGCCAAAACACCATTTTGGCCACTAATTATATGCAATTTGTTATTGAAAATGCTCTTACAATCCATGTTGGAGTGCTATTTTTAGTTGTTGAGGGGCCATTTTGGTAGTTGGGGGATATGGCCCCCCATATACAATCCCTGTTGAGATGCTATTAGTCCTTTTGGGAAAGAGTTTAAGGCACATTTGGATTGGTTGTGTTTTTTTTGCATTTACATAGAAGCCAAAGTCCTAATTAAAAGGGCACCACGAGAATTAGGCAAAAAGTTATAAAAATCCAAATCTGCATACTGCATTATGTTTGGGAGGAAGCACATTTACACTTATATCAGAAAAAACGACTTCAAACGATTTTTTTTTGCTTTTAGAAAGTGCTTTCTTAAAATTTGTCTAAATATGGAAATGAATGCATTTTGACTTCTAGAAACACGTTTATCGAAAGGGCTTTTGAGGTTTTTCAATAGTTTTTTTTTTGGCGTGGATAATTTGCAATAAGATTCATGTTTCTAATTGTTCTCATTTGTTTTCAACATTCCCCACTTTTGGCTTATTAGTCATCAAAGTTGTAATACAAACACCAGAGTAGCACAGAGTGAATATCAAAATGTAAAGAAGAACCTAATAGATTTTAGGCACCCACCATATCTGCAGGGCTAATTGAACAAGAAATTAGAGTGACTAAGATATTGCCCATAATAGAAGTAATTAAAAAAAAAGTAATTTAGCCACCCTTCTAATTTTTATTATTCCCACTTCTTATATACAATATTGTCCATGTTCAGATCAGTGTTTTCTGCAAATAGTAAATGTTTGTGTGTGTATATGGGTATTGTTTGGGGCACAAACAAATTCCACAGTTAAGGTGAAAATCATATGTGGCAGGTGGAATCCACTATTTTTTTTAAGACTCTAAGCTTAACCTCTCACACACCGGCGATGTTTGGGGTGGTCACTAGTGGCTGGTGGTGGTGGTCGCCCGATGATGACTGTGTTTGGGCCGGCAACTACCACCAGGCATCAACAGTCATCACGGGTCACCACCACCACCGCCAGCCAATACTGACCACCCCCAAACATCACCTGTATGCGTGGGGTTAAGCTTAGAGCTCAAAAATTAGTGGGCCCTACCTGCCACATATCATTTCCACCTTTTTTTGTGTCCCTAGCATTACCCGTGTGTATATACATATAAATATATTGAGTAAAGATTTGGGCACAAACAAATTACACGAACACTAGATGCAATGGCGAACCTACGTTATACCCATGGCTGGCACATGCCCCCCTGGACTTTTAGAAATTACATAATTACATGTAATATTTTTCAAATTTTATAAATAGGCCCTTTTAAAATTCACACAGGCCCCCCCCTATACTTTAAAAAATTCTAGATTTACATACAATATTTTATAAGTTTTAGACACAGGCCCCTACGAACTTTTGAAAATTCTAGATTTATATGTAGTATATTACAAGTTTTAGAAATTGACCCCCCTAAAATTATATGATTTATTTGATAAAAATTAATTTTGGCCATGTTTGAGTTTAAATAAATGTGTGACCCATTTAGAGTTTGAATGGGGTCCTTGTGGATTTGTGTTCTCCTCCATGAAGAGATGAACTTTGGATATTTACATGTCCAAAATTATTGTGGAGTGAATGAGAAATTAATCCTTTGAATACATATAGATAATGTACATGCATGGAAAAAGTACATATATGAATGAATGTATAGATGCATTTATTCTCATTCATGTGTACATGTATGGAAAATGTACATACATGAATGAATTTATAGTTGCATTTATTCTCATTCATGGATAATGCACATTCATAGATGAATTGCATTTATTCTCATTCATGAATAATACACATTCATAGATGAATCATGTATATACATGGATAAATCTATAGATTCATAATGTACATACATGGATGAATCCACAAATACATAATGTACAATGAATCCTCTCTCCCCTTAGTCCTATATATTCTAAGCTTTCTTCTCATAAATTTAAGAGTCAGAAAAACAAGAGCTATTTCCTTCCTTCCTTCCAATATTCCTTCCTGAGAGAGACACAGAACATAGTTGGTTCGCCGGAGCAGTCGAACACCGTGCTTGTCTACTACTGGTTATTGCCTGGGAGACAGACACCGGAGATATCCTCAAGCACTTCTGGTGAGGCGGTGAATCTGTTTTAAGGAAACTGTGAACTATCACAGGCCTCGGTTTGATCTTATTTCAGTTTTTCCTATTTTGATTTCTGTGTACATATCGTAATTCTGATTTCTATCGAATTGTTAATTTTTCCTGTTTCCAATAGTTGTAATCTAGAATCTGTTTATGTTTAATATAATTTTTCCAACAATCTTAAAATAGATTTTTATAAAGCAAAACAGATTCGGATTTGGAAAAACAGAATTGTTTTTGAAAAAACAGTCTTACAAAACTTGCTACTGTAATTCTCATTTTCTGCCCAAACGGTGCAGAGTCAAGGAAAATTGCATTAGACGAAAAGTTTGCAGAATCATGTTTTGCTTAGGACTTAACAAGCAGAATCGTAAAATTCCTTCATTTTCCTAATGATAATTTGAAAACAAAATTCTGCTGCTGTTAAAAATAAGAGGAGGAAAAGTAAAATTATTAGTTTTAATTTCTTTTCTCCTTTGATTATTGTTCAGAAATGGAAAATGAGAATGTGAACACTACTGCGACCGACGGTGCTACTGGCTACAACACCGTAGTGATTGGTTCGATACCTGTAAAGGTTCCCTCAACTCAAACGATTCCTGTGAACCACGGGGAGAAACCCGAGAAATTCTAAGGCATGGATTTCAAGAGGTGGCAGCAAAAGATGATGTTCTACCTTACCACCTTGAACCTTGCAAGGTTCTTGAATGAAGAGGCTCCTGTGCCTAATGAAAATGAACAAAATTAGGAGATCACCTTGTAAGTGGCTTCTGCCATTGAGGCTTGGAAGCACTCGGACATTCTATGCCGAAACTCTGTGTTGAATGGCTTACACGATATAATATATAATGTGTATAGTGTTAAGACCACTGCTAAGGAACTGTGGGAGTCCTTAGACAGAAAGTACAAAACTGAGGACGCTAGGTCTAAGAAATTTGTAGTGGGGAGATTCCTCGACTATAAAATGGTGGACTCAAAGACTGTGATCAGTCAAGTTCAAGAGTTACAAGTGATCTTGCATGAAATCCATGCTAACGGGATGATCTTAAGCGAAAATTTTCAAGTTGCTGCTATAATTGAAAAGTTACCCCCTGCTTGGAAGGACTTCAAGAATTATTTGAAGCACAAGCGAAAGGAGATGAAGATTGAACATCTCATCGTCAGGCTTTGAATTGAAGAAGACAACAAAGGGGCTGATAAGAATTCGGGGAACTTTGGGGCCAAAGCTAATATGGTTGAGCATGGTCAAAGTTCTCGTGGGAAGAAGAAAATTCCTTCTGGCAAAGGGTAAAAGATGGGGCCAAAAGGTGGTATTGCCAAGAAGCCTAAATTCTAGTTTTAAGAAAAATGCTACAATTGTGGCAAAACTGGACATCGTGCTTCTGATTATAGATTGCCACCAAAGAAGGTCAAATAATCAGGCTAATATGACGGAGTTAGATTCTATCTCAAGGGATGTCTCTGACATTAATCTGTCTGCTGTGGTCTCTGAAGTGAACTTGGTAGATTCAAACCCAAGGGAGTGGTGGATAGACATTGGTGCCACTCGACACATATGCTCCGACAAAGCTATGTTAACTTCCTTTGAACCAATTATAAGTGGTGAGAAGATGTATATAAGAAATTCTGCTTCCTCGGATATTGAAGGCCAAGGAAAAATAATTCTGAAGATGACTTCAGGAAAGGAGCTGACACTTAACAATGTCCTTTATGTACCGAATATTCGCAAGAATTTGGTATCCGGTTCTTTCCTAAGAAAGCATGGCTTCTGAATGGTCTTTGAGTCAGACAAGGTGGTACTGACCAAAGCAGGAATGTATGTGGGAAAGGGGTATATGTGTAATGGGATGTTCAAACTTAATGTAACGACTGTATTCCAAATGATTAATAAAATGAGTACCTCTTCTGTTTACTTGCTTGAGTCTTCCAATTTGTGGCATGGTAGACTAGGACATGTTAATTTTTAATTCTCTGTGAAGATTAATTAAATTAGACCACATACCAAACTTTCATATTGACACAAGTCAGAAATGTGAAACTTGTGTTGAAGGAAAATTAACAAAGACTTCGTTTCAATCAGTTAAAAGAGGCACTGAACCATTGGAATTAATTCACTCTGACGTATGTGATTTAAAAATGGTTCAATCAAGAGGTGGTAATAAGTATTTTATTACTTTTGTTGATGATTGCACTAAATACTGTTATGTGTATTTGCTAAAAAGTAAGGATGAACCTTTGGATAAGTTCATTCTATACAAGACAGAGGTTGAGAATCAACTTGGAAAAAAGATTAAGGCGTTAAGAAGTGATAGAGGTGGTGAATATGTAGCACCATATGGTGACTATTGTGCACAAAATGGAATTATTCACCAAACCACTGCACCTTATTCGCCTCCATCTAATGGAGTTGCTGAAAGGAAAAATCGTACCTTAAAAGAAATGATGAATGCTATGTTAATCAGTTCTAGATTGCCATAGAACTTGTGGGGGGAGGCAATTCTCTCTACAAATTACATTTTAAATAAGGTACTTCGAAAGAAAGTTGATCAAACCCCGTATGAACAGTGGAATGGTCGAAAACCTTCCTATAAATTCTTACGAATGTGGGGGTGTCTTGCTAAGGTTCTTATACCTACTCCTAAGAAAGAAAGGATAGGTCCAAAAACTGTTGATTGTTTATTTATTGGCTATGCACATAATAGCAGTGCGTATCGGTTTCTTGTACACAAATTTGATAACCTAGATATACACAAGAACGCGATCATGGAGTCTAAAAATGCGTCGTTCTTTGAGAATATATTTCCTTGTAAAGAGGAATATAGTTCTAAAAAATGCACATTTGAGACTGTTGGGGAAACTAGTAAAACCCAAGAAGAGAATGTTGATGTTGAGCCTAGACGTGGGAAACGAGCTAGGACCTCAAAATCCTTTGGTCCAGACTTTCTAACTTATGTTATAGAAAGTGAGCCTCAAAGCTATACTGAAGCTATTAGATCACCAGATGGTCCATTATGGAAAGAAGCAATCAAGAGTGAAGTTGATTCTATCCTACAAAACCATACTTGGGAACTAGTAGATCTTCCTCCTGGTTATAAGTCGTTGGGCTACAAATGGATTTAAAAAAAAAAATGAAGACGGATGGTACTATTGATAAGTATAAGGCAAGGCTTGTCATTAAAGGGTATAGACAAAAGGAGGGTCCAGACTACTTTGATACGTATTCTCCTATTATGAGAATAATACCCATTCGCATGATTATTGCGATCGCAGCTTTGCGAGATCTCGAAATACATCAAATGGATGTTAAGTTGTCACAACCGTTCCGGAAAATCATTGGCTTTTAATGCATAAATTTAATTTCAAGAGTTTTCAATGTTATTTGAAAATTTGAATGAGTTTGACTGTGGTCAACGGTGAGGTGTCAGTAAGGACACGAGGAAATTGGTAATTTAGATTTTCATTGGCACGAGTAAATGACATTTATATGATTTAAATGTTATTTGACTTATCTGGTATTTTGTGAATAGTGAATTATACCTGTGTAGTATAGTTTCTGGTAATCTCAATATTGTTATATATCGTTTTGAGAACTGTGGTGAGAACGTGAGTGACACGTTAAATAAAAAGGTAGGTGATGTAGAGATTCCACATAATTTAGTTTTCGGACGTTATTTTTGGACCCAAACGAGACTTAGTCGGAAACTTCTGAAAATTATAATTTTTTACTTGTAAAGTGATAAAATGGACGTGTGCGACGTTTCACGAGTTAACTAGAAGTTTGAGAAACTTGCGGGGAGGTAAACACGATTTTTGAGAAAATTTTTTATAAATAGTGGAGGATAAGATTTCATTCTCTAAAAGTTGGAAAAATATCTAGAGAGAGAGGAGAGAGAAGGGAGATTGTTGCCACGGGCTTTGCGACGACGATCGGCGACCTTTCGTCCGTCAGTTTTTCACCAAATTCAAGATTTGAACTCGTGAAGGTAAGATCTACGTTTTGATACTACTTAGGCCGTGTTTGACCAATTTTTGTAAAAATCTTAATTCTAGACTTTTGGGGGAAAACAGGTATAAACTTGTAGGAATTGTCTCAAATTCGAAATCCAATGATTAATTAGCCTCCTAGTCGATCCTTCAAAGTTTGGGGGAAATCGCACGAGGTATGAAGTTCTAACTTGTGAAATATAGAGAAAAACATGTTTTATATTTCGACGACGAAATTGATATCCGAGCAAAATCCATGTGTTAATTGTAGGCCCGTTAATTATGCACGCGCTAAATTGTGGAAAGCATGTCTAAATTTACGCGAGCACGTTGAGTTGTCTATGTGGGTCAAATGGGGGTCTTATACAAATTCTTGCCGGAGTAAGCTTCTCGTTGTTTGAGAATTTTAGTAGCGACAGCTACTGTGCATGGTTTAAGGCTTGGACTTGCCAGGGCACTTGGGGGATGTAATGGTTGTAGGCTTGGACTAGCCATTGACATCGCGGTTTAAGGCTTGGACTTGCCGCTACCGGATGAAGGCGTATTTTTCTCCCTAGAGACTATTGATATGATTTATGAGATTAAAGCATGTTTTGTCATATATTGCATATGTTAGACTTGTGCACTCAGCATATAGCTGAGCAGTGGAGATTTACTCCATTGCAGGTAAGAAGAAAGACAAGAAGAAGCGTGATGAGTGAGGCCGAGGAACGCCGGGGAACCACAATTGTATATGTTTTTGTTTAAAATCCTAGAATTGTGTAAGGATTGGTAAATTGTCAAACGTTGTAATAGAATTCATGGATTAGTTCCGTAGTATGGAAATCTTGTAATTGAACTCTTGTAGTTGTGTTTTAAAATATTGAAATTCAGTGGTAGTTGTAGTTGTTGTTGATGTGGAGAAGCATGAGTTGTAATATTTCACACAGGGCTGCCCAGCAGGGGAGCAGTCGACTGGACCCTAGATTAGTCGACTGAATCCCGTGGGGTTTAGACACTGAGAGTGAATAGTGTCAAGATCAGTCGACTGGACCATCCTTCAGTCGACTGGACCACTGTAGATTTTAGCTACTGATCCAAATAGTAACCAATTCAGTCGACTGGGTTCCCTGATCAGTCGACTGGACCTCTGTTGAGAAATCTGAGTTTTGGTTTCTACCAGGCACAGTTCACTGGACTCTATCACAGTCGACTGAACCTCTATTTTCAAAACTGTGTTCCTTTGGACAGATTTCAATTGAACAAAACTTTTTATAACTCTGATTTTAATGGATTTTTATAATGTTTTCCGCTGCTATTTGACTTTAATGGAACTGGATAAGCCTTGATGGCGTGCCACATGTCCTATTTCCACGCGTAGCGGGATGGGTCGTGACATTTAGTGGTATCAGAGCTATAGGTAACAAAACTTTGGGAACGTTCGACGACGAGTGGAGTGTTGAGTGATTTAACACATGCTCTAGATTGCATCCATACATATTAGAGATGTTAGATGCATATGTATGTTGTTTTACATACATGATATTGTTATTGTTGTACATACATAGTGTTTATGCATTGAGAACTACAGGATTGTAATCATGAGTGACGAAGAGCGAAATCTATCGCCACACACTCGACGTATGAATGAGATGGCAGAAATGATGGGAAACATGGGAGAAATGATATGGAATATAGCGGAGCTACTGCCTCCCACGCCCCAAATCGAAGTGGAACCAATAACTGTAGTGCATGCACCCGAAACTAGAGGCATAAGATCCGTATCCGAACAATTCGCTCGAAAGAAACCAATGGAATTTCATGGGACGCCCGATCCAACGCTTGCAGAACATTGGATTATGGACATGGAGAGGATTTTCCGATCTATTTCGATGAACTATAGGGAAAAAATGGAAAATGCAAGTGATGTGCTGAAGGGTGAAGCCCAGAACTGGTGGGTAAATGTTCTAGATTAGGGGGCACCAATTACTTGGGAAGGGTTCAAGGCGGAATTCAATTGCCGGTTCTTTCCGCGAGCCGCCTACAATGCAAAGAAGCGAGAATTTGATAACCTGAAGCAAGGAGATATGACTGTAACCGAATATACTTCCAAGTACAACGCTTTGTTGAGATTTGGAAAGGGTTCTGTTCCAGAGGAGGAAGATAGGGCAAGGAAATTCGAAGATGGTTTAAGGAAAAATATTCGTCTAAGGGTGGAAACCTACGAACATTCGACTATGGCAGCAGTACAACAAACGGCCCTAGTGGTCGAGAGTGGAATGGAAATGTCGAGGCAGAATCAGTACGGTAAACGAAGCAATGAGAGTGGGGATAGGAACCAAGGCGGATCTTTCAAGAGGTCGTTTCAAAGAGGCTCTGGTTCTAGTTTCAGCGATTTTAGGAGAACGCCAAGCAACATACCGTTGTGTTCACTTTGCAACCGACCACACTCAGGTCGATGTTTCATGACCAAACCCCGGAGCAGGAACCAAGGCGGGGGAAGTACTAATTCAACACCCAACATGAGAGGCAAGTGTTATGATTGTGGAGTATTTGGGCACCAAGCCAAGGATTGCCCGAGGAAGTATCCTCAGCAAGGAGCTAGTTCTATGGCTTCCAGTGGGTCGAAGCCTAGACAATCCAATGACGGGGGACAAAGGACGGAACAACGTCAAGAAAGAGCATATCAGATGAACCCAGGGGATATGACTGCTTCAGAGACAGTAGTCTCATGTATGGTGCTTGTATGTTCACACTTAGCACGCATACTTGTCGACTCAGGATCTACGCATCCATTTGTATCACATGCTTTTGTTGAACATTTGAATGTTGAATCGGCACCATTATGATATGAATTGTCTATTGTTGTGCCACTTAGTAAATCAATAAGGACGTTTACTATATATAAGAACTGTGAGATCAAACTAGGCGAGAAGTTGATGACCGTAGACCTTATACTGATTGTGGTGAACCATTTCGATGTGATACTGGGAATGGATTGGTTAGCTCTTAACCAAGCCACAATAGACTGTGAACGGAAAGAGGTTAATTTTTTATCACCGGTACATGGGAACTTTTGTTTCCAAGGGAGTGGGGTTATACCGCCGCTGTATTTGATTTCAGCTATCCAAGAGGGAAGGTTATTGAAAAAGGGATGTCAAGGATTCCTATGTTCAGTGACTGATGTCTCAGCGACCGAATTAAAAGTAGAATACATTCCGATAGTACGAGAATATCCAGATGTATTTCCTGATGATTTACCAGATGTTCTTATTGAGAGAGAGGTTGAGTTCACTATTGAGGTTATGCCAGACTCAAGACCCGTATCAAAGGCACCGTATAGAATGGCACCCATAGAATTGAAAGAGCTGAAAATCCAACTATAAGAGCTACTTGACAAAGGTTTCATTCGACCAAGTATTTCGCCGTAGGGAGCTCCAGTGTTGTTCGTAAGTAAGAAAGATGGTTCAATGCGTATGTGCGTTGACTACCAAGAGTTGAACAAGTTGACAATTATGAACAACTATCCACTACCGAGAATTGATGATCTATTTGATCAACTTCGTGGGGCTCAAGTATTTTCGAAGATAGATTTGAGATCAGGTTACCATCAGTTAAAAGTGAAGGTCGAAGACGTCGCGAAAACTGCTTTCAGAACGCGCTACGGACATTATGAGTTCTTAGTCATGCCATTTGGAGTTACAAACGCACCAGCCGCGTTCATGGATCTTATGAACCGAGTCTTTAATGACTATCTTGATGACTTTGTGATAGTGTTCATCGACGATATTCTTATCTATTCACCGAGTGAGATAGAACACGAGAACCACTTGAGGTTGATACTTCAGAGATTGCGAGAGAAACAACTATTTGGAAAACTTAAGAAGTGTGAATTTTGGTTACCTAGTATTACTTTTCTTGGTCACGTGATTGACAAGAATGGAGTTTCAGTTGATCCTCACAAAGTAGAAGCTGTATCAAATTGGCAAAGACCGACATCTGTACCTGAAATTCAAAGTTTCTTGGGATTAGCAGGATATTACCGCCATTTTATTGAGCACTTCTCGAAGATTTCTTTACCTATGACCAAGTTGATGAGGAAAGGGATTACCTTTGAATGGAGTCAAGAATGTGAAAACAGTTTTCAGGAGTTGAAGTCAAGGTTGACAAGGGCACCTATTCTGATAATACCATCTGGAACCGAAGGATTTGTAATCTATAGTGACGCTTTGCATCAAGGTTTGGGATGTGTGCTTATGCAAGGTGGCAAGGTGATTGCTTACGCTTCTAGACAGCTAAAGACACACGAGGTAAATTATCCAACTCATGATCTTGAATTGGCCGTAGTGATTCATGCTTTGAAAATTTGGAGACATTACTTGTACGGGGAGAAGTGTGAGATATTCACAAACCACAAGAGTTTGAAATACATTTTCACCCAACGGGATTTGAATATGAGACAAAGAAGATGGTTAGAATTGATGAAGGATTACGACCTTTCGATAGAGTATCACCCGGGAAAGGCTAATGTGCTGGCTGATGCCCTAAGCCGGAAAACGACAAGGAACTTAGCCGACGAACTAACTCAACAAAAAGAATTGGTAAAGGAGATGGAACGATTAGAATTGGATGTAATTCCAGAGACTAGTAGTGGTTTAATGATGGCGATCATAGCACACTCAGATATTATTGATGAGATCAAGAAAGAGCAATTTAACGATGTCTACTTATTCAGAATGAGAGACGAGATACCTTTGGGAAAGCGACCTGATTTCGTATTAGAACAAGGAACGTTGAAACTAGAAAATCGATTATGTGTACCGAATGTGAAATGTTTGAAAGAGAGGATTTTAGAAGAATCACATAGTACTCGATATTCAGTACATCCGGGAAGCAACAAAATGTATCAAAACTTGAGAGAAAACTTCTGGTAGAAGGGTATGAAGCGTGAAGTCGCTAAGTTTGTATTTGAATGTTCGGCATGTCAACAGATCAAAGCGGAGAGACAAGTACCTACGGGATTATTACAACCATTACCAGTGTCAGAATGGAAATGGGATGAGATTACAATGGACTTTGTTTCAGGATTTCCACGATCATTCAATAAGAATGATAAGATTTGGGTTATAGTTGACCGATTAACCAAGTCAGCTCATTTTCTACCAATCAAGACGACTAAACCATCCAAGTTAGCAGAATTGTATGTGAGAGAGATTGTAAGACTACATGGGGTACCAGCCGTGATCATATCGGACCGTGATAGTAGTTTTACATCAAGGTTTTGGGGAAGTCTACAGACAGCTATGTGTACAAAGTTGAGTTTCAGTACTGCATTTCATCCTCAGACTGATAGACAGTCAAAGCGTATGATTCAGACATTAGAGGATATGTTATGATTGTGTGTATTGGATTTTGGGTGTGATTGGGAGAAACACCTACCATTGATTGAATTTGCGTATAACAACGGATTTCAGTCAAGTATTGGTATGGCACCATATGAAGCTTTGTATGTGCGTAAATGTCGATCGCCGGTTTGTTGGACTGAGTTTGGAGAAAAGATGTTGCTAGGACCTGAGTTAATACAGGTGACTACTGAGAAGGTGAAGTTGATTCAGGAGCGACTTAAGGTAGCTCAGAGCCGTTATAAGAGCTATACGGACTCTAAACGACGACCGATGAATTTTGAAGTTGGAGATTTTGTATACTTGCGAGCATCGCCTTCGAAAGGCATTGTACGATTTGGAAAGAGGGGAAAGCTTAATCCAAGATTCATAGGACCTTTTGAGATCCTAGAGAGGGTAGGTCCACTAGCTTACCGATTAGCATTGTCGTCAGAATTGGAACATGTACACAATGTATTTCACGTATCAATATTGAGACGATGTATGACTGATACGAGTAAGATCATTGTACCTGAACCGCTACAGATTCAGAGAGACTTGACTTATGTGGAACAACCGATAGAGATTCTAGATCGAAAAGAGCAAATTAATCTTAAGAACTAAAACGATTCCGATGGTGAATGTATTGTGGCGTAGTCACACGGTGGAAGAAGCTACATGGGAAAGTGAGGAAGACATGAGGAATGAGTATCTGTACCTGTTCGACGTATGAGGTATAAGTTTGGGGACAAACTTCCATTTTGGAGGGAAGAGTTGTCACACCCGTTCCGGAAAATCATTGGTTTTTAATGCATAAATTTAATTTCAAGGGTTTTTCAATGTCATTTGAAAATTTGAATGAGGTTGACTGTGGTCAACGGTGAGGTGTCAGTAAGAACACGAGGAAATTGGTAATTTAGATTTTCATTGGCACGAGTAAATGACATCTATATGATTTAAATGTTATTTGACTTATCTGGTATTTTGTGAATAGTGAATTATACCTGTGTAGTATAGTTTCTGGTAATCTCAATATTGTTATATATCGTTTTGAGAACTGTGGTGAGAACGTGAGTGACACGTTAAATAAAAAGGTAGGTGGTGTAGAGATTCCACATAATTTAGTTTTCGGACGTTATTTTTGGACCTAAACGAGACTTAGTCGAAAACTTCTGAAAATTATAATTTTTCACTCGAAAGTGATAAAATGGATGTGTGCGACGTTTCACGAGTTAACTAAAAGTTTGAGAAACTTGCGGGGAAGTAAACACGATTTTCGAGAAGATTTTCTATAAATAGTGGAGGATAAGATTTCATTCTCCAAAAGTTAGAAAAATATCTAGAGAGAGAGGAGAGAGAAGGGAGATTGTTGCCACGGGTTTTGCGACGACGATCGGCGACCTTTCGTCCGTCAGTTTTTCACCAAATTCAAGATTTGAACTCGTGAAGGTAAGATCTACGTTTTGATACTACTTAGGCCATGTTTGGCCAATTTTTGTAAAAATCTTAATTCTAGACTTTTGGGGAAAACAGGTATAAACTTGTAGGAATTGTCTCAAATTCAAAATCTGACGATTAATTAGCCTCCTAGTCGATCCTTCAAAGTTTGGGAGAAATCGCACGAGGTATGCAGTTCTAACTTGTGAAATATAGAGAAATACATATTTTATATTTCGACGACGAAATTGAGATTCGGGCAAAATCCATGTGTTAATTGTAGGCCCGTTAATTATGCACGCGCTAAATTGTGGAAAGCATGTCTAAATTTACGCGAGCACGTTGAGTTGTCTATGTGGGTCAAAGGGGGGTCTTATACAAATTCATGCCGGAGTAAGCTTCTCGTTGTTTGAGAATTTTAGTAACGACGGCAACTGTGCATGGTTTAAGGCTTGGACTTGCCAGGGCACTTGGGGGATGTAATGGTTGTAGGCTTGGACTAGCCATTGACATCGCGGTTTAAGGCTTGGACTTGTCGCTACCGGATGAAGGCGTATTTTTCTCCCTAGAGACTATTGATATGATTTATGAGATTAAAACATGTTTTGTCATATATTGCATATGTTAGACTTGTGCACTCAGCATATAGCTGAGCAGTGGAGATTTACTCCATTGCAGGTAAGAAGAAAGACAAGAAGAAGCGTGATGAGTGAGGCCGAGGAACGCCGGGGAACCACAATTGTATATGTTTTTGTTTAAAATCCTAGATTTTTGTAAGGATTGGTAAATTGTCAAACGTTGTAATAGAATTCATGGATTAGTTCCGTAGTATGGAAATCTTGTAATTGAACTCTTGTAGTTGTGTTTTAAAATGTTGAAATTCAGTGGTAGTTGTAGTTGTTGATGTGGAGAAGCATGAGTTGTAATATTTTACACAGGGCTGCCCAGCAGGGGAGCAGTCGACTGGACCCTGGATCAGTTGACTGAATCCCGTGGGGTTTAGACATTGAAAGTGAATAGTGTCAAGATCAGTCGACTGGACCATCCTTCAGTCGACTGGACCATTATAGATTTTAGCTACTGATCCAAATAGTAACCAATTCAGTCGACTGGGTTCCCTGATCAGTCGACTGGACCTCTGTTGAGAAATGTGAGTTTTGGTTTCTGCCAGGCACAGTCAACTGGACTCTATCACAGTCGACTGAACCTCTGTTTTCAAAGCTGTGTTCCTTTGGACAGATTTCAATTGAACAAAACTTTTTATAACTCTGATTTTAATGGATTTTTATAATATTTTCCGTTGCTATTTGACTTTAATGGAACTGGATAAGCCTTGATGGCGTGCCACATGTCCTACTTTCGCGCGTAGCGGGATGGGTCGCGACATAAGACTGCCTTTCTTAATGGAGATTTGAATGAAGAAATCTACATGGAACAACCTGAAGGATTTTCTACTCCAGGGCAAGAAAATAAAGTGTGTAAGCTTGTCAAATCATTGTATGGCTTGAAGCAAGCTCCAAAATAATGGCATGAAAAATTTGACAAAGTTATACTCTCTAGTGGATTTAAAATCAATGAGTGTGATAAATGTGTTTATGTCAAAGACAGGAATGAAGGCTATATCTTCTTATATCTATATGTTGATGACATGCTCATAGTGGGTAGTAATGATGAGATCATTAAATCTACTAAGAAAATGTTGAATTCTAAATTTCACATGAAAGATATGGGACTTGCTGATGTTATATTGGGCATCAAGATCTCTACAAATACTAATGGACTTGTTCTGTCACAGTCACATTATGTAGACAAGATTCTAGAGAAGTTCAACAAGTTTGATACTAGTGTAGCCAGGACGCATGTGGACTTAAGTCTACACCTATCTAAGAATACTGGTGAGAGTGTTTCTCAACTAGAATATTCTTGAGTGATAGGAAGTTTAATGTACCTAATGAGTTGCACAAGGCCTGACATTGCTTATTCAGTTAGTAGACTGAGTAGATACACTAGTAACCCTAGTGCTGAACACTGGAAAGGGATAGTAAGGGTACTGCGGTACTTACGATATACACGTGACCAGGGATTGCAGTACATGAGATATCCAACTATATTGGAAGGATACAGTGATGCAAACTGGGTATCCGATATGAAAGATTCAAAATCTACAAGTGGATATGTTTTCACACTTGGTGGTGCAACTGTGTCATGGAAATCTTCAAAACAAACATGTATTGCTAGATCAACAATGGAATCTGAATTCATTGCGCTAGACAAGGCAGTTGAATAGGCTGAATGGCTTCGTCATTTTGTAGAAGATATTCCTAAATGGTCAAAACCTGTGCCAGCTATTTGCATACACTGCGATAGCCAATCTGCTATTAGAAGGGCACAAAGTAATATGTATAATGGTAAGTCTAGACATATTCGTCGTAGACACAATACCATTAAACAACTACTCTCAAGTGGGATTGTCTCGATTGACTATGTAAAGTCAAAGGACAATATTGCGGATCCGCTAACCAAAGGGTTAAATCGAGAGTTAGTTGATAAATCATCTAGAAGCTAGGAATGAGACTAAAGCCTATGACATTACAAGGGACTGGAATGGAAACCCAACCTAGTTGACTGGAGATCCCAAGATCTAGGTTCAAAGGGACAACCTAATTTCATGTACCTTAGGAGAATCACTGAGGAGATACACTTTCCTGCCCATTTCTATGATACAACAGTGATACCTGTATGGGTTGAGGATAAGCTTAGCTTTTAATGACCATGCAAGCAGAGTATTACATGATACTCTAAATAAGTCACCTATGTGAATGTGAAGTGGAGCCGCTTCTAAAAGAATTTGAGAAAGGCGAAATTCTTTGATAAACATTCACTGAACCAGGAGAGTGTTCAAGGCCAAAATGAACACAAGTGTAAGAATTAAACTATGTTTGGAAAGCTCCTGTGTGAAGTCTATCGGTTGTTTACACTAACGACAATCAGTTCAAGACTACACGTTCACTGGTTAGCTAGTAAATCTGATAGATTATCACAAGGGAAGGTTCAAAGCTAAAACCTACCTATCTTTTTGCAGGAATGATCCGTTGTGCTTTCTCTTGTCGAGTCGTCTCACATCGTTTCGATTAATTTCATTCATGTAGGGGATTGTTGGATAAAAATTAATTTTGGCCATGTTTGAAGTCAAATAAATGTGGGACCCATTTAGAGTTTGAATAGGGTTCTTGTGGATTTGTGTTCTCCTCCATGAAGAGATGAACTTTGGATATTTACATGTCCAAAATTATTGTGGAGTGAATGAGAAATTAATCCTTTGAATACATATAGATAATGTACATGCATGGAAAATGTACAGACATGAATGAATGTATAGATGCATTTATTCTCATTCATGTGTATATGTATGGAAAATGTACATACATGAATGAATTTATAGTTGCATTTATTCTCATTCATGGATAATGCACATTCATAGATGAATTGCATTTAATCTCATTCATGAATAATACACATTCATAGATGAATCATGTATATACATGGATAAATCTATAGATTCATAATGTACATACATGGATGAATCCACAAATACATAATGTACAATGAATCCTCTCTCCCCTTAGTCCTATATATTCTGAGCTTTCTTCTTAGAAATTTAAGAGTCAGAAAAACAAGAGCTATTTCCTTCATTCCTTAAGAGTCAGAAACACAGAACATAGTTGGTTCGCCGGCGCAGTCGAACACCGTGCTTGTCTACTGCTGGTTATTGCCACTATATCCTGGGAGACAGACGCCGAAGATATCCTCAAGCACTTCTGGTGAGGCGGCGAATCTGTTTTAAGGAAACTGTGAACTATCAGAGGCCTTGGTTTGATCTTATTTCAGTTTTTCCTATTTTGATTTCTGTGTACATATCGTAATTCTAATTGCTATCGAATTGTTAATTTTTCCTATTTTCAATAGTTGTAATCCAGAATCTGTTTATGTTTAATATAATTTTTCCAACATGATTTATCCCAAACTAGGGATGTTAAATCAATTTTACAGTTTTACACATAATTGTGTATAAGTAGACCTAAAAAATTTAGACTCCCCTGACCAAAAATCCTAAATTCGCCCCTGACTAGATGGAGACTACTATGTGGAAGAGTTGATACATTTTTATCCCCTGTGTGACAAACAACTCTATGTCACATGACAATCTCCCATTAATATTAATGTAATTCGTTTGTAGAGTTTGTGCCCAAATCTTTATTTGTATATTTAGTCATGAGCAGATATGTGTGTTACGTAAAATGTATGAGATGGCCAAGTCAACTGCCATGTTTTTCAATTGATTTTGATGGTGATCGAAGGGCTACTGGATTTTAATTAGGGCACACAATACAAAATAGGAAGGTCAGAAACTGTGGTATCCAGCTATATATGTACATGTATTATGTATAAATATATCATATATGTGCCATATAGTACAAGTCTAAGCTGACCTCCTCTGGATTTTCGGGATAGACATAAGGAAGGTGTCTTAGAAGCTTTAGGACAGCTCAAAACATATTACAGCAAGACACGCCAGTTACATTTAGGTGGAACCACCATTAATATTCATGTCACAGTGTCATATGGACACTTTCGCTTTTGACAAGTGTTAAGTGCCCTAAGACTGTTTTACCCATACTAAGTCACTTCTTTTGGTAGAGTCATGGGGGGCAAAATTGGGTTTTCATTGAACTTGATTGAGAAGGGGCACCCACAAAATCCTTAATCCCAGCAAGTAGTTTTAGCCAGCTTTGGTGCAGCACAGTGGACATTTTACTTGTGTAAGTTATTGAGAACCAGAACATTAATTTGGACCACTAAAATTGGGGAGCATTTTTGTTCATCTTTGTTCACCTAGGTATTTATTGAGTGACACGTGTCCTATTTCAGTAATTATATTGATGATATAAGGACAAAATGAGAACAGAATGTGACACATATCACCCAATGAAGACTTGGATGAACAAGAGTGAGCAAAAATAAGGTGAACAAATTAAAATACATTCCTAAAACCTTCATTGCAAGTGAATGCGATTGTAGGAAAATTCTAAATACTCTCACTTAATTGCTCTCTACACTCACCTACTTATTAAGTTGTTGTACATGTAGCATCCAATATTGTACATGAGGTTGCACCCACTTGCTGATTATGTAGTTTTACATGCAGTAACCAATATTGTACATGTGGGTGTAATTGCTAACTCTAAGAGATTGTTTGGGGGTGAGAGGTTTTATTGCCCAGAGTGAGTTAACCCTAACGGCCCGTTTGGTTCATAGATTCTTAGGGTAGATTTTGATTCCACCCTATAATAACTAGTAAATTTAACATTTATCCTTGTTTATTCATTGAATTGTGGGTTCTATTGGATTTAAAATCTACCCAAAGGTGAAAAATATGGTAGATTCTAATTCCTAGGTTGGAGGAGGTATTCTCAAATATTGTTGGGGTTTTGGTTTTCTAATTTCATGCTACCTAAATTAGTCCTTATATTTGTGGAAGGTATATATAAGTTAATAGCATTCTTATTATGGATAGTCTTCAATGGTAGCTTAGGTATTTAACATCATTCCTATTTCATTTTCCTCGACCCAATTAAACATCGAATTCTAATTAATCCAGCTAAGATTCCGCTCGTGAATCAAATACTTTACAGGGATTCAGATGCTAAGTAAATTGATTACTAGTATTATAATTCTTGGCAATTAAAATCCACCTAAAATAATTTATGAACCGAACGTATCATAAGAGATTGTTTGGGGATGAAAATTCAAAAGTTAACTAGTTTGATAAATGCAATTGTTTGGTATCGTTTAAGTAAATAAATAAACAATCCGCAATTTAAAAAATTTGACATTAAATGACTTTTTGTCACTTCAATAAATGTATACAAACATCACTTGTAAAGAAAGAAAATAAGGGGGAGAAAGGTAAAATTTCAAATCAAAATACAATATCAAAAGAATATACTCACCAAAAAGCTCGAGGATGAAGAACGATATTTCAAAGAAGTCAACAATAGAGAGTATCGTGTAAATAAAATTGACGAATTCCTAAAATGACATTCAAAACATACTATTAATACCGATGTTAAAAATCCTTTCCAGCCCTCGGGTTGATTTTACTATAAGTAGAGGAGTATACAAGTCGAGCTAAATTTATGCATGTTTGAGCTTGACTAGTCTATTAAATGAGTCAGAAATTTAGACTTGAACTTGACTTACATCAACAAGCCTATTCACAAACTTTTTCAAAAGCCTACTAACGAGACTGAAATTCAAGCCATTTAAACTAGCTTGGCTCATGTATCTTCCAAAAGACCAAAGCTATATAGTTTTACAATAGATTTGCATATCTAGTCAGTATACAAGCCCTTTATCAAGTCTATGTTAGGATTGTGCCTAAAATTCCATTAGTGGAATGATTTCCCAATTATGATTGGATTCCTTATTTGGTGGTTTCCTTATCAAATAAGGATTCCTTTGATGGTGGAAGTTCCTAGTTTATATATGAATGTGTGTAAGAGTATTCCTTGTTGTATAAGACTTACCATAGGGGTAAATCCTATTACAACTAGGATTAGGACTATACAATCTCTATAAATATAAGACTTACTCAAGGGATTGATAAGATTGGTTGGAAATCTTCTACATACACAAGAGAGGGCTGCAAACTAGTGAGAGAGAGATTAGTTTATAGCAATTGTGTGTGTCACATAACTTGGTTGGAGAGTTATACACGTGAGGTCTTGAGTGCTTGTAATCTTCATATTAATCGTAGTGATCACCTTTGCACGTGGACGTATGCATTGTTGGGCCGAACCACATTTAAATCTTGTTGTGTTGGTTTGCTTGATTTTTCTTTCGTGGTTGTGTCGTTCTTGTTCTAGTTATCTCCATCTTTGTGGGTGTGGTTTTTCTTGTTGTGATTGTGGGCCCATTCCCAACAGTCTATTCACGAGCTTTTTTGCAAATCTACTAACGTGCTTTATTCAAACGTGTTCACGAGCTTGACTTGTTTATTAAACACGCAAAGTTGAGTCTAAACTTTATCGAACATGTTCACAAAGACTTGTTGAACGGCTGCTATCTTTGTATACATTTTTAGCTACAAGTCTCCCCACAAGGAAAAAAATAAATAAATTCAATCAATGGCCTTTTTAGTCATTGAATATCGAGTCCGGATCCTCGGCTGCGTGCTGTTGGGCAGCACCCTGGCAATGCTCATGTGACGCTGACAGGACCACACGATGATTTATTTTAAAATTTTTAAAAAATACAAAAAAAAGTTATCGTGTAATTTTGCAAGTGCCACGCATGTGCTGTCCCAACCTTGCGCGACCGAAGATCCCTAGGCTTGTATAGTCCATATAGTTCAATATCATCAATGATGGTATTTACAAAGTTAGGTTAGTAACTCATATACTCCAGTTTGAATGACATTATGCCTTCGAAACTAAAATGTATATCTGTCCTTCCAATTTACGAACAAATTTGAAATTAACAAGGTAAACATCATTACCAAAATCCCATTTTCTTAAACAATTTAATTAAATTAGGTGATTAAATAAACATCATTAAATGCACAGATTTCCAAATTATCACACTAGTCTTGAGATGGAGCCTTTCTAACCAATTTTGGAACTCTAACCGCCACATCCAAACTCGTTTTAAATAAATTCCCCTCAAATCTCACTCACTCACCCATCTCCATTCCCTCTCTCTCTCTCTAAACTATGGGTATTTCAACCTTTTTCTGGACCTCCTCTGCTATTCTTGTTTTAATGGTCTCTGTAGTTAATGGACAGGCTTTAGTTCCAGCTCTGTTTGTGTTTGGGGACTCTGTTGTTGATGTGGGTAATAACAACCACATTTACACAATTGTGAAATCTAACTTCCCACCTTATGGGAGAGACTTTGTTAATCATACCCCAACTGGGAGGTTCTGTAATGGAAAGCTTGCCTCAGACTTTACAGGTACTCTGTTTCTCTCTCTATATATGCATAGTCTATATACATACAGGGTAAAACTGTAAAATACACTTACACAGCCCATGTAGTTTCGCCGGTTTTTACTTCCCTATGTGCTTTAAATTTTGGCACTAATGCCCTGTTGATCAGACCAAAATGCACCCGTTAAATGCTACTAATGTAATAAGCTGAAATGATTAAATTACTTCCAAATTTTTACAATAGTGTCGAGAACAGAACAGAACATGTTTACTTCAATTCAATTAGGGAGAAACCTACGATTTCAAATTGGGTGAAGAAGAAACTTTGATATTTTTTTTTAGAATTTTCTCGGTGCAAGTCGTGTGCTTGACCTAAAGAAAACCACTTATAAATTATCTCTATTTTAATGTAACTTTCACGGATAAAATTTTATCCTTGAAATTAGGACTTAGGGCTACCAAGTGTATATTAGAGTTAAAATTTAATAGTAAGAGAAAATCGGCGAAATCACAAGTGTAAGTTTATTTAACACATACATATATATATATATACACACACACATTTGTGTGTCTCTATTCTCTAATTGTTTTTTTCTTGGAAATTCAGCTGAGAATCTAGGGTTCACTTCATACCCACCAGCTTATCTTAGCAAGGAAGCCAGAGGAAAGAATCTACTGCTTGGAGCAAACTTTGCTTCAGGTGCTTCTGGGTATTACGAAAAAACTGCGAAATTATATGTAAGTACAGTGTGGGGAATATATATATATATATATATATGCATGTATGCACATAAATGCAGCTGCAGAAATTTAGAGTTAGGGGACTTGTCAGGGGACAGGGGTAGAACACGGATGTTACCCTTGGCAGCCTGAATATATGAGATTGGACAGTGCCCAGCCAGAGACGATTTTTTTTTTTTCGTCTATATATGTAAATATGTATTTTTGTGTAGAATTTTTTTAAAAATTTTGAATGATTTTAAATCAATTTAGATTAAGTTAAGTTAAGAAGTCGGAAGAAAATTCATTTTCCCAAATCTATGTATGTGGGGTTTGCTATCTTACTACAGTAGACATAAAAAGTGTGAAAACGTAGACACTAGAAAATTTCTTGTGAAAACGGGGACACTAGAGCCATTTTACAATAAGAACACTCATTAAATGTAATTTTGCAATAAGATCATTCAAATATGTTACTTATATGTGCTTTTAAACTTTTTTTTTTTTAACTAGTCAATAACCCGTGCTATGCACGGATTATTATTATGAACACCAAAAAATCATACGAAAATGAGCTGTAAGGTTTTCAATCTCAAAGAACTGGTAGGAAAAAATATGATTCAGATATATATATATACACACACACATAATATTATTTTTCTTACTTTTCTAGCAAAAGCATAGGTACATTTCAAAAAGGTCCCTTCGTTTAAGATCGGGCGATAATGACACTAATAAAAAAAATTGCACAAAATAAGGGATCTATGTATCAGAGACGGTATAAAAAAGTCATCTGTACATATTTATAAACTATATATCTCATAGGTGCATCTTGGGTAGTGAATAGAATTAACACTCAGGATACTTATTTTTTCAGCACTAAAAATAAAATGGAGGAATACAAAAGAACCTGAGAGAGAGAGAGAGAGATATTTGTGTTAAATGTGGATCATGTCGGGAATTAATTTAATAGCTAATCCACAAAAGAATAAGGTGGGAATATGAAAAGTTGTTACATTGGAATTGACTCAATTTACTAGGAAGAAGCTAAATGATTTGGAAGAATACTATTAATTTTTATGCTTTAAAGGGTGAGAATGAAAAAAATATAAAGGACACATATGAGAAATGCCAAGTGGAAAAAACAAAAACCCAAAAAATGCCACTTGGTACATTGTGGAGAAGGTTTTTGGTTTAGCTTTAGCTTTTAGATATATCTAATAGATAGATATGCATTAGGCTAGCATTTTCTTATATAACTCTAATTGTCAATTTACTTTAGTACCATATTTTGTATGATAACATGAAATTTTTTTCTCCATTTAAGAATTTAGGGTAATTTTTTTATTAGACCATTTAAGAGTAATTTGGTTTAGCTAGGCATTCCCTGGATTAGCAATTTTTTTTTTATATGTAAATATATTTTCAAATGGAGTAAAAAAGTCATTATCATTCCATTAAAATAATGCACTAAAGGAATTTTATGACGGAGAGTGCTAATAATTTAGCCCTATGTACTTTGTAAAATTATTTCGTCCCCATTTTAATGAGCTGGCGAGTACTTATTTGTCCATTTCATAGTGGGTATTTTTAGACATTGCTTATATGTATAGAGTAATGTTATGGTTCCCAAATTTGAATCTCTAATTTTGGTTCTCAAATGCTTTGAAAGTTGTACCAGCTAAAATAATTTGCAGTATAAATTCAGTGATCCACACCGAAATCAACTGTGGTACTACTGTCAAAGCATTTGAGAAATAAATTTTAGATTTAAATTTAAATTTTGTAGTATTACTCGTATGGAAGTGTATAGTGTAACAAGGACTGTAAACAGATCGGATTCAGATCGGATATTTGCAATCCGAATTTGAAAATAAAATCCGCTAAGAAAATCCGAATTTGATCCAATAACAAAATCTGCTAAGAAAATTCGAATCCAAATTTGTTAGGATTCAGATATCTGAATCCGAATCCGAAAAGAAATGAATATATAAATAATAAAAAAAGACAAATTGATTGTTCATTATAGTGGAAACATGAACATTATAAAACAATGGCCATTATAGTGGAGACCGAAAAGAAATGAATATATGCATTTAAAAAAAATACTCTGTAGTAAATAATCTCGGATTCGGATCTTATTGGATCAGATCCGATTCATTAAGTACACATATATTTGGATTCGGATTCGGCATCAAATTCGGATGTTATAATTGGATTTGAAGCCGGATATTTATATCGGATTCGGATTGGATTCGGATGAAAATTAGATCCGTAAACAAGTGTAACATGATGAGTTTGATTTGGAGATTTTGTGTTTGTAGCATGCAATATCATTGAGTCAACAGCTGGAGTACTACAAGGAGTACCAAAAGAAACTTGTAGTGATTGCAGGGTTCTCAAATGCTTCTTCAATAATAAATGGTTCAATCCACCTTGTGAGTGCTGGAAGTAGTGACTTTGTTCAGAACTATTACATCAATCCTCTTCTGTATAAGGTCTACACACCTGATCAGTTCTCAGACATTCTCATCCAATCTTATGTAACTTTCATTCAGGTTTGATCTTTAATTTCCTAACTCACTTTCTCTCATATGTATGCAAACTCTCATACAGATATTTTTATGTTGCAATCAAATGATCATTGAAACACAAATTATTCAACCTAACACATAAATTATTCAGAGCGACTGTTACAACACGTAATCGAATCGCGAAAATCATAACTTGAGTGACGGAACCCACACGGGTAGGTATATGTGAGCATAATGCATTGTATAATTGTGCAAAATTTTGGTCACAAATATGGGCCATTATTGTAATCGCCTTAAAAAATTGTGCTATTTTGGAAGTCTAAAAATCGGTTCTATCATTTATTAGTGAATTGGTCATTATTTATGGTGGACAGAAGCCCGACTTGTTTTTCTTTTCTCTTAGTACTGGCAATGAACAAGGGATGAAAATTCCGAGAGACGGGATTGGGCCTCGACACATCAAAACCCAACTGATGATGATACAGGCCTGCTTATTTTGTGCTATTCACTGGTCCATAATGGTTTTTGAGTGTGGCATGACTTTTAATTGGTCGACGTATTCACAATTGTAAAAGCATTATAACATTGAAATTCATGATCTTGAATTAGTCCATTGAGAAAAATGAAAATTTTCATGTTTTTTCATGTGTTGAAATTCTAGCTTCTCTTAGTATGATGTAGTTGATCATTTTAAGTATAGATTTGTTTCCTAATCAGTATATATCCAATTGAGCTCATTTAAAACGAAAACTTTGTACTGTACATTACTACCTATAATCGCGATTTTTTTGGGGGAAAAAAAAAACAAAAAAACAATTATCGTGACAGGAATTGTACGGGTTAGGAGCAAGGAAGATAGGAGTGACGACACTGCCGCCCCTCGGATGCCTTCCGGCAGCGATTACAATATTTGGATCAGATAGCAATGAGTGTGTGGCCAAGTTGAATAGAGATGCAGTGTCATTCAACAAGAAGCTCAATCTCACTTCACTGTCATTGCAAAACAAGCTCTCTGGTCTCAACCTTGTTGTCTTGGATGTCTACCAACCTCTCTACAAGCTTGTCACTAAGCCTGTTGATAATGGTATGAAAACACTTCTTTGCCTCAATTTCACCTCCTTTTATCTTTTTGTTTCTTTTGAGTCTAAAGGCAGCTACAGATTGCATCATTAGGGCAGTAACTAGTAACCCTCTTAATTGGTCATTTAGGTGTAAATATTGGTTGCAATAAGGATATTATCCTACATGGTATCCCAAGCCAATAAGGATACTTTATCAACCCAACTGGCCCCTTATTTTCATGGGTGTTCTTATCCAAATCAGGAAAAAAAATTCCTCAAATTTAGCAAAAATTCAAAATTTGTGTGATGGGATATAAGTTTATCTGGTATGTCTGTGATACCCAATATTTACTCGTCATTTAGGGACTAAGCATCCCAATGAACCATACCTGTCCTTTTCCATATTTATCTGGGCTTTGGACAACATCAGCCCATTTCAAATAAAGCAGCAAATCAGGTGGATTGAGCTTGGCTTAAGGTTTGTCCAGGTTCGACTCTATATCGCAGATTCACAATAAAGGTTTGCACATGTTGAATGCTCTGTGTGTTGAATACCACATGTATGGTATACCACAGATTCTCTTCGGTCTTCGAGTCTAATCGATTGATCTGTTTTTTTTTTTTTTCTTTCCATTTTTTTTTCTTCATTCTTTGTAGATTTGAATACACTGAGTGTAAATGTGTTAGATCTAAGTGCAAATGTTATTTTTTTCATTTTGTTTTTTGGTGTTATTTGGTTTTCAATTCATACATGATACATGTTTTGATTTTGATTTTCAATTCTGGGCCTTTTGTCTGCATGTATGATGTAGCTCTGCAATACAGTGCAGTTGAATGCTCTAATTTTTTTATTTCTTTTTGTTGGGATTCACCTGAACCAACTCGAAATCGACGGATCGGTTTCACCTGGACGGATGGATGGCGGGTTCTAAGCTCATAACCCGATGGGGTTCGGATAGATGATCGGGTGGGGTTCAAACACAACTCACCCGAACCATGGCCACCCCTAGGGGAGATTGTCCAATCATATCTAGTTCTAGGCATGTAAATATGGATGACCAAAAGCCCAGCCCTGAGACCATACACCCTCGAGTACGGCTTGGGCCTAGCCAACCAAGCCTGATCCCAAACCCACCAATTTCTAACGTTTTATTTCTAATTTTTTTAGTTCACTTGTGTTTGTTCGTAACATTTACGTTTGGTCCATTTTCAATTCACTTATTTACAATTTTACATGCATAAATTCCTTTCCAACATCTAGCTTGACAATCCAGCCCAACAAGCCCATTCTGAATAAATTAGAGCCATGTAAACATGTCCAAGTATCCTTGGGCGCACGACCGGGGCACGACGGAGGCAGCACTTGGCAGTGCCTGTTTGGTGCTGACAGAATCACACGATGGTTTGTTTTGTAATTTCTTAAGATACAAAAAAAAAAAAAAAAAAAAAAACATTGTGTGGCCTTTCTAACGCCACCTAGGTGTTGCCCACGTATTGTGCAGCCGAGGATATAGACTCTGTAAACATGTAGTTCTATATGATCAGACATGGCCCAAATGAAGCTTAAAATTAGCACTTGTGATTTCTAGTACATGCCGTCCTATCCCGAAATTATAAAAATTACCATATTATCTCTAAATTTGGGTTCGGAGCCTTGATTTAGCCGCTTAATTTAAAAGGACTAATTGAGCTAATTTTCGTCACCCTCCAGGCTATTTATTTATTTATTAATTATTATTATTATTAATTTTTTTTATTTTGATTTAAGGCCACTACTCTAAAAGAATAAATTTGTTGTCATATTACAGGTTTCTTTGAGGCAAGGAAAGCATGTTGTGGGACAGGGTTGCTAGAAACATCAATCTTATGCAATTCCAAGTCAGTGGGAACATGTGCAAATGCATCAGAGTATGTTTTTTGGGATGGCTTTCATCCTTCCGAGGCTGCCAACAAATTTATATCCGATGACTTGCTGATCAGTGGCATCTCCCTTATCTCCTAAGCAATATGCATAACAATATATATATATATATATATATGTTTCATATGAAACATTTATTGTCTTGAGTCTGCTTTCGAGCTTGGCTGTTGTGAGTTTGGGGGTGGCTTTTTGTTTTGTTGTGATTAGTTTGTGTATTGAGTTAAATTTGAATAATAAATGAAAAGAAATGCTTTGGGTTTTTTGATAGCATCATCAATCCTGGTGTTACGATTCGCAACAATTTCTGTTGTGATTCAATCGCAAAAATTTATTTTGTTAAAAGCTACTCAATAGAGCTTGTGGTCAATCACAAATTTCTTCAATAAACTCGGCATTTTTTGGGGTTGAATCACGAAAGTTGCTTCGCCTAATAGTTCCATTTTAGAGTTGCATCATCACTCCCGGACTATAAGTTAAGGTGTTGCCAAATGGGGCTTAGTGTGTTTACTTGTATTTGTATGTTTCATCTTCGGCTTTTCTACGTGGTGGTTTAATTGGGGATTTGGGCTTTAATCCTGCATAGATCTTAAATTTGCTCAAACAAAATAGTTCACAGAAGTTTGAAATTATTTTAATTAACCTAACCCCAAAGTGCTATAGCAAAGTGCTACCGGGGATCCTTACTTCTTGGCCCCTCCATTACATAGTTCAGTGTTCGATTTCAACCCCCTTCCAAATTCAAAAAAAAAAAAGAAAAAAAAAAAGAGAAAGATATAGCTTTGATCAAGAAATGTTCTTGTCAAATTGTCCTTCATACCCGCATAAATTAGGAACTTAAGGAATAGAAAACAGAATAGAATAGAAAGGAAAATAACTTTTCTTTGTTTGGTAAGCTGGGAAAATTGGAATGTAAAGGAAATGGAGTAGAAGTAAGAAGTAAGATAGTTTTTTTGTTTTTGTTTTTGTTTTGTTTTGTTTGTTTGTGTTTTTTGTTTTTTTGTTTTATATATAAATTTTTTGAGTCATTTCCTTTTTCTTGCCTTGATTTACTATTGTTATTTAAGCATAGAGGAAAATACTAGGGTAAACAAAACCTCTAAATTTGCAAGCCAAGCTGAGGCTAAGTGAAATTATTCTAGGAACCATATTGACTAATCAATCATACAAACGCATACCTGAATCGTGGTTTATGAGATGTTCGATTCAATGACCATTAGGTGAACGACTATAAACATATAATCCTCATATCCTTTTGAACACTCGTGAAATGTTGTTGGCCGTTGCATAGTGCGACAGTCACATGAAATAATTTCTCCCGTTTGGGGGTTCCTGGCATGTTGTATTGAGGTCCTTTGAGGCACAGAATGCTACAAATGGTGAACAACCTTCTCTTGAGTTTATCTAATAGGTCTTGTACGTTCCTTTAAAAGCATGTTTTTAAATCCATATATTTCTTTATTCTGTTTTAGTACATGGATTAAAAGATAGTTGGAGGTAGGATCAGTTGTTATTCTTCTTGTTTGCATGTTATCTTATAACTCTTGTATAGAGTGTTTTATAGTCTCTTAGAGGAGCAAATATTTGGGTATCACGGGGAGATATACCATGTAGGTTTTTGTAACCTCTTGCAGATTTCAAATTTTTGTTGAGTTGGAGAAGGATTCCCCTGGAAATAGGGGCCTGATGGATTCATACACTCCTAATTAGCTTGTTATACCATGTAGCATTATACAACCGGAATAATGAATATTTTTCCCTCTTTTAGACACCCTTCATGAAACTAGGGACCAGGAAAAGACCTTGTGCTGTAACTTTGTCCCAATGCCCACTATTCCCAGGGAAATTCTTCTCCAACTCTACAAACTAATTCTGTCACCAAAGTGGTATTGTATTGTAATTTTCTGGTCAATTTAATATTTGTAAAATTATTGTAAATTTTTTACTTCTATTCTAGAAGTCGGTTTCTTAAGTATAGTTAGCTGACTTCATATTTTGATGCAAGCTTGCCTTCATATTTTCCCTAGACAGGTTATTGTTACATAACATACATTTGGGTGGTGCCCAGCTTGACTTCATATTTTGATGCATCCTTAAATCTCATTTGATAATACTCCCTTGTACACCATATAAACCAAAAAAAAAAAAAAAAAAACACCTTACCTTTCCATAGAGGTCAATTGTAAGTTAGAGCAATTAAAACCAATACCCATTTGGAGAATTAGACTGATACTATTATTTTACAGACTGTTTATATCAAAAGTGTAATCACCCAAGCTTATTTATTTATTTATTTTAGCCACTGAGAGGTGAATATCACCTATTGCTCATAGAGAAGAAAACCATCTGCTCCTGTTCAACCCATTGCACACAATCAAACACCCACATTAACAGCCCCCTTCATAAAGATTGACATGTAAAAGGACCTCCAGTGCTTGTATTAAAGCCATATGACGAAGCTTAGAACTTCGAAAGTTATATAACCTACCCCATAGAAAGAAACTCAGTGATCGAAACAGACAAATTCACAATACAATACCACTTTGGTGTCAAAAGAATTAGTTTGTGGAAATGTCCATTCAATTACTTGCAAAGAATCAATACTTCCCTTCAATAAAATCTACTGCCGGAATGATCAAAGTCCCACAGTTTACTCATCAAAAAAAGAAAAGTCCGTATCACGCATTCCCGCAACACATTTCATACAAACTCAGATGGAAGCTTAAGCAATCACAACATGGTCCAAACGATACTAGCGCAAGGAGAAATTGCCAAATCCCCAAATGCCGAGTAGGAGGCATCATCACACGATCACACCTGAAAATCATATCAAGCTGCAGGTATTTAGAGATAATATATAGAGAAGACATCTTCAGACTAAGTAAATATTAACTAGATAAAATCACAACGATCTAACTGGGAAAAAAAATTGTAGTAATTTTTTTTTCCCAAAACAAAGGGAATGCGTGGAGTCACTTGGGCACGTTACAAAAGGAACAGGGAAATACATAAATTGGAAGTAGAAATTATACCCAACAAATTTTTAGTTAAAAAAGAATAGCATCCAACCCTAAGGAGATACTTTGATACTCCTTCCGTCTCAATTTAAGAGTCCTTTATTCCATTGTTGATATCCCATTTTAAGAGTTCTCTTTCAAAAGTCAATGTGCTTTGACACAAAATTTCCAAGTTTGCCCTTACTATATAGAACCCTCCCTCTCTTTCTTTGATGTTGACACCAGAATTTTGAAATTCGTAAAGGACATTATTGGAAAGTTGGAAAATTTCACCACAATCAACAATGTCCGCTTAAATAGTTGGAATTTCCAAAAAAAAAAAACTCTTAATACGGGAGAGAGGGAGTAACATAATCCCCAGAAATAAAGTCAATACACATTAGACCGACAGGATAAAAAAATTAGAGCATATCCTTCCCACACAGGAAAATGGATCTCAAGTGAATTGGGGGAGAAAAAAAACACTCCCCCACACAAAATGGGGAAAAATATTGCAACTTGGAAAAGCCCTATTTAGAGGAAGTGGTTGCATGGAGAAAAATGGAAAGAAAAAAAGAAAAAAAAGGGAAAAAAAATCCTACCTGGGAAAGTAATTTATGTTTGTTTTTGTGAGTTTAGTGTAGATTGAGGTTCTTTGACAGACTCTGAAGCTCCATGAATGGCAATATTCCCCACTCCGACCTCCATTGCCTCTCTCTCATCCTTCTCTCTCTTCTTCTTTTTCTCAGAAGTACCACTATCCGTCTCCTTGGGAAGAGAACTGGCTAAAGAAGGTTCAAGAAGCCGTGGGCCCGCACTGATCCATGGATGACTAATACATTGTGCTGCTGTGGGTCTTTTCTCGGGGGCAAAATCAAGTAAAGGACCAAGGAAATCAGCCAAGTCCTTTGCATCTTGCTCGCTGAACTCGTACTTCTCCGTTAACACCTTATTTAGAGGCCAGAAACGCAACCTACGTATGTGCCTCAAATCACCATATCTGTTGAAGAAATCTCGAGAATATCGTCCACCTAAAGCAATCTGCAGGACACATTTATCAGGTACAGGAACAAGTAGGGGCAACCATATAGTGGTGGCAAAAACCGTAAAGTTGGGTTTAAGGTAAAACACACAAAATTGCCAAAAATTTTTTTATTATATTTATTATTTTTATTTTTTGTGTTGATATTCAATCAAGTGATTGGGACACAAGGCTTGGTTTGGTTTGGTTTGGTTTATATTCAATCAAGTGAAAAATGTGCAGAAACCACATGAATTGCTTTCAGCAAGCTGCATATAACACTTACCTTGCGTGGCATCGTTCCTAGAAGTTCCATCATCAAGGCCAAGTGATCCTGCAAAGTAAACAAGAATCAATATTGACCATGATCACATACAGAACTAGCCAGAAAAACCACTGACTAACAAACACAACAGAAGCTAACCACTTCTAAATTACATACGCAAAAAAGGCATTAAACCTCAAGCGCGTAGTCAATATATGAGGTAACTGAAGATTTTCAACATGTCTTTCAGAAAAAAAAAAAAATAGATCTTATAAATTCCTTAAGATATTAAAGACAAACACATAAATGACTAATGTATCAAATTTGTGAACACATCATAAGTTAAAAGGTAAATTCTGATTACATGCCCTAGTTGATAGGAAGACATCAAGTTGGAATATTGTTTAGCAATGTCTGCTGCCTTAACTTACAGTTGACAAGCTTTAATATTGATTTAGAGAGAGAGAGAGAGAGAGAGATTTGACACAGCATTAATTAGCAGGCTGCAAATGAATGAAAGTAGCCAAGCTCCAAGGTCCGCTTGGCCAAAATCTCTGTTCCAAATAAGCTCACGTTTATACAAGTTCTTACCTTAGTTCGGGCTTGGGATAGCGCATGCTCACCAGCCAAGCTTGCCTCATCTTAGATGGCTTGAGTTTGTATTTATAGTGCCCAATTGTCACAGTTTGATTTCTTGAAATCCTCTTTATTTTCTTTTAAATTTTATTAATCCTATTCAAACTCCAAAAGATAAGACAATCAGTGGAGCGGATATGACCAGTTACATATAGTGTTGAGTTTTGTTCAAACAAAAAATCTTTTTTTAATCTGTTAAAACTAGGGCCTTTATAATGCCACTGTCACTTGGTCAGCTTTCTGGCTTCTAGACGCGGATATGAACAAGGAGCATGAAAAGAGTGGATAATTACATAGCTATCCCACGGGCTTCAAGTTCACTGAACCCCAAAGGATCGAACATGAGTCTGTTCAGGCTCCACTCATTCACTACATGAGCTTCATAGTTGGGTTCCGTCTCAATTCATTGACTAAGAAACAAGCTTGAATGGGTTCATAACCAAGCCGAGCCCAAGCCCAATCTGTTTACAAAAAGCTTGTCATTTGCAGCCCTAACCAAAGCTGCTAGACATCCAGAAAACTCAGCTTTAAAAGAGCCTTTGGTCCGCCAAATTGCCCTCCCAATGAAATCAACAATCCTTCGCCCCTTCAAAGCACTATAAAAAGATTAAATTCAATTCTACCACCTCTAAAAGCAGTCCAATTCAAGAATCAGCCCACCAGAACGTCGACATGCTAAAAGTGCAGAGTCAACAATAACAATATACTGTCCAATTCCCAATCTTGAAGAGCTATAATGAATCACAATAAACTGTCAATCAAGAGGCTAATGCAATTTGTCACAAGCGCTCCTTGTCCCTAGCAATTGTCAAGAGGCCAACATATGCATTCTTCAGTTGCCTTTCTCAGTGCCAATGATCATGTCAAAAAATTATTCCTCCTATCATCCCCCACAACATATATCGTACATTCTTTGAGAATTCCATCCTATCCTTGGGATCATGATGGAAAGTCCCGTTGACGTTGAAAAACCAAGGAGAAAAGGAAACCCTGACAGGGCGACAAAATGAGGAGAAGTTTGATCATTACAACTTAACAGATGGTATGAACATAGATTGAGCTGATTTCACAGGATTCTAAGCCAACACCACTTAGTTGGAAAAAGCCTTGGTGTGTTTCACCTTGTCCATGAGCTTATGGTGGTGGCTTGGGTGAGAGCACAACCAATTGATTCGTGGCATTGCAGGCACCTTAAGGAAAATTTAATTTGTATGATCCTTTGAAACGGAAATTTGTTGTATCCCAACTTCCCAAGGTAAGCCGAAGTGCAAATTACTTGCAAAGAGGGGTCCTACTTCATCTTCTCAGTAAATGGGTTACTTTCACCCTCCTTGAAGACTTGTGTGGGGAAAAGGAGGTTCATGTGTCCAACATTATTTTCAAAACTTTGTAATATGAATTGCTCAGTCAAACTATTTGTCAGTTACTCAGTTCCTTCTCGAATTTGCAAAACGACAAGAATTAGACAGAAGCTGAATTAGTAAATTGACAATGCCAACATGAAAGAATAAACCAACATGCAGACCATTTTGATGCAATGAATGGCACTTTGATTCTAAGGGAAGACGAAGTGGATATTTGCTTGACTAGCTTGGAAAGTATCAGCACGGTACTGAACACATTAAATTGACTGCAAAAAGTATTGAATAGAAAGGAAATGAACCAGAAAAACTAGCGCCGAGCCGTTAAAGCTATTAGTGTTCATCTCTCACACATCAATCACACCACCAGACATGAAGAAGAGCGGTTACTAATATTAGATATTCATAAGAGTATTCTAACAAGGTATAAATAAAGAGTTGAAAGCATTTCAAAAGGGCTAACAATATTCACATATGTTTGCTGCTAGCATTAGAAACCATGAATATTTTGCGGTTACAACTATACAATATTCAATCTTCATGTGAATGTTAACAAAATAGAAAGGCTATATCCCGAGGGGGTTAACGGCACAGACACCCAAAGAGAAACCTCGGGAGAATCATGTCAAAAGATATGCAAACACTAAGATGTATGAAACTTCAGAGATACAAGGAATTGATTCGAACATTACACAATGTTCTAAAAATCGCTAGACAGTAGGCGGGGCCGCGAGGAGGGGGGTCTAGGGCCTAAGCTGGGCCTAGTATTTTAAAGCAAAATTAATAGGACAGAGACAATGTAATTTAAATATATGAAAAAAAAGATTTCACATAATCAAATATCAACAATGTAATTTAAATTGATACTTAACAACAAACTAAGCTTCCAACTTACAGTGACACACACCAGCAACATGACGAGCACACACTCTCTCTCTCACACAATCGCACGACACACAATGTCACGCACACATACTCTCGTACTCGCTCACACATAGTCACACTCTCGCACGTTGACGCACACATTGGAGGAGAGAGACAGAGAGAAGAACCATTAATTTCAGAAATAATAATTTGGAAAAACAAAGGTCAAGGTGAGTGAGTACCTCTTGGTCTTCTTCTTCTTATTTCCAGTCCCCTCTCTCTCTCTCTCTCTCTCTCTCTCTCTCAATCTTAGTAGTCAAACGATTGTGGTGTTTGATGTGTTTATTAGGGTTTTTTCCCTTATTATTTCACAAAAATGACAATCTCACCCCTAGGCCTTCCGGGCCGGCTAGGCCCGGCCTACACCAAGCCTAAATTACTGTGGGATTTTTTCAAAGGATTAGGTGAAAATTCAAGCGGCTAGGCAAGGCCTGGGGCCTAGGCGGAGGCCTTGGAGGGTTTTCAGAACACTATTACATAACCTGGGGAAGTGGTCTCTTAGGTGCTTGAAAGTAATTATGCAATTCACACATCACTACAGAACATCAAATCATCCACAATTATGAACCAGTTAAATTGACCTACACTCTAGACCAATGGGCCAATGGCCTATATAGTACATTCTGTGAACTTAAATGTGAAACAAAATACAGAGCTCTCACATACAAAAAGTAAAAACCATTCAAGTGACGATATAGCACAAATAAATTTTCCAAATGACCGAGCAACATAAACAGAATGCATGTGGCACGTGTGTAAGCACCAGTCAAATATTTAAGAATCGTCCATACCTCATCCCTCTCATAGTTGTCACCGCTATGAGGATCAAAGAGAACATCACCAGTCGCCAGCTCAAAGCAAATGCAAGCAAGTGACCAAAGGTCGGCTGAAGTTGAGTACTTAGATCCAAGGAGAACTTCCGGACACCTATATTGCCTTGTCTGGATATCACTTGTAAATTGTTTATATGTCCAACAAGCATTCCCAAAATCAACCAATTTGCACTTAATGTCAATCTCAGCCAAGAGGTTCTGCCTCCTGGAGCGGCTCCCTCTCTTACGACCCTGATTTCCTTCATGACCATCCTCCTTTGCATCAGTGTGTGATGGTATATCTTTTAAATCTGAAGAATTCGTTTGTTCTTCAATAAAATCGCCATTTGATTTCTTGTTATGATGAGAATCTTCAATAGCAGGTGTTTCATTATCCACCTCTGTTTCCTCAGAAGTTTCCTTCCCCGCACAATTTTGAGCAGCCCGCTTAGCCTTTCTTTTAATTTTCTTTTTCTGGTTCTTTGTAAGATCTCCATTCAAACCCTTACCATCTTTCGAAGGCCCAGACTCAGACACAGTCTTAGTTTTACTAGTAGGAAGTATGAGAGGTGCACCAGACTTCGTTGGATCTTTAGAGGAATCAATCATAGACAAAAGCAATATATTCTCTGGCTTCAAGTCAGTGTGTATGATTGAAAGCTGACTATGCAAGTAATCCAAACCCACTAAGATATGGAAACAAATTTCTTTAACCATGTGTATAGGAATCCCTCGATAGTCTGAATACTTGATAAGAGTCAGAAGGTTATCACCCAAGTACTCAAAAACCATACATACATGCTGCCCATTTGGCCCCGAATGCTTGAAGTGATCCAAAAGCTTCACAACACATTTTTTGTCATCTGGATCTCCCTCAGCAATCTGTTTTAGGATAGTTATCTCGTCCATTGCTGCCTCAGTGTAATGCTGAGCACTCTTTTGAACTTTTAAAGCTACATATCTCTACAGGAAAAAAAATGGTTATAGGTAATGTCAAAAACTGTAGCCCAATTCATAAACTAATTAATTTTACACTAATTATGCTATCAATTTTCATTTTACACTAATTACATATATATACATGCATATATATATATATATAGAGAGAGAGAGAGAGAGAGGGAAAAAGAGTAATCTGGACCAAGATAGATTATTGGCATAATTGTTAAAAACACGAATTATGTAGTGTGTTTGACAACCCAATTAAGTTCTAAAAACGAAAAAAGTCTCGGCACTTAGTGTTTTTCATTGAGTTTAGTTTGATAATGCACCACTTCATTGAAAAAGCAGCTAAGCCTACTTGAAAAAGTATAAAAAGAAAGATATCACTGAATGAATGCAATCTATTTCAGTACTTAGAAACATTAATTTTGAACTGCAAATTCAATTACATAAAATTTTCAGTTTCATCAAACAAGGCCAAAATAAATCTCTGACAGAATGAGTAGATAAGACAAATTTTTCATAAAATTTGAATAAAAAAAGTAAATTGAGAATGAACAACAACATGAAATCTATATTCATAGAGAGAGAGAGACACACACACACACACACACATACATATTTTTATATATCTATAATATCATGCGGCTCCTGTCTCATACTTTTTGGCCCAAAACAAATATGCTCGTCCACTAATGTGGATACTTTCACCCATCGGATCCTCCAACCTCTCCCTTCTCCCTCCACTTCACATGGCCACATCTATTGAACCAATTTTGAAATTTGAAATTGAATTACTCTCTCTCTCTCTCTCTCTATATATATATATTCTCTCCAGTCCAATCCTCTCACATCTCCCTCTCTCTTAACTCTCCACAAACACTACGCCTCTCTCTCTAAGCTACCCCTCTCTCTAACCTTCTCATCGACAGGCACTCTTCCTCTTGCAAGGTATTCTCTCTCTCTCTCTCTCTCTCTCTCTCTCAATCCATCTTCGGACATAAACCCTCATCTCTCTCTTTCACTCTTAAAACATGGAATTGAAACCATATTATTTTGGTTGAGTAGTTTAATTTAAGGTGCATTATGTTTGTTAGTTAAGGGTTAACACTTGTAGTCTGTTTTATGATTGATTATAGCTCCATATTGCATAATTGAGTAGTTCAATTTCAAGTGCATTATGTAGGACAAGATTTTTTTTATTTTTTATTTTTATTTCCACTTCTGGGTTGTATTCAGTTTGATTGTGTGAGTTGGTTGTTCTAACATAGCCTTCATGAAAAGATATTAGCTTCTTACCTAGGATGATTTATTTTACAATGTGGTCAATTGCTACTTCTTGATATGGTTTCCATCGTGGTTGTTTTGAAACAAATTTTTATTGTGGCTTTCACCGTTCTCATTTGCTCACCATTTTTTGTCAATATGTTTATGGGCTGAATTCTAAGGGTTTATGTTTTGTTGGATTATAACTGCAGGTTATGGGTTTTGCTTTCTTTGTCATTTTAACTTCAAATGTCAAACATCTTCGAATCCCAATTAGAACCAAATCAAGTGAGTTCCTCAGATTTTGGGTTTTGCTTTCTTTGTCATTTTCAATGTTTTCTTGCAGTTGCAATTTGTTTAGTTATGTTATTGTGATCGAATGGTTGTGTGATTTGTGAAGTCAGAAAAATAAATTCTTCATTCGCAATTTCATGCTATGATTCAAATTTTTGTTCATATTTTGTGTGGAGGTAATTTCATTGAATTGGACACCACCACCACTACCACTTCCAGTGTTGACCACCTCATCTGCAGGCACCCTCTCTCTTTCAAGGTACTCTCTCTCTCTCTCTCTCTCAATTTCGTAGATATGGCTTCATATTGCATAGTTGAGTAGTTTATTTTGAGTGCATTATGTTTGTTAAATATTAATCAGTGTAGGAATGAATTTTTCATTTCCACGCTTGGGTGTTTTCCGAACTTATTCTCATTTTTACTATCTATCTTGATTCACTATAGATTCTGAGTTTTTACACACACTCTCTCGCTCTCTCTCTCTCTCTCTCTCTCTCTCTCTCTCTCTCTCTCTCTCTCTCTCTCTCTCTCTCACATTTCAAAAAATCAAACACAACCCTTCATTCTTCTATTTGTTTGAAATGTTTAGAAGGCTTCAATAGCCAAGAGGGTTGCTTATGTGAAATTCTAAGCAGTAGATGGGCTTTCTTTGAGATTTTTGTCTTGAAATAACGGTCAATTACTTTATGTTTTTTTGGTTGTTAATCTGTTTGATTCATTTGTTTGGTTTGAACTTTGATGCCATTGTCTTTTATGGGTTTCTTTGTTTTTTTGTTTACACTTTTAGGTCAATAAGGCGGATTCGAATTCAGAATTTAGCTTAATAAGGAGCTGGTTTACATCTATGGATATGAATATGAATATGAATGTATGTAAAAAAAAAAAAAAAAATGCAGGACATGGAGGAATGTTCATAGCGGTCGGTCAAATTTTACAATTTTAGGGAAGAATAGAAGGAAACTCTTGCAACAAAGAGTTGAAGTCATGACCAAAACACAAATGAGGGTGGTACAAGAGTTGGATAATGCATTGGTACAAAGAAACAATAAATGGCTTTGACAACATCCCACTTAAAAATAGTTATTAGGCAGCATAGATTTTGATCCTCATGCTTTAATCTCATTCTATGACATTAATTCATCATACACTTCTTTCTAGGGCCATTTTATACTCTCAAGAAAGTTAATGCAATGTGGGATTTAATCCTTTTATTTTTAGTTGCTGCATTTTGAAGAAGTTAATGCAATGTGGGATTTAAAATTTCAAATTTTTTTCTCTTTTCATTTTTGTTAGAAAGAAAAGGATCCATTGAAACCAAAACACCCAATTTCTGCGTTCTTCCTGTTCGCTAAACATAGAGATGAGTAGCTCTATTTGAAGAGAACAAGAATGTTATCATGGTAAATGAGAGACTTTTCACATTTAAGTTTTTCAGGCATTGGATCTATTCGAATTTGTGAACTTGAAAAAAGTATTTTGTAGGTTGCAAAATCCCAACTGAAGAATGGAAGAACAATTCAGAGAAGCATACAGATAATTTTGTTGCGTCAAGCTCTACTAAGGCATGATGCCCTCTGAGGGAGGTTTAGTTGCTTGCAACTTTGTATGGATTATTCATGAAGATGGAGTGTATATTTTAAAGGCATGATGTTCTGTTTTTACCGTAATTTCATTTTACCCTTTTATTGTGCCATTAACATTAACAATACCACGGCAACTTTGCAACTTTGTATTGTATATATTTGAGCATAGCATGTAAATGTAAAGTAAAAGGAGTGGAGAGCAACATTAACATTAATATTAACATTAACAATAACATACAGATTTTTGAATATCCCAAGCGAGCCAAACAGTGGAAAAATGGCCCCAGCCGAGCTTGGTCTGCACCACATAGCGTCCATGCTTGAAAGTATCACCGATTCGGACCGCATGGTAACCTCCACGCTTGTAATCGTCCGCACCTTCCTCCTCCGACGTGTATTCGCTCGTCTCGCTCCGATCATCACCGTTCCGCTCCTCCGCCATTCCCACTAGATCAAAACTCCACAAACCCAAAAAAACCTGTAATCGATCGAATTGGGCTTCAAATGAATCTGACAGATTGGCGAGTGAAAGTAGTGGGTGGGCCGGGGGTTTTACTTTAGGGTTTTGAAGTGGAGAACGAACACACACACACTCCTCTCTTTCTCTCTCTCTCTCTCTCTCTCTCTCTAGATTTGTTTTGTTTTTAGGCAGGCGGAGATGGGTTTTGTTTTGTCTTACCGGGAAATTAAAGAATGGGGAAAGTGACGCCTCTGATTTATTTTTGCGTACACTGTACCTTTATTCAGCTTAATTAAACTGAATATTCAAGTGTTTTACACACACTCTCTCTCTCTTGATTGGACTTTGGAGGAGTAAATTCATGTCTTTTTTTTTTTTTTTTTTTTATAAGGAATTCATGTCTTTTCTAGTACTATCAATTTTGGAAAAACTGGTCAAAATGTCATTAAAATAAATTTTATTGAGATTGAGAATAATTTAAAGTAGATATTGGGGATAAGTCTTTCTAATATTTATAGACCAAAATACCCTCGTCTTTATCCTCTAACCCTAGCCACCATTACCACCACCCACGCCACCTCCGGCAACCAGCCATGTCACCTCTAACGACATTCCCCTCGTGTCATCGGACCTCTGTCGACCTCCCCTTGCCTCCACCACACCATAGCCCTCGCCCTTTCTTTCTCCTATATTAGCTGCATTTTCTCTCTACAAACTGTGGGACTAAGATATATCAATCAGCATATATCGATTAGTTATAAAAAGAGAAAGAAAATTACAGTGGATGATTCGTCTTCTCAATATAGACTTTCTCTCTCTAACCTTCTTTTCCAGAAATCAAATTTGACTTAGGATATATCTTAAGTCAAAATTAGGATATATCCTAAGTGAATTTTCCCTTATGCTAGTAAATGTTCAAAATGCTCATTAAATGATTCACTACAACAAAAAACCCTTATTATGACTTTAAAAAAGAGTCATAAATGTATATTTATGACTCTTTTTTAAGTTTTTAAAATAAGTCATAACATTGCAGTCATAAATAAGTTCGAGTTTGTTAAAAAAGTCATAAATAATTATTACTTTTACAACAGTTCTAAAAAAATAGTCATAAAAAATGAGTGCTTTCACATTGTTTATGACTATTTTTTAATTGATACAGTCATAAATAATTTTCAAAAAAGTCATAAATAGCCTTTTAAAAAAGTCATAAATAATCTTTAAAAAAGTCATAAATAGCCTTTTAAAAAAGTCATAAATAATCTTAAAAAAAGTCATAAATAACCCTTTAAAAAGTCGTAAATAATCTTCAAATTAGTCATAAATAACCATTTAAAAAGTCATAAACAATCTTCAAAAAAGTCATAAATAACCTTTAAATAGTCATAAATAATATTTAAAATAGTCATAAGTAACCTTCAAAAAGTCATAAATAATCTTTTTATAGTCATAAATAATCTTCAAAACAGTCATAAATAACATTTTAAAAGTCATAAATAATGAAACTATTTATGACTTTAGTAGAACTATTGTTAATTTATGATTGTTTTTTATGAAACAGTCATATATAATATAAAACACATTTAAAGAAAAAAAAAAATTTGTTGATAATCTAACAATCAAGATTACACAATTCAAATACATCATCAAAACATGCATGTTACAAATCAACTCAAGAACCATATTCAAATATTAACTTCCTTCCAACCAAAATTTTTCAATAATCAATCTAATAATTAGTTATGTACAAGAAAAATGTAACAGTAACCACTAAGTATGTATTAAACCAACAAACCAATAATGTATATGTAACATTGTTAAAAAAAAATAATAATAAATAAATAAATAAAAACAAGATTAGTGTCTATTTAAACTCTTCAATCTCCGCTAGTACATCAACTTATGTGCAATATTTGTTCCATGTAGTCTAACTGTGTAACACTGAAACAAAAATGAAATCAATGTATTAGATTCTATATAACGAGTATATAATTTTCTTAAATTGTAAAAATATCGATTACCTGGAAAAAGGAAAAAAATGTTGAAATTTTCAATACTTAAATGTATTCTTGAATGAACTCAATGAACTCAAGTTGAAGTACATTTAGCTCGTGGCTTTCATATTTCACTTTTTGAGACAACTCTTTCATCTGAAAAAGTTCAGGAAAGAATGAGATGTTAAGGATGTATTCCCTCCCCCACAACAACACCACCACCACCTCCAACACATATGAAAAAAAAAATTCCACAATTTATAAATCAAAGTAAAACAAGAAGAAGAGAAAATTTGGCGACACATTTACAAAGAATACTATGATAATACCTTTATGTTGATAGATTTGGATGGATTCTCCATTATCACTTTCATGAAAAGTAACATATAGTATCCACATTCATAATTTCCTGGTTGCTTTGGTCCCTATGAATAAATGTATAACAAATATTAGACAAACAATAAATTACTGCAATCACAAGTCGTGGTAAAACTAACTTATCTTGGAATGAATGTTGACCTAGAATTTCTAAAACTTTCGACAGAGTCTCCTCTATAAATAGAACCTCCCAAAAATTTCAAACAATGAAAACATACCCAGCAACAATTGAATAACCGCAACATACATTATATCAATACATTAACCATAACATACTCAGTATAATTTAAACAGCTACCATTATATCTACCATGTTTTTATTCAGATTTAATTACCTTTACGAATTGCCAAATTGGTTTTGGCCTTCTTTTCCCTTTGAAATTTAAAGCCTTGAGTCCACTTCAAGACAATATTAAAAGTTAAAATTAGATAATAAAACGTCACTTTAAGACAATATTCTCACACACAACGATTACAACACGAAAAATTATTAGAAAATTCGATGACTAAGCGTCCACAACTTTCTACGATGCAACCACAATAAGAGGTAATTAATTATAATATAACTTCTAAACGCAAGAATAAAACACCATAAAGTATTTTATTTTATTACACCTTATGTTCACCACATCGGCCACCTATCCATGGTCCAGCCTACACATATATCCCATGTGTCTCCTAACGTAATACTAACTCCCACTCCGGTCCCAACTCCCATGGGGTATCACTGGGATTTGAGTATACACTGAAAGGCTAGTCCTTACGTTCTTGACGTCAATAAAACAATGTCTAGATACACATGAAATAGACCAACAAGCCGGGCATAAGGCTTAAAATAATGAAGAGACGGGTCATCCACGTAGCCGCCGTCTAATAACACAAGGACGGGTCATCCACGAAGTCGCCGCCTAAAATCATAAGGAGCAGTGGTGAACTCTAAGGATTTTCTATCGTTCATACATCCACGTTTTTCACAAAACTCTACTTCATAAGAGATTCATATATCTCAACTCAAATTTCCGTGAAAATTATATTAACAGCTACATGTTCACACAGATTCATAACCTACACAAAATCACACAGTCATAATTTCACAAAGCTCAACTATACATGAGAACTCATATCTTTCTATGTACAAATAAATTAATTTATATTAACGAACACGAAATCACACAAAAAATATGATATAGCAAATACGCTTATTTTAACATTCATAAAAATGCTACTGTAATATGAATTTTATGCCCAAACGGTGCAGAATTGGGAAAAATACCATTAGATGAAAGTTGTCCAGAATTGCGTTTCCTACAGGCCTACGCGAACAGAATCACGAAAACTGTAACGTATGATTTATTAGGAATTATCTACTAAAATCTGATCCGTGAAAATCCCAAATCCGAAAATTGAATAATTGCTCAAATGTATATCCAAGGCTCATCTATAAATCTCAAATCATAACTTCAATCATTGTAAATAAAAACCTAAATCTCATAACCCATAACCATACTAATTTAATAATCTATCCATTTAAATTTCAATCAAACGAGATTGAAAGAAAATAACAAGTTAACTCACCGATTTAGGACTTCAATGTTGATGAAGATTCGCAAAACAATATTTGGGGTTCCTCTTTTCTTCTCTTATTATATTCTTCTTCTTCTTCTTCTTCTTCACTCTCTCTCTCTTGACTGCTCTATTTTTCTCATGTCTCTCTTTTCTTTTCTTTTTGTTATCAAAACCCTAGGAGGTATATTATGTATGTATATATGATACACCTACATATACTATAACACAAACACACAAAATGCTAAAAATCCCGTTTTTTGTCTAGGGGCCTCACAAAAAGGCTTTATATGGGCCCGAAATACATTCTAAAGTTCTAAAATGAGTGACCCAATGGGTGTACATAACCCGGGTACTTAATTTAAATGTTAAAAACACAAATTAACACATTCACGTGCCTATAATCACTACAAAAAAATAAACAAATCAATTCTTCAATGACTTGTTCAACTTAAGTTTTTACAACTTAACTCCACCACTTAGCTCTATAAAATTTCACACAATAATTAATGAATAAAATAAATACACACATATAAATAAATAACCATGGTTGTATACACAAAAATTTAGGTTGTCTCATTATTTTGTTTTTTTAAATGAATATTTATATAAAGAAAATACGGGGTGTTACATGTATACCAAGTGAAATTTCATTTAAAATTTTTATACAGTGCACATTTTTCTAATCAAGAATCTTAACTTTAAAAATCTTAAAATATTATCTTTTTCACTATTTTTTCCAAAAAATAGTACTTTGATTCTAGAATTCAAAGAAAAAGAGTCATAAAAATAAAGAATATTTATGACTACCCAAAAATGAAGTCATAAAAGTCTTGTTATTTATGACACTTTTCTAAATACTTATTATATATGACACTTTTCACAAACATGTCATAAAAAATCTTATTTTTTATGATAATTTTCAAAAAACTGTCATAAAAAATCTAATATGATTCTTAATAAAATCTAAATTTGTGACACTAAAAGTAACTATCAAGTGTTAATAGTCCAATTTCAAAAAGTAATTTCTTAAAAACTAGTCTCTCAAAGGTCGATTTAAGTGAAATTTCACTTAATATTCATGTAAAGATTTAGTGAAATTTCACATAATATTCGTGTATGCCAAGTAAAATTTCACAAAATATTTTTGTACAGAGGACCTTTCCCTAATCAAGAATCTTAACTTTAAAAATCTTAGCATATTGTCTTTTTTTCACTATTTTTCCCAAAACAGTACTTACGTTTGATTCTAGAATTCAAAGAAAAAGAGTCATAAAAATAAAGAATATTTATGACTACCAAAAAATGAAGTCATAAAAGTCTTATTATTTATGACCATTTTCAAAAAAACTGTCATAAAAACTCTTATTATTTATGACCATTTTCAAAAATCTGTCATAAAAACTCTTATTATTTATGACCATCTTATTATTTATGACCATTTTCAAAAAAAACTGTCATAAAAAATCTTATTATTTATGACCATTTTAAAAAAAACTGTCATAAACAATCTTATTATTTATGACTAATAAAAAAAATGGTCGTAAATAAAACACCACTTACCAATCTTATGACTATATTTGCAAAAAGAGTCATATATGTTAGAAAAAAGTATTTGTTATGACTTTTTTTTAAAAATAGTCATTAGCCCAAAATAAAAAAAAGTCATAAAAAGGGTTTTTTCTTGTAGTGATTGTTTGCATCTTGGTGAACCATGATGTATTGTGAAAGGAGATTGGAAAAGATATCCATACTATTTTCAAATGCTTGATGAGATTAAAACCAAAGAGTATTTTTAGTTGAGGACATTTAGAAATCTTAAGAGAAATTTCTCTTAAGAGTTTGACATGGCTTCATTTTCTCTGTACAAATCATGGGACTGAGATATATCAATCAGTATATATTGATTAGTTATAAAAAGAGAAAGAAAATTATAGTGGATGATTCATCTTCTCACTCTAGACTTTCTCTCTCTAACCTTCTTTCTCAGAAATCAGAAATCCTAAGTCAAATTTGACTTAGGATATATCCTAAGTATTTTGAACAATTAAATGGTGATGATCTGTTTTGAAAAATCAAATTAGATCCAGGTCTGGTTTGGTTGTGGTGATGGTGTTGGTGGTGGTGGTCGACGGTAGTGGCGGCGATGGTGTTGGTGTCAATGGCAATCTATGTTTGTTTTGGTGGTAGTGGACGGCGATGGTGGTGGCGATAGTGTTAGTTGTCGTGGTGGTCGCTGTGGTGGTCGTCGGATGTAATACCCTATATTTTTATTGTACTTTTATACCCTTTTGATATAAATGAGATTCAGCATACTTGTATTTATATTTTCTAAAATTTCAGTTTCAATCGATCGAACTTCCTTTGAGCAATCGAACTTATGTTTCTTCAATCGATCGAACCTACTTCGATCGCTTGAAAAGCTACTTACCTGAATTATGATGTGGAACCATTTCTCAAGCGATTGAACCCATCTCAATCGATCGAACCATGACCGACATGTTCTTAATCGATCTAACTCACTTCGATTGATCGAACTTGTTATTATTAGTATATACAAACTGCCACTTGCTCCCTCTCTCTTTGCCTATATATATGTATCACTCACATACATACACATGTTTGGCTGGTTTTAAGAGAGTTAGAGAGAGAGAGATATATACCATTATATATACACAATCATATATATATATACACACAAACTCTCAGAAAGAGAGGAGAAGAGGAGAAGAGGAGAAGAGGAAAAGGAGCAGAAGGAGGAGACAACGAGGAAGAGAAAGAGCAAAGGAGGAGAAAGAGGAGAGAGAGAGAGACCACCCGAGCACCACCTACAGTCACCACACACGTCGCCAGCATCACAAACGTTAACGGTGAGTGCCTATACTCACCTAGTAGCGTAGATATATTGCTATATATATATATGTTTCAGCAAGAAAGAACGGACCCCGAATGTATGAGAAAGGTCCAGTTCAATTTGGAAAAAGATGCAGCCTCAATTGATCGAACCGCTTTCGATCAATTGAACACAGACACACTTCAATTGATCGAACATTGCTCAATCGATCAAACTTTAATTTCCTCAATCGATCGAACTTAGTTTAATCGATCGAACTTTATTTTTTGTCAATCGATTGAAATGACTTTAATTGAAATGACTTCAATCGATCGAACATGACATTTTGTTAAATTTTTTGGTTATTTATATCTGATGGACTGCTAATTCGGGTTATATCAGGCATTGATGTTTAGAAGCGGTATTGGAATAGTACACACGTGGAATAATGGGTTAATGCATTAAACAATGGAACCATTTGATTAAGGTTGAGATATTAATGAGATTAAAAAGCCGTCATGCTTAGTTGTAGGTCTATCGACCGTAGAAGTCAATACTATTTATATTTGTGCGTATGAATGTGGTCGCTAAGATCGTATGATGTTGGGTGTGAGATCCCAAGGTGCTGGGATAGGATTGGGACTACGTGTCAGGTTTTACATATAATAGAGTTGGACTGCGTGTCAGATTTAGGAGGGTATGTGATATAGGACTTCGTGTCGAGTTTAATATATCGGGGTTGGAGAGCCGTAGCATATTGGGGCTGCGTGCCGTAGTAGCATATCGGGGCTGTGTGCCGTAATAGTATTGTGGTATTGCTGAGTGCTGTGGTATTGCTAAGTGCGGTGGTATTGCTGAGTGCTGTGGTAGAGCTGAGTGTTGTAGCATGATGGAGCTGAGTGCTGTGGTATAGTGGAGCTGAGTACTGTAGTATGTCAGGGTTGCGTGCTATATTATATCAAGGTTGTGTGTCGTCGTAACATATCATGGCGGGTTAACTGAAACGTTGGAGCTGTGTGTCAGGATTTGATAGCTCGTATGGTGTGGGACTACTTGTCTGATTTATGTGTTAGAGATTGGGACTACATGTCGGGTTTGAAAAAGTCATGATTATTGGGCTACGTGCCAGGTTAGAAAGAGATTGTCAAGGAATGAGTTGAGTATTGTGAGAAGTAAGGCTGGGTACGTGATGTGGACCCGAGAGTCCATGTTATGATGAGATTTGGTTGGGATGATATCAATTAGATATATTGAGTTGGTGCATTCATGAATGTGAATTAACGACGAGATGATTCTTAATAATGCTATTGTTATATATGCTGCAAATCTATAGATACTCTGTTAGTCTTTGCATTCACTCGGCTTTCGTAACTGATAGCATTTTTGCCGCTGGATATTCGACGTCCTGTTAGCCAGGTTATGAGTATGCAGGAGATGCATACATGGATAGGGGATAAGAGGATGAAGTCTATGATAAAGGAGGCTATGCTGGTGCTGACTACTACGCAAGCTAAAGATTTGGAGCTTGCTGTTGATAGTTTATACTTATATTTTTAGAGACTCTGTAATAGTTATGATTATAATTGGCGTATATTGTCATAGTACTTTAATTACGTTCTTTAGCTACTTAAGGTTTGTAATAGTTTAGTATTAAAATATGATTATATATATCGAACTTAGAATTTCCAAATGCGTAGTTCGTTCCATTACTCTGATGGTTTGACTTTGGTTGTGGACAATATGGTGACTTTCAACTGTTATGGCCTACGGATTCAAAAAGGAATTTATTTTTTTTCTATTTTTATTACCGTGGGGCATGACAAGATTTTTGGTATCAAAGCCTAGGTTTAGTAGTCACGCTCACAAATTGTCCCACATTTCTTGAGTTTGAACCTTAAGATTTCGTTAGATAGGGGTTGACTCTAAGTTTGTGTTTTGGAGATCGTCCCTATGGAGTTCTCCGTGCTATTACTGTAATAATAGTTATAGCTATTATGTTTAGTTGTGGATTACTTTCTATGATTATTTCTGGCTTGACGACAACCCGATAGACGTCAGTGTAGGTACCCAACCCTACTGCATCGATGGCAGGAATGCCTATAAACACAAATTGCCCGTGCCCATGGGCATGACACAAAAAATAAATAAAAATAAAAGACAAATTAATAAATGATATTTAGAAACAAAATTTAATTTACAAGTAAATTAATTTCTCAATCAGAATGTACACCAGAGTTATTAGAATATTGGAATTTCCCAATTCCCAAAATCTCAAACAAAAGAAAAATGAAACGCTCTCGGGCTACTTCGAATTTATATCGATTGCTTCGAATATATTCTTCTTTCAGTAAATGATGAACCTACAAAATAGTTCAAAGATTGAAAATATGTTTCCAACCGAAAAAGAATGCATGCTCCCAATTTACTTCACTTGCTCACATCAACTGAAAGAAAAGGAAAAAAAAAACTCCAAACCACATTTTATTGTTCCTAAAGGTATCTTATCATCTTAGAGAAGTTAATGGAAACCACATTGTCAAGAACCATAATAAGCACAAAGAATAGTGAAAATTTTAGAATTAGTGCCAGACCTACAATCTTACATCCATTCAGACTTGCTTTTACACAAATTTTCTACCTTTTCAAAAATTCTCTTGGTCCAGTGAACAATATCAGGTCATTAAGGGACCTCATTCAAAGAGCAAAAAAAAGATGTTTCACATGTATGCAAAGAGGTGAAAAACAAGAAAGCACACGTACAATGCATCATCTTTAAACTACTTCTAGAGTTTTAGAGGAAGGAATCCACAAAAATTGCACTTTGACTCAGTCACATAGCTTTGTCCTATTTAGCAAAGCATGTCAGATATATAACTTATCTCCTAATATATTAGCATATATATGTTAGTCCAGAATAGCTATTATTGACAGCAAATGAAGACAATATAAGAGCTTCTCCAAGGTCACAATGGACAATAGGATACACTTTTATTCAAACCTCAACCAATTATAAATTTGAGCATTAATATGTTATCAGATACACTTTTTGCATCAAAAATCATTAGCATCTTTCATAAATGTCATAGTAGACAAGTATACGATTCTTTTATCTTCTGTCCAAATCTACATTGAAGAAAGAATTGTGCAAATAATAGAATTTTACCTTTTCCATGTTCTTTCAGGTATTATTCTTTGGTTCAAGGCCAACCCATAAGCAAAATAGATCAACTACGGCTTGAAGAAGCCCATATATAGTGAATCATTCCGATGCTATGATCACTTGTGCATCAGAAAAGAAATCGACATAGTTTTAATTTATTACCTAGAGATGGTCCTCGGGAATAAGAATAACAAAGGCAAAAGAAAGAAAAATAATGTTGCAATTTCAATCATCGAAGCTATAAAAAATATATAAAAACAATTGTAAATGACCATGATGGAGTTCAAAGTAGATCAAATTAGTTTAACGGAATGGAAAAGCAAATTAGTAAATTCAGCATATATTTGTTATGACAAACAAATCCTACATGCAATATGTGGACAAGTATTTCTACCTTTTCTCCAATTCGGAAGTAAATTTAAACTTAGATTGGTCTTCTTTTCAATAGTCTTTTGGCCACAACATGAGAACTATCATTCAGAAGCAAAACCAATTCAAATGTATACTAGAAAATCAAGGAGGAAATATTAGGTGCAGCATATGAGCTAAAGGATACCTCTGTGTAATGGGTGAAAGATATGTAAATATTTGTTCACTAAATCCATGACTAAGGTTAAGACTACCAGCATAAGATCGCTTAACCATAAATGGAGAAGTGGTTATAGCTCCTAAATTCTGGCAAAAAAAATGCAAAAGCCACTGAAATCCTTGGTGAAATATTCTATAGCTGCCATAACATGCATCATATTCCCTAGTGGATCAGAAAAGACACCTTGAATTGAAAATGGTGAAGGAGGGCGAGTAACGACTGCGTTTGTCGGCAAAGTTGAGCAACATCACCTGCAAGCACCATAGACTATTCAGTCTGATCAATAATATGAAGTTTGAAAGGAAGAAGAAAGAAAACACTTCGTAGGAGTAAAGGGAAAGAAAAAGAAAAGAAAAAAGACAACATAACATACACTTTAAGGAAAAGTTATTTTCTTCCTACCAAGATCACCTAAGCTGTTGTACAGCTCCTTTATTTAAGATCTGTTTGTTCCACATGCCTCTTCCAGTGCTGTTGTGACAATGGTTCCACCAATTTTGAGCTCCTACTTCATCATTGCAAATTGTGAGCATTCAATAACCAAAGATATGTGTGTTATATGCCCCATTATAGATCTGGCCTAATCAATCAGAGAACATAATATTGCACTTCTCTAAATGAAAGCTGTATGTCCCAAACTCAACCCTCAAGTATGCCAAAATAGTAGTTCATCAACAGGTTAAATACGGAAATAAACTCGCATCTATCACTAATGTTCCACAAAAATTGTTAAAAATAAAATTTCTGCCTTGACAATGTATTTGTTGTATTAAGATAATGACAACATAAGTGTAACTCAAAATCAAACCCGTATGAGAAAACAATAGAAAATGAGTTTAGCCAATAATGACCCCTAGAAGATTGAATTAAAAACTGAGTGAATCCCAAAATTTCAACATAATAATATTCATAAAAGAAATCAACCTCAAATCCAAGAGAAATATATTTATAGGTCACACATTAAATCGAGGAAATGAGAGCAGATATACACAAGGTAGCCATGGGACATGATTACAAAATGCCCACTCAAGAGATGACTTACTTCAAGTAAGTAGTAATTCAATACAATTTACCAATAAACACAAATTGCTCGTGCCCGCGGGAAACATCAAAACTACTTACTTCATTTTGTCCAAATTTGAGGCCATCCCCCTGAAATCTATAAAAGGCCAACTCTAACCATATCATTTTCTTGATATGGTTAAATCATGAGGTATTATTTCCATAACCGAGTTGTAAAAGGAAATCACTTCATCAATCTATCAATTCTACATGCAAAGGATATTTTGCTCCACCAACAACAAATGGAAAACTATCAAAATGGAGAACAAATGGACAATAAATTAGAGTAAAAAGGGGCTAGACGGTAGTGGGCTGACCTCCCACACTAAACAACCAATACATTTCTTTTCCTTTTCATAACCCGAATGGATCCTAAAGGAAAAACTAGAAACCAAGAAAAGAATACAACAATGGACCAGTAACACGAACCATAAGGTCAGGTTAAGTTAAAACCTCACCTGAGTATCCACAACATTATGCAACTTGATTCCAAATTGAAAATGCAATGCCTATAAATAAGAATAAGAAACAAGGACATCAAATACGAAACAATTTATTTTAAAATGTCAAAATGCAGAAGCAAATAACATCAAATTAGAGACCGTACTATCTCGTTTGCAATCGTGAATAACTTTAGTAATGTACCTAGACTCAAGTGCAGGCTTACATGCTTTCATAAGCATCTCGCCAGCCTGAGTAACATCAACCAGATATATAGCATTTGGTAAGGCAAGCTGCAAAAAAATAAAAAAATAAAAAAGGGGGAATGCTTTTAGATCAAATAAAAGGCCGATTCTTACTATACATATAATTGTGGGACGTGTTATGATATTCATTAAATCCATGACTTACCAAGGTAGTCATCATACTATAGCTAAGCATAGCACTTTGAACAACCAAACATGACTTACCAATGGCATATTTTGAAACTTCAAACCGCAAGGGACAAGAAGCATTGACTACATATGTAGCAACCTGTATTTTCGCGTCCCTATTAATAAATAAAAATGTCAATTTTATTTCATTAATGTGTATCATTTTTTTTTGTTGTTGTGATAATCTTTCCATAGAATTATTGGCACTAGTATTATTAATTTGATAACTCAATGCCATTTTATTTTGCTACTGTGTATTAGCGTTAGTAGGATTATTATCTGAATAATTAACACGTGTGTGGACATTTATAAATACCATGTCTTTAATTTTGTAGTCCTTAGTAATTTTTAAGAGTGTTATATTAGTGCTTAAGACTACACCCCTAAGTTACCCTATGATTTGGGATAAGAACCATTAATAAAATGTAGTATCACATCGCTTATATTTTTATCCCTAATGATTTTATTTGGGATATTTTAATTAGCTAACTGACCAAACTAGACTAACTAGACTGAATTAACTATCATAACTAATCAACTGACTGATTGACATTCAATCATTAAAATCATGTGGATGTAAATGTGAGATGTGTGCTTAAGCTTTAACCAAGCAAATTCATGTGGTAAATTTGTGAGTGAGGTGTGTTCAAACCATGACCACTTACCTTACCAAATTTACTTACTGATTGACATCAATCACTATTTTCGTATGGTGCAAAATGTGTATAGTGGGTGCAATCCTTGACCACGAAGTGGAAGCTTGGCTCCAAAAAAAAAAAACAAAAAAATCAAATAAAATAAAATTTCTTATATATAGCTAGCATTATAACACACTCACTTAGAACACAAAAAGCTCTCAGTAGCTCTCTCTCTTTCATTTCAATCACACGCACATTTATATGTACATTCTGGGAATCAAAAGGGAGAGGGAAATATGGAAGGATTATTATCACAGTAAGAGCTCCAAATCTAGTATAGCTCAAACTTATATTACAGATATTTACGGAATCTTTCGGTCTCTTAGTCCCGTCACTACAAAGAACGGTGAGTCTCTTGAACCCACTCTTAATGTACTTTAAGTCATTACGCGCTATCCGTATGGTTCGAAAATAAGTGAATATGTATAGATATGTATATATAGCCATGGAGGTACAAAATTAGTGGTACCAAAAATGTTACGAAAACTTATTCTGTAAATTAACAATGAAATATTAGGATCCCAATTAGTCCCCCTTGAAATAGTTTGTTGATTGGTTAGTTCCTTGACCCCAAGGTTGAGAGTTTAATACTTACTACATACATATAAGTTTGTAAATTATTATTTTTATCATAAAAATAAATAGTAAATATATTAGTATAAAATAAGTGTTAAAAGTACTTATTTACTCTATTAAATTCTGTATTATTGTTAACATGTTAGAGGTCATTTTCATATAGTTTTGTAATTTATCAATTATAAAACTAGGACTTGATGTTGTTAATAAATAAATTAGTGGTCGTTTAACTAATATTTTAATTATTTCAAAATACATTTGGTACTTCTAAACTTATGGAAAAATAGCAGAATTGTATTTTAATGCCTTGTTTCTATTAAAAATAATGTCAAAGCATGTACCCTCTACTTTTATATATTTATGTCATTAAGAAGGGTGTTGTGACTAAATTTATATATTATTTTATCTTCTAAAAATTGTAAATTCTATGGCACCGAAAATTACGCCGTCAGTTTCCTAAAATCAAATTAAGCTAAATTGGTTCACTTGATAATAATCACATGTTTAAAAACAACCACTGTCATGTTAAAGAAAATCGTAAATGGAATAAGTCATACACGTGCATAGTCGAGTTGGCATGTTGGAAAGGGGCCGTTTGGGTCGACATATATGTCTTGTGAGAAGTAAGTAATGAAAGGGTGTTTCGAATTGTGTCACCTTAATTATTCTAGGCCGATTCGGATACGGCAGATTAATTAGGAAGGATTGAGCCCAGGCCGATTCGGATACGGTAGGTCAATCAAAGTCTTGTGTCAACTTAATTATTCCAGGCCGACTCGGATACGGTAGATTAATTAGGAAGGATTGATCCCAGGTCGATTCGGATACAGCAGGCCAATCAGGTCGTGTCCAGGCCGACTCGGATACGGTAGACCGATCTAAAAACAACGGCCTCGTGCCGGATGGTTCTGGCGAACCGAATGAGTCGAGAGGTTGTGGTCAATATAAAAGAGTCAGTAAGGTGAGGTGGTTACATTGTTCATGCACGGTCTTATATAATTGATTTAATTATTCATTTATTGTTTATATGTGACGACTAGAATAATGGATTACCAGTACTGTAAAATACTAAATGCAAAGACAGTTAATGTGTTTTTATATACATTGCTTGTATGTTCATTATGCTCACTCGGCTTTCATTAGCTGATGACTTTATTTTGTCCTGGACACCCAAAATGTCCAGGAGATGGCTATACAGGATTATATGATTATGCCAGCTAGAGAAGTCTGCAGAGCTGCTTTTATAATTTATTAAAGTTGTAATAAAAGATATGAATAATGTTTTAATTTGAATAAGGCGGCTTGTGCCTTAAGAAATACTTTTATTTGAGACAATGTAATATTAATTAAGTTTGTAATATTGATTTCATTTTCTTCTTTGCTGCTTTACATACTCTGTTTTCTGGTACATGTTAAGCTAAGTACAGGACAAGCGATCCCTCACCTGTCATGACGTACGGGTCCAAAATGGAAATGAAATTTTTTTTCCTTATTTTGCTACGCTGGGGCGTGACAGGATTTTTGGTATCAGAGCCAGGTTGTATTCTTAGGCATAAGCCTAGACATAGGTTGTGATAGCAAAAGGATAGGCATAGTCGAGTGTCCTCGGTACTTAGGATCCGACATCCAGATATATTAAGATTAGCCCTGATATAAGATAGTTTGCTTTTGTCAAGTCATTTCCATGGACCCATACCTTGTTCCAGATGATTTTGGAGGGCACGTTATTGGCCCTAATGGGATAGAGCCACTCGATTGGGAGCTGTACGTCACTTTGATACGATACCAGGCCACCGTTAGACTGGAGAACCATGTGTGGCAGGAGATTCACGTTGAGGGAGTTGTGGATTTGAGGCGAGTTCAGTTAGAGGCCCTTTACCATGCTTGGACAGATAGATTGATAGCTGATGAGAGGATCAGAAGGATCCTTGACCCTGAGATCTACGTACCCCTCGAGATGGATATGGTCCAGGCACATCTAGACTTTTTAGCCGCTGCAGTTATACCACCCCCAGCTATGGCTCCCGTGGCCGCTCCACCTGTCGAGCCCATGATTGATGATGATGATGATGATGATAATGAGGATGACGAGATGGATGGAGTGGTCCCCGTACTGATGGAGGGGATCATAGACGAGGAGGATGAGATGGAGGCCGAGGTTCATATCATCGAGTTACCTGAGCCACCACCTGAGCTACCTGTTGAGCTCGATGTTATTATGGAGGATGCCCCACCCTCCGTATCTGACGATGATACCATCTACCGAGCTGTTGTTCGCCCGACTCGTAGGCCCAGAGTTTGGCGTCGATGGCCCGCTGCCTTTGCTAGGCACCCTTAGGTGTTCTTATTTGGTCTTGTTGTAAATATTGGACTGGCAGTCCCCCTTTTTGTTATTGATGCATATATAGGTAGCACTAGGGTGCATATAGGGCAATGACTCCCGTATTTTTGTATATCGGACTGATAGTCCCAAAAATCTCACTTTTGACTAGATAGAAGCATTAACTGGACATACTTGATGTAACTGCTTACAGAGATATATATAAAGAAATATTTTTGGAATCTTGTTTTAATAATTGTACTTCTTATTATAATTGTTTAAAATTGCTAACATTTGTACTATCAGGACTTAAGATATAGTATGGCAAGAAGGAGTCCCAGAAACCACGGTTTGATCGAGGGAGCACCCCTAGCTGCCGATCCAACTGGCATGTTTGAGGCGTTTATCCGGCGAATTGAACGGATAGGAGAGCTGACCGCCCAGAGCAACAGAAATCGAAACGATCAAGGGAATGTATTACCACCTCGTCAAACGGGAGATAAACGATTGGAAAGGTTCCGTGCCTTGCGACCAGAGCAATTCCCTGGCACTGCCGAACCATGGAAGGCCGAACAGTGGCTAAGGAAGATGGATCACATCTTCGAGACAATGGATTGTACTGACCAGGAAAAGAAGAGGTTGGCGACATTCCAGTTGACATATGCTGCTGCGGATTGGTGGGAGGCAGTGAAAGCCACCATGGGAGAAGACGCTGTATGGGCAATGACATGGACTACATTCAGGAGAAAATTTTTGGAAAAGTATTTCCCAGCGACCGAGAGGCACAAGCGAGAAAGAGAATTCATGGACCTGGTCCAGGGAAACAAGTCAGTACAAGAGTACACAACTCAATTTGAGAGGCTATCCAGATTTGCTCCACATATGGTGGATACGGATGAAAAGAGAATCCGAAAATATAATCAAGGGTTGGCTCCGCCTATTCGACGTATGACTATCGGGCACTTGGACAAAACATTTGAATCTCTTGTGGAACTGGCCACCGAATTGGAAGAAGACATGCGATCGAGCCGCAAGCAATTTGACTTCCGCCCACCACAAAAAGGAAAATTTGGGAACAAGCAACCATATCGCAATCAGGGTCAGAAGAGGACTTTCGATGGGAACCAAAAACCTCAGCCAACCCCCTATCAGACTCGGCCACAATCAGGCACAGGAGGGAGTACTAGTAATTGTTTCAATTGTGGCATCCCCGGTCATCTATCTCGGGATTGCAAAGCACCAAGGCGTGATAATCGTCAGAATACAGTGTGCTATAATTGTGGCAAGACTGGTCACGTCAGCAAGTATTGTCGTGCCCCCAAAGGAGGAAGCTATGGTCAACAGGGACAGGCGCAACTAAATGCTATCATTCCTGATGCCGTAGGTTATGAAGAAGGTAATTATGAAGAAGCTGGGTATGAGGGAACCCAATATGAAGAGCAGCATGAGCAGCAAGTCATGGAAGGTACTTTAACACTTTATAATCATTGTGTGAAAGTCTTATTTGACACGGGTGCCACACACTCTTTTATTGCTGCCAAAATTCTTCCAAATTTGAATATAGTACCTCAGAAGTTAGACATAGCTTTGAATGCCATCTCACCGTTAGGAGCTACTGTTACACTAAAACATATATGCAAGGGTTGTCCTGTACACCTAGAGAATCGAAATCTTCCAGCTAATTTGGTTGTCCTAACAATGAAGGAATTTGATGTGATATTAGGAATCGACTGGCTTACTAAGTATCACGCTAAGTTGGATTGTGCTAAGAAGAGTATTACTTTTTCGGTACCTGGAGGTCAACTCTTTGAATTCCAGTGTAACCCTATGAGTGATACATTCCTCACCAATTGTCTAGCTAACATCGAGACTGCCAGTATAGAAGTGGCTATCTCATCGATACCCATAGTCAGAGACTTCAAGGATGTTTTTCAGGATATCTCTGGGCTACCACCTAAGAGAGTGATCGATTTCTGCATTGATCTAGTGCCGAGCACTATCCCTATATCCAAAGCACCTTACAGAATGGCCCCTACAGAAATGCTGGAGCTAAAGAAACAAGTTCAAAAACTTGAGGATCTGGGATTTGTGCGCCCAAGTACATCACCCTGGGGAGCACCAGTGTTATTCGTGAAGAAGAAGGACGGATCACTTCGGTTGTGCATTGACTATAGAGAATTGAATAAAGTCACTATCAAGAACAAGTATCCTTTACCCCGAATAGATGATCTGTTTGATCAATTGCAAGGAGCCACGATCTTTTCCAAGATAGATCTACGGTCGGGGTACCATCAGTTACTCGTACGACCTGAGGATGTACCAAAGACAGCTTTCAGAACGAGGTACGGTCACTATGAGTTCTTGGTAATGTCGTTTGGATTAACGAATGCTCCGGCAGTGTTCATGGATCTGATGAACAGAGTGTTCAGGCCTTACTTGGACCAATTCATCATAGTCTTAATTGATGATATCTTGATCTATTCAAGGACAGCTGAAGAACATGAACAACATTTGCGACTCACATTACAGACACTTCAAAGTCATCATTTATATGCGAAGTTCAGTAAGTGTGAGTTTTGGCTTCAAGAGGTAAAATTCCTAGGGCATGTGGTCTCACAACAAGGAATTACTGTAGATTCATCAAAGACTGATGCTGTTTCAAATTGGACTCGACCAACCAATCCTACAGAAGTCAGAAGTTTCCTTGGACTTGGGGGTTACTATCGGAGATTCGTAGAAGGATTTTCAAAAATAGCAGCCCCTCTGACTAGTTTGATTAAGAAAGATGTGAAGTTCGAATGGAATGATAAGCGTGAGCAGGCTTTCCAGGAATTGAAAGAAAGACTTACCACGGCACCAGTACTAGCAATACCAAGAGATGGCGAGAAGTTTTCTATTTTCAGTGACGCATCCTATCAAGGATTGGGATGTGTACTTATGCAAGACGGCAAGGTTATTGCTTATGGTTCAAGGCAGTTGAAGCCGAATGAATTGAACTACCCGACTCATGATTTGGAATTGGCAGCAGTAGTGTTTGCCCTTAAGATCTGGAGACACTATCTATATGGAGAGAAGTTTGATTTGTTCTCCGATCACAAGAGTTTGAAGTATTTATTTACTCAGAAAGAGCTGAATATGAGGCAACGCCGATGGATGGAATTGATTAAGGACTATGACTTCACGTTAGAATACCACCCTGGTAAAGCTAATGTAGTCGCAGATGCCTTAAGTCGAAAACCTCGAGGAACGATTGCATCTCTAATGGTTAGGGAATGGAAAGCTTTGGAAACGATAGCTGAATTTGATGTTCAGGTGTCTACAGAAGGCGAAGGACAACACTTTGGATGTCTTATAGTACAACCGACACTTATCAGTCGTATTTTAGAAGCGCAAAAGAAAGATGCCGATCTTCAACTGTGGTTTCAGAAAATATCAGCAAAGGACCCAGGGGAATGGAAAATTGGGACCGATGGAGCACTCCGGTGCAGGAACAGATTATGTGTGACCAATACAGACAGTCTAAGAAAGGATATTCTCGAAGAAGCACACGGGTCGAGATTGACAGTTCATCCAGGAGGAACAAAAATGTACAAGGACCTGAAGAGAAATTTTTGGTGGGAAGGAATGAAAAGGGATGTAGCCGAGTTCGTGTCTAAGTGTTTGACTTGTCAACAAGTGAAAGCCGAACATCAAAGACCCTTAGGACTTTTACAACCTCTACCAGTTCCAGGTTGGAAATGGGAGCACATCACGATGGACTTTGTAGTTGGATTGCCCAGGACACAATAGCACCATGATGCTATTTGGGTAATTGTGGATCGTTTGACGAAGTCCGCTTACTTTATCGCTTATAGTATGACCTACCCGGTAGAGAAGATGAGTAGGATGTACATTCAGCAAGTTGTAAGACTACATGGAGTACCAGTGTCTATTGTATCAGATCGTGATTCACGGTTTACTTCAGGATTCTAGGAAAGTCTTCAAGAAGCTTTGGGAACCTCATTGAGTTTAAGTACTGCTTTTCATCCACAGACCGATGGACAAACTGAATGCACCAATCAGGTTATGGAAGATATGCTCAGGGCATGTGTTATAGACTTTGAGAGGTCATGGGAAACACATCTTCCATTAATTGAATTTGCTTACAACAACAGTTACCATTCAAGTATAGGAATGGCCCCCTTTGAAGCATTGTATGGACGGCCGTGTCGATCCCCTCTTTGTTGGGCAGAGGTTGGAGACAAAGAGCTATTGGGACCAGACTTGGTCAGAGAGACCAACGAGAAGATCACAGTTGTGAAAGATATGATGCGTACCGCACAGAGTAGGCAAAAGAGCTACGCAGATAAACATAGAAAGGACAAAGAGTTCGTTGTCGGAGATCATGTACTCTTGAAAGTTTCACCAATTCGAGGAGTTGTACGTTTTGGTCAAAAGAGGGGTAAGTTGTCACCTCGATTCATTGGACCATTTGAGATACTAGAACGTGTTGGGAAAGTAGCATATCGACTTGCATTGCCACCAAAGATGTCTGGAGTACATAATGTCTTTCACATCAGCATGTTGAGGGAATACAAGGGAGATCCTTCACACGCAATTGACTTCAATGACATAGAGATCCACAAGAATGTCACCTATAGAGAGAGACCTGTGCGTATTCTAGATCACAGTACGAAGAAACTGCAGAACAAAGACATTCCTCTAGTGAAAGTTCAGTGGAAGTATCATGATGAGAAAGAGGCATCTTGGGAGTTAGAATCAGAAATGAGAACTAAGTATCCAGAGTTGTTTCAAGATTAGTCAGCTTAGATTTCGGGACGGAATCCCGATTAAGGAGGGAGTGATGTAGCAACCTGTATTTTCGCGTCCCTATTAATAAATAAAAATGTCAATTTTATTTCATTAATGTGTATCATTTTTGTTGTTGTTGTGATAATCTTTCCATAAAATTATTGGCACTAGTATTATTAATTTGATAACTCAATGCCATTTTATTTTGCTACTGTGTATTAGCGTTAGTAGGATTATTATCTGAATAATTAACACGTGTGTGAACATTTATAAATACCATGTCTTTAATTTTGTAGTCCTTAGTAATTTTTAAGAGTGTTATAATATTAGTGCTTAAGACTGCACCCCTAAGTTACCCTATGATTTGGGATAAGAACCATTAATAAAATGTAGTATCACATCGCTTATATTTTTATCCCTAATGATTTTATTTGGGATATTTTAATTAGCTAACTGACCAAACTAGACTAACTAGACTGAATTAACTATCATAACTAATCAACTGACTGATTGACATTCAATCATTAAAATCATGTGGATGTAAATGTGAGATGTGTGCTTAAGCTTTAACCAAGTAAATTCATGTGGTAAATTTGTGAGTGAGGTGTGTTCAAACCATGACCACTTACCTTACCAAATTTACTTACTGATTGACATCAATCACTATTTTCGTATGGTGCAAAATGTGTATAGTGGGTGCAATCCTTGACCACGAAGTGGAAGCTTGGCTCCCAAAAAAAAAACAAAAAAATAAAATAAAATAAAATTCCTTATATATAGCTAGCATTATAACACACTCACTTAGAACACAAAAAGCTCTCAGTAGCTCTCTCTCTTTCATTTCAATCACACGCACATTTATATGTACATTCTGGGAATCAAAAGGGGAGAGGGAAATATGGAAGGATTATTATCACAGTAAGAGCTCCATTTCTAGTATAGCTCAAACTTATATTACGGATATTTACGGAATCTTTCGGTCTCTTAGTCCCGTCACTACAAAGAACGGTGAGTCTCTTGAACCCACTCTTAATGTACTTTAAGTCATTACGCGCTATCCGTATGGTTCGAAAATAAGTGAATATGTATAGATATGTATATATAGCCATGGACGTACAAAATTAGTGGTACAAAAAATGTTAACGAAAACTTATTCTGTAAATTAACAATGAAATATTAGGATCCCAATTAGTCCCCCTTGAAATAGTTTGTTGATTGGTTAGTTCCTTGACCCCAAGGTTGAGAGTTTAATACTTACTACATACATATAAGTTTGTAAATTATTATTTTTATCATAAAAATAAATAGTAAATATATTAGTATAAAATAAGTGTTAAAAGTACTTATTGACTCTATTAAATTTTGTATTATTGTTAACATGTTAGAGGTCATTTTCATATAGTTTTGTAATTTATCAATTATAAAACTAGGACTTGATGTTGTTAATAAATAAATTAGTGGTCGTTTAACTAATATTTTAATTATTTCAAAATACATTTGGTACTTCTAAACTTATGGAAAAATAGCAGAATTGTATTTTAATGCCTTGTTTCTATTAAAAATAATGTCAAAGCATGTACCCTCTACTTTTATATATTTATGTCATTAAGAAGGGTGTTGTGACTAAATTTATATATTATTTTATCTTCTATAAATTGTAAATTCTATGGCACCGAAAATTACGCCGTCAGTTTCCTAAAATCAAATTAAGCTAAATTGGTTCACTTGATAATAATCACATGTTTAAAAACAACCACTGTCATGTTAAAGAAAATCGTAAATGGAATAAGTCATACACGTGCATAGTCGAGTTGGCATGTTGGAAAGGGGCCGTTTGGGTCGATATATATGTCTTGTGAGAAGTAAGTAATGAAAGGGTGTTTTGAATTGTGTCACCTTAATTATTCTAGGCCGATTCGGATACGGCAGATTAATTAGGAAGGATTGAGCCCAGGCCGATTCGGATACGGTAGGTCAATCAAAGTCTTGTGTCACCTTAATTATTCCAGGCCGACTCGGATACGGTAGATTAATTAGGAAGGATTGAGCCCAGGTCGATTCGGATACGGCAGGCCAATCAGGTCGTGTCCAGGCCGACTCAGATACGGTAGACCGATCTAAAAACAACGGCCTCGTGCCGGATGGTTCTGGCGAACCGAATGAGTCGAGAGGTTGTGGTCAATATAAAAGAGTCAGTAAGGTGAGGTGGTTACATTGTTCATGCACGGTCTTATATAATTGATTTAATTATTCATTTATTGTTTATATGTGACGACTAGAATAATGGATTACCAGTACTGTAAAATACTAAATGCAAAGACAGTTAATGTGCTTTTATATACATTGCTTGTATGTTCATTATGCTCACTCGGCTTTCATTAGCTGATGACTTTATTTTGTCCTGGACACCCAAAATGTCCAGGAGATGGCTATGCAGGATTATATGATTATGCCAGCTAGAGAAGTCTGCAGAGCTGCTTTTATAATTTATTAAAGTTGTAATAAAAGATATGAATAATGTTTTAATTTGAATAAGGCGGCTTGTGCCTTAAGAAATACTTTTATTTGAGACAATGTAATATTAATTAAGTTTGTAATATTGATTTCATTTTCTTCTTTGCTGCTTTACATACTCTGTTTTCTGGTACATGTTAAGCTAAGTACAGGACAAGCGATCCCTCACCTGTTATGACCTACGGGTCCAAAATGGAAATGAAATTTTTTTTCCTTATTTTGCTACGCTGGGGCGTGACAACATATACTACATGTGCCTCTTCATAAGATTTCTCCCAAATTAAGCGAAGACCAAGCTGAAGAACATAGAACCTCAATCAGTGATATAACTGAAGGAAAAAATAGGTTTAAAATTATTTAAATGCGCAGCGGAAAGATTAAGTTACAAAAACTTTTTGGTAGCCCGGATCTACTACTCGTTAACTCTATAGATGCGTAAACAAGAGGGGAAGAAGAGATTATACCTTAGGTCTTAAACCCAATTATGATATTCTTCTTCCTTGGTGATGCAGTAGCCTCCACCAGGTAGTCGTCACACTTATGTCTCCTATGAGTGCTTCCTGGAGAGGCTAGAGATGGTGGGATCTCTAATGGAGAGGATAGAGAAGGTTTGGGAAGCCCTAAACAGTTTCTGCAGCTTCTGGTATAATAAAATGACGAACTCTGATTTCTGGATGCAGCTGCCCTATTTATAGATTCCCAAAACTGACCTTACGTTCAATCGATCAAAGTGACTTCGATTCCCAGAACTGACCTTACGTTCAATCGATCGAAGTGACTTCGATTGATCAAACCATCAATTGAACTACTATCGATCGATCGAACCTGCCTTGACTTCAATCGATCAAAACTACTTCGATCGATCGAACCTGTCTTGACAAGGTCCTCATGTGCCTTTCCAAGCATCCTAGCGGAGCTTAAAATGGGACCTTCTAGGCTCTTTATTGTTGGCTCATACCAGTTGTTAATTCCCATGACCAAATTCTTTGATCAGCAAACTAACCAACTAGTCAGTTAATGTTTACTCCACTATAAAATGATAACTGAACTCCAATGCAAAAGAACAAATCTGAAGTAATAACTAGACTTGTATGGTATACTATTGTCCCTCTACCCTCAGCATTCGTAATCATATTCAGGTAGTTGGATAACTGTTACTGTCAACCTGAATCATGATTACTTCTTGTATTCCTTGAGTCCCGTTTACCACTTATGATTACCAAACATGTTGATAACTACTTATCAACAAGACTGCAGTTCTCAGTAATCAACTTAGTGACATTCTCAAGGGAATGCTTACTCTTTAACAGAGGGTAGATTCTATCTTGATAATATATGTTCACAACCCTGTGAACATGACATACACAAGATACACAGGTGTTGATCTTTAAGACCTCACTGATTGGTAAGTCAAAGTAGCCAAATCCATAGTTTGTGTTCACAATTGTCTCAAGATTGAGAACACGTACCTTATACAAGTTATGAGTTCCTATCGACTGTTGGCAGCCTTAAGCGTCAATAAGAAAACTCAGGTCCTTCAATGCACTACAAGCACTAGCATATTAACTAAGAGTTAAACTCTAGTGATTGAGAATCATTACTCCATCCAATGATAGTTAACCACGTTACAGTGTAAACCTGATGAGATATCCAGTCTCACCATCCATTGTGATAAATTCTAAGTATCAAAGGATAGTAATTCATATCTCATACACACACGAATTACTTACTATGATACTTAAGGATTAATAATCATCTCATGAAAGAAACATACACAATAAAATGTAAAGCTGATATCCATATGTTAAAATGTCAATGTCTCATACATAAAGTAATGGTTTGAGGGCACAAATCCAACAAACTCCCACTTGTACTCATAACCATTCAGGACTACATCTAAGACCTAGACTATTTAGATGACAATCAAAGACCTTTTGTGGCAAGACCTTTGTAAACGGATCCACAAGATTGTCAGCGGTGGAAATCTTGGTGATAGTCATATTTCCACATTGAACAATATCTTGAATTAGATGATATTTCCGCTCTACGTGCTTTCCCTTTTCGTGGTTCCTTGGCTCCTTAGACTGAACCACAGCCCCACTATTATCGCAGTATAGCGTAATAGGTGACAGCGATGCTGGTACCACCTCGAACTCCATAAGGAACTTCTTGAGCCAAACACTTTCTTTGCGGCTTCACATATAGCCACATACTCAGCTTCTATAGTTGAGTCTGCAATGCATTTCTGCTTAATGCTCCTCCAACTAACGGCACCACCTCCCAAGGTAAAGAAATGTCCAGATGTCGACTTTCTTGAATCTTTATCTGACATAAAGTCTGAGTCAGTGTATCCTACTGGAATTAACTCATTACCCATATAAGCTTGTAATCTTTAGTTCTTCTCAAGTACTTAAGAATGTGCTTAATGGTTGTCCAGTGTTTTGGACCTGGATTTGATTGATACCTGCTAACCATGCCAACGGCAAAGCAGATATCTAGTCTAGTGCATAACATCGCATACATGAGACTTCCTACTGCTGAGGTATAGGGAGCTCCTGCCATGTGATTCTTCTCCTCCCGTATCGTAGGACACTGGTCCTTAGAGAATGCTAAACCATGCCTGAAAGGTAATAAACCTTTCTTCGAATTATCAATTGAAAACCTAGTTAGCACCTTATCGATATTACCAGCTTAAGATAATCCCATTATCTTTTGATTATGATCCCGTAAGAGCTTTATCCCAAGGATATAGCTCACCTCTCCTAGATCCTTCATATTGAAAGTACTAGCTAGCCAAACCTTAACTATTGACAACGCCGCTACATCATTCCCAATGAGTAGAATATCGTCAACGTAAAGAACAAGAAAAGCCACCACATTTCCTTTATACTTCTTGACACTTCTTGTATACACAAGGTTCATCCAGATTCTGTATGAAACCAAATGATTTGACCGCTTGGTCAAAATGTATGTTCCAACTTCTGGATGCCTGCTTAAGCCCATAAATGGACTTTTGCAACTTACATACCAAGTTACCTTTCCCACCAGCTATGAACCCTTCTGGTTACTGCATATAGATGTCCTCCTCAAGATTACCATTCAAGAATGCGGCCTTGACGTCCATCTGCCAGATTTCATAATCTAGGTATATAGCAATGTATAGGAGTATTATGATGGACTTGATCATGGCTACTAGCGAGAAGGTTTCCTCATAGTCAATGCCCTTTCTCTGAGTATAACTTTTCGTTACAAGCCTTACCTTAAAGGTCTCAACCTTTTCATCATATCCTTTTTTCCTCTTATAGACCCACTTACAACCAATGGATTTAATATTGGCTCGAAGTTCTACAAGATCCCAGACCTGATTAGAATCCATAGATTCCAATTCAGCCTTCATAGCTTTAACCCAATGAGCTGAGTCTACATCATCCATTTCCTCTTCGTATGTGGTAGGATCAGATTCAGATTCTATGGAGATAGCTTCAAAAACTTCTCCTAAGAACATGTATCTGTCAGGCTGGCTGACCATCCTCCCACTACGACAAGGTACCAATGCGGGAATGGGTGAAGAAGTGGTATTTTATTGTCTTAACTCATTGTCAATTGTGAGTAGGACTGAGGGCTCTCCTTATATCTCTTTAAGATCTATCCTTTCCTTAGGTTTATGGTTCATGATATAATCATCCTCTAGGAAAACAACATTTGTACTAACAAACACTTTCTGTTCTCTCGGATTATAAAAATACCATCCATAAGTACCCTTTGGATACCCTACAAAGTAACATACTTTCGATCTAGAATCCATCTTGTTCATCTTTCCTTTTAGCACATGTGCCGGACACCCCCATATCCGAAGATGTTGCAAAGAAGGCTTGCGCCTAATCCGCATCTCCCGTGGTGTCCTAGAAACAAATTTGCTTGGTATTAGATGTAGTATGTATGCAGCGGTTTCCAAAGCATAACCCTAAAGGAATAATGGCAATTTCGAATAACTCATCATTAACCTTGTCATGTCTAAAAGAGTCCGATTCCTTCTCACCACTACACCATTCTGCTGAGGTGTACCAGGTGCAGTTAATTGTAATAGAATCCCATTCGGTATGAGGTGATCAATAAACTCATTAGAGAGGTAATTGCCACCTCGATCAGATCGAATGGCCTTGATATGTGTGCCCAATTCTTCTCCACTTCAACCCTAAACTCTTTGAATTTTTCAAAGGCTTCAGACTTGTGCTGCATTAGGTACACATATCCATACCTAGAGTGGTCATCAGTAAATGTTATGAAATACTTATAACCACCCCATGCTCTAATATTTATTGGTCCACACACATCGGTGTGAACTAATTCCAACAATGCATTGGTCCTATTACCCTTTGTAGGAAAGGGCCTTTTGGTCATCTTACCCTCTAAACAAGACTCGCAAACTTCCATTGGTTCGAGAACCAAATTGCCTAAGACCCCTTCTTCCTATTTAGATTGATATGACCAAGCCTCATATGCCAAAGCCTTGTTGGATTAGTAGAAGGTTCCTTTCTTTTAGATGGTACAATTACCACTGAGTTATTAAGTTCCATGCAAGAGTCTTTAGAAATATTAGGAGTAATCATATATAAACCATTTGATTTAACACTAGAACACACAAAAGAACCATTTCTTTTGATCACAACTTTAGTTCCAAAATGAAAAGAATAACCATTATTCGATAAATTAGAAACTGAAATTAAATCACATCTCATTAAAGGGACGTAAAGTACATCTGATAAAATCAGAACTTTACTGTCTAAAAATTCTAAAGCTACTACTTCTACTGCAATCGCGGAACGATTATGCTAGATCCTACAGTCAGCACGATTTCTCCATCACTGTATTTCCTGGTTGATCTGAACCCCTGTAATGAATTACAGATATGCTTAGTCATACCAGAATCAATGCACTAAGTGTTTGAAGTATCCGTTATAAAACTCACTTCAATCACATGTGATTCAATCATACCTTAAACTCTTGTAGCTAAGAATTCTAGACAGTTCCTCTTCCAGTGACCCTTCTCACCGCATTGGAAACACTTTCCTTTGCCTTGCCCACCCACCTTTCCCTTGTCATTACCTTTACCCTTAGATTTTGCAATCTTAGGGACCGATCCAACACTTGGACCACCAGTGCTAGTCTTCTTCTTCCCTTTCTTACCTTTCGGTGCAGATCGGGAGGAGGAAGAGCTTTTCTCAACGTTCAGAACATTGCCCCCTGGTTTGATCATCCCTTCTACTGCCAGTAAAGAACTCATTAATTCATTCATTGAAAAATTCATTTGATGAATATTATAGTTAAGTTTGAATTAAGTGAATGATGGCGACTGTGAATCTAGGATCATATCAACTTGGGTCTGTGCGTTGATGTGGGCACCTAGGGTCTCCAGCTCATTCAAATAACCAATCATTTTTAAAACATGTTCTTTAACTGGAGCCCCTTCTGACATCTTAGCACTCATTATCTTTTACATGGTGACACAAGAATTTTCTGTGTATGCTTGTGCAACACCCAAGTGTAGGTGATCGTGCAAGTAATATAGTACTGGAAGTTCAGGTCGATCCCACAGGGAAAGTGTTAAACTAATTACCTAGATTAATCTCAAACAAGAAAGGAAAAAATCAAAATTTTTAAGGAATGCAGAACACAAAGTTCCACAGTTTATCAACTACTAAAGATAAAGCAATAAAACTAGATTAAACTAATTACTAACTAATTAATTAAAGCGATGATTTAAAACGTTTCTCTCAATAAAAGAGAATGTTGGGATTACACGAATCCACCGCGACCTAGCCATCTACCATGCAATTACTTTGAAGCTCAACGGAGCACATTCTCTACAATATTCCGTATTTCTCTTAGGATAGAGAATCCATAGTCCTTTCATAACTAGGACTATATCATCACAATTAAGTTTGAAATACATGAAAGCGATTTAAAACAATAGTTTAGACTCGCACCTCCAATGGTGTTAGCATTGAGGGTGGTTTGCAAAATATATTGAAGAAAAATGCCTCAAGGCTTTAAGTTTATAGACTGTTTTGACAAACTGAGCATTTGGGGACAATTTGATAACAAATCAGTAAAGCAAAAAGTCTAGGAATACTGCATAGAATGTCCTCAAGAATCAGAAGGTTCGATCGATTGACGCGCTTTTGATCGATCGAACTTCTTTATCCCTCGATCGATCGAACTTTCTTCGATCGCTCGACAATGTCTCTGGTCCGATCGATAGAACTACTTCGATTGATCGAACACAGGAATTATTCTGCTGCATGGCAGAGGCTTGAGATCACTGTTTCCTCATGATCTCCCAACCTGGGGACTACTCAGACATAGTCTAGAGTATCACATATGTGTTTTTAACGTAAAAGTTCATCAAAGTCTTGTTTATTTGTGTCTTAATCATGAAAACTAAGAAAACTAATGGTGTGAACTTGTCTAACATACAAAACTATGAATTTAACAGATTATGCTACTATAAACTACGTGCAGAATGTAAATAAATAATAAAGAAGTAACCTGGAATGGAAAACTTTGATTAAACCAAGAGAATCCAAGCTACACTACCAAGAATCAATGAAAAACCTACAACAACATCAAAGAAAAACTCTCTTCTCTCTCTAAAAACTGATGAAAACTAATGTGGGCCTCCTTATGGACGTATACAATACGAATATTTATACTAAAAACCTAATGCTTAGGGTTCAAAATCCATTCCGCTGCGTGCGTGTATAATCTGATAAAAGCCATGTTCGATCGATCGAACATCTTTCGATCGATTGAACTTCTGGGATGTTCGAGTGCTTGAGCTTCTATCGATCGATCGAACCTTCGATCGATCGAATGGTCTTCAATCAATCGGGGTTCACTTTTCATCATTTACTTGTCTTCATTAAAATTCAGCACTCCCTTTTATCTTTCTCATCCAATTCTTCACACAGCAACAGTAATCTGCACAAACTACAGCTAAAACTAACAACTTATCGTAGTTTAGTCAAATTGTGTACAAACTAGCATTGTAATTCAGATTGAAGATAAATGAAGGAATTGTGAAATAATTTAGTACATTTTCTTCTTTTAGCGCGGTTGTATTTTACAAATACCCCCGCTTGTCACAACCCCCAACTAGCGATTTGCTAGTCCCTAGCAATAGAGCGAAAATAAAAACAAGATAAACTAATACTACAATGACTAAAATAGACTAGACCCAGATTAACTAAACTAAAATAACAAGAAAGAAACTTCCTAACTCACTTTCGCAGGAATCGCGGTTACATGTAGCAAATGCAACAAGCCGTTAAACCCCTAGGTTCCCCCTAGTGGACGAGTGTTGTCTCGCGAGGGTTTGCAGTGAATGTACCCACAAAATTCTCTGATTTTAAGCTAAAAAAGATATAGAATAACTTTTAAACACTCTCTTCTATTCAACTATTAATTTAGCTCTACAAAACATATCATTCTCATTCAAACCATGAAAGAAATACACATGTTCCTCATATCACCAAGATAAAAATAACATATGCGTCACATCCATGTATCCATGTATGTGTGAAATTAACAGCTATACATTGAACTTTATTTAGAGTTGGTTAAACTATCATACTCTCAGAACTTGTAGTTTCAACTCAAGTCTCACATGGTTACTACACTCAAAAATGAATATCTCACAGAGACTTGGTTAATAATGATCGCACATGGTATGAAAGCTTTGAACGGAGTGATTTTTTTCGGATACTAATGCTTTCATACTCGACTCTATAAAAGACGAACATTTAGAGTGTATAGTCTCACGAACGGAATACTACTTACTAGAGGAGCGAAATACCGTGGATAACTCAAATTACACATTCGTGGTTAAACTAAGTTGTTGAAAATCATTAAGGCTTTGACTTAATGGTTTTTATTCAGTAGGTAGAAATTAGAGGGGTACGAAATTGCACATTTTCAGCATGTGGTTGTGTTTAGTAATTTCTTTTTCACTTTATTCCAACCATCCTCTCCATACATATAAATATATATCATCATTTTTTCATTCTTCTTTTTCCTCTTTTTTTTTTTTTTTTTAACCTTCAGCCCTTCCCACTACTACTTCCTCCTCATACTTCAACAATTTAACCCCTTTGGGTGTGCAATGGGGTATATTGAGGTCAAAGTATACGATTAGGGATTTAGAATTTCATAATGGATTCGGCATTAATTACTAGGTGTGGGGTTAAGAACAATGCATATTCGAAAATGTCGATATAGGAAAATGGAGAAGGCAAGGAGCAAATACGATGGCTTGAATCATTTTCTCAACTTCTTAATTTTTACACGTCAATGTTCATTGAGTTTGGTTGGTAAATCCTGAACGTTCTCCTCTACTAAGAAGCCAAAATGAAAAATTAGAGACTATCCAACGAGTTTAATACGTTTATTCAACAAAGACAATTCGAATTTTAATGTGATAATTCCCTTAGAATTGAAGATTGGATTCAAAAGCTCACTAAGGGTAATTAGTTTCCACTACTTCATTCTTTAGAGTACGAAAGTCGTATTAACTCTTATTTTAAGTTTTCTGTATAGCTATTAATATGTGCAAATGATTTGGATACAAGAATGGTCAACATATGCATTCATACTAGAGAGCAAAAAAAAAACACGTGAACTTAATTCATAAAAGGATGAGAATAAAATGGTTGTGTCATTGCTCGACAATAGGTAAATAGAAGTGAATATTCAAAATTATTCTACCAATTTAATTTAAACCTTACTTAATTGTTTGATTTTTTTTTTTTTTTGAAATTTTTGTAATTTAATTTAATTTATTTGTTTTCAAATTTTTAATGGAGCTTATATGACTTATGTAATAGAGTGATCCAGATTGCTAAGTACGATTATGCATAGGTGATTATCTATCTACATCCCACCCCCAACTGAAAATCGCAATGTCCTCAGCAGTTGATTTTCAAAAATAGATAGAGAGATATCACCTGATATAGCATTGTAAGAACTGCAAGTGTAACAACCTGTACAGAAAGCATACACACTCCAAACAGCAAAGATTAAACAGGAATGAACTATAAAGCATGGGATCCATACATAAAACAGAACATAACACTGGCAAGATAATAAAGTGAAAGAACAGAACAGTGAGAATATACTGCATAAAAAGTAAGATCCAACATAACCAACCACAACCAACAAAAAAAAAACAAAATATCCGAACAACGTCCAAAATATCCATCAAACCAACCAACAATATCCAAAAATCCATAAAACTGAACTAACAGACTACACATCATCGGGAACATCAGATAATATCTCGATCAGTAAATCTGGAGCATCCGCAACTCCACCCTCAGCAACAGTCGTAGCCATCGCCGGGTCACTCGCGATCGTGGCAGCGGGAATAGTTAGTGATGTGTCAGCCACGACCGGAGGTGGTGGAAGCGGTGTCTCAGCAGCAGGCGGTGCCGCCGATGATGATGAAGGTGCAGGATCAAACTGAGAAGATGGGGCTGAAGATGATGGTCCAGTGGTGGGTGGTGCAATAGTAGAAGTGGTAGGTGGGACGGTGGAAGTGACAGGAGCAGCTGTGGGGTGGTGCAGAAGCTGCGTGAACCGCCTGGTCAACTCCGATCTGGATCAAGATTGCCTCCAGCAGAGTCGTCATCCGGTCTACCTTGCCCTTAAGTCTAATCCGGGCCTCTCTCTCATCCAATAGTAACTCATGAATAGTCGGGAGAGGCGCAGAAGAAGACTCTCCTTGGGCACGAGCCTGAGACCTCTGTCTCAACTCAAAACGGGCAACCTCCTCCACAGGATCACCCTCCTCCTCTGAATCATGCTCCTCGGCCTCAGTGGGCATCCTAGAAGCTATGTCCTCAGTATCTGTCCCTCCTCGCCTCCTCTTTACTCCAACTTGAGCCTTGCCCTTTCTTTTCCTTTTTCTCTGCTGGGCGTCAGAGCGACGAGCGGCGGTCTCTCTAAAGCGGCTCTTGGGGGACTGATAGACATCGGTAGCAATAGGGAGTAAGCCATTCTGGGTCACAATGTGATGGATGTCCCACGCTCCTTTCAGGTGCTTCTTGGCTGAGATGTAGCGTGTGGGCTGTACCAAGAACTCAATATACAATCGCGAGAGGCAGACTCATCTCCCTGTCCCCACACAAAATAGTGCTCGCACATACCAAGCCGCCAGCTTATCATGATAGGAAGTAAAAAAAATACAGTTGTAGAGGACAAGATGGAGCATGTAGTACCTATCAGTCAGGAATTGATCCTCTATATGAGAGGAGCCATTCCAGAACTGAATGGCACCACCTGTAATCTCTCTGACAATCGTGACATAAGGGATCTCGGGAGTACCCACACGGTGAGGACAGTCACACTCCAGCTCCTCAGGGACCCCTATGGCAGTAGATAAAGTGGCAGGACTAATGATGATCTCCCAACCGCGGAAGTAAGATCTATAAGTGTAGGGTGCGGCCAGGTCCTTAATCATCGTTGCACAGACCTCTCGTACCCACGAAACATTGACCTGTTTGGTCTGGGTCAACATCTCGTACCATTGTGGCATAGCCTTGATTCTGGCTAAGAACCAAGGAGCAGACAGCCAGGTCATCTCAAGTGGTCTCTCAATCATCACCTTACGATGACTAAAGAATCTCGTGTAATTGGACTGGTCAACTATATGGCGGAACCCATGGTCAGGTACGGGATCTGCTACGGCGAGGTCGAAGGATTTCTCCTTAAAATAGCCCGTCGTGGGATTCATAGCGGGCCACCTGAAATTGAAAAGAAATAAAACAAATGAAAATAGGAAGAAAGAAATTGAAAACTGCCACTGTTAAGGCGCGATCGATCGCAGTTGGTTCGATTGATCGAAGAATCACTGGGTTCGATCGATCGCAGATTGTTCGATCGATCGATGAATCACTAGGTTCGATCGATCGTAGATTGTTCGATCGATCAAGCACAGCGATTTCACAGCGACAACAATCGGGAACAGAGAGGGTCCTCACACACAAAATAGAAAGAAAAAATGAATAATAAATGGTTTATAACCAATGGGGGGCACCCCCATTATAATTCGAAAGAAAAGAAAGACACGTGGGTTGAAACCGAGACCTCACCTCAAGAAACGTGCAATAATGGGGAGGAGGAGGTTGAAGATGATGAACCGAGGGGGTCTGGCTCACTTCAGGTGATGTGGCAGTGTCTGGGGTGTTCGAAAAACCTCGAGCTTCTCCTCTGTCTCTGATCGCTCAAACTTAAGGGAGAGAGAGTGAGAAACTGAGAAAGTGTATCGACGACGCTTCGTTTAAATATAGGTCTCGATCGATCGAGAAAGTTCGATCGATTGAACGTTCGATCGATCGAGGCTTGTTAAAGCGCTCGAGGTTCTGGTATGTTCGATCGATCGAGATTTGTTCGATCGATCGAACCTGAAAATTTGTCAATACTAATGAATTAAAGAATTATACACCCCCAACGATCGAACCTGAAAATTTGTCAATACTAATGAATTAAAGAATTATACACCCCCAACTATCCCACATTTGTTCGGACAAACATGAAAGTGATAAAGACAGTTCATTGCCAGGACATGTAAGCCAAAAAGTCATCATCAACATAGAGAATTGCAAATATTTTATATAAATAAAATTTTATAATAGCATCCACTCGCAACATTATTGCCCCCGCATGGTATTTAAAACCTTATTGAAACAGAAAAAATTAAAAGAAACTGAAACTATCAAAAAACATTGTCTAGGAATACACTTCAATTGATGAAAGAAAGATGAAAATGACGGAATACAATTGAAGTGTAGCACTATTCTTCAAGCATGAAGATTTCTTCTTCCACAATGTCTGTCTCTGCCAAAGCTCCGAATGTGGGGTCCAAATTTGCTGATTCCCTTTTCCAGAATAGCCGGAAGGCGTCCAGGGCATCATTAAGCAAGTCTGAACTAACCAAAGAATTGATTGCACGTGTAGAAGGTGATCCGGATGGAGAAAGCGATAACGGCGTGTGATTTCGCATCGGACTTTCCTCTTTCGGTGGAGTACCCGGGGGCCGTACGTATGGTCCAATCCCGTGGAACAACTGATGTGGAAGGAACAGTGGTGGTAACAAATGATTCATAGTGACATTCCTGATAAAGGAAAACAACAAGGAAAACAAGAAATAAATAAACTAGAACAATGGAAAGAACTAACAGAAAGAAATAAACAAAGCGAAAAGAAAAAGAAAGGAATGTGATCAAGAATTAACCTCACTATTGGCCTAATATTCCCAGGTGCACTAGCAGGTAGCGGGCATTGAAGCTGGAACAACAAATAACTCAAGTGCACATAAATGTAGGGAACCACTTGGATGACAAGGAAGTCATCAACATATGTGAATACAATATTATGGCGTTATGGCACCACATCTTGTAAGTCCTCTTCTTCCCATGGTTCCCATATTGAGTCATTTTCCCACTATTCCATCAGAGCGTCATCGACTTCCCAAACAGCATATCCTTCTAGTTCTCCCTCCTCTTCAGGGAGTTCCATGTGCTCAAATGGGTTGATCTGGAGGAGGGCAGGATCGTATGGGATGTATCCGTGGGTTAAGTCAACGACGTCTTCGGCTCCTGGCCCTTGGTATGGAGATAAGCAGAATGCTATTTCGTCGGCCGTCCAAGGGGGGTTAGGATATTTCGAATCAGCCCATGACCCTATGGAATGAACGTCATCGTCCCTCATTTTTAATATCCTGCAAGGGAGAGAAATCAAAGAATAGCAGATTAAGAATTGAAGTCACATTCAAAAAGACAAAAAAGAACAAAACAAAAATGAAATGCAGTAAAAGAAAGAGTACAATAACAACGTGAAAACACACTCGAGCATTTTAGGTTGAGGCATAGTCAGGCTCATCCAATTGGATGTGCTTGACCTCGGGTTGGAAATCTTCTAAGAACGGTTTTAACCTTTGGCCATTGACCTTGAAACTTCTGTCATTCTTAGGATTAAATAACTCAACGGCCCCATGTGGAAAGACAGATTTAACTGTGAAGGGAGGAGTCCACCGAGATTGGAGTTTTCCTGGGAAGAGATGAAGGCGTGAATCGTATAATAAAACTTTCTGCCCCGGCTCGAAAGATTTTTGAAAAATCGTTCTATCATGGCGAGCCTTCAACCTTTCCTTCTGAAGCTTAGCATTGTCATATGCATCTCAACGGATTTCTTCCAGTTCCGCTAACTGGAGTTTCCGGAGATGACCTCCCTCTTTAATGTCGAAGTTTAGTGAACGTGTTGCCCAATATGCTTTGTGCTCGATTTTGACGGGAAGGTGACATGCCTTGACATACACTAGCCTATATGGGGACATTCCCAGATTTGTCTTGTAGGCCGTACGGTATGCCCAAAGAGCATTAGTCAGTTTATAAGCCCAGTCTTTTCTATTGAAACTAACCGTCTTTTCTAATATATGCTTGATTTCACGGTTAGCCAACTCTGCCTGCCCGTTCGTTTGTGGGTGGTAGGCTAGAGTGATCTTGTGATTCACCCCGTATTTCTTGAGTAGTGATTCCAAAGGCCTATTGCAAAAGTGTTTGCCTTGGTCACTTATTAAAGCTTTTGGGGTTCTGAAATGCGATAAGATGTTTTCCTTAAGAAAGGACATTACTATTTTGTGGTCATTGCGTCTTGTAGGTATCGCTTCTACCCATTTTGATATATATTCCACAGCCAGGAGTATATATTCACAGTTATTAGATTTAGGAAATGGGCCCATAAAGTCTATGCCCCAACAATCGAATATTTCAATTGTGATTATGGGAGTTAGGGGCATCGAATTCTTTTTCAAAATTGTACCAAGCTTTTGACATCGTTGACACGATTTACAAAAAGCATAGGCATCTTTGAACACAGTGGGCCAATAGAAGCCGCTGTGCAATACTTTGTGTGCAGTTTTTTGGGAGGCAAAATGGCCACCACAGGCTTCAGAATGACAGGAGACCAAAATTACAGTTATGTCCTCATTCGGAACGCAACACCTGATGACCTGATCAGCACAATACTTAAATAAGTAAGGGTCATTGAAAAAGAAATGACGTGCAAACGAAAGGAACCTTTTCTTGTCCTGATTTGACCAATGACTTGGGGTCTCTCCTGTAACAAGGTAATTTATTATATCTGCATACTAAGGCAAACTGGAGACAGCCATCAGTTGCTCGTTTGGGAATTCATCTTTTATTGGTACGGGCTCAGTGTTGTCAGTAAATGTCAACCGAGACAAATGGTCGGCGACCACATTCTCTACTCCCTTTTTATCCTTGATTGTGATATCAAATTCCTGGAGTAGGAGTATCCAGCGGATAAGCCTTTGTTTTGCATCTTTATTAGATAACATGTACTTGAGGGCTGAGTGGTCTGTAAAACAGACGATTGGGGACCCTATCAGATAAGACCTGAATTTGTCCAGAGTGAAGACTATTCCCTGTAGCTCTTTCTCGGTAGTCGTATAATTCATTTGAGTTTCGGTAAGTATTCAGCTGGCATAGTAGATTACATAAGGCTTGTTGTCCTTCCTCTGTCCTAGAACTGCGCCAATGGCATAGTCGCTAGCATCGCACATTAACTCGAACGACAAACTCCAGTCGGGTGCCTGTATTATCGGTGTGGAGGTAAGGTATTCTTTTAGTGCGTCAAAAGATGTTTGACAGTCTTCTGACCATTCGAATGGCATGTCTTTAGCCAACAGTTGACACAGTGGTCGGGAGATTGCATTAAAATTTTTGAGAAAGCTACGATAGAATCCAGCATGTCCCAGAAAAGATCAGATGTCTCGAACTGTACGAGGGACAAGTAGATTTGAAATTATATCAATTTTTGCTTTATCGACTTGGATACCCTTATCAGAAATAATGTGGCCGAGGACAATTCCCTTGGTCACCATGAAGTGACACTTTTCCCAGTTTAGTACTAACTGTTTGTCCTCGCATCTTGCTAATACATTTTCAAGGTTTTCTAAGCAGTTATCAAAACTATGGCCAAACACTGAGAAGTCGTCCATAAAGACCTCGAGTGTCTGTTCGACCATATCACTGAATATGCTTAACATGCACCGCTGAAAAGTGACAGGTGCATTGCATAAACTGAAAGGCATACGACGGTAGGCGAATGTACCGAACGGACAAGTGAAAGTTGCCTTCTCTTGATCTTTAGGAGCTATTTCGATTTGGTTATAGCCACTATATCCGTCCAAGAAGCAATAAAATTTATGACCCGCCACTCTTTCTAGCATTTGATCCATGAATGGCAATGGAAAGTGGTCTTTCTGGGTCACAGTATTTAACTTTCGATAATCAATACACATCCGTCATCCAGTGGGGACGCGTGTTGGTACTAACTTGCCGTTTTTGTTTGGGATAACTGTTATACCAGCCTTTTTAGGCACCACTTGGGTTGGACTAACCCAAGAACTGTCAGAAATAGGATATATAATCCCAATGTCAAGAAGTTTTAAGACTTCCTTTTTCACGACTTCTTGCATATTAGGGTTCAGACGCCTTTGCATTTGTCGCGAAGGTTTAGCGTCTTCCTCCAGATATATCTTATGGGTGCAAATAGATGGGCTGATGCCTTTTAGGTAGGCAATAGTCCACCCCAATGCTCCCTTGTGCTATTTGAGCATTTGAATTAACTTATCCTCTTGTTCAGAGTTTAATGTAGATGAGATTATCATAGGATAAATCTTTTCAGTCCCGAGAAAAGCGTATTTGAGCTCTTTTAGAAGCTCCTTTAATTCTAGATCGGGAAACTGAAAGTTCGAAGGCATAGTTAACTTCATTTTTGGAGGTAAGGGTTCATATGGTGTGACCCACATGCATTCATCTCTATCCTCCTCTGTAGTTTCCATCATGAGGCAGTCATGATTTAGAGCAGTGTCCAATGGGGTAGAATCGTTAGGTTGATAAGTAGCGTCGAATTATGACACTACCACCTCCAAAGGATCTATATAGTCAACCAGATCAGCCTCGTCTTTGATGATTGTTTCGATGAAGTTAACTTCTTCTTCATCCTCGTATTCTTCGGGTCGGGGATTTAAAAAAATCTTGACATTTAAAGTCATGTTCCTGAATACGATGGTCATGATACCACTCCTTATTTTGATTGTGGCATCAATGGTGTTGAGGAATGGACGTCCAAAAATCACCGAGAATTGTGAACATGGATTAGACACAGGTTCAGTGTCCAGAATCACAAAATCAACCGGAAAGACAAATGTGTCTATCTGCACCAGAACGTCCTCCAATATTCCTCTAGGATATTTGACTGACCTATCTGCCAATTGTAATGCAACTCGGGTAGGTTTGAGTTCAACCAACCCTAGTTGTTTATATACTGAATATGGCAGCAAGTTTACGCTAGCTCCTAGATCAAGGAGTGCGTTGTCTATCCTTTGATTCCCAATTCTACACGAGACAGTTGGGGTGCCAGGGTCTTTGAGCTTTGGAGGCAATTCGTTTTGAATGATTGCACTTGCTTGGAAAGTGACATAAGAGTGTTTCTTCACACTTTGCCTCCTCTTGACCGTGCATAATTCTTTTAGATACTTAGCGTAAACTGGCACTTGTTTGATTGCATCAAGGAGCGGGAGATTAATTTTTACTTGTTTGAACAACTCCAAAAACTCCTGATTCTTTACCTCGTTTTTGGGGTTTTTTGAGCCTTTGAGGATAAGGCACAGGGAAAGGACATTTGGGTAATTCGTCCTTGATAGGCTCCTTTCCAGGCCTTCTCTAAACTTCTTCTACTTCTTTAGGAGTGTCCTCATTTGATTCTAATGCTTTGTTATTAGTAGACAGTTCCTCCTTTTGAGTAGATGGTTTACTTTTATCCACCACTTCATCCTCTTCATACTCTTTAGGGGTAGAAAGAGGCGTGTTTTTCCCTATGACTTTGCCGCTTCTCAAAGTTGTCATGGCTTTGGCATGTTCGGGGTTATTGGGACCATTGTTGAATCCCTTAGGGTTTGGAAGTGGTTGAGCAGGAAATGTACCACTCGAACCCTCTTGTCGTGCATTCATTCTCTCTAATGTCGCAGACATTTTACTCATCATTTGAATTAACTGTTGTGTTAAATTCGCGTTAGAGAGTGGATCTTCCTCTTGCACCTTTTTGTGAGGTGGCACGTAAACATTTGGCTGTTGATTATTAGAGGGTTGAGTTTGGTTGTAGTTATTTGCTCTATTTTGATGGAATAGCTGGGACTACCTATTGTATTGCCCCTGGTATTGATTATTGTTATTGTAGGGCTGTTGTTGTTGATATTGGTTTTGGGTCCCATCACTGTTTTTCCAATCAAACCCGGGGTGATTCCATCGATTGTTATTATTTTGCGAATTATAATTGTTGTAAGAATTCCCCGGCCCCCTATACCCTTGCATGGCATTCATTTCCATGGGGGGTTGTTCTTGAAAATACGGCACATTCGGACAGTATTGATTAGTGTGTCCCATCATGTTGCATGTGCCGCATGGTTCTTTAGGCAAAAACTGCCTAGAACTCTCTCCTTTCATTCCCATCTCTTCGACTTTCTTCACTAGTTCTTCATACTTGTTCATCAGATGGTCCTCACTTTTTAGTTGGTATAGACTTTTTTCCTCCACACAGGATATCTGTGAGCGTGGGACATCATCTGAATTTGACCACTCATGGGCGTGTTCAGCTAACCACTCGAAATGAACTTCAGCTTCTTCCGTGTTTTTGCGAAGAAATGGCCCTGAACTCATGGTCTCGACCAATTTTTTTGTTTCACCATTTAGCCCTTCATAAAAGTAGTTGATGGTTCGCCATTTCTCGTACCCGTGATGTGGGCATGAGAGTAGCAAATCCTTGAAACGCTCCCAAGTTTGGGTGAAGGTTTCATTGCTCTTTTGTTTGTAAGAATTTATTTGTCGTTTAAGCTCAGTGGACATGCGAGGTGGAAAGAATTTCTTTAGGAAAGAAGTGTTCATCGCATGCCAAGTGTAGATGGAGTTTGGCTTCAAGGTGAGTAACCACGCTTTTGCTTTATCCTTCAGGGTGAAAGGAAATAGCATTAGACGTGTCACGTCTACAGGATAATTCTGTGAGAAAGTTTTACAAACATCCTCAAAGTCCTTGACATGTAGATACGCCTTCTTGCTCTCCATTCCATGAAAGGTAGGAAGGAGTTGAATCATTCCATTGCGAAATTGAAATTCGCCTGCATGGGGTGGAATGAGAATACAAGAAGGTGTAGGCGTATGTTCAGGTGTCATGAGATCGCACAAAGGACGAACTGAATCGTCGATTGGTACAACCACATTATCACCATTTTCACTTTGATTATCAGCCATTGAATTAATAGGTGTAACTATGGGGTTAATAGAACTAGATAAATTGGATGAATAGAATGGGTTTCCGTAAATTCCTTCGATGGAATTATCGGACATAAAGGGAAAGACCCTAAGTAGTTTTTAATCTAAAGAATAAAAGAAAAAGAAAAATAGAAAGAGATAAGGATAGATTGAGGTAATCTAAGCGTTAGCTTGTCGCCTTCCCCGGCAACGGCACCAAAAAACTTGACACGAGAATTTTCTGTGTGCGCTTGTGCAACACCGAAGTGTAGGTGCTCGTGCAAGTAATATAGTACTGGAAGTCCAGGTCGATCCCACAGGGAAAGTGTTAAACTAATTACCTAGATTAATCTCAAACAAGAAAGGAAAAAATCAAAATTTTTAAGGAATGCAGAACACAAAGTTCCACAGTTTATCAACTACTAAAGATAAAGCAATTAAACTAGATTAAACTAATTACTAACTAATTAATTAAAGCGATGATTTAAAACGTTTCTCTCAATAAAAGAGAATGTTGGGATTACACGAATCCACCGCGACCTAGCCATCTACCATGCAATTACATTGAAGCTCAACGGAGCACATTCTCTACAGTATTCCGTATTTCTCTTAGGATAGAGAATCCATAGTCCTTTCATAACCGGGACTATATCATCACAATTAAGTTTGAAATACATGAAAGCGATTTAAAACAATAGTTTAGACTCGCACCTCCAATGGTGTTAGCATTGAGGGTGGTTTGCAAAATATATTGAAGAAAAATGCCTCTAGGCTTTAAGTTTATAGACTGTTTTTGACAAACTGAGCGTTTGGGGACAATTTGATAACAAATCAATAAAGTAGAAAGTCTAGGAATACTGCATAGAATGTCCTCAAGAATCAGAAGGTTCGATCGACCGACACGTTTTTGATTGATCGAACTTCTTTATCCCTCGATCGATCGAACTTTCTTCGATCGTTCGACAATGTCTCTGGTTCGATTGATCGAACTACTTCGATCGATCGAACACATGAATTATTCTACTGCATGGCAGAGGCTTGAGATCATGGTTTCCTCGTGATCTCCCAACCTGGGGACTACTCAAATATAGTCTGGAGTATCACAGATGTGTTTTTAACGTAAAAGTTCATCAAAGTCTTGTTTATTTGTGTCTTAATCATGAAAACTAAGAAAACTAATGGTGTGAACTTGTCTAACATACAAAACTATGAATTTAACAGATTATGCTACTATAAACTACGTGCAGAATGTAAATAAACAATAAAGAAGTAACCTGGAATGGAAAACTTTGATTAAACAAAGAGAATCCAAGCTACACTACCAAGAATCAATGGAAAACCTACAAAAACATCAAAGAAAAACTCTATTCTCTCTCTAAAAACTGATGAAAACTAATGTGGGCCTCCTTATGAACGTATACAATACGAATATTTATACTAAAAACCTAATGCTTAGGGTTGAAAATCCATTCCGCTGCGTGCGCGTATAATCTGATAAAAGCCATGTTCGATCGATCGAACATCTTTCGATCGATTGAACTTCTGGGATCTTCGAGCGCTTGAGCTTCTATCGATCGATCGAACCTTCGATCGATTGAATGGTCTTCAATCGATCGGGGTTCACTTTTCATCCTTTACCTGTCTTTATTAAAATTCTGCACTCCCTTTTATCTTTCTCATCCAATTCTTCACACAGCAACAGTAATCTGCACAAACTACAGCTAAAACTAACAACTTATCATAGTTTAGTCAAATTGTGTACAAACTAGCATTGTAATTTAGATTGCAGATAAATGAAGGAATTGTGAAATAATTTAGTACATTTTCTTCTTTTAGTGCGGTTGTATTTTACAAATGCCCCCGCTTGTCACATGGCAACCTATTTGGCAGGTCTGCCATGATCCCCAAACATCTCTTTTACGGGTTTGATAATGACACTGGCAGAATCATTCGACTGGTATTGGTGTTGTAATATATTATCCATAGAAGCTAGTATGTAACAACGAGCCATCCCATTTGACTTCTTCTACTTATCGAACTCGTGTCTAGTAGCAGCTGTAGCATTTACAGCGGGTTCTTCGGGGCATGGGGTGGTGAGGACATATATGTGATCCTCCGCAGTTAAAATAATGTCAAGGTTTCGTTTCCATTCTGTGTAGTTATTTCCAGTTAACTTGTATATGTAGAGAGATGAACATAGGAAGAGATCAAAGGGCTGAAAATATCTCTCTCTTTCAAGGACTGAGAATCTGAGATTGAAGGTTGTAGAAAGAGAAGCAACCCACACCGTCCTCACTTATTATATGAATTTATATTATACTTATATAAGATGTATTTATATGGTGCCTTTCTTGGGAATATGAATATGTAGTATTCACTCTAAAATAATCAAATTCATCCGTGGATTTGATGTTTTATAATTCTAATAGTTAAGAACTGATAATAAAATTAGTGTTCATAGTATTGTGCTCTAAGTGGAACATCTCTTAGTTGAGTTGAGTAGAGCTCAAGTATAGACTTTAGTACCATCTTATATCTAGAAATTGATTTTTCTTGTTCCAATATATACGGTGATAGCAGTGGAATTGCTAGTTTTATGTTTTAACTAACTGGAACATATTTTTGTTAGCAGTATGTATAATTCAATTGTGGACATTATATTTTTTCTGCAGTACATTACTTAGGAAGAGTAGAGATCAGGATTTATGATAACAATCCCTGTTAAAAAAATAATTTCATGAAAAAATATGTTGAACATAAATTTCAATCTTCACTTAAATATTCAAATTCACTCAATTGATAACCAATAATGCTATAATCGCCAAATGTTAATCTCAAACTCGGTTTTCAAATGCTTTAATAATTGTACCACATGCTATGACATTGACAGTGATCAGTGTTACCATATACAATTACATGTGGTATAATTGACAAATATTTTGATGAACATAACATAAAGAGTAACTCTTTGGCACATAAGAATCTCACAAAAACAATCCACATATACCATAATGTGTCTATCTCTCTCTTGATGGGGTCCACTGAAACTGTGGGGTCCACAGAGGAAAGAGATAGTCACATAAAATTTATGTGGATTGTTTTTGTGAGATTCTTATGTGTCCAAAGAGTTGCTTTAACATAAATCTTGAGACATAGAACCCAAAATTTACATTTATTTAGCTAAAATATGAATTTGGACATAAGGCAGGAGATTGAATTGCACGGATCACCAAAAGAATATTTGCACATTTGAGAGAGAGGATATTAAGTTTGAGATAAAGATTATTTTACATGTACCTGTTCATTATAAGATATTGGCTATATATAATGGAATCGATGTTGCCTGACTTACGTACCTTGCGATAACAAAGGCCAAAGATTCAATATACTGTCATGTTTTCGTGATTTCTTCTGTGTTCTTCCCTGAGTTATTTTTGAGTTCTATAGAGGTTGAGGTGGACGTTGATCAAATGGGAAAGTCTTTGAATTCTATAGAGGTTTGAGGGTGGGCGATTGATCAAATGGGAAAGTCTCCAGATTCAAAATTTTTATTGAAAAGATTAAAATTCAAATTGAATTTAGTTTTTTAAATACTATCTAATTATCTCATAAATTATTTTAGGATTATTTATTAGCATCTCCAATCAATATATAAAAGGAAAATTTTGGAAAAAAAAAACTTCTCATAGAATCTGCCATGTGGCACAGTGGAAAGCTTTACCTCTCGTATATACTAGCATATAACCCGCGCAATGTACGGACACAAAGTTTCACATAAATATTAAAATTTCGTCGATGAATATTTTTCTCTTATAATTTGTTATTGAGTAAGGTAACTTGTATTGAGGAGAAAAATTTATTGATTATTACTATCACAACCTGTTTGTTTTTTTTTTTTTTTGTTTTTTTTCCCCCTTAGAGAATTGAATGAGGCAGATGCCAAAACACGCGCACGCACATAACCTAAAAAAAAATTCCCCTTTTTTTGAACCGCAACATGACAATCGTTAAATAATGAAAAAGTCTCCAATGATACAATGTCAGAGCAAGAACTAACTTCTAGCATAAATTGAAACCAGGCACAAACCCTCCCTATTTATCACTACCCCCAAGCAGAGACCCAATACACTTAGGTACATTCACACATCTCTAAGTCTCTTAGTGTGAATGTAAAGAAATAGCAGATATAAACCAACCCATAAAAGAAGTGGATACTAAAGCTCCTCAGTAACAACAGATAGAACCCAAGCAGACAGCAAATCCCCACAGACCCACAAACCCAAAACCAGAAAAAATTAACAATGAATTTCACTGCCTAATTTTGAATTAAGCTGTTTTGACATATAGCATCGGTTGTTCAACCAAAAACTAAACCTCTGATCACAAACATCATGTTTCCATACTGCCACTATCATAGCTATGGTCCATGCATTAACATGTACATTCCAGATCAATGATACACTGTGCAAATGATAAAGAATTATCTGCTTCCATCTCAAGGATTTGTTCTGTTCGAGCGTCCCATGCCTTCATCATTGCATAACACAAAATTCATGTTCTTCAAGTTGGAAACTACACAACTTATTTTCCATATTTTTTTCCAACTAGATCTGTGTATGTGTTAGCACATATGTTTTGCAATGGTTGTAAACTGAATGTGTGTTGGACTCAGCTCGGTAAAAAGAAAAGACATGGACGAATATGAACAATGTATACTGTACAGACTACATATTTCAGTTGGAAATGGACATTTACATTATCTTAGGTTCTTTCATCCTATTCTATGATATTGTTGGTCCAAGTAGATGCCACATAAACAAACTTATGCACATGGACTACATGTCATGACAAGAAAAATAAAAAAATAAAAAATGACCTAATGAAATATACCCAAGTCTTTTCTTTCTTGGGCAAAGGTGTTTTCCTTTTCATTTGATGCTTGGTGAGTCAAGCATTAACTTTGCTTAGTACATGATTAAGATGAATAAATGTGGTTCTAAAAGTCTTTGACTGTTAAGGCACTGTTTTTTTTTTCCTGTTCAGTTTCTGAAAGTTTGCGAATGAAACAATTTTCCACTGGCTCCTTTATCATCAATGCTTCAATTTCCTCTTGCTTTATGGAATTGGTTGTCATGACTGGGTTTCCTCTCAAGTAAAGCCTTTATTATACATATATGAATTGAATTTATTAACCTAATATCAAAATCAGTAATTTTGTGAATTGCAAATGAAATGATGTACTGGCTCCCTGATTATGTCAAAATCAAGTTCTTATTTAACCCTATTAAAAATGTAGCATTTGGAAGTAGGGTGTCGAGTCCACAGGGATTGATACAAGAACAACGTTTGGGAGGTTTAGTAACTAATTATAATGCTCAACAGAAATAAATAAGAAAAGATGATGAAAGAGAATAAGAATGACATTGCGTCTTGCGGCTTTTTGTTTGGTTTTTGGAAGATAAAAGGATAAATAAATACTAATCTAAAAAGCAATAGGTTGGGATCATTCCCCCCATCTTGGGTCACACCAAGATGAAATGGACTAAAGTTTCAAGCACATTCTAAGGTAACATCTCATTGTGGCATATTATCAAACACTTGGAATGCACCTATGTGTTAGATGAAATGAGCTTTAAGATTTCCATAGAAACGGATTTGAAGCTAACGTTTGACTATCAAGGATGCATGACATACAAGATGAAGCCTCTATGGCTTCTAATCCGAGTGATTTGTCCCCCCTACACTAACTAATCTACTTGGTGGACAAATCACCTATGAAGCCTTCAAAAGGTAGTATTTAAAACCCAAGAGTTTGAACAATCAAAGATGCTTGACATCAAAGATGAAGTCCCCAAGTTTTAAATCCCACACACAACATTTATCAAACACATAGAGTGCAAAACACTAGGTTACATAATATTCCATATGAAATACATAGGGTAGGATTCAAAGTCTAAGTTTTAACAATCATAGTTGCAATACAAATAAGATGAACCCCTTAGTTTTGAATCCTACACAAATGAACCCTAGAAATGCTACAACATTAAATCCAAGAGTTCATGATCCACAACCTAAGTAAATCTAACTAATAATGGAAAACATAGCAATATCATCAAAGGAAAAGAGATAGAAAATATACCTAGCCATTAACACTTCAATCCCAACTTCAAGTTTATACAAATGAAGAAGAAATAAAAGGGAACCCAAGTGGGTTCCCAAAAATGAGAGAAGAAGAAGAAGAAGAAGCAAAATACCATGTAAGATCCCTAAAATAAAACCATCTCTTCCTATTTATACAAAAATATAAGGATGGCAAACTTGTAAATAAAAAAGGGGGAAAACTGAAGCTGCGGATCGATCCCTTCATATTGGCGGATCGATCCGCCTTTCATCTGGGCTGTTGATATCTCTTCGAAAAGCCGCGGATCGATCCCTTCATTGGGGCGGATCGATCCATTTAGAGATCCTCTTCGCAGAATGCTATGGGAAGATCGCGGATCGATCCGCTCAAAAGGCCGGATCGATCCGCCTTTGCTGAAGTTCTTTCCTTTCCCTTTTTATGATATAAGAACCAAACGAAGTTGGTTCTCACGTTGAACAAGTTCCCAAACACTACAAGAAAGAGATTTTTATTAGCAATAAGTGAACAACAACAAGAACAACAAAAGTACAATTTATCCATTAAATCTCCCAATATAAGTGATAATTTGTGTCCAATAGGGGTAAAATCATGAAGTTAAGAATGCAATATTGGACACGAATCACACCCCCCAACTAGCATGTTGCTAGTCTCTTAGCAACAAAACTAAATACCAAGAGATTTAAGAATAACCTTGCACAACAATTTATTTAAAATGAAAGATAAACCGTTTTCGTGGGGAACACGATTGCATTTAGCGAATGCAACAAGCCGTTAAACCTCTAGGTTACCCGTAGAGGCGGAGTTTTGTCTCCGGAGGGTTCTTGGAATGATACCCACAACATTTTGTTTCCTCATGATAGTTGCCCACTATCTAACGCCGACACTCAACATAGTCCCACGAATTTTTAAAGATTTTGACACATGACACGCAAATCCCAAAAATTCACAAACTATCAAGATTATTAGATAAACTTCATTAAGTTTAATCTTGGATGCGTGTGTGGTGTGAAGTGCATAACTACAAACTATCAAGAAGAAGGCAATGCTTTCATCATCCGAATTTCGTTCAAAACGTGCTTCAACTCAATTCTCACCGGTATTACACTCTAAAAATGAATCACTCGAAATGGGTAATACTCTCGGGGCATGCGGGCAAATAGAGTAATGGGAATGGAAACCAAAGCCACACATATGCCAAAGATGAAAAACATAAGCGTGAAAAACGAGTAAAAATTAATCTCATGAAAGATACTATTCACTAGAGGATGCGGAATAACTCTGACTACTTGTCACATCCGTTTCAAACTTCGAATCACAAAACTAGAGAATCAATTAGGACCCTGAGGGGGTTGTCAAATGGGAAAGTGATATGAGGTGAAGGACAAGGGTAAATGAAGTGAGATATTTGAGTACAAACTAGGGATTTATTGGAATGCATGGATACAGATGACCACAAGAGATGAATCATCCACAAATATTTCTTTGAAGCTCAAAAAGAGAAGTGCAATTGACTACGAAGCCCTTTTTTTTTTTTATATTATTTTTTTAGCTTCTTTTCTTTTCTTTTCTTTCCTTTTCTTTGTACTCTCACAACCACACGATCCAATCTCTTTTGCAACCTTACAGACACGGTCTCATGCAAAGACATCCCACAAATGTAATTCAAACGTGGATATGGAAGGTGTATGGTTAAGTGAAGGAAGGGTATGTGTGGTTGAGATTAGAAATGGTAAAAGGAAGGACCTAAAATTATTTTCTCGGACAATGTGATTCTTAGTTCTCCACTACAATGACAGGCAAGCAAGAGTTTTACATTCCACACAAAAGAATTCCTCTAATGAACAATCAAAACAAGAAGATGAGATTATCTACGACTTTTGTATATTTTTCAAAAAGAGAGAATTGAAGTATGTAACGCTCAACAATGGAGAAAAGGATCTAAAGCTCACAAGGGTAAAGTCTCCACATATGTTTTAAACGATTTTCGGGTAATAATTGCATTAAACATTATCTTAATACAAGTAGTCATACAACGTGCTCGATAATCCAAGATTTGAACTTCATGAAATTTACTATAATCAAGATAGTTATAGAACTAATGGGATTCAACAAGTGACGCATACCAATATCGAATGAAAACTCAAGACAAGCGTCATTGCTCGGCATTAGAACGAGGCAACTATACCAAAATCATTGGAAACTAAATTTTTTGTTTTTTTTTTTTTGTTTTTTTTTTTGTTTTTTTTAAATCATCTTTTCTTTTATTAACAACCAAAACATGCTTGGAGAATTAATGGCAAGAAGAAAATGGAACATCGAAATGATGGGTGAATATCCCACACCCCCCAACTAAAACATTGCATTGTCCCTAATGCAAATGGTTCGAAATAAGGACAAAAATGAGTAGGGATAGAGTGATATCACCAACAAAAGGAGCGATCCCCGAGAAGCACAAAAATGATGTTCCTGCACATAAATCACTACCGAGCACATCAAGCAAATAAAAGAAGAAAATAAAAAGAAAGACCAAAACACAAAAGAAAAGAAAATGGAATGATAAGGAGATGATGCGGATGAATTTGAAGGTTAGAATGTTGATTCTACCACTAGCCCATCATGCAAAAGAGAAAAATATTCCTTTAAAAGAAGTGTTCTAGAAAGTTTGGCAAAATAATCAAACTTTGCATTACTAGACTATGACTCTACTTTGATTAACATGATTTGCCCACCTTACCACTAAATTACATTAACTAAACTACGTGGTGGAACACATCACATTCTCTTGGATATGAGTCAAGCATCTTAACACAAAGCATAACTATCACAATAACAAGTAAGTGGTAAATTACTACACTATGCAACACCTTTGATTAGAATGACACATCCACCCTACATTAACTAAGCTACATGGTAGACAAGTCAACTTCTCTTAGAATGACTCATGTGCAACAATACACCACTTCTATTAAGCACAACTATGTAAGAAATCACGACAATCAATTACATATGCCAAAATTTTAAAGAACAACAACCAAAGGAGATACTAGTACCTTCCCCATGCAAGACCAATGTGTCATCAACATCCTAGATGGAGGTTTAGCTCCTCAAGAGTAGCTAATCCTTCAAAACAAAGACAAAATAAAAAGATCAAATGCAAAAGCGCATATAATTAGAAACTAAACAACTTAACGTTGTCGCCAATCCCCGGCAACGGCGCCATTTTGATTATGTCAAAATCAAGTTCTTATTTAACCCTATTAAAAATGTAGCATTTGGAAGTAGGGTGTCGAGTCCACAGGGATTGATACAAGAACAACGTTTGGGAGGTTTAGTAACTAATTATAATGCTCAACAGAAATAAATAAGAAAAGATGATGAAAGAGAATAAGAATGACATTGCGTCTTGCGGCTTTTTGTTTGGTTTTTGGAAGATAAAAGGATAAATAAATACTAATCTAAAAAGCAATAGGTTGGGATCATTCCCCCCATCTTGGGTCACACCAAGATGAAATGGACTAAAGTTTCAAGCACATTCTAAGGTAACATCTCATTGTGGCATATTATCAAACACTTGGAATGCACCTATGTGTTAGATGAAATGAGCTTTAAGATTTCCATAGAAACGGATTTGAAGCTAACGTTTGACTATCAAGGATGCATGACATACAAGATGAAGCCTCTATGGCTTCTAATCCGAGTGATTTGTCCCCCCTACACTAACTAATCTACTTGGTGGACAAATCACCTATGAAGCCTTCAAAAGGTAGTATTTAAAACCCAAGAGTTTGAACAATCAAAGATGCTTGACATCAAAGATGAAGTCCCCAAGTTTTAAATCCCACACACAACATTTATCAAACACATAGAGTGCAAAACACTAGGTTACATAATATTCCATATGAAATACATAGGGTAGGATTCAAAGTCTAAGTTTTAACAATCATAGTTGCAATACAAATAAGATGAACCCCTTAGTTTTGAATCCTACACAAATGAACCCTAGAAATGCTACAACATTAAATCCAAGAGTTCATGATCCACAACCTAAGTAAATCTAACTAATAATGGAAAACATAGCAATATCATCAAAGGAAAAGAGATAGAAAATATACCTAGCCATTAACACTTCAATCCCAACTTCAAGTTTATACAAATGAAGAAGAAATAAAAGGGAACCCAAGTGGGTTCCCAAAAATGAGAGAAGAAGAAGAAGAAGAAGCAAAATACCATGTAAGATCCCTAAAATAAAACCATCTCTTCCTATTTATACAAAAATATAAGGATGGCAAACTTGTAAATAAAAAAGGGGGAAAACTGAAGCTGCGGATCGATCCCTTCATATTGGCGGATCGATCCGCCTTTCATCTGGGCTGTTGATATCTCTTCGAAAAGCCGCGGATCGATCCCTTCATTGGGGCGGATCGATCCATTTAGAGATCCTCTTCGCAGAATGCTATGGGAAGATCGCGGATCGATCCGCTCAAAAGGCCGGATCGATCCGCCTTTGCTGAAGTTCTTTCCTTTCCCTTTTTATGATATAAGAACCAAACGAAGTTGGTTCTCACATTGAACAAGTTCCCAAACACTACAAGAAAGAGATTTTTATTAGCAATAAGTGAACAACAACAAGAACAACAAAAGTACAATTTATCCATTAAATCTCCCAATATAAGTGATAATTTGTGTCCAATAGGGGTAAAATCATGAAGTTAAGAATGCAATATTGGACACGAATCACTCCCTTAGTGTATATAAGTCTCTTAAAAGCTTTTAGAGCCTTCACTATGTTTTTTTATCATTGGCAAGTGCAGAACTACCCAATGGCTTGGGGGGGGGGGGGGGGGGGGGGGTGGGGTGGCTATAAGACACCCACCCCCCAAAATATATATATATATATATATATTTGGAAAAAATTAAATTATGTATAATATGTGTAGTTAGCCCCTTCCAAATTTTGAAAAGATATAATTTTATGAGATATTGTCCCAACCATAATCAGTCAGCTAAAATGCTTGTCGTATCACATTTTCTTGTCATTTATCAATTTAGTCCAAGCCTATTCGTTTTGACAATCAGTTAAGCGTTACAAATCACAATAAAAGACTAATCCTTATTTATTGAAAAACCGTTATGTACAGAAAATTCTACTAAAAAATATGAACAATCAACCCCCAAAAAAACACCTTGGGGGTAATATACATCCGTTAGTCTAGGGTCGTTTATCCAATCCCAGCCCCTCTAATTTAAATACCTAGCTCTGCCCGTGATTGTTGGGAGCCTCTATTAGTTTGTGGTATGATTACTGGTTTGGTGCTCCATTGCTCCTGAGAGTTAGCAGTTTAGAGTCATCGACACACACGATCAATAGGGGAGAGGAATGATATGAACAGGCAAAAACATATGACACAATTCCTCTTCAGCAAATATATATATATATATATGGCACAATTCCAATGTATAAAAGAGAAATCCTTAACATTGATCATACCAATTTATAATTATGAAATGAGGTAAAATCATAGACTTACAAAAGTTGAGCCATTTGTAGGTGCAACCAAGAAGGAAAAGGTAATTATGAATTAGCTAACACAGATCCAACGAATATGTCTGTTAGAATAGTCCAAACTAAATAAATAAATAAATAAATTAACAAATCAGAGAGAGAAAGAGGGGGGACTAAAGGGAAGGTGTATGTGTGGTGTGGGTGCTTATAGGAATGAGGAAATTACCAAATGAAGTCTTGAAACTGCGAAATCTGTCGATGTAGTCTGTGTAGAGAACACTAGGGAAGAATAGTCAGCACTTCCTTTACTTCATCGTTGTTCTACCACATTCAACGCCGCCCCCAGCTTCGCCTCCGCTCTAAAATCCCAAAATTCGTGTCTAAACTTTAATCGAATGAAATCTCATGCCCATAGACGGATAGAGAGAGAGAGAGAGAGAGAGAGAGAGAGAGAGAGAGAGAGAGAGAGAGAGAGAGAGAGAGTTTGAATTTGTGAATCAGATAGACAAATGTTAGAGGCAGACATTTCATTTCTTTCAACGTTTGAGGAGGAGGAGGAGGAGGAGGAGGAGAGAGAGAGAGAGAGAGAGAGAGAGAAATGATTCAGCTAGCCAGGAGAGAGAGAGAGAGAGAAATGATTCAGCTAGCCAGGAGAGAAACGTATGAACTTGGTGTTTGCACCCAAAAACCGTCAATGGTTTTTGAGCCCGATTTAAGTGGAAGAGAATGAAGGAGAGGCCGGGCTAAGCAATTAGTGACTCATCGGACTCGGGTATAGCTGTGAGACCAATGATAGATGTTAGGTAAGGTGAGTAGAGCCCGGTTTGAAAGATTGAATATGGGTAAGGATCATCGGGCTCTGGGGAAACATAACCTAGTGCGTTGACAGCCCGATGATATAAAACGGAAAGCCTAATCAGACAATACGTAATGAAAGATGGAAGTAACAGTCCAATTGGCCATGGGCGGTTAAAGAAAGGTAATCGGGCATGGAAACCAATAGAGCCCGATTCATCCAGGAGAATCAGTAATGAGGCCGATTGACCGAGGTGAAGGCGGTGTTGTCTACAGCTGGCAGGATATCGTCATCTTTGAGGAATTCTGGAAACAAGAGTCCGTTTAGGAGAGGATCTGTTCGTTGCCAGCTAGATTGAGGCGTCTGATCCCTAAATTGAAGGGATTGATTCAATTGAGTCGTGGATAAGGAAGGTCTTCAATCAGCCAATCAATTAAGCAACTTGGGGCGCAAGCCAAGGAATTATTGTCCAAATAGAAATTGTATAAGGCCGCTATAAATAAGAGGCAGGCCATCCAAGCAAAGGACTCCGCGTCATTCTCGAAACAGCATTCATACAGCACATTCGAAGCATTCAAAGCATTCAAAGCACTCCCAGTCTTTATGTTTTTTAGCCTTCACAGCAAATAGGTCTGTCCTTTTGTTATTTTCTGTTTGTGTTCTTTCTGGTTTGTTCTTGAGATCTGTTTTATTTTTTCCAAACATTTAATAAAATCTTCGTTTTATTAAACTGTTTGTGATTGTTTACCTGTTAAACTTTGACACTTTTTAGCTTGTGCGCTTTAGTACTGCTAGAGAATTTACAGTGAGGGTACTTTCCTACTCACTATACACAGTCACCTTGTTTAGAAGTCAGATTCATCAAAGCCTTGTGTATCACTCACACAAGCGGATAGGAAATTAGTTTGCACGTACACATACACATCGAACCACTGCTGGTTCTGGCACGCCCGCGCAAATTACAGCAAACATTTTTGGCACGCCCGGTGGGACAAACAGTATCAAATCATGCCTCCGAAGAAAGATAAGACGACGAAGAACGGCCAGGACGATTCCACCACGGACCCATCTGTGGAGGAGAGTACCGGCCATTCTCCCCAAGATGGCAGCGTCACTCTTGAGGCGATTTCAGAAGCCATGAGAGCCAACGTTGAGCCCATGTGGCAGGAGTACAACGCGCTCATAGGCTCAATGGGTAATCTTAAATCGGTCATGAACCAAACGGCCGATGTTCATAAGAGTCAGGCCGAATTGGTCCTAGAAACCAGGACCACCCATATAAAGTTGGATCGCCTGACGGAAGCAATCGGAAGGCTGGTTGAGACCTATAAGGTCGGAAGCAGCAAAGAACAAATCAACGGATCGGGTTCAGGCACCTCGCTTGAGTCCGATAAGCCGAAGGACACGCCCTATGTCTGTCCAAACCTTAGGGATGCTGCTGGCTCCGGTAAGCAATCTGAATCACAGACCGGTATGGCTAGCGGTGTGGCAGTCACCGATCCCAATGGATCGGCGACGCCAGGTTTGGCCGGTCTGCAGGCCATACTGAAAGTTCAGTCGGCCACACACAGCCCTTAGGCCATGGCCATGGGGGGCAAAGGAACAACGGTGGGTTTTGGACTCATCAGGCCCACAACCAACAGCACGGACCGCCACCGTTGGTACCCCCGATAAGGAATGTTCAGCCCGTAGCTTAACCCATCAATAGGGAGAAACTGGTAGCGGCTATACACGAGGAGTATGGCTCGTTATGAGAAGACTAGAGAGGCCGACGTACAGACGGCCGTACCCTCCTAAAATTGACCAAGTCATATTTCCTCAGGGGTACAAAGTACCAAATTTCACTCTGTTCTCAGGAGAGAGTGAACAGTCCTCAGTTGAGCACATTAGCCATTTTATTATTCAATGCGGCCATGTGGGTCACAGTGACCCATTGAAGCTAAGATTATTCCCAAACTCGCTAACGGGCATGGCATTTTTGTGGTATGTTAACCTCCCAGCCAATTCTGTGTTAACTTGGCAAGGGATGGAAGAACTATTTCATGGCCAGTTCTATAGGACTGAGCCCGAAACATTGCTGGCTGATTTGTCCAGGATGATGCAGTTAGTAGGAGAGACCGTGGAAACCTACATAGCCCGTTTCCGAAAGGCAAAGTATCGGTGTAAAACGGTTTTGCCCGAGGACGAGTATGCAAAGATGGCCATGGGGGGCATGTACTTTGAACTTCGCAAGAGGTTTGAGGGAACTGATTTCCGTGACTTATTTGAGCTTGCTACACGGGTCGGTCGTTATGAACGTATTCTCTTGGATGAGCAGGAGAAGAAGAACTCCTCCAAAGGAACATACTACAAGGATCCTAACTACGAGGTCCACTTGGCAGAATATGACCTTGAAGTAGAAAGCGATATGGCCGAGTTGATCTGTAAACGGCCAGTAGTATGTAACGCCTTGAATAAGCTTGTAAATAATAACGCCACTGCAAAGAAAATGGCGTTCGAGGCGGGAAAAAACTACACTTTTGATATAACCATGGCCGATCAAATATTCGATGCCTTGTTGGCCGATAAAGTGATTAAGCTAAGTGAAGGTCATCGGATCCCTAAGGCCGATGACATGAAAAATAAAGAATACTGTAAATGGCACAATTCTTGGAAACACTCTACTAACAATTGTGTTGTTTTTCGCAATTTTATACAAGAAAACGTGGAGAAGGGAGTCTTCAAATTCTCGGACAAAGCTATGGGGATTGATTCAAATCCTTTTCCACAAATTACTGGTACTAACATGGTTATGCCCGACCTCACCAAGCTTTCAAGGCCGAGACCCAAGATAGACTTGTCCGACGGAGAGCTTGTGCCAAATCAACGGGAGGGAAAATAAATCGCTATTTCGGCCACTGAAGGGCCGAAGGTGACGATACATGACCTCCAGAGGAGTTATCTGGAGTGGAAAAAGGAAAACCACAAGGCCGAGGAAGAAACGGCAAGATCTAGCACAGACAATTTGATAGCTGATCTACGCCGACAACTGGAGATCATCGAACAAGGCCTTTGCCCGAGGTATAAGGCTGACGTCAAGAAGGAAGTTTCGAGCCCGAGCAAGAGGCCGAGAAGCTATGAACATCGGGAATCAAGCCCGAGAAAGTCTGTGTACAAGAGATTGTCAATATCGTGGCAAAGTAAGGACAAGCCCGAGTGGCGGGCAAAACATCCATTGGTGCAGTGAACCGGCCAAAGCGAATCCGGCCGACTGGGGGCAAGAAATTCCCAGATACTCCCAAGGCCTCAGATACAAGCATCAACCTCTGGCAGGGGCCTGAGAATGGTGTTACCACCTCGGGTAGAAGATCAAAAGTGGCACAAAGCTGAACACTCTAAATTTCCAGCACGGCCACAATATAGCAAGTCCCAGAAAAGGAGGTATCAGAGAATGAGACAGGCCGAGCGAGAGCGTCAGTTCTTAAAGGATTAGGCTGGAAACCCTCCTGCTCCCATAGAGCTCAAGGTGTCCAATAACCAAGGATTCTCTATGAGGACGATCCGCGTGGCCACTGAGCACCCAAGGAAAAGAGTTCGACAGGAAAGATCGCAGGAAGAAGGTAGAGTTACCTCGGACAAAATGATTGAGTCCGATGGAGATAACCAAGGACTCAAGTTTTTTGCCAATACAATTCAGGACTATCCCATTAGGCTTGTCATCCAATATGGTGTTTACGCTACCCATGTCCTTCATGGCCAAACCGGACCAGCCATCGGCCATGGAGGGGGATGTAGTAGAAGGCCTAGCTAAGGACTCGACCGTGATGGAAAAAATCTTTTGGAACGGGGGAGAGACCGTTAAACCTAAAGTGGTGGAAGCTACAAGCAAAAATGTAGACACCACCGATTCGCAGACCGGTCGGCCTAAAATCACTATCTTAAGGCCGAAAGGTCAGCAGACTGAGGATGGAGTGAAGACTGGACCAGTTAAAGTGGTGTTTGAAAAGCCAACACACCAGATGTCCCAACATCTGAAGCCGTTGTATGTGAAAGGACATATCGAAGGCGTCCCAATAAATAGGATCCTTGTTGATAGGGGGTCTACCATTAACATCATGCCTCAAATAATGTTGAGGATCCTGCAGAAGTCCGAGTCGGAGCTAATTCCGACCGAGATGAATGTCCAAAGCTTCACGGGGGCACCTTCAAGGACCAAGGGTATCTTACCCCTTGAACTGACCGTTGGCAGTAAAACGATCATGACTGCTTTTTTCATAGTGGAAACTTCAGCGGCATATAATGCTTTATTAGGCCGAGACTGGATACACCCCAATTATTGCATTCCCTCCACACTTCATCAGTTGTTGATTTTCTGGAGAGGTGATGAGGTGGAAGTGGTTGGGGCAGACACCAAACCCTTTGTAGCCCGGGTACAGACGGCCGATGCAGTCTTGTACGAAGATGACATCGGGCCAATTAAGTTGCTGGGGTGAAACAAAATGGGAAGACCAAATTTAGCGACCTTCCTTAAAGGAAGTTCGTCGGATATTAAAGCATATTTTCATAATCTCAGTCGGACAGAAGAATCAAGGCCGATTGAGATCGTTGAACAAGAAGATGTCCATGGGGACTCCGATAATTGAAGAACGGAAGCTGCAGGCCTTGAGGGCCAGCATGGCCAGATGGTGTGCATTTCTGGCCGACAGAAGATTGGAAATCGGTCCTTGTGACGGAATGATCAATCTGGCTGATTGTATCTACGAAGAAGAAGTACCGAGAGAAGAAGAGATTCAGATTGACGAGCTGGAAACGGCCACGGCGAAACTTGATGATTTAAAGGCCGATGTCCAAGACCCTCTCTTGGAAGTCAACCTAGGCAAGGAAGGGGAGCACAAACCTACCTATGTAAGTCAGATGCTGGATTCTCAGTGTCAGGCCGAATTGATTGCACTCCTTCACAAGTACAAAGATTGTTTTGCCTGGGAATATGATGAAATGCCAGGTTTATCAAGAGAACTGGTTGAATACCGATTGCCAATTAAATCGGGGTTCAGACCGTTCAAGCAGCTGCCTCGGCATATGTCACCAGAAGTAACACTGAAGGTGAAAGAAGAAATTGAGAGATTACTGGACGCTGGATTCATTCGGACAGCCCGATATGTTGAATGGGTCTCGAATGTTGTCCCAGTGGTAAAGAAGAATGGGAAGCTGAGGGTCTGCATTGACTTCAGGAACTTAAACTTAGCTACCCCAAAAGATGAGTATCCCATGCCCATGGCCGATCAGCTAATCGATTCGGCCGCTAAACATAAAATTTTGTCATTCATGGACGGACACTCGGGGTATAACCAGATTTACATCGCCGAAGAGAATATCCCGAAGACTGCTTTTCGGTGCCCGAGGGCAATTGGAACCTTTGAGTGGATTGTCATGCCTTTCGGGCTGAAGAACGCTGGAGCCACTTATCAACGGGCAATGAATTCAATCTTCCATGACATGATCGGACAGTTCATGGAAGTTTACATAGATGATGTGGTGGTGAAGTCAGGGGATAATGCCGATCATCTGAGGGACTTGGAAAAAGCATTTGAAAGGATGCGGGCTCACAGACTAAAGATGAACCCTCTCAAATGTACATTCAGCGTTACAGTAGGGAACTTCTTAGGTTTCTTAGTACATCAAAGGGGGATAGAGATTGACAAGAATAAGGCTCGGGCTATCCAGGCAGCAAAGCCACCTGCTAATAAGAAAGAGCTTCAGAGATTGCTCGGACAGATCAATTTCTTAAGAAGGTTTATATCAAATTGTGCAGGAAAGACCCAAGTATGGACCCTACTATTGAAGATCAAGACCGATGAAGACTTCAAGTGGGAAGACAGCCATCAACAAGCCTTTGAAGGAATCAAACAGTATTTGTCTACTCCTCCAGTATTAATGCCACCCAAGAAGGGTAGGTACCTAAAATTGTATATATCGGCCTCTGATTGCTCTATAGGAAGTATGCTAGCTTAAGATAATGAGCAAGGCAACGAGCAGGCCGTTTATTATTTAAGTAGAATTTTGACTCCAATCGAGCAGCGCTATGCGCCGATTGAGAAGTTATGCTTGGCATTGTATTTTTCTTCACAAAAGTTAAGAACATATATGCTTCCTGTTTCGACTTACATAATATGTCAAACTGATGTGATAAAATATATGTTGTCAAGACCGATTATGAGATGCTGAATTGGGAAATGGACCTTGGCCTTAATGGAATTTGCTATCCAATACCGATCGCAGCAATCGGTGAAAGGCCAGGCCATAGCCAATTTTTTGGCTGATCACCCAGATCCTACCGAATTGGGGGAACTGCCTTCAACACCCAAAGTCCTGAGCACGTCCTTAGTCCCATGGACGTTGATCTTTGACGGTTCCAAAAACGCAGGGGGTGCTGGGGCAGGTGTGGTGATTGTATCACCTAAGTATAAAAAGACCAAAATGTCATTCCGACTCAATTTCAAATGCACTAACAATCAGGCCAAATACGAATCGCTTATCATCGGACTAGAGATACTCCTTGAGATGGGGGCATCATCCGTGCACATAAAGGGAGACTCAGGGTTGGTGATCGGACAGATAGCCGGGGAGTTTCAGATAAGGAGTTGGGAGCTATGCCAGTTCCACGCAGTTGCCACTCAACTCATGGAGGCATTTGATGACATTAGCGTAAGCTACATTCCATGAACCACGAATACTGAGGCCGATAAGTTGGCAAAAACAGGATCAGCCTCACATTCTCAGAAGAGCGCAGAAGACCAACTCATCACTGTTCATGTCCGATCACTCCCGTCTGTTGCAAAGAGAGGTTGGTACGCTACTACCAATTTGGTCTTGATGGAGGATGACGATTGGAGAATCCCCATCATTGAATACCTGAATCACCCAAATGTCAGGGTAGATCGAAGAGTCAGATTGTTTGCTATCCGATTCGTTGTGCTCGATGGAGAGTTATTCAAGAAACCAATCGGTGATGATGTAATCTTGAGGTGTCTGGGGAAGAAACAGGCCATGCAGGTGATGGCCGAGGTACACGAAGGGATTTGTGGTGCGCATCAGGCCGGCACCAAGATGAAGTGGTTGCTGAGGAGATATAATTATTATTGGCCCGACATGTTAAAGGATTGCATCAGTTACGCTAAGGGATGTCAAGCTTGCCAGAAGCACGGTCCGATCCAGCGTGTGCCAGCCAAGGAGCTGCATCCCATAATCAAACCATGGCCGTTTAGAGGGTGGGCGATGGATTTAATTGGCAAAGTCCTACCGCCATCATCGGGCCAACATTGTTTCATCATAGTGGCTACGGACTACTTTACCAAGTGGGCAGAGGCCATACCTTGTAGAACGGTGACTCAGGCCACCGTCATAAAATTCATCGAAGAACACATTATTTATAGGGTTCGGCCTTCCAGAAACAATTACGGCCGACCAAGGATCTGTGTTCACTGGGACGGAAACGTCGGCCTTTGCTGAAAGTAGGGGGATCAAAATTCTTAATTCTACGCCCTATTATGCACAGGCTAACGGACAGGCCGAGTCCACTAACAAGATCCTCAAGGGGATCATAGAGAAGATGATTGTGGAAAATCCAAGGGAGTGGGACAAGCTTTTGTCCAAAGCGCTATGGGCCTATCGGACATCTAAAAGTTCAAGTACTGGGGTTACACCGTTCATGCTGACTTATGGACATGACGCTATGTTACCTATGGAAGTGACAGTCCGATCGGCTAGAAGGGCTTTGCAGAATTAGCTTGAGCCCGCTGAGTATACAGAGGCTATGATAGCTGAATTGGAAGGGCTTGATGAAATGAGGTTAACGGCCTTGGATTCATTAAAAGTGCAAAAGCAACGGGCCGCCAGAGCTTACAATAAGAGGGTGAAGGAGAAATCTTTTTGCACGGATGATTTGGTATGGAAACCCTTGTTACCTATTGGAGATAAGGATAATCATTACGGTAAGTGGTCGGTCAATTGGGAAGGCCCGTTCTTCGTCCACCAAGTCAAAAGAGGAGGTGCTTACAGGCTTCGTGATTTAGATGGAACTGTTCATGTCCGATTAATCAATGGTCAGTATTTAAAGTCTTATTACCCTACGTTATGGGAGACCATTGATCTGGATTATAAACCTAACCCTGGGTTGGAATATGATCAGTTGATAAATTATGAGCCTGAGCCTGAATGATTTAGATAAAACATTGTTTTTGTATTGATAGGCTGAGCACAGCTTACTTACAAAAATGATGGAAAAAGAAGAGATTCTTACAAAGTACAAAATAGGAGTCGGCCTCTAAGCCGACCCAAAATTTCTAAGTTTAGCCTTCAAATCCTCACAGGTTTTGATGGCTCCAGACCGATCACGTTTGGCTTTTTCTAGCTTTTGTGCCCATGCCAGGGATATCGGAACACTGGCTTGCAGCTGTTCGCTGCACTTTTGGGCATCGCCGCCAAGTGAAGATAATGCTTCATCAATTTTTCCAAGGGCGGTTTTGTTGGTGACGACCTCGGTCTCACATTGGGCAAGCTGAGCCTTTAGTGCCGCAATACGGTTCTGCAGCCAAGAGTCCCTTGCTAGAACCTGAGCCCGAGAAGCCTTCCCCGCTTCAAACTTGGCTTTGGCCCCTTCCAAGAATTTCAACCCTTTCTGCCAAGAGCTTAAATAAAGTTCTGCATCAGCCTGAATTTTCAAGGCCGATCGGTCTACAAGACGGGCGCTGGGGAGTCTCTCTTTTATCTCAAGGAGTAATGATAGCTGCCCGTTTGAAAGAGAAGGATCGGCCATGAGAGTGGTCAAGGCTATGTCAAGATCAGCAGCAGTAGGAAGGTTGGATAGTTCCTGGTCAGTAAGCCCGAAGAGTAGGTCCTTGGCTTGTTGGAAGAGGGAAGGTGAGACCACTTCGGGCACCAGGGGTCCAAGGTCAAAAGCTCCCAGGTCCAGGCCCGAGAAGAAGTCATTGAAGGGAATGATTGGCACTGGACCTGTGGGATCGGCCTATTCAAGAGAATGCAGTCAGACATGGTCTTTAAAAATTGTACAAATTAAAGTAACACTGCAATACCTGGGTGTGAGGACTAAGTGAGGCCGAAATCGCTTCGCGAACATCGGCCTCGCTGGGTTGCGAAGAAGTTGGTTGAGAAGGAGATTGAGCCAACCCTGAGGAGGAAGAAACGTGACTGGTCTCTTCTCCTGAACTCGTCGAGGCTGCCGTCACTGGTAAGACCTCGGTCTCTGGGGCTGCGCTCGAATTGTCATCACCGGCCTCAATGGCGGATACTTCAGGAGGATTGTCCTCGGCCATTACCGTCTCCATTGTTGAGGGAATGGAAGACCCAATAATTACAGGGGGTTCCCCTTGCCCGGAGAAAGCTCCGACTTCAGCAGGGACGGTTTGGTCCACTTCTTCCCCAACTGGCTCTGTGGTAGTTCCAGCATCGGTCGCGCCCTCAGTGCTGGAAGAGAGGACAACTTGCTCAGGGGCTTGGCTGATATGTGCAAGGTCTTCATCTCCACTGGAAGGCGTTAGAGGAGGCACGATGTGGAGAGGCATCACCCGCACGGCTACCCGTTCCAGATAGGCCGCTGCAGACGTCGGTGATGCAGGGAGAGTTGGAGGAAGAGTCTGAGTTGAAGTAGGGAGTGGATCCTCTCCTGAGTCTTCGCCAACGAGCTGCAAAACAGAAGATTAGAACTACGAATAGGCAGAATCGGGCTAAGCTGTTTAAAGCCGTTAAAATCTAACCTGGGTAGAGGCCGGGGTTGTTTTTTGTTTTTTCTGAGAAGGACCTTTGCCCGGAGCTGGCTTTCTGGCCGGTCTCTTGGTTACTTGTTTGCGCCTGACTGGAGCTGCCGTCGGGACAGAAGCATCGGCCTCAGTGGCCGATGATGTAGTAAAAGGCACAAGGGCCTCGGCAGCAGTGCCTGGAAATATGTTGCGTGCCCGTTCACCCCACCACTTGGTGAATTCCTCTGACACCATGGGCCGGGCAGAGAAGGGTGTAAAGCTGAACACCGCTTTGAGCCGGTAGGATCTTTCTTTTATTTTCTTTACTTGACCGTCATTAACAATGAGGCCGCGTTCCACCCAGTCAACATTGACAGTAATGCCAGGGGGAACAGGCGCGAGTTGTGTAAGCCCGAATTGACGGGCGTATAAAGGAGCTAAGTAATATTCAACCCCACATTTATTATTGGCCGACGGAATGCTCGGACTAAAAATAATGTCTCTAGCTACTAAGTAGCTAGAGAAGATTTCATTATAAGTGGACTGGGTGCCCGAACCCCAGTTGGAAGGATTATTGGAAAGTTGAAGGAAAGAAGAGAATTGAAGTGAAAAGAATGGGGTAAAGAGGTTGACGTCCCGAGGGGAGCAACCTTGATAAAAGAAAGTAAAACACTCCTCGAAGGAGTGGGAAAAAGGAATTACGTCCATGAATTGGACGGCAGAAATGGGAACGTCGGCCAATTGGCGGATGGGGGGTTGGAACTCGGGAAAATAAGAATGCAGCCACAACTGAAGCACCCATATCGGGCTCCCACCAGCTCCGAAGCCCGAATGGAAAAAATTTGTGATGCCACGGACCAAGTGCGCCCAAACAAGCATAGCCATGGCTAACGGCTTCCCCGATGCAAGAGCCAAGGCTAAGGTTGTGTATTCTTTGGTAATGGCTTGGCTGGCCGAGCAGAAGAGAAATTTGTTGAGCCAATAGATGAGGAAGGCAATGTGTTCTGCATCGGACACCTCAGTCTCGTCTGCCCCGATGCAGGCAATTAGAAAGCCTCCAAAGGCTGTAATCGGCCTATGTAAAACGGCCCCATCCCTGATAATTTCTTGTTGGGGGTAGGCAAAGCTGGCCGTCCCAACGTCAAGCCCGGGGGTGATCTCTTTTCCATGGGGGTGAAGGCCGAGTAGATAGCTTATGTCTTTGACGGTGGGAGCCATTGGTCCGCAACGGAAAAGGAAGCCGTTGCAAGAAGAAGACCAGAATAACAAAGCAGACAGAAGAAGAGGTCGGTCTATCTCTATTCGAGACCGACTGAGCATTATGGCATCATAAATGCCCGTTTGCTTCCAGACACCGGACTTAGAGGCCGAAACCCTAGTCACCCACTTATCCCAATCTGCGGCAGGGGTCGGCCATCCCCGAATAGGCTGGTTAGCGCTTTGGACTTTGCCCCAGTGAGCAGGGACTTAAAGGAATGCTTCATTTTCTACCGGAGGGAAGAATGGTAGAAAAGCAGCCGGAGGGTGGCCGAGAAACGCCTCTCCCAAGCTTGGAGCGACGGGAGAGCCATCAGAGGAGCTGTAGGGGGAGAGGTAATCGGTGGAAATGTCAGCGGCATGAGCTTTTGCTAGGGTCCTAACCTCTCTATAGCGGTTTTGCGGCGGGGGTGCATCTATGAAGGTTTTCTTTCCTTTGGAGGTTGCAGGAGCGGTTTTAGGAGCCATGTCTGTGGAAAGGAGAAAAGTCGCCGAAAAAAATGGAGGTCTAGAGAGAGAAGCTCTGTTTTGTTTGAATTATGGAGAGAGAGTAAGAATGCGAATGTGGTAAGGAGTTCAAAAGTTTGGTTGTTTAAATAACACGACGTTGTAATCATGACGCATTAAATGGGGAGTGACTGGTGGGATTCTCCATAATCTGACAGTTGCTGCATGCTTGACGCGTGGCCAGTTTAAAATTCAAAACGTCACATCAATCAAGGCGGGATGTTTGATATGACCTTTTGGGGGGCAATTGTTTGCACCCAAAAACCGTCAATGGTTTTTGAGCCCGATTTAAGTGGAAGAGAATGAAGGAGAGGCCGGGCAAAGTAATTAGTGACTCATCGGACTCGGGTATAGCCGTGAGACCAATGATAGATGTTAGGTAAGGTGAGTAGAGCCCGGTTTGAAAGATTGAATATGGGTAAGGATCATCGGGCTCTGGGGAAACATAACCTAGTGCGTTGACAACCCGATGATATAAGACGGAAAGCCTAATCGGACAATACGTAATGAAAGATGGAAGTAACAGTCCAATTGGCCATGGGCGGTTAAAGAAAGGTAATCGGGCATGGAAACCAATAGAGCCCGATTCATCCAGGAGAATCAGTAATGAGGCCGATTGACCGAGGTGAAGGCGGTGTTGTCTACAGCTGGCAGGATGTCGTCATCTTTGGGGAATTTTGGAAACAAGAGTCCATTTAGGAGAGGATCTGTTCGTTGCCAGCTGGATTGAGGCGTCTGATCCCTAAATTGAAGGGATTGATTCAATTGAGTCGTGGATAAGGAAGGTCTTCAATCAGCCAATCAATTAAGCAACTTGGGGCGCAAGCCAAGGAATTATTGTCCAAATAGAAATTGTATAAGGCCGCTATAAATAAGAGGCAGGCCATCCAAGTAAAGGACTCCGCGTCATTCTCGAAACAGCATTCATACATCACATTCGAAGCATTCAAAGCATTCAAAGCACTCCCAGTCTTTATGTTTTTTAGCCTTCACAGCAAATAGGTCTGTCCTTTTGTTATTTTCTGTTTGTGTTCTTTCTGGTTTGTTCTTGAGATCTGTTTTATTTTTTCCAAACATTTAATAAAATCTTCGTTTTATTAAACCGTTTGTGATTGTTTACCTGTTAAACTTTGACACTTTTTAGCTTGTGCGCTTTAGTACTGCTAGAGAATTTACAGTGAGGGTACTTTCCTACTCACTATACACAGTCACCTTGTTTAGAAGTCAGATTCATCAAAGCCTTGTGTATCACTCACACAAGCGGATAGGAAATTAGTTTGCACGTACACATACACATCGAACCACTGCTGGTTCTGGCACGCCCGCGCAAATTACAGCAAACACTTGGAGCAATTAAGGTACCATACACGTGTCATTCCAACGTCGAGTTTTGCTGGAGTCGTCCGATTTTATAGATTAGAAAGTATATATATATGGACAATACTTCGGTCAAGTTGCTTCGATATGGCTCGTACTGTTCCCTTCATATGAACAGTAAAAATAGTGTAAAATTATAGTTTTGTCCACACTATTTTTAATGTTCATATGAGAGGAACCACACTAACCACACTGAAGGAACTTGACTGAAGTTTTTTCCATATATATATATACATATTAGATGTCTAATAATCTTCCCTTACAACCAAGGTCAATAAGAAGTCAATACGGGAATGTTGCAAAATGGGTCTTGGGGCACCCATTTGGGTCTACCCACATCAAATGGTAGTTACCACCATATGTAACACATGTGAATTTGAATGTGGGTGGTATAACTGCCAAGGCAAGTTATTTCCGGACACACATATATGTATATGTGTGTGTTTGTTTCCTTCAAGTGTATAAAGGCAGAATGTATGGGTTCCATCCATATTGCAAAAGTTCTACAGAGAGAGACATTTGGGTATGTGAATTTGTGTCTCCGGGTCTTATAATCGGATACTAATCGTCGTAATCATTGAACCAAACAATTGAATGGTTGTTCATAGACGAATTGCTCGAGTCAAAGAAGTGCGTAATTCTAACTGTGGTAGAAATTATGGAGAATTTGATTGAGTACTTCAATCACGTAAGTTCTGCAATTTCGGCTTCACACAGGGCCGACCCCTGCGGGAAAGCCGACAAAGCGGCCGCTTTGCCCCCCCCCCCCCCCCCCCCCCCACACACACATTTTAAGGGCGCCATTTTTGGCACTAACTTTGCATTACTATATTGGGCCCTTATAAAAAACTTAGTATAACCTAGCCTAATAAAGGCCCCAACCCAAACTATAGTGACCCAAAATTTTCACATATAAAACTACAAAGTTAAACCCAAGCAAACCCTCTAGAATAAGACTATATTCTTTTGTTGAAGAGAATAAGACTATAATTTATTTTACTATTAAAAAAAAGACTAATTGATCAACTTATAGTATGATAAACTTTTAAAAATAAATAAATAAATCAGTGTACTGAAAAAATGTAAGAAAATTAGGTTTTTCTCAATTCCTCCAATTCCTTTTAGTTTTAGCCCAAACAAACCCTCCAGTTGTAAGTTGTTTTCAATTTATAGCTTGGTTTCAAATATTGGTTGTTTAAATAAGTATTTAATTATGCTGCAAGTTGTTAGAACATTTTGTAATATGACATTGAAAACTAATATATACGCATAATTATGTATATGTGGACTCCAAAAAAATCGTCGGGGCAGCCCGTATAGCACCGGGCCCCATTTTAAAAGTTCGCTTTCACATTCGGTAAATTTTTTCGAACATTGGTATCAGAGCTTGATTGGTTACTTTTTGCGCTTTATAATACGCTTTCACATTCGGTAAAACTGTTTTCTCAAACACCATAGTTATGTCACTGTTTTTTTTTAAGAGTAATACTTGGGGCACAACCAAAGACACAACCTTTTTTGCACAACCTTCATTTTGTGTCTATCTCTCTCTTAATGGGTCCCACAGTGCCAGTGACCCCACAGTGCCCACTAGGAGAGAGATAGACACAAAATGGAGGTTGTGCAAAAAAGGTTGTGGCTTTGGTTGTGCCCTAAGTATTATCTTTTTTTAAAGTTTATTCATGATTCATGCATTTGAGACCTTGATAGCCTCCAATGGCAACTTCCCACACACACGATCTTAAGGTGTAAATTTTGGACAGATTATACCTTGTATGTGTGTGATTAAGTCTGCAAAATTTCTTCTTTGAAAACCAAGCAATGGTTTGTGATTTTGGAAATTAAAGTTTTAACCATGTTTTGAATTTTATTTTTAAAACTGTTTTCTCAAACACCATGGACCCATGAAATCTGTATTTTATATGGTTGTGTAGAGCTCCATAAGAGTTTACAAATGTGTAGTCATACACTTTATTTGGCTGAGAATTGAGTGAGTTGCAGGCATTCAAAGTAGGCTGCTCACATTTTTTTGATGTGCCAAACGTACGACTGTGCAAGGCTGTGAATGCTGCAAATTTTTTTTTGTGCCGGTGATAGTTAAAGCCCGTGTAGGTGACGTGATATAATCAGTAACATATATGGCTTTTGACCATCTTATTTACATTTTTTTAACATCCAATGATTATCTTTAAAAGTGGAATTTGCATGTGTGATGCAAATTTTTTTTAGGGGCATTTATTAAAAGGGTAATATTTGGGACACAAACAAATGTCACTAACACTTACTAACACACTCTATCTCTCTCTTAGTGGCACTGTGTGGGATCCGCAGTGGACCCCACAATACCACTAGAAGAGAGATAGAGTGTGTTAGTAAGTGTTACTGAGATTTGTTTGTGCCCCTAGCATTGTCCTTATTAAAAAGGACCTCAATGTATTATTTATTAAGCTAAAGTACGGATTAGAAAGTGACTTAACAAAAAGAATAAAAAATTGACAGTTAGTGCTCGCACGGTATAAGTGCGCGCACCATACAATCTCCAATCACAACCACCATCACCCCACGCGCGTCTTCTCCAAAGGCTGCTCGCACCGTGCGAGCAGTGTACCGTATTATTTCTAATTTCAAAAAATGTTTTTAAACTTTAAACTTCCATAACTTTTGACCTACAACTCCATTTTTTGCAAATTTTATACCGTTGGAATCGATTCGACGAAAGCTACAAAACTAGTACCATTGTTGATATGTTTTGAGAAAAAAAATTTCATATTTTTATATACATGAATAATAAGTGAAATTTCACTTGATATACATAAAATATTAAGTGAAATTTCACTCAATTCCAGAGCTTTTAAAAGCTCTCCCAAAAATGTCCTAAGCTCAATTTTTGCAAAGCTCATAAACTAGTTACCAAATGAATTAACATGAAATTGTGCTTTAAAAAACGAAGAAGCACCAAAATGGGGGCCAAACTAAGCCTTAATGTTCATGTACGAGTTAAGTGAAATTTCACTTAATATTCATGTAGGCATGGTGAATATTTTTTTTTTTTAAACAATGCATATTTTGTTAAAATAAGCAAATTTCATAATCAATTATAAAACACAAATTTTCAACCAAAACAAATACAGGAATTCTTGTTAAAATTCATCTTTTTTTAAATTTATTGTTGATATGTTTTGAGAAAAAAGATTTTCATGTTTTTACATACATAAATAATAAGTGAAATTTCACTTGATATACATAAAATATTAAGTAAAATTTTCACTCAATTCTAGAGCTTTTAAAAACTCTCCCCAAAAAAGCCCTAAGTTTCATTTTTACAAAACTCATAAACTACTTATTGAATGAATTAACATGAAATTGTGCTTTAAAAAAGGAGAAGCACCAAAATGGGGCCAAACTAAGCCTTAATGAGGTAGCAATGACTTTATTGCTATTCGTCTTTTTTTTTTCTCAAAACATATAAATTTGGCATACATAAATATTAAGTGAAAATTCATTGAACCCGTACATGCTTTCTTCCTGAAAAATTGAAGTTAAACTTAACATTCGTATACTCGTTTAGTGAGATTTCACTTAGTAGGTTAAGTGAAAATTCACTAACTATCTCAAAGGTCGCTAGAAGTAACTCTCTAGAGTTTAAGGTCTAATTTGATACTTACTTTGTTAAAAAGTCCCTCAAGTGTCAATTGAACTAAAATTTCACTTAATATTCACGTACAAGTTCAGTGAAATTTCACTTAATATTCATATATGCCAAGTGAAATTTTACTTTTTTTTTTCTCTTTCATCTTAGACAATGCATATTTCGCCTAAAAAAAAATCAAATTTCACAAATCAATTATAAAACATAGTTTTTCAATCCAAACAAATGCAAAATTCTTGTAAAAATTCACTAAAACTCTCCTTTAAAATAAAGTGAACATTCAATTTTTTTTTCCTCACATCATATCAACTTGGCATACGTGAATATCATGTGAAAATTCAATAACCCATACACAAATATTATGTGAAAATTTTATTAGGTTCGTCTGGAGCATGACATGTAAAAATAAGAATTTTTTTCTTTTGCTCAAAAGGTATCAACAATGGTACTAGTTTTGTAGCTCTTGTCGACACAGTTCCAACGATATAAAATTTGTAAGAAACAGAGTTGTAGATCAAAAGTTATGGAGGTTTAAAGTTTAAAAAAATATTTTCGAAATAGATATCATATGGTACAGCCACTCACACGGTGTGAGTGACTGAAACAAAAAAACGAGCGCGAGGGGGGTTGGTGACATGGGATATTCTATGGTGCGTGCACTTATACCGTGTGAGCACTGACTTAGATTCATTTTGTCCTTTTTAGAAAATGGTCAAATAAATTGAAGTTTTAAACTTATGAGGGTTATTTGAGGGATTTTCCAACAATTATCTATTTTTTATGCCATTTATTTTTGGTGTAGTGGCATTTTTTTTTATAGTATTAAAAAAAGAAAAAAAAAAGGTGGAAATTGATTTTCCTTATTTACTTGAAAATATTAAATTGTGTCTAAGGGATTCACATTTTTTTTATATAAAATGTACGAGTATAAGTTTATTTGATTTTATGCCATAATATTTTTTTGTAGTGGCATAATGGTTACATTGGCAGATTTTTTGAACTATAAGACGAATCTAAATCATACAATGCAACAATATTTTTAATGGTTATCGAAAATTATCATGCTTGTAAAATTGCGGGCTATACTATCACGTAGGCAAGCAGAACAAACTTTGCTTAATTCTCTACTGGATTCTTGGGAATTAGTCAAAATTGCCATATCCAATAATCCAGTCCAATAATCCGGAAGTTATTGGATTATTGGAAACTGCAAGTGAACTTGAGTTGGCCGAGGAACACAGAATGCTCAATGGAGTAAGGCGAACAGTGGTGCTATCTCAATTCTCGAATTTATGCAGTGTCAGGCATTTGGGCCATAGAGCAAACAATAGGATTCCTTGGGTGTACAGAGTTGGGAAAAGAATCTTGGATGATCAGTTGAATTTTGATATAGAGGGTCACATTAATTACCATTGAGATCATAGATTAAGTTATAAACGTAACAAAGATGCATGATTTTTCTGGCCTTTAAATATTGTAATGTTCATAAACTCTTTGTATATATATGTACATATTGTTCAGTCTTATGTTTGTTACTCTTTATATATTTTTTAAAATGCTATATTAAGTGGGAGGATTTAGGTTGGTAGAATTATTGGAACATTTCTCACGTAATTCCTAGTATTTTGTGCATAATTGAATTAATCAATAATAATTGAACTTTGATCATGGAAGATGATTGAGTGTATTGCATTTCTTTCGATTCTATGACATACGTTAGATTATTCTTGCTTAATTTGAGAGATTGCGGCAAAATGATGTATTATTAATTTTGTGCTTGTAATTAATGACACATTTTTCTTTGTCTCTTAAAGTTGAATATGACTGCTTCCAAGAGCATAATTATTGCAAACCTCAATCAGGGTGAGAAACTGAATGAAAAGAACTATGATGTTTGGCATCGTAAGATTCAGTTGCTCCTAGAAGACCAAGAGTTGATTAAGACTATAACACAATCAATGACTGAGCCTGAGCCGTGAACCACATCACAACATATGTGCGATAACGAAGCTTATCTACCTTGGAAGAAAAAAGATCATGTTGCTCGCATCCTGTTATTGAGCAGCATAAGGAATGATATCATGCTACGTTTTGAACGAACTAATTAAACTGCTGAACCACATCCTCATTCTGGACTCACCTTATCCGTTTTAGTGTACTCAATCAATCCCTAAACGCATATATGTATGGTACTAGGCACCTTATCTGGGGGTTGGATGCACTCTATAGTTTTATCGATATACCAGTATCAGTATGGGAAAACATATCCATTCTTGGGTCAAGGAGGTGAACATAGAGAAGTGGGAGCATTATACTATCTATACTGTAACAATTGGAAAGACAAATAGCAGTCTCAGATGTTGTCAAGTTCCAGTATGGTGGAACTTCAACAACTCTGCCAGCTTACTCTGAAGTTCGATGGCTATAGGAAACGCCACGATCATACTATGAGACAACATCTCACAGTCATATCAAACATATAAGTGAACTAAGAGATGCAGGCCATGAGTTGACAGATGAGCAGTAGGTATAAGCTGTCATTCTTTCTTTGCCCCAAGCATGGGAACACATGCGTGTGAATCTCACCCACAATGATAACATCAAGACTTTGATGAATTTGTGCGTCATGTGGAACTCAATGAGGATCACTTATTGGCTGAAAAACCTCCTGGAGAAGCATATCTAGCAGAGTCTAGCTCGTGCAAGGCTTCTGACTGGAAGTGCAAGAGAGCTAAAGGTTGGGCACCTGAACATGGTAAGAAAGGTGGACCTCCTCACAAGGCTAAAAATGCCCAACGCAAACAGGGAAAGCGTGGAGGCAAGAAGAACAAGGCACAAATGAATTGCTACAACTGTGGTCAGTTGGGTCACTTCGCTCGTGAATGCACTAAGCCGAAGGTATGTACTAAACTGTCTAGTACCTTACATTTATATATTAGTAGTTGTTTGATGTTGGCTGAAACTGTTTCTATTTGGACTGTAGACTCAGTAGCAGCAAACCACATAACTAGGGACAGGATAGCTTATGTGGAGTTTCGTCAGATACCCACCAGGAGTAGACAAATCTACATAGGGAGCAACTCAAGTGCAGAGGTTCTAGGAATCGGTACCTACAAACTAGTATTGCGAGGTGGACGCACTTTATATCTTCACAACGTTTTGTATGCACCCGACGTCCGGTGAAGTCGTGTCTCTATTTTAGCTCTTCTATGTTTAGGTTTTAAGTTTGAGTTTGTTGATGGTTGTGTTACGTTGTCTTTGGGAACTACGTTTTATGGATCTGGTTTCTTGTTGGATGGTTTTATTGTGCTAGACACTATTTCTATTTCTAGTAATGTTAATAGTTGTTTGCTTATTATGCCTCTTCTGGCAATGATGTGAATGTAAATTAATCAACATGGCATGCTAGATTAGGTCGCATAGGGCAAGACGGATTAAATAGACTTGCTCGAGAAGGCCTCCTTGGCCCAATCACAAAGATTACCTTGCCTATTTAAGAGCATTGTTTAATGAGTAAAACAACTATAAAACCATTTGGCAAAGCCATTAGAGCTACCAAACCTCTGCAGTTTATTCATTTAGATATATGTGTCTCAATGAATGTGAGGGAAAGGCATGGTGCCTCATATTTCATCACTTTCATAGATGACTTTACTTAGTATGGTCATGTCTATTTGCTCTCCCATAAATCCGAAGCATTGGATTTTTTAAAACAATTTTCAAGATTGTCTGAGAATCAAATAGACAAGAGTATTAAGACTCTTAGGATAGACTGTGGATGTGAGTATCTATCTGAACAGTTCAAGGAACTATGTGATGAAAAGGGGATATCTAGACAATTACCTATTCTAAGAACTCCACAACAAAATGTTGTTGCAGAGAGAAGGAATAAAACGTTTCTAGAGATGGTTAGATCAATGATGATGCAGATAAATTTGCCTATTTGCTATTTGGGAGATGCACTATTGACTGCTGTAGACACCCCGATTTTGACCGGTCATTGAATTTGGGGGAGTGTTACCTCTAAGTCCGATGATGACAATGCCCGACTAATCTAGTGTTGGGTTTGTGCCCTCAAACCATTACTTTCTGTATGAGACATTGACATTTTAATATATGGATATCAGCTTTACATTTTATTGTGTATGTTCTTTTCATGAGATGATTGTTAATCCTTAAGTATTATAGTAAGTAATTCGTGTGTGTATGAGATGCACACAAGTGAAATACGAATTACTATTCTTTAATACTTAGAATGTGTCACAGTGGATGATGAGACTGGATACCTCATCAAGTCTACACTGTAGCATAATTAACTACCATTGGATGGAGTGATTAATCTCAATCACTAGAGTGTAGCTCTTAGTTGATATGCTAGTGCTTATAGTGCATTGACGGACCTGAGTTTCCTATTGACGCTTAAGACTGTCAAACAGTCAATAGGAACTCATAACTTGTATAAGGTACGTGTTCTCAATCTTGAGACAATTATGAACACAGACTGTGGATATGACTGCTTTGATTTACCAATCAGTGAGGTCTATAAAAGATCAACACCTGGGTATCTTGGGTATGTCATGTTCATAGGGTTGTGAACATGCATTGTCAAGATAGAATCTACCCTCTGTTTCAGAGTAAGCATTCCCTTGAGAATGTCACCAAGTCGATTACTGAGTACTGCAGTCTTGTTGATAAGAGTTATCAACATGTTTGGTAATCATGAGAGGTGAATGGGACTCAAGGAATACAAGAAGTAATCATGATTCAGGTTGACAGTAACAGTTATCCGATTACCTGAATATGATTACGAATGCTGACGGTAGAGGGACATTAGTACACCATACAAGTCTAGTTATCGCTACGGATATGTTCTTTTGCGTTGGAGTTCAGTTATCGTTTTATAGTGGAGTAAACTTTAACTGACCAGTTAGTTAGTTTGCTGATCAAAGAGTTTGGTCATGGTAATTAACAAACTGGTCTGAGCCAACAATAAAGAGCCTAGGAGGTCCCACTCTTAGCTCCGCCAGGATGCTTGGAAAGATGCTTGAGGATGATGTCCAGACAGGTTCGATCGATCGAAGATGTCTCGATCGATTGAAGTCTGAAGGTTCGATCGATCGAAGATGGTTCGATCGATCGAATGTTCGATCGATCGAAAGCACTTCGATCGCTCGAAGTCTAGGTCGGTTCTGGGAATCTATAAATAGGGCAGCTGCGTTCTGGAAAAGGTTGTTCGTCGTTTTGAACGTCAGAAGCTGCAGAAACTGTTTTGGAGTCCCAAAACCTTCTCTATCCTCTCCATTAGGGTTCCCACCAACCCTAGTCTTTCTGGCAGGCATCCGCAGGAGTCATAAGGGTGAAGATCATCTAGTGGAGGCTGCTGGAAGTTGAAGATCAGAATTGGGTTCAAGACACTAAGGTATAACTCGTGTCCCCTCTTGTGCGTATCTGTAGAATTGACGAGTAGTAGATCCAGGCATGCCAATAAAGTTTCATAACTTGATTTTTCCGCTGCGCGTTTAAACTTTCCATTTAAACCTGTTTTTCCAACATCTAGGGCCTCCAAAGGTGAATCAAGCTCTTCAAAAGGCTCTTTGATTTCAAAGAAAATGAAAAAATAGAAGAAAAAGAAAAGAACATGAAAAGGATGAGAAAACGGCACACAGTGAGGCCCACGGCAGTCATGCGCTACCGCAGCGGCACTCCCAGACAGCCGCACCGGCAGTCAGTGAGAACCGCTACGGCAATCACTGGATGCCGCAAAAATCTTCAGACGCCGCAAAAAAATAAAAGACGGCAGTCCGCAGAGTTATCCGCGACATTCATTGAGTGCCGGATCGGCATTCAGTGAATGCCGTGACGGTGATCAGTGAGTGCCGTTCCAGCACATACTGAGTACCGCTTCCAACTCCACTGAATGTCGCATTTTGGTAGCAGACTGCTTTGAAATAGTACGTTTTGTAACATCAAAAGGACATTCGGGATTAGGGTTTTACCCCTGAAATTACCAAAATAACCCTCTAAAATTTGCCTATATATAGGGGATGAATATCCCATTACAAAGGGTCTTGAAAAAAATCTCTTTCTTAAGCTTTTGAATCTAAAGTATCTTGATATCCTTAGGGAAAATTAGGAGAATTTTAAAGAAAATTAGAGGATTTGAGGAGCAAGAGTTAGAAGAAGAGTTTGAATAGCCTTTGAAATACCTTCAAGTCACAAAGAAGTTAAGGATAATTGGAGGTAAACTCTAGACTAATTAGTATATTAACTTAGATTCAATCACAATTCATAGAACTATTTAAGATCTTTTACACATTTTCAAAAACTCTCTTTCCACCTCATTTCATCACACACCACTAGAATTGTGATTGAACTTCCATTTGCTTTTCACTTGGTTTGGATCAAAATAGCCTAAGGTTTAAGATTAAATAAGTCATAAAGTAAAGTTTAGTTTGGACACTATGTGGACCTTGATTTCTTTTTTTTTTTTCTTTCTTTGTCATGTTCTTCTCTTGGGATTCATGAGGTTCTCAATACCTCTTTTGGTTCCCTTAAGTTAGCTTTTTAAATTCTCTATGAACTTGTGATTTAAAGGAGAATAGTCATGTCCATGCATGATTAGTAGGTCTAAGTCCTAATTCATGACTTAGGTCTTCTAATTCGAAGTCTTAAGAACCTTTTCCATGTTCCATTGAGACTCACGTGAGTTAATCCTTTTTTTTTTCATCTCCAATGACCAATCAATAGGAAGGAGAATTAGTCTTAGGATAAGTTAACCTCTAGGGGTTTGATTGATAGACTTAACGAAAATGAAGCTCAACAATGGTGCAGTGAATTCATAAACTAACTTTGATCAAGGATTTTTAATTAAATAATGATCCGATGGAATTGAATGAGACCAATTGGACAGTGTTCATAACTCACATATCTACGTCCAAAATTTTTGTTTTGATGAAATTCTATAGTTAACATGGTTTGGCCTTGTGATTTGTGAATTAGCTACTCTGTGCCCAAAATTTCATAACAGTAACACCTTTTTAAAATGGATGAATTAGAGCCTTAACCAAGTATTTTTTACTTTAAATAAATTTTTCTATGTAGTTTAATGTGTTAATAAGATCTCCTAAAAAGACTATGGTCATTTGGATTTGTTTACTATTTTTAGAAAATCACACAAAATCTCTGGATAGAGAGTTGTTAAATTCTGAGTGATGTCTGGTTATGACCCTATTCCCAGAGATTGAACCGTTGGATCTTTGATTTTCTTTTTGGGTTAGCAACTAGGCTCACAGAAGTATAACATACTAAAAAATCACTAAGATCCAACAGTTAGAAGTATGTTTTTTTTTTTAAAGTCTGGTCTGCTCTCTATAATTCTTGAAAATCTATCACAGTTTTGACAAATCTTGTTAATTATAACCTAAATGGTCTCCTAATGCCTTAGGGCCTAAACCATGTTTTAATAACGATTAAATGGACTTAAATCCAGAGGCTAAATGATCCAAACCAATGAATTGTTCATACCTCATTCTTGTTTATATCCATGCATTCATTTCATGTATGTTGCTACTTAAGATTAGGGCTAATTCTTGTCTAAAATTGCATTTGATTGAACTTAGTTGAAAATAATTTAGTTCCTTATGACCAAGTTGGGATTATACCATCTTTATATGGACATTACATTGGCACCTAGTTGAGACTTGTATATCTATAGAGATGTTGTACCTCCAACTAATTAGAAGGGATTCATAATTATATCAACTCTTTCTACGATTAGTAGATTTAAGCTAGAAATTTGAGTATGTTATTTAGGGCTTTTATATCATGGCTTGTTCAAAGCATGTGGACTAACCCTTTGTTTTGTAGCACTATTGAGGTATGATTTCTCAACCCTTTCTCTAGTTTAATTATTTCTTGATTTTATTGATTTTCGACTTCATGTGCGACACCTTAGAATTAAGATTTGCCTTATGTGTATATGTGAATTTGAGACTCTTCTAGGGTTTTTATTTTTGTATGCATTACACGTTTCAATATCGCAGCTAGATCACAGGTAAGTTCCCCTAATTCCCTATTTGCACATCATCTTGCTTGCTACTTGAATTATGTGGTTTATGAATGATATTTTATCGTTAGCAATCTTACACCCTTTTCAACATACTTTTGTGATGTATATATCTATTTATTAGTTGAGGGCACACTTAGATAATTAATTCGATTAAAAAGATGTCAAATAGAGGCCTATCACAAGATAGGATAAGAGGGGGTGTTTTAGTTTGCTGAGCTCCTTCTCCTCTCATTCCATAATCCCCGAACCTAGAAATCTTTGGTTTCTAAAAGATCAGTTTGCTTTAAAATGGTTTCTTAATTTTCCTTTTAAAAATTAAGTGGCGACTCGTATTTGAATTTGAAAATATGAAAGAGATTGAAAATGCTGTGGATAAAAGATTGCAATATCCACAACTGCAACATAGATTTCTTAACTGTGTGCCCTCCAAGTCTGTTCCTTCTACCCCTTATAAACTATGGCCAGGAAGAAAGCCAGATTTGAGCAATTTGCTACCATGGGATTCAGTAGCTTATATTCATAATTCTTCTCACAAGTTTGGAAAGTTAGGCCCATGAGGAAGAAAATGTATTTTCATTAGATATTTAGAATATTCCAAAGAAGATGATGGAATTATAATAGAAATTTAGTCACGAGATGCAATTTTCTTAGAAGAAGACTTTCTAAAAAGAGGTAAAGTTACAAAGGATTTCCAGTTATATGAATTGGAAGATCCATAACTTGGCGCAACCAGCCAGATAGTTGAGGAACAAGAAGTAATTCTTGAGCCTCCTAGGGCAAGTGGGAGTGACATTCTCGTTAAAGTAACTTCCAAAGAGCATGTTTAAGAAGAATCTCAATCATGAAAAAGCACTTTTGGAAAGATCCCTTATCGCCGTTTTGGGATTGAGGGAGAAGCTTTTATGTTTGGTCTTGAAGATGATGAAGAGCCAAAAACTAGTCAAGAGGCTCTCTCATGCCCCTCTGCTAAGAAATGGATTAAAGCAATGCAAGAGAAGATGGAGTCTATGAAGGCAAACCATGTTTGGGACTTGGTTAGCCTTCCACCTAGCCATCAAACAATTTGGAACAAATGGGTTCTAAAGATTAAACGCAAGGCAGATAGATCTATTGAAATGTACAAAGCTCGACTAGTGGCTAAGGTTTATACCCAAAAAGAAGGAATTGATTATGAGGAAACCTTATCTCCAGTTGTTAGGTTTGCTTCAATACGACTTATTCTAGCCATTGTCGCATAAATAGGTTTGGATCTCTACTAAATGGATGTGAAAATCACTTTTCTTAATGGAGAACTAGATGAAGAGATCTATATGGATCAACCTATTGGCTTTGTAGATAAAGGCCAAGAGTGCAAAGTGTGCAAGCTCCAACGGTCTATTTATGGATTGAAATAGGCATCTAGGCAATGGAATCTCATATTTCATCGAGCCATCTTAGCAGACGGGTTTATGATGATGGAAAAAGATCATTGCATTTACCTAAAATGGTTTAAAGGCAGTATTATGATTCTGTCTTTGTATGTTGCTGACATACTTCTGGCTGGGAATGACAAGGGATTAATCAATGCCACCAACGAGTGGTTATCCTCTAATTTTAAAATAAAGGATATGGGTGAGGCTAGTTATGTGCTTGGTGTCAAGATCACAAGGGATCGATCTAAATGATTTCTTGGTTTGTCTCAAGAGACTTACATCAAGAAGATGCTTGAAAGATACCATATGTACAATTGTAAATCCATAGATACTCTTATAGAGAGAAATTCAAGTTTGATCCTTGATATGGCTCCAAAGACTCCACAAGAGATAGAGAAAATGTTAAGAGTTCCTTATTCAAGCACATACTGAAGCCTAATGTACGCTATGATGTGTACACGACATGACATATACCATGTAGTTGCATATGTAAGCTGCTATCAAGCAAATCTAAGACTGGCACATTGTAAAGAAGTCAAGAGAATATTCAGGTATCTCAGAGGAATGATGGATTATATGCTATGTTACTAGTATAAGGATTTGCGTCTTGTAGTATACAGTGATGGCGATTGGGGAGGTGATCTAGATAAGCACAACTCGACATCAGGATGTGTTTTCCTACTCAACAATGGCGCCATATCTTGGAGTAGTAAAAAACAATCTTGTATAGCCTTATCGACTATGGAGGCTGAGTACGTAGTATGTTCTTCTACTGTACAAGAAGGTGTTTGGTTGAAGCGGTTCTTGGAGTATTTAGAGATTATCGCAGTAGCATCAAATCCTATGACAATTTATTGTGATAGTATGACTGTACTAGCTTATGCTAAAGACCCAAAGTATCATGGTAAAACTAAACACATCCACATTAGGCACCATTTTGTTAGAGACAGTGTAGCAAAGAATGAGGTGGTCCTGGAACACATATCTATGAGTCAGATGGTTGTGGATCCTTTGACCATACCTATTTCCAGGGATTATTTGTGTCACACGTTAGATCCCTAGGACTGCATAAAATGTAATTATGGATATTTATGTATTCAATTGACCATTATGTAAATATACATTACTGACAATTTTAGTTTAATTTTGTTTTATTTGGTTGGTGCCATTTATTAATCTGTGGTGTAATGTATAATTTGCATCTAGCACATTTTAATAAGTATGTCAATAGGCTAAGATTGGCTTACTCACGCGACCAATCTTCTTCGACGCTATTGGAGTGAGCACATATAAGACAATGTTGAATTTTGTTGCTGAGAAAACGAACTTAATTCAAACTTATTATGTCGCCTTGGTGAAGACCAAGATGAGGTTTGTTATACTCAAAGAACTGGCATGAATGTTTTTCCACCATTTATGGAGCCTATGTATAAAGCCGGATGTGAGAACTTTGTTTGGCACTGTTGATAGTGAGTAGATGAATGACTCAAGTTAGATGCTCTTGGAGCAACCTAACCTAGATCCTTACAGTGTTTAGAGTAAAGGCATACGCTTTGTGACACAAAGATTCTCCACTATAGCGTGCATTTCATACTATATGTGCTAAATGACTAATTAGGAAGTAAGTGAATCGATCACTACTTCCTCATTGCGTGAGTCCTAGAGATTGTGAATTTAGTCTCAATTGTACCCTTTGTGACTTTTGACTATGTCATGAAGTGAAAAGGTAACGTTAGCTACTCTAGTATGTTACTTATGGTTATGAATGATTTGACCTAAAGGAACAATACTGAGAAAGTAGTTGACTTAGACTAGAATGACATTAGGGTGAAAGGACGACAAATTTGGAATTACACCACTCACTTATATCCATTGGCTAGCCAGCTATGCCATTCATGTATAGAGACTTGACATAACTATGGATATATGTGAAGTTAGAAGGGTTAAGTATGCTCTCTTAAGGGATTGAGAAATGTTTAACATGGTGTAATCAAATCAGTCTAGGGTATGTCAATATACCATGATTAAATATAAATTTATTTTGGGGCTGATGTCTCTATCCTGGCCCTAGTGGGTTTCTAGTTTGGAGCTCCCAAGTACAGGTGTATCGGTGGTCTCACGACCCGTTTGTTTGTATGAATAAAGCTCAAGATTTAGCAATATGGAGAACTTAAAAATGGCATGGTTTTACCCAACATGTGTGAGTAGGAGACGTTACAAAATGGGTCTTGGGGCAACCATTTGGGTTTGCCCACATCAAATGGTAGTTACCACAGTATATAACACATGTGCATAATTTGAATTTGAAAGTGGGTGGCATAACTGCCAAGGGAAGTTATTGCCAGACACATATATATGTACATGTGTGTGTTTCTTTCCTTCAAGTGTAGAAAGGCAGAATGTATGGGTTCCATAAAGTTCTAGAGAGAGAGACATTTGGGTATGTGAATTTGTGTCTCCGGTTCTTGTCATTGGATATCGATCGTCGTAATCATTGAAGCAAACGATTGATGGGTTGTTCATAGGCAAATTGTTCGAGTCAAAGAATCGTGTAATTCTGACCGTTGTAGAAATTCTGGAGAATTTGATTAAGTACTTCAATCACATAAGTTCTGCAATTTCGGGTTCACATTTGGTAAATTTTTTGTAACAGGGAAGAATGACCAATATGTGAGTGCATGGAAATATTAGATATACAAACTTTCAATGAGAATATAAATTGGGGCTAACTTAGATACAAATAGTTTCCATTGTTCCTAACATACCCTTGGCCTTTTAATTTTAAAATTGTGGTAAGTTCAAGTTTAATTCAAGGATAACATGGTCCCAGTCTCATGGTATAAAATGCATTTCACAGCCCACTTCCATTCTATGTGGTTTTAACTATGCATGCCTTTACTTGCATGGCAGTATTGGAGCTTGTTTCAATGGAAGCACTTCACCTAGCATTCATAAACAAATTTGATTAGGTAGAATAGAAGAAGAAGATAGAGAGGAAATGTCAATCACTAAAAATGTGATATGCCTCTGATCATTGTTTATTTTTTTTTATAGCCAGAGATTACATATAAATAGAAAACATGATGGAGACTTTTTATCCATAACTTATGTAATCACCTAATCAAGAGTTATTTTTCTCCTACAATAATACTAAGCTCATGATGACGTTTGTTTGACCAAATCCTTTAGATTACACAGGATTGCTTTGATTCTTTGATTGTGCATGTGGATTGCTTTGATTCCTTTGATTGTGTTTTATCAGTAGCCATTAGTCAACCTTGGCAATGTTTCTATTCATATCCTTCAATTTTACATGACATCATCAATCAATTCTTATCAAATCTATAGAAATTCATAAATGAAACTAGTAAAATTCTTTGATAGACACAAAGAGTAATACTGTATTGTTACAACACACAGAAAATGAATCAGAGACATAATTTAGAGGGAAAGATAGACAACATAACTAAACATTCATCCAAGGTGATATGGGGAAGTAGCAGAGATATACATAATATAATGGTTATATGCTAGTCTAGAGAGTAGCAAATTTGCTGGAAGGAAGCCATCTTGTCTTGGAATAGAGGTATGAAAGCATCTATGCTTCCATCACCTAAAAAGGATGGCACAAGAAACAACAGTCCCTCAACTGGGCAATAAGATGGCATGAAAATGTAGGGACTCCCTCCCCCAAAATCTAGGTCATAAAATGGAAATCGAAGCCAACTGTGGACCTCCAAATTAGGGCACAAAACCATCTTATCTATATCCGCGGAGGGTATAATGTCTTCTTCTTCCATCTTGTGGTTTGCAAAGTCTACAAATGATTGGAAGTAGTTTATGTTCTTTACAATTGTGACTTCATCGTGAATGAGCTTGGCCACGTAGGGCAATGGCTTGTGAAGAAGGCTCTTCACCTCAGCACTTGGGAATGCCCAAAGGACTACGTTTCCAAAGTACTCATTAGGGACTCTAGGTTTTAGTTGGGCCCTTACATCAACTGAGATTCTCATACTAGTGGTCTCAAAGCCGCTCAGAGCACGAGCCTTGCTGATGGATCTCCAAAGATGAGCAACCAAGCTCTCAAAAGTGCTATAAGGCTTGTTACCACTATGCATTAAGGAAGCATTGGCCTTGAGCTTGGCTAGAAACTCTAATGTGAAATGAATTTTTTGCACCACAATGTCTTTGCCAATATCGTCATTTATAGATCCATCCAGCTCTTTGGGCTTCTTGGTCATGAACTCCCTTTCCGTGTGATCAAATTCAAAGCATGGAGGGTCTCGTGGATAGAAAATGGCACGATCATGCAATGGAAGTGGATTAATGTCGAGTCCACGACATGTTTGGCCCCACTCGACCAGAAATTTGCTTATGGAAAGCCCATCAGCAAGAAGGTGGTGAGAAGTGAACCCTACCACCAATGAGCCACAAGTGAACCTTGTTAGCTGAACTTGGACCAACTCATCCACCCCATACAAGCTTGGGTGGAGACTAAGTAATGATGTCGAGGGCTTTAAGGGCAATGCTTGGTTGATCGTGCCATCAACCAATGCCTCAACAAACCTGACACCTTCATCGTTGAGTAGAATGATAGGGTCATTTTTGTCATTTTCTCCCAACCTTCCGGCACATTCTCGATACACGGATAGTACCCTTTGAAGCCCTAGCTCTAGGGTTATATTAGGAGGAGTTGGCGGTTTATATGCGAATATAATGGCGATATGGCCATTATAACTAACCTTATCAAAGACACTAAGGGGAATGGAGGTTGTGGTTGAAGGAACCAAGCCTTCATATGATGGCTTAACAATTCGTGAGCTCTCTTTGAGCACTTTCATGGTTATGGGTATTGACCTTAGGCTTTTGGGTATGGGAGAAGATGAAGAATGTTTGTTTGAGTTTGAGGAAAGCAAATGATAGGCTTTATATACACCAAGACCCTCAAGACCCATTTAACACGTGGAAAATCATACACATGTTGGGGGTAAAGAAATAAATCTGATACATGCCAATAAGATGCTTTGGTTAGTCACACCTGTTTTATCCTTTTCCAACAACACCATGGTAATGGGCCCAAACAAAACATTACAAAGAAAGCTATGTAGTTGTAAATAGAATTGTCAAATTATAGCATTGTTTTAAAAAAAGATTTTCTAATGGGGTGTCAAATGTGATGATATAATATTGGGTGCCAAATTTTGATATATATATATATATATATATTTATTTTACAAAAAGTTATTTTTTATTGAAAAAATATCAACTTTTTTTGTAAAATAAAAAAAAATAATATATATATATACATATCAAAATTTGACAATGTTATATAAAAATTTGAGAAGAAAATTAGAGAAGATTAATTTGTTTTTAGTTTGAGGAAGGCATGTCTTGGGGTTTATATAGGCATGTCTTTGAGAAGATAAAAAAAATATCACTATATATGCTAACATATGACATGTTTTTTGACAAGCTAAGACATGGTTGGCCTGTAAAGAAAATTTTATATAGAAGACACCCTTTAAAATAACTAATAATATGCTTAAAATCTACTACCAATGTCCAGGTGTTTAGACACAGCTGTTCTTGGTTGTTAGTAAATAGGAACATTTTAATTCAATTTGTGTTTGACTTATGATCAGATAATTGGATGGTATATATACAAATATATATACATAGTAACATATATATCTATATATAATAAATAGTAATGTAGTTGCCACATGGCAACCACATGCAATTGGGATGCCACATGGCATTGTTACATAATATATATATGTATATATATACACGAATATATATGTATATAGTAACATAATATTTTAAAAAAAACTCTTATTATTTTGCTCTGACTTCTCTTACACTCACTCTAACCGCTTTTCTCTCACCATGTATCCCTTTTTTTTTTTCCATGTTTTTAACTCGATTTTTTATTTTTTATTTTACAGAATTTGTAGCTAAAAATTTATCAATTTTTTTTTTTAAAAATTGAATGCTATCCATGCATAGTACGGACAAATGCTAATATATATATATATATATATATATGTGCGCTTGTGTGCGTGGGTGTAATTATGTATAATGCCTTAATTTAATCACGAATAAGAGGTGAAGAATGATGAACAAATAACAAAAATTGGACGTTCGGACCCCTATATGCTCAAGCATTACATACTCTAGACATTCAATGATAAATACTCCCAAAAGAAATTAAGAAAGCAGATCAGCAAAAAAAAAAAAAAAAAAAAAGAAAGAAATTAAGAGAGCAAGACACTGAGAAATTAGGTTGAGTAAAGATTGGGACACACACCCAAAGACAATTTTTGGGACACAACTCAAGAGATGTGTTTATATCTCTCCTGTGTCATTGTGGAGTCCAGTGATATCACAGATGTGTCTATCTCTCTCCTGTGATGTCACTGGACTCCACAGTGACACAGGAGAGATATATACACATCTTTTGAGTTGTGTCCCAAAAGTTGTGTCTTTGTGTATGTCCCAAGTATTACCCAATTAGGTTAGGATTTAGGATTTAAAAAAAGGGATTAAAACTAACACACACATATATATATATATATATATATATCAGCAAATGCATGCAGTGCAAGAGACGATTGCCCACTGCAAAATCTTGTGATACTTAAAGTCACATTTGAATAGCCCTTAGAGCTTGTTTGGGTAATACAAGAACCAGTTCTACGGTTCAGAAAAAAAATTGTTCTCAATAATTTATTGTATAATTGTGCAACTGCTTTTTAGGTACATGAAAATTTGTATCAGGTTTAAAAAAAGAGTAATTCTTTGGGCACAAACAAATCTCACAAACACAATTCACAACCACTATAATGTGTCTATCTCTCTTCTGGTGGGGTCCACTGACACTATATGATCCACTAACTCTATGAGATCCACAGAGAAGAGAGATAGGTACATCGTGTTGTTTGTGAAAGTGTTTCTGAAATTTGTCTGTACCCAAACACTACAATAGTTTTGACTTTTAGTGGCACTCAAAGTGCATCATAAATAATCAAAACACGTCACAAATATATATTTGTGACACGGCAACGAGCAACAATTGGCGTCACAAAATCCCTAGTGGCAAATAATCTTTTGTGACGCAGTCAACACGTCACAAATAAGGGTACATTTGTGACAACTAATAGCAGACAGCGTCACAAATACACTGCCATGAATACCAGTTAAAGACTTACTCATAAAAAAAATGACCCAAAAAATTTAACTTTTATCCAACCAACATAGAACGTAACATTCTCGATCGTCCTGAAATAGTGAGGAAAATATTATGCAGTATTTGCAAAATGTTAAAATTGGTACACCAACAATTGACATTTACGGTGGTCCTATTTTATTGAGTAATGCTACATACTTCCCAAATTTATATTTCAAATCTTAATTCACATGATCCAGTATCAATCAAAATTTTGCAGGCTCATTGATCATTGTGGGACAACTTCAACATCTTTCAATTAAAATTCAGTGAGTCCACTATCACATAATTTGATATGAGAATTTGAGATTTAAATACGAGAAACATGACATTTCTCTATTTCATTTATACTGAAACACCAAATTGTGTTTAAAATATTTATTTTGGCTCGTTACAATGTCGATATCTATCTGGTACATGATTTGACTATACTTTCTTGGTTATCTTAGTGCAATAAATTTGTCTTTTTGTTAGGTGTATCTATGTATAAGATACTAGTAATGAGTTAGTAAAGCGGGTTACATTAAATATTATGACCAGCTTTGCCTGTGATAACCATAAATAAAATAACATTTATGATGGACAAGTGGTTATTTCTTAAGATTTGAAAAGTTGTGTTAGGTTTATCAATTTTTTTTTTTGTAAAATGATTTCTTGTAAAATTTGTGTTAGGTTTATCATTTGTCTTAGGTTTATCTTTTTTTGAAAAAAAAATTGTAAAATAATTTTAAAAAGATTTGTATGATTTTTTATTCGTCTTTGCTGGAGAACCGGAAGGTTTAATAATTAAAGGGACAAATTACACTTTAGTCCATTGAACTATACACTTATTTTCAATTGGGTTTATAGACTTTTTTTTTTTTGCAATTGGGTCCTTGAACTTCAAAAATTCATTCAATCAGACCCAAATTCTTATAGTGTTAGCTTAAACTATTAGAAATTGTCACGTACGATGCACGTAATGCGTACCTGTCAGATATTATGCCAAGTTTAAGTTTGCATCTGAGCCAACAACATTGGTCTTGAAAAAAAAAACTGAAAAAAAGCTAATCTATTCAGTCTAGGTTTTTAAACAAGAGGGATCTAGTAATAAATCCATTATGCCATTTGATTTTAGACATGACAACAATTAATATTTTTGGTAAGTGAAATGTTCTTCGTCTTTGAATATCTAGTAAAATTTTGTTTGATTGTATATGAATATTGATTAACTCTGCCTGGGTTGTTTCAACACTGCCGGTCCCAAGCCCGGATAAAAGAGGAGGGTTAGTGCGTTAGGTAGCTCGACAGCCAGCACGTAAAAAAAAACCGTCGGATCCTTATGATATGAATCCAAATATGAATACTCGTGTAAATGCTAGGGCGTTCCCTGTAAGCGACGCGTTGCGCCTGCCTTCGGGTGTTTCGAAAAATGTGCAAGGGGCGCCGCATCGACGCCCGGGTGCGGTGTTAAATAAGCAAGGGTTCTCGCGCTCATCTGGGCCACCGCGGGTAAAGAAGCTAGTCCAGAACTATAGGCTTAGGTTAGCAACTTGGAATATAGGAACCTTAACAGGTAAAGCTATGGAACTAGTAGACACTATGATTAGAAGGAAGGTTAATGTAGTATGTTTACAAGAAACAAAGTGGGTTGGAGAAAAAGCTAAGGAGGTAGAAAAGACCGGGTATAAGATATTCTATACAGGGAAAGATAGGCATAGAAATGGTGTCGGAATTGTGGTTGACAAGAACCTCAAGGATAGAGTTGTGACAGTCACGAGGAAAGGAGACAGAATATTGCTTATCAAACTGGTAGTTGGAGTGGATATAATTAATGTGATTAGTGCATACGCGCCCCAAGTAGGATTGGACGATCACACTAAAAGACAATTCTGGGATGAGTTGGACGCCTTAATGCAAGAAATACCGGGAGGAGAGAAGATAATTGTAGGTGGAGATTTTAATGGCCATGTAGGTAAAGATAGAACTGGATATGAGAGGGTGCATGGGGGGTATGGTTTTGGAGATCAGAATGAGGCAGGGGTGAGTATTTTAGATTTCACAGTAGCATATGATCTTGTAGTAGCAAACACCTTTTTCAAAAAGAGGGAAGAACACTTGATAACCTTTAAGAGTGGATCTAATAGAAGCCAGATCGATTTGTTCCTTGTGAGAAAGGCAGACCGCTTAGCATGTAAAGACTATAAAGTCATCCCAGGAGAGAGTTTAACATCTCAACATAGACTTACTATTTTAGATATCCATATAAAAGGACAATGTCGTACTAGAAAAGACCCTATAAACCCGCAAACTAGGTGGTGGAACCTTAAAGGCGAGAAACTAGCAATATTCCAAGAGAGAATGTATACAGAAGCACCTTGGAATTTGGAAGATGGAAGCAATACTATGTGGGATAGAATGGCAGGGTGCATCACGAGAATATCGAAGGAGGTCCTTGGAGAGTCGAAGGGAAGAGGGTTAGCTTCTAAAGATACTTGGTGGTGGAATGAAGAGGTACAAGCTGCAGTAAAAACCAAAAAGGATTGCTTTAAGAAGTGGCAAAATGATAGAAGTGAGGAACACTTCAAAAGCTATAAATGTGCAAATAAGGAGGTTAAAAGGACAGTTAGAGTTGCTAAAATGAAAGCCTATGACGCCTTCTACACCAAACTAGACACTAGAGAGGGAGAAAAATGTATTTATGAGCTTGCTAAGTCGAGAGAAAGGAAAACAAGAGACATTAATCAGGTTAAGTGTATAAAAAGCGATGACTCTAGGGTATTAGTGAACGACGAAGAGATTAAGGAAAGGTGGAAGAGCTATTTTGAGAAGTTGCTGAATGAAAAACATATGGATAACACAATGGAAGAAGAAACTGGAAGTTACGATGAAACTAGAGATTACAGATTCTATCGGAGAATAAGGAAGTTTGAGGTGGAATTTGCTTTGAAGAAGATGAAACCCAACAAGGCCTTAGGACCAGATGGGATCCCCATTGAGGTTTGGAAATGCTTGGGAGATGTGGGGGCATCTTGGCTTACAAAAATTTTTAATAGGATTTTAATGACTAGAAAAATGCCTGATGAGTGGAGGAAGAGCATCCTAGTGCCTATATATAAGAGTAAAGGAGATGTACAACAATGCAACAACTATAGAGGTATTAAGTTGATGAGCCATACTATGAAGCTATGGGAGAGAGTGATGGAGCATCGCTTAAGAGGCGCAACATTAGTGTCAGAAAATCAGTTTGGATTTATGCCTGGGAGATCAACTATGGAAGCAATTTATTTACTTAGAAGACTAATGGAAAAGTATAGAGAGAAGAAAAAAGATCTACATATGGTTTTTATTGATTTAGAGAAAGCTTATGATAGAGTGCCTAGAGATTTAATTTGGTGGGTGCTAGAGAAGAAAGGAGTGACCAAGGGTTATATTGACGTGGTGAAGGATATGTATGATGAAGCGGTTACTACAATTAGATCACCAGCCGGAGAAACCAGCGAATTCCCAATCACTGTAGGCCTGCACCAGGGGTCGGCCTTGAGCCCTTATTTGTTCGCCCTAATTATGGATGAATTGACTAGACACATTCAAGATGAGGTCCCATGGTGTATGTTGTTCGCAGATGATATTGTTTTGGTTGATGAGACTAAAAGGGGACTCAACACTAAATTAGAAGCTTGGAGAGAAGCACTAGAGACTAAGGGGCTAAAGATAAGTAGGACGAAAACTTAATACATGGAATGTACTTTTAGCAACAGTGGAAGTAGAGATAACGAAGCAGTGAAGATCGAAGATCAGGAGATCCCAAAGAGGGAACACTTTCGATATCTAGGTTCAATGATCAGTAGAGACGGAGAGATTGGTGATGACGTAACCCATAGAATTAAAGTGGGCTGGCTTAAGTGGAGGAGTGCTTCTGGAGTATTATGTGATCGGAGAATACCAGCAAAATTGAAAGGAAAATTTTATAGGACAGCTATTAGGCCAGCTATGCTCTACGGGACAGAGTGTTGGGCAACTAAGAAACAACACATTAGCAAAGTGAGTGTAGCGGAGATGAGGATGCTAAGATGGATGTGTGGTAAGACTAGGAAAGATAGAATTAGAAATGAGTACATTCGAGAGACTTTAGGAGTGACACATATTGAGGATAAGTTGAGGGAGAATAGACTTAGATGGTTCGGCCATGTGCAATGAAGACCTGTAGATGCACCTGTGCGAAAGAGTGATAAGATCGTAGTGCCTGGAATGGTTAGGGGGAGAGGCAGACCTAGACTGACTTGGGAATATGTGGTGCAACAAGATATGAATATATATAATTTAAATGAGCATATAGCTCTTGATCGTGCAGAATGGAGAAAAAGGATTCATACAGCCGACCCCAATTGATTGGGACACAAGGCTTGGTTTGGTTTGGTTTGGTTTGGTTTGGTTTGTATATGAATATTGATTGAAACTTCCTTGGACTGCACAGTAATATTGATCGAATTTTCACTTTCAAGAGCTTTTTAATAAATTAAGAATTAAATTGAGTATTTTTATTTTAATTCTTTTGATAATGAATCAAATTAGACTTTAAAGTTTAAACTCATATATGAGAGTTAGTTCTATGAACTTTTGATTGAATTTCTATTTAAAGAATAACAGCGATCTGATTGATCATTGGTAGGTTTTAAGTCAATATACGAAAGAAAATGATATCGGAGGTGGCATCTACAGAGCGTTAATCGTATCCAAATTGGGTTTCAAAGCTCAATCTATATCCTTTAGGCATCGGTTGTTTCGCAGGACTAAAGAGGGATAGAGGAGGATTGGACTAATAGTCCATTTTAGTTAAATAGTCTTATGTTTGGCGCGGCAATTCCGCTCGGAACTATTTGTCCATTTGAAAATAATAGTCACTCATATGAGTGGCTAAGTTATACCATGGAGAAGTGGTTTTGTTAGTGCTGGGACTAGGAGTGTAAACGAGCTGAGCTGATCAAAGGGCTTGAAGCTCGGCTCGATAAAGGTTAAGCTCAGCTAGCTCATTTGAGCTTGTGAACATGAATGACTAAGGTCCGTGAGTGACATGACTAAAAAGTTGTACGGTTCTGTGCAACACCCAAGTGTAAGTGATTGTGCAAGTAATACTGGATGAGTCCAGATCGATCCCACAGGGAAGGAATAGGACAAACAATTCACTAGATTACTTCCGAAAAGAATAAAGGAAAAGATGATTTAAATGAAAAGTAAACTAAAACTAAATCAAGCTAAAAGTTCAACTAAAAGGTGAAAATAAGGACTAAACTAGTGGAATTAACTAAGTAAACTAAAATAGCAAAATTAATCTAATTTAATTCAAATAAGACAAATGGAGTTATGAATATGCAAATCCAGGGTAACCTACTCAATTTCCATACCTAAGGAAGGATAAGGCCTCCTAAACAATCCATAACTATACCTTTTTGCTTATGGGATCATTAAAGTTATTGAGACATCAAGTATATGATAAGAGATGTAAAATGAATTTTATAATTCAATTTTAATTCGGGCAGATCTGCTTGAAAAATTCAACTCATTGATTTAACAGTACAAAACATATTTTTTATTTGATATATGAGGTGTTAACTAAACCTATGGGTTGTTTTCACAATAACAAGTTGAAATATTCCAAGTTTAAATCATCTAGGTCGTGTTAAATAAGTGTTAGAAAACCTGAATTCAATGAGTTTGACTAATTAAAACATGAATTGAAAGGATGTTCAATTAAGAACAAGCATGGAAATCTAATATATAAATTACTGTTTCATCACATAATCCTAACTAAAAGCCTACGATAACATACTAATATTGAAATCGAAGCAATGTAATAAAGCAAACATATTAATTAAACTAAGAAATATTTAAATAAAGAAAATGAACATTAGAACCTGAATTAAAGCTTGCATTGAATTTGAAATCGCGAAGAAAGTTTGTTAGTTTCTTGAATACAATCATAAACCCTAGCTATGGAGTGTAGAGGATGAAGAGAGAAGGAATACTACTCTAATCTATCCTACTCCTAAACTATCCTGACCCTAAAATATAATGAAGAGCTGCTGATTTTCGTTCATAAGTAGTAGATGGGCCGGACTTTTTACTTTCGCGCTGGACTTTTCACTGCTTTTGACAGCTTCACACACCAGTAGGAGAATTGGCGTGTCTTTCTGCTCAGACCTCGGATTTACGCGCGGTTTATGGCCATGCGTCTGTAACTCATCGAACTACAACTTCTATATCTGAACTAAATTCATAATATCTAGGTCTTCAATTTCAAAAACGTCATTTTTCCAGATGCTTCTGTTGTTCTTTCACCAGAATTACTTTTATGCAACGACTGCTTTCCATGACCTGTAAAATAGTGTAAAAACATATGTTTGAGTCTCAACATCATAGAAAACACTTAATCATTGATATGCATCTAAATCTAGGAACTTAGGGATAAAAGTATGCAAAAATAACTATAAAATGTGTTACAAATATGTAGTTTACACCTCTAATTACACCCCCCAACTAGCTCATTGCTAGTCTCTAGCAATGAAGAGAACTACATCAATGTTTATTTGAACTCTAAAAATTGAAAACAAAAGAAAGTAAAAATCTTAACTCAATTTCGTAGGAATCGCGATTGTATTCATAGTACTCAATAACCATTTAAACCCCTAAGTTCCTGCTAGTGGACGATTATTATCTCATGAGGGTTTGTTAATGAATTTACCCACAAAATTCATGTTTATGGTAATGGTTCTCATTTAAATGTTTTTAAGAAATTTTTTTCTCTCATTTAGCAATGTGGTTAAGCTCAACAATCTCATGAAACTCTGTAGTATGTCATACCATGCAACACACACATTATAGTTAATCTACTATCAAAGTTATTAGATTATTCCATACCTATTAATCATCAAGTGTGTGTTTGAATGGACAACCAAAATACAAAATATTAATTTCAAAGCTTGCATAACCTAAGATGCTATCAAAACGTTCATTTTGACTCAACTCTCACTAGGATTACACTCTCAGGATGAAATCACTCCGAATTAGGTGCAATAATTATCACTCATGATATGTAAGCTATAAAGAGTAAATGTAAATGGAATCTAATACTTCCCATATCTAAATTTAAAAACAGACATTTTAGTGCACAAAGTCTCATGAAAGGATACTTTTCACTAGAAGAGCGAGATACCGTGGACAACTCTCTCATTACCTTAACTTTAAATTCAATTTACCTAAAATCATTTGGTTTTTGAAAAAGAAGTATTAGGTGAAAGAAGAAAGAGGTTCGTGATTTTCAATTAGGTCAAAGGATGTGATTGGAATATCTACTATAATATTTTAAACTTCCCCACATCTCCAATCTCTCTTTTTTTCTTTTGTTTAATTTTTAAAATATTTTTTTCACTCTTCTTTTTATTATTTTTTTATTAATCATTGGCATTTTTTTTCCTTTTATTTTCATATTTTTTTTTCTTTTTTCTTTCTTTTTTTTATTGCCAACTTTCCCTTATTCACACAACCAAACTTCTTGTCAAGACAACACATCCCAATCACTCCTAGGTAGAGAAAAGAAGCTCAAACTCTTAATTTGGAGTTAGATATATATTTTAGAAATTGTAATGACAAGATAATTATGATAAGGCTCAAGAGGTGATGTAAAAAGGATTATCATAGAGGTAGACCAAGGCTATATTATACGTGTATGGTCAAAAGATGGCCTAAATCATTTTCTAAGTTCATAGGATTGTTCATTTCAGTATATTCAAAAGCTCTAGAGTTTGGTAAATCCTAAACGCTCTCTTCTAGTGATCAGTCAAAATGAAGAAGAAAAATGAGACTTTCAACAAATTAATACACTTTCAAAAAGTAAGAGTAATTTTATAAAACCCTCAAGAAAAAAAGAATGGCTCAAAAGCTCACTTGGGTTATTGATCTCCACTATAGTCTTTCAAGACACTTAAGTTATGCTTATTAATCCATTTTAGCTAAGTATAAAGTTGTCACAGTGTGCTCAAGTTGTTTGAAAAGGCATAAAACATACTATAATTAAGAAAGTAAAAAAACTATCATAGTGCATCACATACTAATGACATACAAAAAATAACACTAATACATTATAACTAACTACATTAATTATGAGAGAAAAACAAAAAACCACTTTATTATAATTAAAAATTTTAAAATTAAAATTTGTTTGCAATTTTGTTTTATTGAGTTACATGTTGCTAAGCAGGTATATTGACATTAAAGCACAAAATATATATATATATATATATATGAGACATGCAATGACTCACTCCCCCCCCCCAACTAGAACTAAACATTGTCATCAAATGTTCTAAAGTAAGCACATGGACATGTAAAGTAAAATGAGAGAACAAATGTTGTTACCTCGAGGCGTTAATATCCCAATTTTTTTTTTTTTTGTTAAGTTACTTGCAAAATCATTAGTAGCAACAAGGAAAAATAAAGAATATAATACAACCACTTAGTAAATAAATTCTGTTAATCAAGATTTTTATCCTAAAGTAATAACCGAAATTTTTTAGGATCCTCCCAATGAAATAATTTAGCAGTGAAAAGAATGTGGGAATCCTCATAAAAATTTAACTCCTCCCCAACTAATGTCAGGCTCAAGGTCAGAAGAGATGATGCAAAACCTATGGCCTCTAGATTTGTTGGGGACAGTTATAAGAGATATACCACATTTTTTAGGAATTATACTCAAGAAATGATCTTTGGTGTCTATTTTTTAATGCCAAAATAGGTGGAGGCCATGGTTCAATAAAAGGGGCAGGGTCTAAGTAATGTTCTAATGAAACTTTAATACCCTCCTCTTGTCTTAGAACATAATCTATGAAAATATGATTATAAGAATTGGATTTCTATTCCATGTACATAGTTTTGGACGGGACTTGGATAAAGCTATCTATTTGGGTCTCTATGTCGTTATCACTCAAGAAGATCAAGGAGTCTAAAAAATTACTAGCTTCTTGTGGAAAGTGAAGATCATCTAATGTGGGCCCAATATTTTCTAATTCCTCTCTCAAAGAATTTTGAAAATAAAAAATTTGTAAACTGCATGTGTTAGAATCCTTACCATCCTCTTCCACGACATAACATTTTTGTTCATTAGTGGGGTACACACGACTTTCAAGCTTGGGATGAGAGATTTGATTGATAGTGAGGATAGGTGATGAGCAACTTTGTGACACCACCTCTTCGGCCGAAAGAGGTGAGGGTTTATGAATATCACATGAATCTAAATCGAATTTAGATTTTTCAATTACGTCCTCCCTAGGGTCACTATCAAAGGTAGGGGTAGAGTCAATATGAGATTCTTCCTTTCCTAATTGCGTGCAATCTTCTAAACTCCCGTTATCTTTTTAAAACCTTATTCTCATCCTTGTAACTCTCCTTACTATATATGTCATCTATTGAGGTGCTCTGGACAGAGATTGTACAACTTTATCCTGGCAGTGAGTAAGTTGATGTCTGGGGGTATATATTGAGGAGAAGATGGTTCTACAACTTCATACTCAATGGTATGGTTTTGGAGTTTATACATCATTTGTCACGCCCCGACATAGCATAAATAAGGAAAGCGTTTAATTTTCTTTATGGATCCGTAGGTCATGACAGTTTGAAGGATCGATTCCGTCCCAAACGTCAACAACAAAAACATAATAATCAGAGCAGAGCAATCAAGGCTTACAAATATTTTTCTAACTTATTACGTATTACAATACGGGGTCAACTAAGGCACAAGCCGCCTTAAAACAAAACAATATCTATTGTCTATTACAGTTATCCTCATTACAAAATTCATTTTATAACTTAAAACATATAAAGGTAAATTCTCTTTCCAGCAGGGATTCTCAGTTTGCGTAGTCATAGGGCCCAGCATATTCATAACCTGAAAAGCCTGAACACGAATGTCCAGGGCGTATCAACGCCGTCAGCTTATTGAAGCTGGTGAATATTAAAAACATAACTTTGAATGTAAAACATACTTAATCACCATTTCCCTTCACTTTACAATTCCATTAATTAACGGGTGAAACGCGAAAGTAAATTCAATTGGTAAGATAACAAGAATAACATTTAAATCTTTGGTTCATGAAGTATGTGACCGTGCATGAGACTGACACAACCACTCTCAGCTTACCAACTCTTTTCTCTCGACAGACACAACACCCAACTCTCTCACACCAGTATCCTTGTAATACTCTGATAGCCACACTTTAGCACAAAGGTGCCAGGGAATGTCCAGTTTGCCTCACACTTTGGTCCGGGGTACCAGGGAGTGTCCAATGCCTCACACTTTAGTACCTAATCCGCCTCACAAATACCGGAGGAAACCTCACGCAGTATCCAGACTCGGGTATCAGGGAGTGTCCGTAGGCCACACTTTAGCACTACCATGGGTGCCAGGGAATGTCCAAGTTCGGCGTCACACACTTTAGCGCTACCATGGGCGCCAGGGATTGTCCAATTTTGCCACCGTCGCATTACAAGATACTCTAGCCGCAATCTCAAACCACAACACAATCTCAACCACACACTCTATACCACACTGATCATTACTCTTTTTCGTACTGACTATTACTCCCATACATGCCCAACTGACTCCATATGAATGTCATGTATCTATCCATAGAACATATGAAGTGCTAGGAATACTAACAATGTATGCTTGAAAAGAATTGAATTCATAATCCTTCCTTAATGACCAATCATACTCAAAACGTAATCTGTTTTAAACATTTTTTGCAAACAGAGCCTTAAAGTTCATAAATATATCACCCAAACAGTTCCTTAACATGAAATAACCAAAAACTAGAAACTGTTAGAAGTCGCGCGCGCAGGCCGCTGGCGCGAGGGGTAGCTCGCGCAGGCCGCTCGCGCGAAATGCCCATTTTTCTCTTTCTTTTATAAAACTTTCCAAACTGCCAGAACAGAAGAAGATCACGCGTGCGGTCCGCTCGCGCGGATCGCTCACGCGGGCCGCTCGCGTAGGCCGCTCGCGCGATCTGCCTAATTTTTGTTTTTCTTATTCAAACCTTTTCTGTCTGCCTGAAAATACACGACTCGTGTGTGCGGGCCGCTTGCGCGAGGGGTCGCTCGCGCGATCGCGCGCGTGAGTTCAGGCAGTGTCTTCGTCTTCTTCACTGAACTTCCCCTGTTTCAGTTTTAAGGGGTCTTTTGACCCATTTTACAAATTTGATTACTACGATGCCTTATTATATATGGATTTCTTCGGTTTTTTTGCAAGGAACGTGAATCTAAAGTCAATTTAACACCAAACGATCCATAACTCTCAGATTTTATAAAAATTCGAGAGACGATGGAAATTTCATTTTAATCATACATCGCCATACGGACGAATTAAGTTCTAATATTGTAACCGTAGTCTCTACATGCTATAATCTTTCATATTCCATTTTAAAAACGAATTTTGATTAAGGTTGAAAAATTGAGCATTGAAGCTTCAAGCTTCCATGGATGACCATAACAATGGGAGTTTTCAATTTCAATCAAATACACAGTAAGCAAGTATGATTTACATTCATAGTGAGTTAGAAATACTCACTGTGATTGAGAGAAGTAGTGTTTGTTGAGAAGGAAGCAAAGAGGGAAATCCAATAAGAAGCTTGGCTATGGAGAGTATAAGCTTTCTCTTACTAGGAATATTTTCAGTAACAAAGAACTCTCAAACTCTCTTTTCTCTCTGTGTTTAGTCTACAAAAAGAGCAGGAGGTGTGTGTGTGAGTAGTGTACATATATAGAGAAGGCCAAACTTGGCCACCAAGTTCAACCCCAAAGGCTCAACAAATTAATTTGATTTACAATAAATCAAGGCTGTAGAATATACATACACAGATACATACATATATATGTACACTCTCACAAATTGAAGGGTCAAGTAGGCTAATAGGGGTCAAAAGTTGAAGTGTTTGGGAATGTAGCTTATGGCACTAGGAATGCACATACCCAACAACAAAATCCAAACAAGGCATTAACAAATGATTAGTTTCCATAAATGGAAATAAAGTGCATGTCAAATCTAACTTTACATCACTTCCAAAATCTGTGGAAGTTTAACATAGTGCGAACAGTTTTAGACATAAACTGGTATTTTCGTGGCGCGATGATCACCACAAAAATACGAAAATTCATTTAAACGAAGGAAATAGTTTTCTGGTTTCATAAAAAATACAGTGTGAGTTAACAGAAAGTATTTTCACCATCTTGAAATACAGTTTTGAAATTCAACACAGGTATTACTAAAATTTATAAAATTATAATTTGACCCCAAAAAGAATTTGAAGCAAGTAATAAACTTCTAAACATGAGAATTGCAAATAAAAATGAAATCAGCAATACAGAATAAACATAGAAATTCAAATTGAATTTAAATATGTCAAATGCAAATAATTAAATGGAAATGCAGGTTGTTACATCATTATACACCTGTCATTATCCTCCAATTTCATTCCATTGTTAATGTCTTGAAATTCGGTTTGTAGTGTTGAAGTACTGGTGTAGTCTTCTACAGGCTGGCTAGCAAGTGCTTGTTGGTATCTAGTTTCTTATTTATCAATTTTACTATCTAGCCTTTTCATTTCACTAAGCAGTAATTCCAACATACCATCATCCTCAACTTGGTTATTCTCCTCATTATAACTATACGAAGTTTCACCCCATTGTTGTTGATGATAATCCCCTTCCCATTGTGTTTGTGTGCAAGACTCCCTAGAAGGAAAGTCTTGGTGCATTTGGTAATCGTAGGAACTACTACTATATTCTACACTATTATTTTTGTTATATCCCCATTGCGATTGATGGATTTCTTCATATGGAGGTTTTTGATACGTTTGATAATATGGGGGACTAATACTATTGTTTCCCCATTGAGAGGGTTCGTAGCACTCAGGTTGATAATGCGTGTCGTATGTGAGTGCTTGCCAACTTGGGGGATAAATATTTTGATTTTCAAGTGTGTACCTATTCTTAGTGGCGTTTGTGTTGTATGGAAGATAATATGGATATGACATGTTCACCCAAAACTTTTAAAACAATAGGATATTATTTTGATTTTTTTCTTGTGAGAAAAAAAAGTCCAGAAGTTTTTTTTTTAACTTTACTTTACTTATTATTATTATTTTATAGAAAAGTAAGAAAATTTGGAATTAACTTAGCAAAATCCTACCTAGTTGCCTTCCTTGGCAAAGATGTCAAAAACTTGACACGAATAAAAAGTTGTGCGCTCCTGTGCAACAACCAAGTGTAGGTGATCGTGAAAGTAATACTGGATAAGTCCAGGTCGATCCCAGAAGGAAGGAATATAACAAACAATTCACTAGATTACTTTCGAAAAGAAGAAACAAAAAGGTGATTTAAATTCAAAGTAAACTAAAACTAAATCAAACTAGAAGTTCAACTAAAATGTGAAACTAAGGACTAAACTAGTGGAATTAACTAAGTAAACTAAAATAGCAAAATAAATCTAATTTAATTCAAATAAGACAAATGGAGTTAGAAATATGCAAATCCGTGATAACCTACTAAATTACCATACCTAAGGAAGGATACGGCCTCCTAAACAATCCATAACTATGCCTCTTTGCTAATAGGATTATTAAAGTTGTTGAAACATCAAGTATATGATAAGAGATGTAAAACGACTTTATAATTCATTTTTATTCAATCTGAGCAGATCTGATTGTAAATTGAACTCATTAATTTAACCGTACAAAACACATATTTTATTTGATATATGAGGTGTTAACTAAACCTATGGGTTGTTCTTACAATAACAAGTTGAAATCCATGTTTAGATCATCTAGGTCATGTTAAATAAGTGATAGAAAACAGGAATTCAATGAGTTTGACTTGAATCACTAATAAAAACATGGAACGAAAGGATGTCCAATTATTAACGTGTATGGAAATCTAATAAATCACTGTTTCATCACATAATCCTAACTAAAAGTCTATGATAACATACTAACATTGAAATTGAAGTAATGTAATAAAGCAAACAATTAATTAAACTAAGAAATATATAAGTAAAGAAAATGAACATTAGATCTTGAATCAAAGCTTTCATTGAATATGAAATTGCGAAAAAGTTTGTTAGCTTCTTTGAATACAATCACAAACCCTAGCTATGGAGTGTAGAGGATGATAAGAGGAGGAAAACTACTCTAATCTACCATACTCCTACTCCTAAACTATCCTAACCCTAAAATATAATGAAGAGATGCTGATTTTCGTTTATAAACATGTATATATAAGAAGTAGATGAGCCGGGCTTTTTATTTTCGCGCTGGGCTTTTCGCTGCTTTTGACAGCTTCGCACACCAATGGGAGAATTGGCATATCTCTCTGCTCAGACCTCAGATTGATGCATGAATTGCTACTACGCGTCCGTAACTCGTTGAACTACAACTTCTATCTCTGGACTAAATTCATAATTCCAAGATCTTCAATGTTAAAAATGTCATTTTCTCGACTGCTTCTGTTGTTCTCTTCACCAGAATCACTTATTATGCAACGATTGCTTTCCATGACTTGTAAAATAGTGTAAAAGCACATGTTTGAGTCTCAACATCATAGAAAATACTTAATTAATGATAGGCATCTAAATCTAGGAACTTAGGGATAAAAGTATGCACAAATAACCATAAAAAATGTGTTATAAATATGTAGTTTTCACCTCTAATCAGTGAGAAGGCTCTCGAAAAAACTCGTTAATAGGTTTGATAAAGAGCTTGCATAGTGACTTATATATATATATATTTACACTACAAGAAAATAGGTTTTTTGCCACGCACCATCGCGTGGCTAATATTCAAAAACGCGTAGCAAATAGATATTTGCCACGCCATCGATGCGTAGCCGGTGTGTCATACCCTAGAGCAGCAAAAATAGAGAAAAATTAATTTCCTTTTTGGGTCCATACGGAATGACTGGTGAATGTCACTAATTATTCACACCACACAGTACTAGTCCACAAGATAAACAGGAGCAGTAACATAAACAACTGAAATATAATAATAGCGTATCGATTACAAACATCAGAGTAGGCCTCAGGATCACAATAAGTCTGGAGGCAACATATGACCAAGTACCCGCTAAACTAAAGTTCAATAGAAATAACCAACAATATAAACTAAATATAACTATCTTCAATTCTTTAGCCGGCGTAAGGATAATCATTAGGGTAACATCCTTCTCCAGCGTAACCGGTATCAGTGGGTCCACTCTCTGCATTATCCCCTTCCGGGTAGTAGCTGTCATCATAAGCTCCATTATCTGCAATAAAAGGGTCAGGGTAATCTGGACGGGGAATGTCCATGCAATAATGGCCGCCAGCTTACTAAGAGCTGAGTGAATAGAATCTTACAAGGTATCAATGATATAACCTATAACAAGCTATTGAAGTCATAAGATATAGTTCTACTAAATAATATCTTTTCTGTATTCCAATCGTAACTCAACCCTTATCGTCTTTTTTCCTGAGACTGATAATTGATATGATAACCAAGAACTCGACTGAAAGAACAGACTTAATCGTTTAACTTATATAACATACCATCATTCCGTCCATCGCTCATTAAGGATATATACCATCTACCGCACGTCATGGACACCGCGTTAATCCATCCCCTTCTCGTTAAGGATATAAACCATCCACTGCATGTTAGGGATACAACGCTTTAAACAACAACATATCAAATCTATTTCTACGACTCATCGTTGTATACCAGTGATCCCCATCCACCGCTCGTTAAGGATATAAAGCATCCACCGCTCGTTAAGGATATAACATGAAGCATCTGGCTATCTTATGACTACATGGTCCTGTCCACTACTCGTTAGGGATATAAACTATCCACCGCATGTGAAATCATATCATAACCAGGCGTCCGCCCATGTACCATTTCCAGAACTTATCAAACCTACTTAAGCTCAGTACTACTATCGATATATGACAATTTCCATGTGGCCTGACTACTCTGATTGATATGAACGGACATCGAACTCATACATGAACCGCATAGTATCTAACATCATTATGTTAATTTGTTATTATTAATCGTACTTATCTTTGTTGTCATATTATCCCTGATAAACCCATAATCGCATAATAGAAGTCCGAATCAAGAATCGAACAACCGAACCTTATATATAATAAACCAAAGAAAAAATCCATGTTCAGCAAAGTTTGATTGATTGAAACCATTTCAATCGATTGAGAAAAGTAATGTTTGAGCGATCGAGGTTTGTTCGATTGATTGAACCTTCAATCAATTGAACTCAGTTCAATTGCTCGAGAGTCGTCTTCTCCAGATAGTTCTAAACAGTGAATGTCCAGAGGTGTTAGGGTGAGTTTAGATTCATTAATTCACATTAAAAACTCATAAAACATCATATTAAAGACACTAAGTGAGTTTAGAACTCACCAAACGTAGTTAAGGGCACGTTTAGCAAATCTTGAGCTCCCGTGCTTTAATTGCAGCCTTTTTTTCTCTCTCTCTCTACTCCTCTATCTCTCTCTACCTTATCTTTTTCTCTGTCTCCTTCTCTTTTTCAGCTCCTCTACTTCTTTCTCTCTCTCTCTGACTATATATATATATGGATGTATGTGTGCATATATATATATGTGTATGTGTGTATAGTATATATACCAAACACAAGTACACACTCTCTCAAACTCTCTTAGGTTTAGCAAACCTCACACACACACACCAGCACAAGGTATATATAGAGGGGAGGGGTGAGCAGGTGGCTGTGTTTACGTGAAACCTAGAAATCCTGATGATTAAAAGTTTGATAGATTGAAGTGTGTTCAATCGCTCGAGAGCAGATCTGTCAGGTTTGATCGATTGAAAAGGGGTTTGATCGATTGAAGTGGGGACCACGTATTAAGTTCAGGTCGGTAGACTTTAGATCGATTGAACAAGCTTCAATCGCTTGAACTTTAGAAATGTTCAATCGGTCGAATATAGAGTTTCAAGTATGGTTAAAGGAAATATATAGAATCTCTTGCATAAATAAATGTTAAAAATACAGGGTATTACATGGTGCGTGGGAGAAAGTGGCAGTGTTAATACTCTTTGTTACTTAATCAACGCGTAGCAAATATGTACACTATTAACCATGCACTTGTCCGTGGCAAAGAGTTTACAAATGCGTCGGTAATAAGTGCGTTAAAAGGGCCAAAGTTCTGCATAGCTAATAATTTGTCTTAGTTGCCACACATAAACACGTGGCTAATAATGTGCATTTGTCACGCACTAACATGCGTAGCAAATAATCCATTTGACAATTACTTATATCAATACATCATATTTGTTGTGCAGAGTTACGTGGATAATAAATACATATTACCCACGCACTTCTCTGCATAGCAAATAATAAATTTCAGAATTCCTACCAACATATTTGTGATGTAAGATCAGTGTAGCTAATAATTACATATGAAATACTAAAAATAACATTTGTGACGCATTTCAGGCATAGCTGATAATCATTTTACCATAATTTTAATTATTTTTTATATTAATTTTGTTGTTCCTGTACCAGCTGCCATATTTAGAAGACAAATGGATTCATTCCCAAAATTACAAAGAAAATGCATTACGAATACAATAAAAAAAAAAAACAATTCATACAATCCATAACTCAAAATGTCGTTCATTAATACATCTAAAAAAATGTGTCTGATTGAGTACATTGAGATAATAACCATCTAAAAGAGCATACTAAACCAGTTCTTGTGCCTCCAAATCTACAAAATGTCAAAAATAAAGCCATTAGTAAGTTTATTAGTACAAATCAAACATAAAAATACGAGGTTAAAAAAGTAAGTATTATAACACTCAGGTCTATGAAATTGCATATTAGGATGCAACTTGCAATCAAGGAGTCATTATTGCAAGATGCTTATTCCCACAAGTCTATTTAGTCGAGTGTGAGGTGTGGGTTCCGGTCTCGTGTCATTCGGAGTGTCGGGACTCATTTTAGACTCTCAAAACTAAGTTTTAAAAGGTCTAAGTGCATGAAATTGTGTATTTGGATGTAACTTGCAATCCGGGAGTTATTATTGCATGTCGTTTATTCCCACAAGTCTATTTAGTAGAGTGTGAGGTGTGGGTTCTAGTCTCGTATCATTCGGAGTGCAAGAACCCATTTTGGACTCTCAAAATCTCAAAACTATGTTTTACAAGACTCAAGTCTATGAAATTGCATATTTGGGTATAACTTACAATCCGGGAGTTAGAATTGCTTTCCGTTTATTTCCACAAGTCTATTCAGTTGAGTTTGAGGTATGGGTTCCGGTCTCATGTTATTCTAAGTACTGGAACCCGTTTTGGACTCTCAAAACCTCAAAATTATCTTGTACAAGGATTAAGTGAATGAAATTGCATATTTGGGTGTAACTTGCAATCCGAGAGTTGTTATTGTGTGCCACTTATTCCTATAAGTATATTTAGTCGAGTATGAGGTGTGGGTTCCAGTCTCGTGTCATTCGGAGTGCCGAAACCTATTTTGGACTCTCAAAACCTCAAAACTAAGTTTTAAAAGGACTAAGTGAATGAAATTGCGTATTTGGGTGTAACTTGCAATCCGAGAGTCGTTATTGAGTGTTGTTTGTTCCCATAAGTCTATTTATTCGAGTGTGAGATGTGGGTTCCGATCTCATGTCATTCGAAGTGCCGGAACCCATTTTGGACTCTCAAAACCTCAAAACTAAGTTTTACAAGACTCAAGTCTATGAAATTGTGTATTTAGGTGTAACTTGTAATCCGGAAGTTAGAATTGTAAGCCATTTATTCCCACAAGTATATTTAGTCGAGCATGGGGTGTGAGTTCTGGTCTCGTGTCATTCGGAGTGCTGGAACCCGTTTTGGACTCTCAAAACCTCAAAAACTAAGTTTTAAAAGGACTAAGTGAATAAAATTGCGTATTTGGATGTAACTTGCAACCCGAGAGTTGCTATAGCATGTTGTTTATTCCCACAAGTACATTTAGTCAAGTATGAGGTATGGGTTCAAGTTTTGTGTCATTCGGAGTGCTAGAGCCCATTTTGGACTCTCAAAACCTTGAAACTAAGTTTTAGAAGCACTGTGTAAATGAAATTGCGTATTTGGTTGTAACTTGCAATCCAATAGTCGTCATTACGTGTCGTTTGTTCCCACAAGTCTATTTATTTGAATATGAGGTGTGGATTCTTGTCTCGTATCATTCAGAGTGCCGAAACCTATTTTAGACTCTCAAAACCTCAAAACTAGGTTTTACAAGACTTAAGTATATGAAATTACATATTTGGGTGTAACTTACAATCTGGGAGTTGGAATTGCGTTCTATTTATACCACAAGTCTATTTAGTCAAGTGTGAGGTGTGGGTTCTGGTCTTGTCATTCGGAGTTTCGAAACCCATTTTGGACTCTTAAGACCTCGAAACAAAGTTTTAAAGGCCTAAGTGCATGAAATTGCGTATTTGGGTGTAACTTGCAATCCGAGAGTCGTTATTGCATGCCGTTTGTTCCCACAAGTTTATTTAGTCGAGTGTGAGGTATGGATTCCGGTCTCATATCATTCTAAGTGCCAAAACCTATTTTGGACTCTCAAAACCTCAAAACTAAGTTTTAAAAGGACTAAGTGAATAAAATTGCGTATTTGGGTATAACTTGCAATCTGAGAGTTGTTATTGCATGTCATTTGTTCCCATAAGTCTATTTAGTCGAGTGTGAGGTGTGGGTTCTAGTCTCGTTTCATTTGGAGTGTCAGAACCCATTTTGGACTCTCAAAACCTCAAAACTAAGTTTTACAAGACTCAAGTATATAAAATTGCGTATTTGGGTGTAACTTGCAATCCGGAGTTGAAATTGCATGCCATTTGTTCCTACAAGTCTATTTAGTCGAGTGTGAGGTGTGGTTTCCGGTCTCGTGTCATTCGGAGTGCCAGAACCCATTTTGGACTTTTAAAATCTCAAAACTAAGTTTTAAAAGGCATAAGTGCATAAAATTACATATTTGAGTGTAACTTGCAATCTGGGAGTTGTTATTGCATGTCGTTTGTTCCCATAAGTCTATTTAGTCGACTATGAGGTTTGGGTTCTGGTCTCATGTCATTCGGTGTGCTAGAACCCATTTTGGACTCTCAAAACCTCAAAACTAAGTTTTAAAAGGACTAAGTGAATGAAATTGAGTATTTAGGTGTAACTTGCAATCTGGGAGAGAGTAAGTTTGAAATCACACTAATTTGAATCTATGAGCATTGCGGATTAATAAGAGAATCTAATGATTTGAGTCGAGAAAAAGAAGGGCATAGTATCCCACTCTACATAGTATCCACAGGCATATAAACACACAAGACCTGCTGATCTGCTAGGTTCATGACTAAATAAAGCATTGCATCTAGCTGGGAATGGAAATAGAATACCAAGAGGAAGAATAAACAAAACCAAAAAGAAATCCACCAGTAAAATTGAGTATAGCTAAAGCAAAGCAAGCAATACTAAAGAAGTATGTAAGTTGACTTTTTAGGCCACATTCGATCACACCAAACTCCTATAATGAAAGTTCGATCAGTATGACGTAAGAAGTATGTAAGTTGACCTTTCAACTGATAGGTTCATTATTTTAAAGAACTTTTGCATGTACCTGAATAAATCGTAGGCTCGATTGTAAATGTCTTCCTTGCCTTTATAACACCAACTACTTTGTTTTGTAATTGAGTCAAGGTAAATGCAAGGATAACCAAAGAAAAAAATCTGTGTTAAGTAACAAGATTTCCAATAGATTGAAGTTGTGATTTCATATATAGTGATGGAGAGAATCTTCGTAACAAAAGATACAACAATCTAAAGCTGCTCTATTAAGGATCCTTGCATAGTGGGGAATATTTGGTGCACAATGGAATAGCTCTCCAATGCCATGACCACAATATGATTTGACCTATTTTTACAAGACAATGAAGATCTGTTGGAAAACTGTCAGCATTCCTATATAATTGACCATGCTCAAGAATTATAGAACTGAAGCAACTCATTACTATAGAGACCCCTGAGAGAGAGAGAGAGAGAGAGAGAGAGAGAGAGAGAGAGAGAGAGAGAGAGAGAGAGAGAGAGAGAGGGAAGCTCACATCAACATTGAACACAACAATTTCTCATGTATGATCGAATAGGATCCCTTCTCATGTGCAAGAACAAAATGCCCCCTACAAGAAAAGCCAAAGGTAATTTTTAGAATAATTCTAAGAAAATTAGTGTTTGACAAAATTGCCATTATATAGGACATAACTACACTCAATTAGGAACCCTTGCACAATTTAAGTTTCAAATACATCAACATAATAGAATCAAAATCACACACAGGACAGAGCACAAGGACTCTACCATACTAACCAGAATTGTGCCAACAAAATATTAAACTTCACATAAACATGACAATAATACTTGTATAGCAAGGATAAGAACTGTGCCAAAGTCTGCATTTTTTATTGTGTGATTGATACATATATATATATATATATAATCAGAGGTAAATAGCATTATGTGGTTCTAAGAAGCAAGCAGGAAATAGAAATGAAACATGTCGAAATACTAATAGCATTGTGGGACTGACATTGTGGGCACACTATAATATTTCATACTATTGATCCAATTCTATTTTCACTTGTCTACAAATGAATATAGATGAAATCCAGATGGCTTACTTTTGAAAAATTTATATCTTTTCCTGCTATTGCAACCAAATCCTTTGTCAGGCTAACCAGTAGACCACATACTTACTTGCCCCAATACATGTATCTATAAAATAAATGATGTAATACCCTTGTATTTTCAATAATTATTTATGCAGAGAGATTCTAAATACTTTCCTTAACCCTACTTGAAATTTTACCTTCGGCCGATCGAACTACTTTCTAATGATTGAGCATTTCTAAAGTTCAAGTGATCGAACCGTGATCGAGCCATCGAAATCCTACTGACATAAATTTATGACGTGGTCCCCACTTCAATCGATCAAACTTTATTCAATCGATCAAACCTAACCGATCTGCGTTCGAGCAATCGAACATACTTCGATCGATCGAAAGTGTAATTATCATAATTTCCAAGTTTCAAGCAAAAATAGCCACCTACACCCCTACCCCCTCTATATAAACCTTGTGCTCATGTGTGTATGAGGTTTGCTGAACCTTTGTGAGTTTGAGAGAGTCCGTGGTTGTGTTTACATATATATACACACATATATATATACACATCCATATATCTATATATATTCTGTGGGAGAGAGAGAGTAACAGAGAAGAAGAAGAGAAAGAGAAGGAGAGACAAAGACAAAGAGAGGAGTAGAGGGAGAGAGAGGGAGTCACCATTAAAGTTCAGAAGTTCAAGCTTTGCCAAACGCACCCTAAGTGAGTTTTTACTCACTTGGTCTCTTTATTATAATGTTTTATAAGTTCTTGGTATGATTAGACGCATTAAACACGTCCTTTCGACGTTTATATATGCTGCTTTTATAATCTACTGGAAAAGACGACTCTTGAGCTATTGAACGGAGTTCAATCGATCGAAGGTTCAATCGATTGAAGCGATTTTGATCGCTCGAACGTTACTTTTCCTCAATCAATCGAAATGGTTTCAATCGATCAAGACATGCAGAACATGGTTTAGTTGTTTAGTTTATTATATATGAGGTTTGATTATTCAGTTCTCAATTCGGACTTCTATTATGTGATTTTGGGTGGATCAGGGATAATGTGACAACACAGATAAGTATGCTTAAGAATAATTTATTAACATAATGATGTTAGATAATATGCGGTTTATGTATGAGTTCGATATCCGTTTATTTCAATCAGAGTAGTCAGGCCACATGGGAATTGTCATGTGTCGATAGTAGTACTAAGCTTAAGTAAGTTTGCTAAGTTCTGGTAATGGAACGTGGGCGGATGCCTGGTCATGATATGCTTTCACATACGGTGGATGGTTTATATCCTTAACGAACAGTGGGCAGGACTATGTAGTCCTAAGTTAGCCAGATAATCCATGTTATATCCTTAACGAGCGGTGGATGGGGATCACTGGTATAATACGAGAAGTCGTGGCAATAGATTTGATTTGCTATTGTTCAAAGCGTTGTATCCCTGAAATGCGGTGGATGGTTTATATCCTTAACGAGCGGGGGATGGACTGACATGGTGTCCATGATTGCGGTTAATGGTTTATATCCTTAACGAGTAGTGGACAGAATGATGGTATGTCTATATATGTGAAACGATCGAGTCTGTTCTTTCTAGTAAGAGTATATTGACTATCGGTCTTGGAATAATCAGATGATAAGGATTGAGTTACGACTTTGAAATACAAAGAAGATATTATTTAGTAGAACTATATCTTATGACTTCAGTAATTTATTATCCGTTATATCATTGATACCCTGGAAGTTTCTATTCACTCAGCTCTCATAAAGCTGACAGCCATTATTGCCTGGACATTCCCCGTCAAGACTTCCTTGTCCCTTTCAATGCAGATAATGGAGCTTACGACGACGGCAACTACCCTGAAGGGAATTATGTAGAGGGTGGCCCCACGGATGTCGGCTACGCTGGAGAAGGAGGCTGTTATGCTAATGATTACCCATATGCCAGTTGAAGACTGAAGATAGTTATATCTAGTTTATATTTATGTTGTTTCTGTTGAACTTTAGTTTAACGGGTCCTTGGGCATATGTTGTTTCCAGACCTGTTGTGATCCTGTGGACCATACTTTGATGTTTTGTAATAAGTAGTATTCTTGTTATATGTCAGTTATTATTATTCATGTTGTTTTAGTTAGACTAGTACTGTGTGGTGTGGATTATTAGTGACTTTCACTTGTCATTCCCTATGGACCGAAAAAGGAAATTTATTTTTCTCTATTTTTGCTGCTCTAGGGCGTGACAAATGAACCTGAAATTTAATTACCACCATAAATGTTATCTTCATTTTATAAGATTATATTATGTCCAAAGTTTTGCCTTAGTAAACAAAGGAAAATGCTTTAAAGTTTCAACACCATTTTTTTCACAGAGAATAACCCATATCATGTAATCCTATTTCAACAAAAGGAAAAGAAAGCCAAAGATCAACTAAGAAAACTCAAAACTTTTAATCTTCACTACACAGCAGCAGATTTAACAGAAGATTAGTAACGAACTTCATAAAGGATATACTCTTGCGAACTAAACAATAAGTCAACAACCTTCAGAATCCTGGTATATATGGATGAATCATAGTTTTTTCTAATCACATTAAAGAACACTCATTTTGCTGATGTAAATGTTGAATTAACGGAGGATAGAACTCATGACCACCACATAAAGAAAAATTATATGCTAGTCTACAACACATTAGGAAGATCGTAATATCAAGACGTGGGATTAAAACAAACCAGAAAAGGGAGATATTATTACGATAGTAACTAATACTAGTATTTAGCATTGAAAATCCACAAATAGAACAAACAGATCTCAACATATTAATAACTCCACTAGTTTATGATTCATGAATTAATTTCACATCCTAGTCATAATATTTAAATAGAGTAATGATGATTCTTAAAGAATGGGGCACTAGTTTGAAATAATGAACCACTAGGTATACTTTTATGTAATACCTAAGAAATTCAGTCTATTGTTTCATAAATAGGATCAAAATGTGCAAATAATGATGACCCAGAATACCTGCTCCATACATATATGTAACATTCAAAGAGAATATGAGTTGTATGTGCAAAATGATTATTGATGGATAGAGTTGTATTTTTTCAAAGCCCCTCTTATACCCTTACTTTGATTCCAAGAAATAAAATATTTGTTTTCTCAAAATCTTCAAAACAGTGAGTTGTTCAACTTAAAAATGTCATTTTGAGTTCAATACTCAATGGATGATTGAAGTACCACTTGGAAAGTCTTCCTAACTCATTAGGGAATGTCCATGATTTTTTGTTTGATTTAAAAACACTTGGAAGGGTTCCATTTTGACCCAAACCTTCCTTCCAAACATTCTATTTTTCAGTCACAACAGCTTTAGTTGAATTCCAACTTATTTCCAAAAATATTTTCCATAAAGAGTGAATCTAACTTATTTTTCACTTGAATTTTAGTGTCTTAGGAAACTTTCTGCATAATAAGGGCCTCTAAATGTTTATTTTTCATTTTCAAAGATTTGTCTACATTTCAGTCGATAGTACATATCTGTTTCTGAGTAACCTCTCTTGTTTATATGATTTCTCTCAATCTGTAACTTCACTCTTAATTTGGCTTTTTGATATGTGTTTTAGACACAGTAAGGATGATCTCCATTAAAAATCATGAATTTTTCACAAACCTAACCTCACTTTTCCATTTTTTGCAAAATCAGTTCACTGTTCTGTCCTTCATTCACAACAAGCTTGTTTTACTTTTATTCTTGATTAGATGTTCACATGCAATCCAAATTAACTCATACCTTAGGAAGTAGTTCATACCACATTTGTACATATCCTACAATAGCATTCTTCATTCATTCATGCATATTTTAGACTTCTAATTCACTTTAGAAAATCCGTGAACACAAACACACTACTACCTTGCACATTCTAGGCCCATCCATTGCATCCATGCAAGATTTGGGGCTTTTGTAACTCCCAATCTAAGAAGATCATAAGGAATGAAATCGGTCACACGTTCATGCTCCCCCTCGATCAAATCTTCCTTTCTCATCCATCCCGGGGATTGAGAAATCTTCTTTTTCAAGAATTAACATGCATCATACTAGTTTGGTAAGCATCTTTGTTTTCAAGAACAATCCATGTCTCCTCTAGATTAGGAAAACTTGACTACTTACTATGTGATTAGACAATTTTTCCTAAGTTTGTTTTGTGTGATCTCTCACTTTGCATTGTGTGATACTTGACTTAGATCTTATGAATGATATCTTATCTTTTGATATTTCATTTCAAGATTCTTATGTGATGTAATATAGTTATCATAGTATTAATTGTCAAACCAAATATAGTATAAGATGATTATTTGGATGCTAATTGCGTCGAGAAATGGGGCGAGTTGAGGGTGTTTTAGTCGTGACAAAGGCTGATTCATCTCTCGTACCAAAACCCCGAGCTAAGTTCTTTTCCTATGAAGGGCCAGTGCCATTTATCCGTTTGGGTGAGTCAAAATTGGATTTTTTGGTTCCCTAAAGACCAACTGGAGACGGGTCCACACTAATTTCAGTTCCACTGAAGCTTTTCCAAGATTTATACCCAACAGATTATGAGAGAGAGAGAGAGAGAGAGAGAGAGAGAGAGAGAGAGAGAAAAGCATACGTGTAGATCAAGAGGCACTAATAGAGGTCCTGCCGACGGTGGTGATGTGCGGCGTCGGGCAGAGGTAGGTGGTGGCTGGGGTATGCGTCGAGCAGAGGTAGGTGGCCAGTGGTGGTGTGTGCGTCCGGTGGTGGTGTGGAACACGTATGGTGTCAGTGGTGCGTGGTCTGTGAATTGAAGAGATAGAGAAAAGTGAGGGAAATTTCTCTTGGACTAAAAATATCTCTGACTCTTAGAAACGGAGAGAGAAAAGTGAGGGAAAATTTGAAGAAAAAAGAGGGTAAAGGGAAAGTTTAGCACCATAAGTATTTGCTACGCACACTTACGCGGTAAATAATGAATTTTTTATTTGTCACTTTATTTGCCACATCGTATTGCGTGGTAAATAATTAACTCATTATTTGCTACATATTATTGTGTAGTAAATAATTAAATTTTTATTTAGCACATATTCATACGTAGCAAATAATTCCTACTAACTGGTCAACTTTTATTTATTTGTGACACATGCAAGTGTGTGAAAAATATTTTATGTGTGGCAGATATGTAGCATTACCCACGTGTTAAGTGCGTAGCAAATAATATGCTTGACTAAAAAGCAAATTTCTTATAGTGTTATTATAAAACTATATAATTTTAGAGAAAATATGTCATATATCGGAAATAGGCTTAACAAATGTTTGTTTTAGTATTAAATTATGTAGTTTAAAAGGGCACATGAATAAACTCGTGAACACTTGAAAGCTCGGTTCATTTGAGCTCTTGAGAAAGTTCGCGAGCAGGCTCGGGTCGGCTCATATACACCCCTACCCGGGACTATTGGAGCTCAAAATATTCTTTATCCAAAATCTCTCTGTCCAATCCCCTCACTGTCATCCAAACGTAGCCTTAGGGTCGGTATTATAACATTAATTGTGTGCGAACTAAGTAAAAAAATTAAAATGAAAAGACGTAAACCAAAAGTCGCAAAATTAAAATGAGCCATAATAACCAAAATTTCATGTCACTTGGTGTGACACTCTAATAATATACGATCATGTGGCTCCCATTTTTAGGTGAGTGTGACAAGTAGATGCTGACTTGTCATGTACCTCTAATTTTTTTTTTTTTTGGGGATCATTTTGCATAGTAGTTTCGTGCGAGGACATAAGTGACACATCCTGTGGAGGGGGGCGATGTTCGAACCTAGTATGAGCGTGACATGAAAATCTTTTTACCAATTTCACTAAATCGTTGCTCCATTTGCTCTATTACTAGGGGTTATATATAGGAACTCATATTATTTGGACAACATACCACTTCAGCTTAATAAGATGGCGCTCTCATCTAAAAAATTCTTGTGTATTAGTAGGCCCAAATTGCCTTTTAATGTTTAACTTTTTCAGTGCCTTGTGCCTCTCTCTTAGTTGACTTTAAGTGCAATATCGCCGATATGCCTCTCTCTCTATACATATTATTAATACATTTATATATAACTATATATAACAATAATAAAAAAGAAAGTATTTTTACAATTGAAAACAAAGAAAAAGTAAGTTTTCTTTTACAATATGAAAGAGAAATGAAAAAAAAAAGACATAAAAAAGTTGTGAAAAATGAAAAAAGGGGCTTTTTACAATTCGGTTAACCAAATAACCAAACCGAGCCAAAATTTTATTTCTGTTAACCGAACCGAAAAACCGAATTATATTTTAGTTCGGTTTTCGATAGCCACTTTCTCAGACTGAACCGAACCAAAACCGAACCGAAATTCAAAAAATCGAACCGAATAACCGAATGCCCACCCCTTCTTATGCACAAGAGATAATTAAATTCCAGTCACCTTTAGGTGGGATAACTAAGAGTCAGTAATTACTTTTTTGATCTTAGAAGCATACTTATTATAAATGAAAACAAAAAAAATAAAAAACGCATCAAAACTTGACCAAACGGTGTCTAGAGTAACTATCCAAACATGAGGAACAACTCACCAAAAGGTGTCGGGAGAGCAACTCACCAAACGATATGGATTTTTCCCGACACCATTTTGTGAGTTACTCCTAACCCGTTTAGTAAGTTGCTCCTCATGTCTGGACCGTTGCTCCCGGCACCGTTAGGTTAAGTTTTGATGTGTTTTCAATTTTTTTCATTTAAAATTAAACATCCTTCTAAAATCAAAAAAGTGATAGGCTAAATATTGTGTTTTGGATAACTACATTTATTTTCTACGTTTGAATTCTGTTTAATTATTGGTTGAATTAAAAAAAAAAAGTAAGTGTATTGTGAAAAACTTCTCATATGATAATGTAAGACTTGCCTTTTTAAAAACTTAAATCTGACAAAGCTGACAATTTTTAAATATTCTTTAGTTTTTTTTTTTTCCTTTGGAGACAACAGGTATGTAGTCAAAAGGTTGGATCAAGGTTGTGGAAATTTTCCTTTATCATGGGTAGGTTGTGCTAATTGACTTATGTCATTGGTAAAGTCATGTACTTAATTAATATGACCGATTGGTAAGTAATTATTCGAAATTACTGAAACTGTTGAGTCCGTTTGACAATTAGTTTTTTACAATTTTTTTAAAAAAAAATAATTCAAAAAGCTGAAAAAATAACTAATTTAAAAGCAGCAAATTGGAATTTTTTTTTTGTTTTTTGAAAAGCTGATATATCTCAAACCCTATAATAATACCAGGTGCTAAACAGCTAATATAAAAAAATCACGACAACGAAGATCTCTTATAAAGAAATCTCCTATTCTCATAAAGATTCAAACTGGCTCTTTATGGGTCCAAGAAACAAAAGAAGACACCATAAGAAAAAGAATTATCTCGTTGACATTTTTAAATTTATTATTTTATTATTCGGACACACGTACGATATATACAATTGGTTGACTTTTGATCAATGTTTGGTGTAAATTCACTTTCTCCTTCAAGTGACCTTTCATTTTGGCAGAAAATAAATAATTAGGGGTGGGTGGTTTAAATGTTCTACAAAAGATTGTTCGAAATAATCAATGGTTCGACCGTTGAATGATAAAAGTCCAATACCTAGGACAAATTAAATAACATAAAACTAAAGAAGGAAAAAAAAAAAAAATCGTACATAACAAATTTATTTTGGCCTCTAAGTTTCTTTATATGACTTATCACTACACTAAAAGGGCACATTACTAACCGTAATTTACCGTTAGTAAAATTATTCCTAACGGTAATTTACCGTTAGAAATAGAGTGTGGCTAATAATTCTAACGGAATTTCTAACGGTAGTTTTCCGTTAGGAAAATTATTTTTACTAATAGTAAATTACCGTTAGTAATATGTTTACTAACGGTAATGTACCGTTAGTAAATTATTATTCCTAACGGAAATATTCCGTTAGTAATATTTATTCTAACGGTTTATTTTCTAACACTTTTATATATAAAAATACTAACGGTAAATTACCGTTAGTAAATTCATTACTAACGGTATGTAATTTGACAATTTCTAACACTTTCGAGACAATTACTAACGGATATAAACCGTTAGTAATTTTTACTAACGGTTTGTTTTCTAACACATGTGTAAGAATACTAACAGAAATTATCCGTTAGTAATTATTTTAAATATGAAAAACATAAATACTAAAATATGCTCCCAAATTTTATTTGGACCTAATTTCCGTCACAGCAACATCACATTTACTATAAACATATATAATAAGCTCAAATTCAAACCGTAATAAATACAAGCTCAATCTGTATTAAATGCAAAAAATATAATCTAAAATAAGCATAATTATCCTTAAATACAAATTGTTTCTAAATCCAAACCAAAACTAACAAACAATGTCTGAAATTGAAAAAGTAAATCCATCCAAAACTAAACTAAACCAACTGACAAATAAACCATATCTGAAATTTAAAGTCAGAGAAAATAAGACAAGCATAGTCAACCAATCTTTAACCAACACTCAAGTCAAATCACAAATCCCCCTTGAACAAAGTCTGCCAATGTATCTTGTCCCTCTTGAGGATCCCACAAACGAGCATCGGACTCAAACACTTCCTCGAATATCAGCAAGCTCACAAACAAAAAAGTCACAGTTAAACATAAAAGTCAAAACATTGGGATTTCATTCAAATAGATATTTCTCACAAAACCCACTGTAGTCAATAAAGAAATGAAATTAAATGAAAATTAATACTATAACCAGCTTTCATTTGTAGGACAAATACAAAGAATAATGTTTTACTTCTCTAATTTTGGATCCCAAATTGTTAGTCAAAGGTTTTGTCACTTTGTACATTCCCAACTACGAATCCCAGGTTGGTACCCAAATGATTTGTGTTAGTGGTCCAACTAACAAAGCATTTGGAAATTAGACACTATATAAAAATAGTAACTGCTACTTAGGCTTCCCTCTATTTTTCTGAAGTACTAGTTTACTAATAATCCTAAGAGAGCATTTTTGCTCACCCAAATATTGGTCACCCAACTCTCTCACTGGCCAATGCAATGGGATCTAGGATTTTACACCATTAATTGATTCTCATTTAACCCTGGGTCCCACTGCATTGGCCAATAAAAAAGTTGGGTGAGCATTGAGTGAGCAATTTTTGGGTGAGCAAAAATGCATTCTAATCCTAATATCATTATGGATTTCATACCCACTGAATTATGTATATATCTCTGACATGTAACAACTTAATAACAGTAATGTTTTGTCACTATCTATATTACTATTAACAGTCTCAATTTGTGGCCAAAAAGAATATAGACTTTGGCACCTTTATAAATGGGTACTCACATTTCCAACTGGTAAAATACTCTAATATGCAACACAACAGTCTAACCAAATATCATGCATAGCTAGAGTGCTCTTATCTACCTCTCCGTAGTTATGATTAATAAATTAAGCTTGAACATGATTACTATTAGTCAACTACCACAAGTGTGGAATGTGCCTAGCAAAAATTGTAGACTACATGATTAAGCACTTCCATACCAATATTCCAGAAGATAGGTGCCCGAGGGAGGAGATGAAGGTAAAAAATAATTGCATTACCTAACGAAATGAGGAAGACTTCCAGAGGGAGGAGATGAAGGCCACTTGCATATAAAGTCGTGAACCACACAAGGCCAAGATCATCTTTATTCTACAAATTAAAACCATTTTGGATTTTAGTTTCAATTTCTTACCCTGCAAAAAATATCAGTTGTTTAGGGAAATGTGTGGTCAAGCAATATTGAATCCTAAATTTGGATCCCAAATGCATTAACAGTAAACACGCGGCACAATGGTTGGTGGTGCCTCACACTACATGCGTACAATAGGCAAAGTATTTGAAAAACAAATTTTTTAATTCAAATTTGGAAAGTACTACGTAAGATTGCTCACGAACTTGAAAGGAAACTCCTAGAAAGATCAACTTTACTTTAAGTGTAAGTTTTTGTACAAAAATGCCCTGAATCGCCTAAGGCAAGTACTACTTTACCCAAAGGGTTTTAACTTTTGCATCCATCTCTTTCTTTTCCTCATTCTCAATTTTGTGGATCTCTCAGAGAGAGAGAGAGAAGGAGGAGGAGATTGAGAGAGATCTGAGAGGGATTGTCTCTTGTTTTCAAATTAAAGTGAGGCGTGTGGTGGAAGGGCAAGGGGTTCTGGGAAGAAAAAAAAAATAGAGCTTGTAGGCTATATGTACGGAGAGTGAAAGCTAGTGTGAGTGACTTATGGACCGTTTGATGATGATCGAAGGGTCATAGATGTCTGAGCCCCTCTACCTTCATTGCCGGTTATAATATAGATAGAGACAAAGATATATGTAGAGTTAAATATTAGAGATATAGAAAGAGCAGGAAAGAAACATTCTCCCAGCAGAAGAAAACACCATGGGCTTGTTTGCGAATACACAAACGAGGATCAAGTTTAGTTCCTTTCTTATTTTATTTGGTTCTTCACAAAGAATCAGTTTTAGGAGGTACACGTTCCCAAAGTTCTAAATAGGATTGGCAAAAAGTGGGGTGGGAACAATCAGTAATTTGGAAGTTCTAAACAAATTGACTGCTCCAGTGTTGCCATATTTTAGAGAGAGAGAGAGAGAGAGAGAGATAGAGAGAGAGAGATGGTAAGAATGTAGGCACAAAGAGAGCTAAGTACTAAAAATTCATGTGTATCTTAAAAAGTTACCAAAGTTTGTTTTGAGATACAATAGCACAACACCTCACCTCTATACATCTTATGCACAACACCTCTATGTATCTTACCAAAGGTTGTGGCCCAATATATCTTATGCACAACTTGTCTTTCAGAATGAAAAGCTACCAAAGTTATTACTACACATTTAAAACACCTCTAATAGAGGGGACAACTTTTTCACATAATTTTCAGTAGTTCAAAGGTGTTGTCTTCAGAATCAGCCCCAAAGGGAGCTTCCAAAAACCTTCAAAAACTGGAATTCACCGATTAGCTTTTTTTCCAACTCCAAAAATCAAAGTGGATGATCCTTTACACCCATTTTTTCCTTTTTTTTTTGGTGAAAATCAAAAGACATCAGAAAAGTGAAACATTGATTAGCTTTTACTTTTTTTTCCAACTTTTTTCTTCTTACCCTTAACAAAGAGTTGACATCAGAAACTGAAAATTAGAGACTCAAGAAAAGACATGGAAAGACAAAATAGTGGCTAATAAGAACACGCAAGTTTGTATTTCTAGATGTTTGCTATTTATGCTCTCTTGGCGGCCATTAATTGTTAATTATATATGGACTGACGAACATACCTCCAAATCTGCAAATTGAAAAAATCTGGACAAATGAACATACCTCCTAATCTGCAAAAATTGAAAATCAAATGATTAGACGCCAAACAGAGAGAGAGAGAGAGAGAGAGAGAGAGAGAGAGAGGGAAAGACAGTGGTGGCAAGAGAGAGAGAGAGAGAGAGAGAGAGAGAGAGAGAGAGAGAGAGAGAGAGAGAGAGAGAGAGAGAGAGAGAGTTAGAGAGGAAAGAAGAGGGAAAGGCAATAAGAAGGAAGAATTGTGTGAGTGACTGGATATGTGACCTAAAGAAATTTTCAATTAAGCACATACTAAAGTGGCATTCACACCTGATCAACGTAAGTGAGAGAGAGAGAGAGAGAGAGAGAGAGAGAGAGAGAGAGAGAGAGAGCAAAAACCACAAAAAAGAAGGCTACACTGAAAAATCGCCCTGAAAAAAAGGTAACATGTTCAGCTACAATGAAAAATCAATAAGTAACCTGTTTGAATCAGTAAGGCCCTGAAAAGGGGGAAAAAAGTAATAAGAAGGGAACAAAAAATAAAGAACAGAAGAGCTGTAGACTGATTGGAAAGGAAAAAGGGTTTAGGGGGCAAAAAGAGGTTGGCAAGTCATTTTAGACTGTATTTTACTCAATCTATTTGTGATGATGGATGCTACGCTACTTAAAAATAAATTACAAATGAGGCTATTCAAATGCATGTGACAATGAAAAACAACAGTCTAAAATGGCTAAAAAATTCTAAAACTCAATCAAATATGCAGTTGAATAATTGTTGCATTCCAAATAATTACTTTTAACTTTTCCATGGGTTCAACACTGAGGGCTATTCTACTCTAGAACTACATTAAAACAAATAAGCATGACATTTTTAACCAACTTAAAACCAACCAAACAACTCCTAAGCATGATAGCAAGACCCATTTCAAGGCTTCAAGCATGGTTGGGAAAAAAAAAGGGTAGCATAAAAAATCGCACACACTACCATGATCACAGTCTTTGGCAAAAACACCCAATAAACATAAACAGAGGAGTTTCTTAAGACTGAATCTGGGTAGAGATATTTTTCTATTCCAACTTGCTCAACCAACTTGGAATGGAAATGAACTCAAATACAAAGAAAAAAAGGAGAGTGGGAATGAACTCACCCTTGCAAATGAGACAGAGAAGAAGGAGAGTGGGAATGAACTTGTAGATTCCTAACCCTTTGCAGTTCCCAAATGACTGGGAAACGAAAATCTTTTAAAAAAATAAGGAAAATGGAAGAAAACGCCCAAAATTTGATTTTGCAAAAAAGTACCTCCAAAATTATATCTCTAAATATATATATATACAATAAATCTCAACACAAACTCTGGATGTACTTAAGTTTTCCACAACGTACATCCAATTATGAGCTAGCTTGTTAATAAAAAAAAGGATCATTGGTTACTTATCAGGAAAAGAAAAAGGAAAAGAGACGAGTCATTGAAAAGGTAATCAATACAGTAGAAGCTTGTACATAAATGTATCAGCTCAACCATCCATTTATGCATGACAATTCCAATTTGTGTGTATCCCAAAGTCTACGAATGCAAATGCAGAAGGCCTAATCCATGACGGGTTAGAGACCTAGTGGGAAAAGATTTTATTAACTTAACAATGAATCCAGCAAGGAAACATGTTTATATATTGAAACCTTTACAAATTATAAACCATGATGTAAGCATTCGCATATAAGCAAATAAATAGACCTTTACAAATTTTACTTTTTTTCCCATTTCTCCATAGCCAAACAGAACATTGACCCAAAAAAAAAAAACTGTTAGAGAGAGAGAGAGGGACCTCGAGGGTATGCTTGAAGCGCTGAGACTTGCGAAGTTCTTTGGAGATTTGACGGAGGTCAGAGATGGTGATTGGGTGACCTTCAGAGACCCATTTTTGAAGCACATTTTTGAAGCAAAATACCTAGTGAGAGAGGAGGATGGAGCGGCCGGCCATTGCACGGCTAGTTTTAGTTCCTGAAGTGTCAATGAAAATTTGAAAACCAAAAAGAGTGTTTCGAGAGAGAGAAAAAAAAGTTCTTTTTATTTTATTAAATTCGTTTTCTTCCTATTTTTACCTCACTCTTTTCCTTGATAACCAAACAAAGGAAAATATTCTCCTTCATATTTTCCTTTCTTTTCCCTCACTAAAGCTATGAACCAAACAAAGCCTGGATGTCTTTCCCAAATAAAATTAATACAGAGGTTAACAATAGTTAAAATAGTATCCAAAGACAAGCCTCCAAATGGAAATGGCCCCTGAAATAAATACTAACACAAGTACACTAAAATTTACAAGAACTCATGATCTATGGATGTCTTTTAAAATACACTAAAATATACAAAAACTCGTGATAGATGAATCCATTTTGAAATGGAAGGGGTCTGTTTGAACCTCATCAAATTATAAGTTTGACACCCCTCTCTTATTCTTTTCTTTATATTAGTGGGTTCAACTTAGTAAGTAATAATTTTCAAAGTATTAAAATGTGTACATTAATGTGTCCTTCCCAAATTTCAGTGGGTTCCATTGAGCCGACTAAGCAAAACATCATGGGTGGGAAAGTCCACAAACTTCATACACCCATAGAGGAACTTCAAAGCAACACATTGCCATTTTTTAAATTACAATCACATGCACGACTTCCGACTCTCATATTTCTAAACTACTACCATTCTCATAAGACTACCTTATCAAAACAACATGTCCTTACCCTACAAATTATCAGCTACGTAGCCTTTCTACAGAAAACTTGAAGTGAAAGAATGAAATAGTGAGTTTGTTTTAGTTCAGGAGCTAAAACCTCCTTCAATGGTAATGTACACCATACTCCTGCAATGTGATCATTTTCACATTTCCTCGGTGAAAAGAACAATAACTTTCAGCATTATTGAAGTACAATGTGTCAATGACAATCAAAATCAACCTCAAGATCACACTAAAAATCTACAAAGTCCTACAAAATCTACATACCTAATAAGTTATTGGAAGCAATTCAACCAATTAAAATTTACCAAAATTCACATAATTTAAAACCATACTGACTCTTCTCTACCTATTTCCAGCATCGGAGAAAGGATAAACATAATTGATAACCACATAGGGGATTCCACTTATCCCTATAGAAAATAGAAAGGCAGAGAGAAAATTAAGAATCCAAAAGGAGAACTAATGTGTAACCATGGAGTAAAGTGGGCTTTAAGGAAGCCTCAAGGAAAAGTAAGAGATGCAAAACAAGATATCAATAACAGTTAAGCTAAAAACAAGCATAATAATATTATAGAGACTTCCTTTGGACAAAGCAAATATAAACGAGATATACTACTAAGGCTATTTTAATGCAATAAATTCCTAAATGTCTCTTTTAGAACATTTAACAAGCATGGGTACATCAAAAGTTCACACATTTTTTTTCTAGTTCCTACAACTGGCTTGCATTAGGGATACCCATATATATATATATATATATGGATACCCACATATATATATTTACTTATACATATAGCAATTTTTTTGGAGTCTACTTATAATATGAGTCTATTTGTGAAACTTAAACATTGTATGGTATCTTTCAAAATTCTAGAGGGGCCTATTTCTAAAACTCAAAAAATTCTTACACTAAAAGTTTAATTTTCAAAATTCTAGAGACTTTGCTTTTGAGTTTTATATACATGTATATCAATATGTATGTAGTTGATGACACTAAATTGGGCTTTGGGGAGGCCTAAATGTAAAATACTAAAAATCTCAAGGTAAAGTTGTAACTATGAAAATTTCATAGAGGCCCTCAAAAATTTGTGAACTTTGGTGGCCCGGGGCGGTTGTCCCTTTTGACCCCCCTTTGGGCCTGCCATGGTCAGTGGTGGTACAACTGTTAAAGTATTTGAGAACAAAAGTTGGGATTCAAATTTGGGAAGCATAGCATTATCTTTCTTCATTCTTCTAGATCCAAGGGTGACCACAAAAGCTTAAAATTTCTTATTGGGCACTTAAACAGAGGTTAACCATGCATGAACAAGGCAGAATATAGCCATTTAGGTTCAAACATAAGAGAGAACTATATGCTTAGATCAAATCTCAGCAGTATGCAACTTAAGAAACACTGAATAAACCTGCCAAAAACATAAACATATTAAATAGGAAAACTGATGCTTCTTGTTAATATATTATCCATAACCCATCATTACCGTATAAAAGGAACAAGTAGGATTACTAAGAAACAAAGATATTTAGCAATTCTTTGATAACTTTCCCAACATTGTAAGTTTGAACACATCCATAGTTCATTGTAAAAGTTCATACAAGAACCTGATAGGAGGCAGAAGGCCACGCAAGTAATGTGCATCTCTCTCTTGTTCGGTGAATGCGAGGCCTTTGTTGTGGTGTGGCTCACACAGCAAAGTGTACCCACTCCATATAATTATAGGAGAGATTTTCAATCAAATCCTGTACAAAAGCAATAAATGGTAATCTAGCAATCAACAAACTAAGTTCCCGTTTGATGACGTTGCAGTTTCGTTTTCAATTTTGGTTTTCAATTTTTTTAATCGCGTTTGGTAAACATTTCAGTTTTCTTTCTTTCATTTTAAAAACAATAATGAAATTCGGCCAGAATATGAAGGGAAAAAGAAACGGTTTTCAGTTTTCGTTAAACTAAATCCATTTTTAAAGAATTTAAATATCTAAAAATTGGAAACATTAACATACGGGGCCCTAAATAACTTGGAAACATGGATAGTACGGGTCGTGTTAGCATGTGATGGATATACCAAAAGCCGCATCATTTTCAATTAGTCCTTCTAATCTGACACACATAAGACACACGACGGACACATGTGGGATATATCGGTACAAAGCGTAATGGTTGAAATTTTGAAATACAAAGTATAAATCGAAAGTGGTTAGGTAAGGGCCTGTTGAAATAAGGATAATTAGGAGTCTTTGAGCTCATCACTTGGGCAGCTGTGGAGGCAGAATAAGGTTCTTTACAAATTCAGAATACTTAGAGCTAGGAACTCAAAATAGGACTTTCCAAAATTAGTAATAATTAGAACCTTCTAAGACTAACAATAATGAGTAATCTTGGTAATACTCTGTAGATCACATGGTTTTCTTATCATGTACGATAATAAATACCTACATACATGTTTATCATTTTCTTTGTCATTGTCGAAATTTTTTAGAATTAATCAACACCCTTGGAACTAAAGTAAAAACAGAAACTATGTTAAAAAGATTACCTCAAGAACATTTACAAGTTAGTCAGTAGGAAAAACAAAATAAGTATGATCAAGAACTGGATCAACTGAGCCAAAATCAACATAATACACATAAAGAATGAAACTATTTGCCAGGAAAATAAAAGGAAGGAATAAAAAGATTATGGATGGGAGGACTTCATCACAAAACAAAGTCTGTAAAGTTAAGCAAAGAACCGGCTCTGTGATCCAGTTCTACAAATTCAAGTATTTGGTGGGTGTCAATTTCTAGCATAGTATTCCATGCCTAGGCTAATAACTCTCCCAAAACTGGCTCTTTTTCAAACCAGCATAATCTTGGTTCCCCCAAGAACCAGATAGAAAGTGACTTGGGTTGGTTTGGGAAAGTCTAAAATTGGGCCAGGTTCAATCCAAGTCTTCCTTTTAATTGGTTCTTGTGAGAACCAAGGCAATGTTGGTTTTTGTTTTCAAGAGAGTTACTAAACTAGGCACCGACTCTTATATCAGAAATCAGCATTCACCGAACACCCAAATTCGCAAAACCGATTTACTTATGAACCACAAAACTAGTTTTTTGCATTCCCAAACTGCCTCTTGGATTTAACATGGCCATGTTTTAGACACATTCTAAAAACTAGTGTTATAATCAAGAAACCCATCAAAATTGAATTAAATAGAGCAAAGGTTAACACAACCCAGATCAAAATGATGAATAATAGACCCAATCATAATAAAAAATTAAAAAGAAATATTTGTATCAACCTTGCAACAAAGACAGTCCATGGTGTGACTAGTTGATCCTCTGTGGCACTGTCCTCACCGTAAGCATCCTGTACACCACCACCAACACCAGCTTTATCCTCCAACTCAAGCACACCATCTCTCTCTCTCTAACTTTCTCTCTCTACAGCACACTAATAGCCTCTCGTCTCTGCTAATGAAAAAAAAAAACCAACAAAAAATAGAAACGATTTTGCATATGTGTACGTTTTTGTAATAGATCTGGTGTGTGTCTGTGTGTAAGAGAGAGAGAGAGATCTAGTGTTTGTGTCGAACAGATTTGATGTGTGTGTGTGTGTGTGTGTGTGTGTGTGAGAGAGAGAGAGAGACGACTAACCAGATCTACGGGAAGATGACGAGGACGGACTGGCGGGAAGAGGACGAGGACCACGGTGGGGTAGTGACGGTGGGAAAACGATGGTGGAGTGGTGGCGGCGCCAGGACCACGGTGGAGTGGTGGCGGCGGGAAGACAATAGTTGAGTGGTGGCGACGGGAGGACCACGGTGGAGAAGTGGCGGTGGGAGTGGGAGCCGAGCCCCTTTTCTCTCTCTCTCTCTCTCTCTCTCTCTCTCTCTCTCTCTCTCTCTCAGATCCCCTTTTGGTGTGTAATGGTAATTTGGGTTTGCCGCTTGATTTTAGTTTTTAGCTTTCCTTTTTTCTTTTCTTTTAATCGTTTCTTTTAAATAATTAATTTAGGTAAAATTTTGTAATGGTAATTTACCGTTAGTATTTATTTTATTATTGTTAGAAAATTCTAAAATAGCTAAAGTTGATAATTACTAACGGAATTTATAAATTTCTAACCGAAATTTACCGTTACAAATTTGTAACGGTAAATTACCGTTAGGAAACCAAAAACCTCTGTGTTAGAAAATTGGCTGAATGGTGTAGTGTATATAATATTAGCTATCGATGCCCAAGTGTTCCTTCATAACATTTCAAGGAATATTATACTCGTATATATAATAGTAGGGTATTTGTGTCTTCCATAAATTTGAAATGTCCATTATAATTAATAAAGTATTTCAACATGCAACTCGGTAGTTATATGAGATTAATTTTTAAAAATGATAGTTATGGTTTAAAAAGAAAAAAGAAAAAGAAAAAAGAAAGCCTTTTTGAATCTAGTGACTCTAGTTCTTGATAGTAAAACTTATGCCTTGTTGACCCAAAGTTTATCCCATCCGATGTTGCAATTTTGAATGGGCTAAACAGTTGCATCTTTGTGATGGGTTGACAAAAAGCCAAAATACCCTGTAAATGGGTTTTATATGGTTTCTGTTCATAATTGTTTTAGAGACATTTGATTATCTTTGGAGTCATCAGTTTTCTCTTGCAAATCCATACCTCAAATTTCTACCTTCATTGTCATAATCTTTCTATGCCCCCCAATTCATATTTTTATGGACAATTTTATGTGCACCGAAAATATGCACATAAAGTGTGTATCAAAAAATCGTGGCCGCAAGATCAGTGGGACCGCTGCCAAACACAACGTAGCTCACTGCATCTTGCGGCCAGGATTTTTCGGACTTTAGGTGCACATATCATTTCTGTATTTGTATTATGATGAAATCATAAATTTAGTAATAGCAAGCCAATGACACTTGGGTGACAGAATTATTTATTTATTTATATTTTTTTGGCGACAAGGTTCTCGACCAGTCATATTTGTTTGGTTTGTGGATTCAATAAAGGAAAAGAAGAGGAAAATGAAAACCAAAAGAAAAATTGGTTCCCCTGTATTTTATTCTAGGCTTTAGTCATATTGTTAAAAAATTTTGGGATCACTACTCTGACCTCCATCGAGTTTAGGCCTAATTACACGACTTCCCCTCTGATTTTCATAATTACACTAACCTCCCTTTAGTTTAAAATTTAGGTAACACTGACCTCACATTTGTTACAAAAACAGGCGAGGACTACTATGCTGGAAATGATGTTCCCGAGGAGTATTAAACTGAGGTCAATCAGGTGGAGGAAGACTACTACACCAAGGACTACACTTATGCCAACTGGGGACTAGGCTAGATTGTAGTTTAATTATCCTTACTGCTTTCCATACTTTTTTGTAATTAGGCATATGTTGCCTTAACGTTTGTCACGTCTTGGTGTTGCTATAATTAAGGGAATTAAGTTTCCTTATCGGACTTATAGGCTCGTAACAAGTTACAGATCGCATGTTTGTCCAAAATAACAGGGTTATAAAATATCCGAGTAGTAATAGCAGCGAAAATGTTCTAAGTTCAGAGAAAGCAATATCAGAGTTTTACAATCTTAATTATACATAATTAAATATTATAGTCATCCGAAACCAAGAGAAACAAAAGTTTAAGGGCACACAGCCGATCGCAACAACAACAACATAAACATAAAAGATGGATAACAAAATTCCCAACGGGATCAAAACGACATTAGCAACACAAACGCCACTTCACCTGCCAAAGCCCTCATCCACGTTCCCATCTCTACTGTACTCGCCCATTAAAATAGCATTTCCAATACTTGGAACTATAGCAGTTGGACACGGATGTCCAAGGCAACACACCCATTAGCTGAAAGCTGATTGAAACACTATAAAGCACACACAATATGAACATATACACCATTTACATTATCACTTAGAAGTTATCGCGACATTACGCAAGTTCTTGACCAAAACCCTACGTTCTTCCTGACTATGCAATCACACAAATGGAACACAACACGCACGAATCCACCATGCCACAAACTCATAACTTGACAATACTAGCTTCTATCACACACGACCACAACACTGGTAGTACTAGCTTCTGCCCATAACCACAACATAGAACCAATGGTACTAGCTTCCGTCAACATACGACAAACACAAGATCAAATTGCCCACAAATTCATAAACAAGCACAATTCGACCACAACACAACTCCTAGCCTAATTCAGGCCTAACACGACACCAAGCCCAATTTGGCCTCAACACAATTGCCTACCTAATTCGGCCCTAACACAATCATCCTAGCCTAATTTGGCCCTAACTCAATGACACATAGACCACACAACATTACCAAAACATACTGGCAATAACACCTCATGAACATAACTCAAATGACAACAAGACCATTAAGGACATGCGACCATATGCAACCACACGCGGGGCAATCGATGAGACCATCCAACTTAAACATGCATAACAACCATGTCTCACACATGACTGATAACACCTATTCATTTAGGTACATTAGTTGCGCCTTATACTTCATTACATCATTAATGATTTGACCTGATGTGTTACTAATAACGTTATTGAACTGATCATAACAATAATCCAACATTAAAGAATTAGCATATTAAGAGAATCAATGTATGAAGAATGAATTGATCATTGTCTTAAGCATGGTACTACTAAGCAAGCATATAGTACAACTATAGAATCGATGAACTTGTTCATACATATCATATACAATCTTATGTTCAATTAACCAAGCTCAGAGTACAACATATAGCATAGACCATGTAATACCCTGTATTTTTGTAATATATTATATAACTAGACCTTGTATGTTTCTTTTAAACACTTGTATGAGCTTGGCCTTACCCTTGGTATATTTTGGATACCAATCGATTGACAAGTTTTCCAATCGATTGACTTGCTTTGGGTACCAATCGATTGAACTTTATCTCAATCGATTGATTGTGTCAATCGATTGACACTTGTGTCAATCGATTGGAGGCAGCTGGGCAGATTCTTTTGCTCTGGCTGGGGAGAGGCCACGTGAAGACTCCCTTTCTATATATACCAGGCCATTTTGGGCGTATTTCTGTTTACAGAAATCAGAGAGAGTGAGAGGGAGGGTTTTGTGTGTGTTTATATATATATATACACTTATATATATATATACTCACACATATACATATACTTATACACACACACAGAGATGGACTGAGACAAGAAGAAAGAAGAGGAGAAGATCAGAAAGAAGAAAGAAGGAGAAAGAGAAGAGAGAAGGCAGAGAACTAGAGAGAGAGAGAGGAAGACCACCATTGAAGCTCAAGCTTCAAAACACAACCAAACACGCCCTTAACGTCTAAGGTGAGTTCTAAACTCACTTGGTAGCCTTACGTTGATGTTATGACATGTTTGAATGAAGAAATGGAAGAGAAACCATGTATTCCCGTTTATATGTTGCTGGGCAGTCTTCTCTGTGAAGAAGACGAAGTGTCAATCGATTGACACTTTATCAATCGATTGACATCTTTCATGTTCCAATCGATTGAATCTTTATCAATCGATTGACATGGATTGTGATCCAATCGATTGAACCTTCTTCCAATCGATTGATGCCACTTTTATACCAATCGATTGACATCTATACCAATCGATTGGCAGTTACAGTTTACTGTTTTACTTGTTTAGATAATGTAATAACTGTTTAGTTGTTTATTTACTATTCAGTATTTCCCAGCATGCTTTATTATTGTAATACATACATGATAACGAGTTAATGCAGCGTAGGATCGTAGTAATAACAAGACTATCGAATAATGTTTATAATGTTAAGATAACGGAATAGTTGTGAATCCTTTGGAGTTAACGTTCATTTCATTCAGAGTAGTCGGGCCACATTGGGATTGTCATGTATCAGAAATAGAGTTGAACTTAAGTAGGTTTGCTAAGATTCGGGAACCTTGCGTGGGCGGGCTTTGGTCGATCATATGTTCTTAAAAGCGGTAGACAGACGAAGGTGTCTATGACTTGCGGTGAACCGGACCATTTGCCCTAAGATAGCCAAATGATCTAATCATATGTTCTTAAAAGCGGTAGATAGACGAAGGTGTCTATGACATGCGGTGGACCGTGATCACTAGTAGACGTCGCTAAGTCGTGGCATAGAATGATGTACTGTTGTTTAAAGCGTTATATCCCTGACATGCGGTGGACTGTGCATATGTTCTTAAAAGCGGGGGATGGACTAACGTGGTATCCATGACATGCGGTGAACTGTGCATATGTTCTTAAAAGCGGTGGATGAGCAATGGTGTGTTATAGAGTTGAACTACTGTCGAGTCTGTTCCCCTATCTAGACGTATTATCGGTCTTAAAATGAGTAAGACGTTAGAAATCGGATGATCGGTTTGATGTAAAGAAGTTACCCTCACAGAACTCTAACTTGTTACGGTTTATAACTTGTAATAACTTCAATAGTTGATACCCTGTTAGTATCTAACTCACTCGGCTTTCATTAAGCTGACGGCGTTTATGCCGCTGGACATTTCTACGTTCCAGCGCACCCTGGTTATGACTATACAGGTGAAGGGCCTACAGGAGAGGACTACTATGCCGGTGACGGAGTCCCTGTGGAGGATTTCCCCGACGGAGGTCAGACCGAAGAAGACTACTATGTCGAGAACTACCCTTATGCCAACTGAAGACTAGACTAGAATTGTAGCTATTTGTCTTTACCGTTTTAGAACCCTTTTGTAGCCAGGCATATGTTGCTTTGGCATTTGTACTTCCGCTGCCTTATATTTGATTCGAGACTCTGATATGTAATAGTTAGTAACTTTTGTTGACTTTATGTTGCTTTATGATTAGAACCTAGACTTCATTGTTGTTACACTATTACTTCTTATTGCTTAGTACTGCGTGGTGTGGACAATCATGTGACTTCACCCGTCGCTGCCTTTGGACCCAAAAAGGAAATTTATTTTTCTCTATTTTTGCCGTTCCGGGGCATGACAGACCATATTAACTTTAACATGGAAACAAAAAGGAAATCAAAATACTGCAAAGCTCGAGTACTCCGACCACACGAGCACTCCAGGCTCGAGCGCTCTTACTTGCTCACATGCGGGTCTAGCTGATTCTCAGCAGACTTGTTTATTCTATAATATAACTTCGATTTTCATTCACCAAACTTTAAGTTCACAACTTTAATCTCACATGTAACTTATAAAACTGATCATAGATGTCCATATATACATTATGCATGAATTATGACATTTACAAGGTGATCAACAATCAAATGGATGATGAAATTTATATAAACTTGAACGATAGATGAGGATCTTGATGATCTAGAGCTAGATTTGTTAAATCAAGCACAAACAACCAAATTTACTGATTATAACATGTATATATCAACATTGTATATGAGTTATAATACTTACTAAGATGATCAAACTAGAAAGGATGATGATTATGTTGAGAATGAGGATGAAGATGATGAACTTGAGCTTAGGATTCCAAGCTTGAGGAGAACTTTAAGATTTCAGCAATGTAACTTAAATGAACTTGAGAGAGCTTCAATAATGCAGTAAAGATGATGTCCACATACTTATACAAGCTTGCATGTGGATGGATTTAGGACATGCATTGATACGCACAAAAAAATCAGGTCAAGGTCAGGCCTCGCCACCTCACCAAAGAGAAGCCAAGTCATCTTGAATTTGGACTGACTACACAGCTATCCCGGGCTATTACGCAAAGCCGCCCGGTTTGGTCATAAGTCTGGTCATTCTTTCCAAATGGACCCCACAAAGGCGCGCCCCCCAATAGGCATGATTGCGTGGTCAGCAAGCCTCTAGGCAGTTTCCTATCCCAGTTAGAAGACTGAATGGAAGGAGTAGGCAGTTTTCTAAGCACTTAGGAAACACCCCTAGATTCTTGTAAATTGAGCTGTAAATAGATTAGGCTTCCTAATCTATAAACTTACCTTGTACGGGTGGTCTCTTGCACTTATAAAAGAGGGCACCCGCCCTATTAAAGGGGGTGGCATTCTAAATCAACAGAACAGCATACTACTCTCACTTATACACATACACCCGGTCGGTTTCACTGGGAGTGTCGCACAAACTGTTGGCTCACCATGCCCGCTGGTGATATGCTAGTGAAGCGCTCCGACGCACCTGTGGACGTAGGTTACCTCATTAACGGGGCCGAACCACATACAAATTTCATTGTGTTTGACTTTTTTGTATATTTCTTCTTATCCAAATTTTGGCATCATCAGTTTGGCGCCGTCTGTGGGAATCTGATAAGTTTTTCACCAACAAATTTCTTGACTGATCAACATGCCACCGAAGACGGGTAAGAAAAATACTGCCCAGGCCGGTCAGGAGAACTTGCAACTTGAGCAGCAGGCTGCCTCCATGACCTACGAGCAAGTGACAGTGGCGCTAGCGCAACTTCTGGAAGGCCAGCGGCAAACCCAGTAGCAAATCAAAGCACTGTTGGCCCTACATGAAAAGCGTCCTCAATCCGAGAACCAGCCCGGGAAGAGTGTCCACGATCGAGAGCCCGCACGAGTCCAGAACCATACCCACTCTGTGCCGGTGTCCCTGTTGGAATGGGAACACGTCTGGGATGGTGATCCTAGCAGAGCGCCCAAGCGTACTAGGCGGCGAGCTCTGACCAATCCCCGCCGGGTGGAAAATGCTAGAGATATCATCAACAAACGACGCGCCGCCGGAGAGGCGGGATCAGGACAAAAGGCCCAAGAATCGGCCAAAGACCCCCTGGTCAGGAGTCGGGGAGATCTTAGGCATATAATTACCTGGAGTCAGAGCCGGGTTCTGTCCCCGAGGATGACACACTTCGAGGAGGAGGCCTCATCATCAGACCCGATGCACCACTCGGATATGGAAAGGAGAACCGGGCGAGATGTAAAGGCCTAGATCGAGGACTTGCAGCAGCAAATCAAAAAACTAAACCGTAAGCAGCTCCACGATCATACCAATACAGAGACTGAGTCGCCCTACACTGCTCAGATCATCGCATTCCCCATCTCGTGGAAATCCAAATCGCCACATCTCAGCTCTTATAACTATTCCAGGAGCCCAGTGGATCATGTCCGCACTTACAAGGCTCAGATAACGCTAGTCACCATGGTCAACGCATTACTGTGCCTGGCCTTCCCTAGTACCCTTAAAGGCCCAGCCGCGCAGTGGTTCCACGTTCTGAAACCCCGAATGGTTGATGACTTCAAGACATTGAGCAAGCTCTTCATTAGCCAATTTATGGGGATGCTCGACCGGACACAACCGGATACCCAGCTGCTTACCGTCAAGCAGCAAAAGGGAGAGTCCCTGAGGGAGTACGTGGACCATTTTAATCAGTAAAGGCTCCAGATCCGCAAACCTGAACAAAACGGCAGCAATCATGGCTTTCTGCTCAGGGGTTCAACACACTAAAGTTGCTACATCATTCCACCGTGATCGACCGGCAGCCTTGGTGGAACTCTCAGAGAGGGTCGGAAAGTACATCGACATGGAGGAGTTCCTAAAATCCAAGCACGCCAGCTTTACGGGAGAAGAGTCCCCGAAAGCTAAACAAAAAAGTGAGGGCTCCGAGAAGGGTCCGGGAAAGAAGCCTAGACAAGATCCGCAGAGAAGTAGTTGGGATCAGGCCCGATTACCTTCACCCTAATTTCCTGGCCAATCCACGAAGTTATGGCTATTGCAGAAGTCCAGAGGCAACTCCAGGAACCCGCTAAGTTGAAAAGCCCGCCCGGTAAGAGGAATCGGGAAAGTTTTGCTGCTTCCACAAAGACCACGGGCATGACACAGAGGATTGCTTTAAGCTTAAGATTTCCATTGAGAAGATGATCGAGCAGAGCCACTTAGCCAAATTCTTAGTAATAGACAGACGACCTCAGTAAGAAACCCAGGATCCCGAGCAGCCGAGATCCCTTGGGTAAATCAATGTAATCTCCAAAGGCACTTCAAGTGGAGGGGATTCATAGTCGGTCAGGAAGAGGCACGCCCGGGCATCCCGATCGATGTCTGGCATGTCAAATCCGCCCCCTCTTCCCCAACTGACGTGTTGATGTTCTCATCTGAGGACATACTAGACCTGCACTACCCTCATGATGATCCGCTGGTGGTGACGCTCTCCGTAGCAAACTACATGATCAAAAGGGTGTTGGTAGACACGGGCAGCTCCTCTGACATCCTGTTTGTCTCAGCATTTGATCAACTCGGGATATCCAGGGATCGGCTCTGACCAGTGGCCACTCCACTGGTAGGTTTTAGCGGATCCAGCACCCAACCGCTCGGTTCCATCAAGCTCCCGGTCCTCATGGGAGCTTGTCCACAGTAGGCATCCGTATTGGCGAGCTTTGTAATCGTGGAAGCTCCTTCTGAGTATAATGTCATCCTTAGGAGGCCAACCCTGAACAAGGCCAAGGCAGTAGTGTCAACGCACAACCTGGTGGTTAAATTCCCAACACCTCAAGGGCCCGGGAGCCTACGTGGAGACCAAGCTACCTCCTAGAGTTGCTATGTCAGTTCCTTACGCTGGGAAGCCATTATAGAAATGCTAAACATTCAGGAGATTGACCCTAGAGGCAAGAGTGACGGAGTGGGTCAAATGGAAGAGCTAGAACAAGTGGTGTAGGATCCTCAGTTTCCTAACAGGACCATCAGCATTGGTACTCTCTTAGAGCCAGACCTCAAGGAGGAACTGGTTCAATTTCTGCAACAGAGCCAGGATGTTTTCGCTTGGTGTCACAAAGATATGCCCGGGATTAACTCCTGGGTAATGTCTTACCGACTTAACGTCAGTCCGGATTCCCGGCCGGTGAAGTTGAAAAGACAGGGAATGGCACTCGAAAGGTAAACATCAGTGTTCAAAGAAGTAGAGAAGCTCCAAAAAGCAAAGTCTATCCGAGAGGTCCACTATCCCAACTGGTTAGCAAATGTAGTACTGGTCAAGAAAAGCAACGGGAAGTGGAGGATGTGCATGGACTTCACCAATCTAAACAAATCCCCAAGGACTGCTATATACTGCCTAGGATAGATCTCTTTGTGGACTCCACAGCTGATCATGCGCTCCTCTCATTCATGGACGCTTACTCAGGGTACAACCAGATCAGCATGTACCCCGGGGATGAAGAGAAGACCTCCTTCATCACAGACCAAGGAACCTACTAATATAAGGTAATGCCCTTCGGTCTCAAGAATGCCAGGGCAACCTATCAACGCCTGGTCAATCACATGTTCAAGGACCTGATCGGGAAATCCATAGAAGTCTATGTTGACGATCTTCTAGTCAAAAGCCGAGACAAGTTATACCATCTTGAACATCTGGCCGGGGCCTTCAGCATTTTGAGGATGTTCGGGATGAAGTTGAACTCGGCCAAGTGCAAGTTTGGCGTCTCGTCTGAAAAGTTTTTGGGGCACCAAGTGAGCAAACGGGGTATTGAAGCAAACCCAGACAAAATCCAGGCCATTATAAACATGCGATCACCCAGGTCAACCAATGAAGTTCAGAGCTTGGCCGGGCAGGTCACCGCATTGAACTGGTTAGTCTCCCAAGCTACCAACCGGTGCCTGCCTTTTTTCAGAATCCTCTTCAAGGCCTTTCAGTGGTCGGAAGAGTGCGATGAGGCATTCCAGGAGCTCAAGAAGTACATAGCATCTCCTCATTTACTCTCAACACCCGTGCCAAACAAGGATTTGTTCTTATATTTGGCAATGTCACCTTCAGCGGTTAGCTCGGCCCTTATTCGAGAAGAACACGGAATACAATTCCCAGTCTGCTATACTAGCCGGGCACTTCAAGGAGCAAAAAGCAGATATTCCCGGATTGAGAAGCTCACATTCGCCCTCATCACCTCTGCTCGAAGACTCCGTCCGTACTTTCAAGCCCACGTCATCGTGGTCCTCATAGACCAACCTCTCCATAGGATTTTGAGCAGGCCCGAGACGTCCAGGAGGCTCATTAAATAGGCCTTGGAGTTAGAAGAGTTTGAAGTGGTTTACCAACCCCGGATGGCGATCAAAGGACAAGCTATAGCAGACTTTCTCGTTGAGTTCACATACTCGGAGGATCTGATAGAAGAGCTTGACCCGCCAGACCTATCGCCTGGGATACAGTCAAACATCCCAACCTGGACACTATACATGGACGGGTCTTACAATAAGCAGGGCAACAATCATCCTGAACACACCGAATGGGATCTAGCTCGAGTATGCACTTAGGTTCGGTTTCAAGGCCTCTAATAACGAGGCCGAGTACGAAGCCCTGCTGGTTAGACTACAAATGGCGACCTTAATGGGTGCACTGCAGATTCAAGGGTACAGCGAATCTCAGCTCGTGGTAAATCAAGTCAATCAAGAGTATGAGACTCGAGAGAATAACATAATAGCTTATCTAGCCCTTCTCCGAGTAGTTTCAAACAAACTTCAAGGGTTCTCTGTCACGCTGATACTTAGGGAAGAGAACACTAGGACCGACCGGTTAGCCCGCCTAGCTTCATTTTCTGAGTCAGACTTGCCCGGGATAAGGATAGAGTACCTACCCGAGCTAAGTATGTTCAACTCGGAATGCATGGAGGTCGAACTGGCCACCCTAGAACCTAGCTGGATGGACCCAATCATGGCATTTTTGGCAACGGGCGCGTTACCAAACATAAAGGAAGAAGCCCGCCGGGTTAAATACCGAGAAGCAAGGTACCACATTATTGACGGCATCCTCTACAAAAGGGGATTTTCTATACCGTACCTCCGCTGTGTCCACCCTGAACAGGTCTAAGCAACAATGTACAAAATCCACCAAGGGGTGTGTGGGAACCACATCGAAGGCCAGGCACTCTCACACAAAGCCCTGTTGTAAGGTTACTATTGGTCGACCATGGCCAAAGACTCTCAAGAATACATCAAAAGGTGTGATACGTGCCAAAGTTTTTCTCCCATGATCAACCGTCCGGGCGAACTTCAGACGCCAATCCTCAGCCCTGGTCGTTTGCTCAGTGGGGTATTAACATCGTTGGTCCTCTCCCGTAGGGAAAAGGATAAGTCAAGTTCGCCGTCATAGCCTTGGACTACTTCACCAAGTGGGCGGAGGCCGAGCCCTTAGCAACAATCACCGAGAAGAAAATGGAAAGCTTCATGAAGAGGAACATCCTTAGCAGGTTCGGCGTCCCTCGGGTTCTGGTTAGTGACAACGATAGATAATTTGACAGCCCAGTATTCAGGAAGTTCTGCTCGGGCTACAGGATATCTAATCACTACTTATCCCCCGAGCACCCCCAGGCCAACAGCCATGCCAAGGTGACCAATTGGACTATTCTTCAGTCAATCAAAATGAGGCATGAAAATGCCAAAGGACTATGGGCAGAGGAACTACCGACCCTCTGATAGGCCTACTGCACTAAACCTCGAGCGGCAACAGGCGAAACGCCGTTCTCTCTAACCTACGACTTTAAGGCGGTGGTCCCCATGGAGCTTGGGTTACCTACTTACTGGGTGGAAAATTTTAGTGAGCTAGACAATGAAGATGCCCTAAGGGCGGAACTTGACTTGGTAGAAGAGAAAAGAGACTGGGCGTATCTGAAAGTGGCAGCCTATAGTAGAGAGTCTCCCGATACTATAATAGCAAGGTGAAGCATCGCAGTTTCTAGATAGGAGATCTGGTCCTAAAGACAGTCAACCAATTCACGAAAGTCTCGAGCCATGAAAAGTAGGGGCCAAACTGGGAAGGTCCATACCTAGTTACCCGAGTCAACCGCCCGGGCACCTATTGGTTATAAACTCTAGACAGGCACGACCTCTCTCATCCATGGAATGTGCAGCACCTCCGTAAGTACTTCTAGTAAAGCATGACAATAATGTTGGCTAGAAACCATGTAGCTCAACCCAAGCATATCTATTTATATAGTAATAAAAGTTTCTTTTTTCACCAAACAAATCTTCTCCGTGCCTGTTCACTAAAAAGACCTCGGGGTCCAACCCCAGGCACTTAAAAGACCTCAGGGTCCAACACCAGGCACTAAAAAGACCTTATGGTCTGACCCCAGGCACTTAAAAGACCTCGGGGTCCGACCCCAGGCACTAAAAAGAGCTCGGGGTCCGACCCCAGGCACTTAAATGACCTCTGGACCATAATCCGAGGTACAGGCTTCGCTTAGGTCCAACCGACGAGGGGGGGCAATGCCCCCTAGGTGGCTGATGATGGAAAGTCCCAAAAGACCCTGCAACCACTTATATTCCAGGTCAGTTTCCTACGGTCACCCCCTCTATACGCCAGCTTTAGCAAAAGCTTGGGGGCAGGCAGACTAAATAGGAAATCACACAGGATACTAACAGGACTTAGAATCCTAGAACACTTCTAACATTCCTAAGTACCTATAGTACCCAGAGAAACAGCCCGGGCAGTAAATAGTCACAAGACTTGTACTATACCTGAGCGGGACCCCCGTATCAGGTCCCTGAGAGACCAAGTATTCTCTACCGGTTACAGTCCTAACATTTACTAAGGCAAGATTCCTACGGGATTTACAATCGGTTGGTCATAGGCAATCACAAATAGGCATTCAAGTGCAAAAACAATTGATGGAAAGACTGGTCTCAAGGACCTTTTCATTAATAAAAAAAATAGTTTGTAAAACTTGGGGGGCAATTGTAGTAGCCTCCCCAAAATAAAAAATAAAAAATAAATAAAAAAAAAGAGAGGAAAAAGTAGGCCGGTGACCCTAATCGTCCACCACGACCACGTCTTCGGTCTCCCCAGTCTCTCCTTCTGGGGCAGCTCCTCCTCCCGGCCCCAGGCTATCCCCCGAGATGGGCTCCTCAGTAGTGCCGGCCAAGGCAGGTGAGCCTTCAGTGGCAGGGGGACCAAGGTCCCAGTAGTCCGAATCAATCCCCTCGTAGGACGAGATGTCCCATTCGGGGTGATCTCGGGCTAGCTTCGCTTGAGATCCTCGTAGCCTTGGAAGAAGTCGTCATCAAAAGCCTTCTCCGTGGCTCCCGCCGCCGTTGCCTCAAACGCAGCCTTTGCCTTAGCCTCTGCAGCAGCCGCAATGGCCCGGAAAGCCTCCAGATTCGCCAGGGCAGTAGCCAACTCTGCCTGGGCTAGACCAAGGCTCAGGGCCAAGCCCTTTACCTTATCCTTCTCCAAAGCCATGGCATTTTGCCTGGCCTCCGAGGTCGCTCGCTCCTCAGATGGAGCGGCTTCAACAGCAGCGGCCCTCCCAGCTAAAGAGGGTACGAAGAACTCAGCCCCTGCGGCCATACAGCCGACCTGTAATGAGTCTAAGACGGTCAGTTAACAAATTAAACATAGGAAAAGTTATGGTAAAGAGGAGTAGAAGCGCCAAGTACTTACCATATGGGAAAAAATGTATAACCATCCCTGAAACGCCTCGAGAGACATGTTTGTACACGCCTCCACCTAACTAGGGAAAAGGGCGGACTTGACCCTCTCCCTAATCACTGCCGATTCCTCAATCGGCACCCAGGACGGTATTCCCGCTCAGGGGGAAGTCTTGGCCACCACCACATAGGGAGCTGAAGTCCCGACGGGTTCCGGACGGTTCGCAATCCCGTGCCAGATTCACCTCAGTGGGCGTTTACTGCTAAGGCTTCCGCAGCTGGCCTTTTTCCTTGTGCCACCGCCAACCGGGAGGTAGCAGCAGTAGCAGTAGTGGCCTGCCTCTCCCCCAACTACTCCAAATTTCTCTTTGGGGCCATTTCTACAAAAGGAAAGCAGCCATGAAGTCAGTAATCAGAGTAACGAGACAATGAAGGATAACCAAAATTAAGTTGCTAATCAAACTCTTATCTAGGATGATTGAGGGAAAGACAGGGGCCTCGGCGGGGTGTTCTAGTCAGTGATCACCTCTTTGATCTCCTGAGCGGGTTAGAACGTCCCAAATATTGATAGGACGGTCCGCCAAGCTTTTGATTCTCTCTTGGCACTCCCTAGGATTACTAGGTGGGCTGGCTGACCCCGCTGCAACACAAAATGTAACGCAGTTAGTATCAAATCAAAGTAAAAAAAGTGAGCAGAAGTTACTACACTAACTTACCCCTTAGTTCTCCCGCCTAGGAAGTCCTCATCTGGATCCCCGGGGCCCGCTCACAGAGTCCAAGGGTGGATACTTAGAAGAATCTATTCTTTCAACCCTTGTTGTTGCTCGGGCAATTCATTATGATCTTTCTCTCTTGCCGAGCCCCGAGAGAAAAAAACCCGATCTCCCCATGTACGGGAAACGGTCGGTGCATCCAGAGAAACTCCTGGACGGTAAGCTCATACCCAAAAACTTGGTCTAAAGGGAGATGAACCCCATAAGGAATCTCTAACCGTTCGGGGCCAGCTGCCCCGGGGCGATCCCCAAGTATATAAGGACGTCCCGAGCAACTGGATGGAGGAGAATGCAGAACTCGACCATGAGGATGTCCTCATATAAGGTGGTGAAATCCTGCTAGTAGATTTGGGCTCCGTCGACATTCACAGTTAGGGAGCAATAGTCGGGAAGAGTGTACCTATCCCTAATGCGGCTGAGGTCTTCAGTACACAGAGTGGAAGGGATGAACTCACTGGTGAAGGCTACCTCGGGGTTGGGTTCCCCTGACGTTTCATCACCCAAACCCCGGGAAACGGAAGCAACAGGGGCTCCCTAGTCCGACTCATCGTTAGATAGATGGATTGTGATTTTGCCCTCGCTATGGTGATCAGAGGAGGACGCAGGCGGTGGACTCAGACTTGTGTCCAGCATCTCTGACTCGGACCACTCATCCTCCGACCGAGAAGACGAGTCAAAACCAGAGTGACACATCCTTGGGGTCTCGGTGACTGGGCCAGGAAGTAGAGGATGACCTAGGTATGGCTCAGGAACTCCGAGTCTGAGGTACAAAGGGGGCAGGGTTATAAACCTAAAAGGTAGAAAGTATACAGTCTTAAAGACAAGGTGACACTCAATCAGAACTACCCTGGGACAGTCCGCTCGGTTCAACCTATCTAAAGTACCTCCCGACTTAAAGAAAGAGCAGAACCTGAGAAAGAAAAAGTCCCACTCCCGTTCTAAGCTAAGAGGGTTCACCCTCTCCAGCCTCGCTCAGAAAAGAAGAGAAAAAGGAAGAAGTAGAGGAAGAGGATGATGAACTAAAACTGAAAAGGGAACACTTACAAGGATTAATGTAGAAGAAGAGCTCGGGAAGCTTTACCGAACACTTTTTCTGCTCTCAAACTGCTCGGTATCTCTATCAATTGGCAGCAGTAATCCCATAAATGAACAAGTGTTCTTTATATAGGGGGCGCGGACGGTCCAGATCAAGTTAGATCTAACGGCCAGGAAATTTTCCCGCCCAAACCTACCGACAATTGTTATCTCGGGCACGCGGAACCTCGCCTTAAAAGATGCGCCCAATTGATGCCAAATGTGATAGTCTAGTTACGATGTGACTGTTCGGTTACGTTCATACCAGCCTCGCTGGATCCTGACCAGGCCAGTGACTAGGTGACACATGGCAGAAGTTGGTCCCAGGCCCACATAGCCACCGCTCGGTCCTGACCCCGGAAGACCAGCTCGATCGGTCACGACCTGGGTAGCAATCTGGAGCCATTGCCCAAATACTTTTTTTTATAAGCAGTCTTAATTTTCAAACCTCATCCGATAGGGCATTCCATTAATTTAAAAAATGGGGGGCAGCTGATATGCACAAAAATATCAGGTCAAGGTCAGGCCTCACCACCTCAGCAAAGAGAAGCCAAGTCATCTTGAATTTGGACTGACTACACAGCCATCCCGGACTGTTACGCAAAGCTGCCCAGTTTGGTCGTAAGTTCGATCGTTCTTTTCATAAGGACTCCATATGGGCGCGCCCCCAGTAGGCGTGATTGCTTGGTCAGCAAGCCTCCAGACAGTTTCCTATCCTAGTTAGAAGACTGAATGGAAGGAGTAGACAGTTTCCTAAACCACTTAGGAAACACCCCTAGATTCATGTAAATTGAGTTGTAGATAGATTAGGCTTCCTAATCTATAAACTTACCTTGTACGGGCGGTATCTTCCACTTATAAAAGAGGCCAACATTGAAGGGGGTGGCATTCTAAATCAACAGAACGACATACTACTCTCACTTATATGCATACACCTGGTCGGTTTCACTGGGAGTGCCGCACAAACTGTTGGCTCACCAGGCCCGCCGGTAATCTGCTAGTGAAGCGCTCCGATGCACCCATGGACATAGGTCACCTCATTAACAGGGCCGAACCACATACAAACTTCATTGTGTTTGACCTTTTTGTATATTTCTTCTTATCCAAATTTTTGCATCATCATGCATGAACAAATGTATGTGTATAAACTTGGAAGAACACTCCCTCATAATGCCCTCTCTATTGTAATTCTCTATTTTCAGATGTCCAAACTGAAGAAATGGACAGGCATTTATAGAGTTTTGAGAGCCCAAGGGAAAAATGGACTTTCCACATCCTTTTAGCTCGAGCACTCACATTGAGCTTGAGCACTCGCGCTGCTTGAGCGCTTGGGTTTGCTGAATAAGAAATGTTTTGTTTTATTTTAAAAGATTTATGCCATGAAATGCATGATCACACATGGGATGTCAAGCATACTCAAAATCTCACATGTATATAGAAAATATTAATAACTGATATCCGAAAATTACATTATTAATAATAGAAAATACGCGTGTTACACCTCGCCGCCACTTTTATCAAGATTTTGTCCCTGAAATTTGAGCTCACTTGTGTCGAATAACTCCAAATACTTGATGAACAACTCAGATTCCAGTTCCCATGAAGCTTCATCTATGTTGTGGTGATTCCATAAAACCTTCACCAATAGGATCTCTTTATTCCTCAGTTTCTTGATCTCTCTGTCCAGAATCTGCAACAGTTTCTCTCAATGTGATGCATTATTATTCACTTCTATGTCATTGAAATCGATCACATGTGACGTAGCGCCCTGGTGATACTCCTTCATCATATTGACATGAAAGACATTATGGACTGCAGACATCCTCGGTAGTAACGCTAGTCTATAGGCGACTTGGCCCACATGCTCTAAGATCTTAAATGGTCCAATATAGTGATGCGACAACTTTCCTATCTTTTGTCCAAACCTCACCTTTCCTTGAATCAGAGATACTTTGAGAAAGACATGCTCTCCCACACTGAACTCCTTGTCTCTATAATGCAAGTCTGCATATGTCTGTCTTGTATTACTTTCATCTTCTCTTTGACAATCACAATCTTCTCATTGGTTTCCTGAACTAAACCAGGCCTAGAAGCTTGTCATCTCTAACTTCTGCCCAACACAACGGTGATCTGTAAGGTCTTCCATATAATGCTTCAAAATGTGTCATTCCTATACTTGAATGGTAGCTATTATTGTATGTGAACTCTATCAATGGTAAATGAGTCTCCCACGGGCTTTCAAAGTCTAGCACAGAAGCTCGGAGCATATCTTCCATTACTTGGTTCGTCTGCCCTGTCTGCCCATCGGTCTAAGGATGAAAAGTTGAACTTAGTCTCACCGAAGTCCCCATAGCTGCCTGAAGACTATCTCAAAATTCTACTGTGAATCAAGAATCTCAGTCTGACATAATGATGACTAGTATACCACGTAGTTGCACAATATGCTACAGACACAATCGGCTCAATTTCTCTAATGAATAGGTCATAGTGAGAGCAATGAAATGAGCTGACTTAGTGAGTCTATCCACAATCACCCAAATGGAATCATGGTTCTGTTGAGATCGAGGCAAACCTACCACGAAATCTATTGTGATGTGTTCCCACTTCAACTATAGAATTATCAAGGGTGGCAAAAGTTTCATCAGCTTCTGGTCTTCTGCCTTAACTAGTTGACAAATCAAGCATTCTAAAACATCCTTGGCAACTTCAATCTTCACGCCTTCTGACACGACTAGAATTGTGTGATCTCTTAAGAGTACGTCCAAGCGTAGACGGTCGTGTCGAGTAATAACCAGTAAGACCAAGTCGTATTCCCAAGGGATGAAGATGGGAGCAAGAAACCTAGATTGAATCCTAAAGAAAATAAAAGATGATTACTTGAAGAGTTGTTCTAACGATCCTACTGAATTTAAAATTACAACTTAAAGAAATAGAATTAAATAATAATTAAATCAGACAGAATTAAACAATGTGGTTTTATAAATATTAAAAAGGTGTTGGGAACATGTGAGTCTACATTGCACCAACCACTATCATGACTTAGCGTTAACACACAACTGGGGCTTCATCTTTCTAGTATTCCTTATTTCACGAAGGGATTAAGTAAGGCAATCCTAGTTACTAAGAATGTTAATATTACAAAACTAGTAATTTAAATTCCTTTGCTTACTACGAAGATCTGAAATAGGAGCTAATTAAAACTTTGAACTATAACTAACAAATTGAGTACAGAATATTCAATATGTTCGTCCACATGTTCATCGTGCTAATTGGCCAAAAGAGCTTTTATTCCAAAATCAGTTTTCAATTTGAACTTAACAAGGTCAATTTGGACTTAGTTTCTGAAGTAAAAGTTAATGGAATACTAAAAAGAATCTACCCAAATCATAAACATGCCAATCGATTGCTATTGATAGCAATCGATTGGTATAATATGACTCCCAATCGATTGGTAAAAGTACCAATCGATTGGCTTGGAATCTATGGCAATCGATTGGGTTCTGTTTCCAATCGATTGCCATTGATTTTTCCCCAGAATCATGATAGTGGCTGGGAAACAATGTTTCTTCACATTGCTCCCAACCAGGGTTCTACTCTAGCATGACTGGAATACGTGAAATGAAAATAAATTGAAACATAAAGGTAAAATTAATTCTAAACATGGTTTTGATTATAAATCTAAAATTATAATGGAAATTCAAACTAAAAATTGAAATCAAACTTCAACTAAACAAGAAACAACTAGTACAAAGATGAAATAACAACTGAATAAGTAAAGAACAAGATTAAAATCAAACTATTCAAACTTGAACTTGTTCTCTCCAAAAATTCCTCGAGAAAATCCTAGAAAACCATAAAATAAAAAAAATGAGCCAACCCTTGACCCTTCTCAGTCCCCTCTATTTATAGTGGGATGTCCACGAGCTAAAGGTGTCTAGGTTCATTCTGTAATGGTTGGTCGCCGTCATTACCACTGATTTGCTGAGATTCTGCTCCATTAAAGAAGTTTGACCTCTAGTTTTACCAATCGATTGGTAACTGAACCCAATCGATTGGTATTTTTACCAATCGATTGCTATCATTTCCAATCGATTGGTTCTGGATGAATGCCAATCGATTGGCATGAAGGCAATCAATTGGGACTTAAACTTCATCTTTGAGATGTTCTCTTATTCCTTGATCTATCCCTTTAAACTTTTTATTCATTCCACTTTTGAGACCTGCATTTGAAGGACAAAACATAGCAACATACCACGAAAACACATCATTGTGTAAAAAGATAAGTTATGAAACAAATGCAGGTAACATTAAAGAAATGGGGTTAAGTTCATCCAATTATCCTCTTTATTGGACCAATATTCTACAAATATCAGCCCTTATCACGACCCCCAACTAGCGTTGCTAGTCTCTAGCAAAGAAGCAAAATTAGGTCAAGTTAAGATGAACAACAACCAACATTACAGTTTTATTGAGAAACGAAAGAAAGAGAAACCTAACCCACTTTCGCAAGAATCGCGGTTGCAGTTAGCATGTGCAACAAGCCTTTGAACCTCTAGGTTTACCCTAGTGGACGAGTTGTGTCTCGTGAGGGTTTTCAGAGAATATACCCACAAAACTCAAGTGTCAAGCTTTCTAAACTTATCCAAGAACCTCGATTTCTCCTTTATACTAAAAATTCTGCTTAACAAGGACATAACTTCTTTATCATGCTATGAAAATAAACAACATGTTACAAAGTAACTATTCAAGTCAAAACTACATCCACGGCCTTTATACATCCTTGTGTGTGTGTGGAGTTAACAACTACGATTGAAATCTTTATCTTGGAATTATTTGGATTGACATGTTCAAGATTTCATAGTTTCAACTCAATTCTCACATGGTTTACACTCAAGATAAAACCACTCTGAAACTGGCGTAAAAATTATGCACTCATAGTATGAAGCTCAAATGAGTAAATGTAAAGGCAATCAAGCATGCTTACATACTAGACACTGAAGAATGCTTATTTTGAAGTGCATGAGTCTCATGAATAGAATACCAATTACTTCAGGAGCGATCTACTGTGGAAAATTCATTTTGTACTCGAGATTTGTTAAAATTATCCAGAATCTTTAGGACTTGTGACAGAAATAGGAGAAAGGTTAAAGATGGTGAAATGTGAAAATGGGTTCAAGCTTGTGACATGGTGATATCAAACATCACTTCACACTTTTTATTCAACCAATCTCTAATTTCTTTTATTTCTTCATTTCCACTTCTCTTTTTTTTTTCTTTTTTTTTCTTCTTCTTTGTTTTTTTTGAACCTTCTTTTCCTCCTTTGGATATTCACAACACAAAACAGTCACACGCTTGACAAAGTAATATGTGATTTTAGATAGAGGTATTGATTTGATATAAGCAAATGGGAATTTAGATTTTCTCAGGTGACGAAATGAGAACTCGATGGCCTAAATCATCTTCTAAACACTTCAACTTATCTCGAGTATTTCATGAATTTTAAATTAGTAGATCCTGAACATTCTCCTGAAGCATCAGCCAAATAAAACAAGAATGAGACTCTCAACGAGATAATTGCGCTTTACAAGAATTGACATGAGTTTTTGTGATTGACCCTCAGAATAAAAGAATGGCTCGAATCTCGCTAGGGTTTAAAGTTTTACTATTAATCCAATCACATGACAATCATATTTCACTCCAATTCAAAGATTCTCTCATAATTGTCAACTCGTGTAAATGTTTTCGGGATATATTTATGCTATGGACGTAAAACCAGATTAGCGACAAAGTAACATGTAAGCAAAATCCATACTATGAAAAGAAAGATATGAATGCATCATTGCACAATGATATTAGCTAGGAGGAACCAGGTTTTGAAAGTTAGAAGCTTAACAATAGTCTCATTTTTTTTTTAACTAGGGGAGAAGACAAAACAAACAAGGAAACGCATGGGAAATTCTAATATTGAACAGGTGTGTATTTTAAAATCAAGAAACACAGGTGGATATCTACTTCCTACCCCCAACTGAAATCGACATTGTCCACAATGGAAGTATTTCAAGTAAAAGAAGATATCACCTGATTCATGCATTTCAGTACACAGTTGAGAATTTACCTGGTTCAATATACCAATCTCCAAAAACAACCAAGATCAAAGATACATGGATGATAATCGAAAGCATAACAATAGAAACATAATCCATGAGCAAACAGAACTATTTGTAAAGTAATATCAAAAGTCCAAAATAGTCCATGTACAGATAGAAAACCAAAAATCCTCATCCAGCTCAAAATATCCAACCAAAATATAAAATGACCCAAAAGTTGTAATACAACCCAAGGTATCCTTAAAAACAGATAAAATGACCCAAGAGAGATCACAATATATGAAATAATAGAACACTCTCCTGCTCCCTAAATTTCCCTCTTAGGGCCCAATAGTCTGGTCACCAGATAACGTGGGAGCACTGACCTGACCTGGATCATCTGCTACCTCATCGTCACCCTCAGCAGCCGTCCCAGTCTAGGCGACAGCCGTCGGGTCACTCGCAGCCGGCGTGGGAGTGACAGCTAGAGGTGGTGGCGGTGTTGGCAACCCTAAAATATCTCCCTCTAGTGGAGCTGATGTAGAGGCTGGAGCTATCGACGGAGGTGGTACAGATGTACATAAAGATTGCTCAATCCTTAACAGCATCAAAATCTGCTCTATCTGACTACCTAACTGCTCGAGTTTCGAGTGAACGAAATCATGATCAGAGGCTATCTGAGCAGCCATTAACTCCTGCTATGCAGTCATCTCTCGAACTATCCCATGCAACCGTATTCTCGCATCTCTCTCCTCTAGAAGAATATCGTAAATGGTCTGGAGAGATATCAGAGCAGATGTGGAGGCTATAAGGGGCTCGCGCTTCCTCAACTCATACTGACCCTCTGCCACAGTCGGCGTCCCTGGGTCCTCCTCTTCCTCCTCAACTATATCTGTATCCTGACCCTCCGCCTCTGGCGTCCCTGGGTATTCGTCTTCATCCTCAGACGAAATTTTTCCCCTCTTTTTCTTCTTTTTCTTACTACTTTCTCCCACTATCCCTTTTCCTTTTGTTGATTTTTTAAATTGGGCTACTGATCGTCTAGCAGTAGACTCACCAAACACTCCAATCTTTAACTTTTAGAATGCCTCGCCTGCAGGGATTGCCAGCCCAGCCTCCTCATAAACTCTGTGGATTACCCAAGCACCCTTTAGGTGCTGGGTCTTACTGGTATGCCTCGTAGGCTCAGCAAGGAACTCAATGAAAAGACGAGCCAGGGAAACAGGAAGACCAGTCCCTATGGCAAAAAGAATCTGTGTATACCATCCAGCTAACTCTGATTTATACGTCGTAAGAAGTATACAACTACAGAGCGCCAGGTGGAGGAAGTGGTAGTCCATAGTCAGACTATGATCATCAAAAACTTTCACCCCTGTCCATTTCTTCACTTTTCCTCTAGAAATTTCAGTAGCTATCACATCAAATGAGGGAAAGGGTCTGTCTACATGGATAGGGTACAAATGATCCACAACCTCCGTAATGCCTAAAGCTCTGGCCACTGAGGCTGGGCTGAACTCAATCTGGCGGCCCTGAACACATGAATAGTAGGTATAAGGAATACCCGGTACCTTAACCATGCTTGCACACACTGCTCGGATCCAAGAAGCATAAACTGTTCTATGAGTTATGATAACCGAAAGCCGGCTTGGGTAAGCACCCAATCGGGTGAGGTAAAATGGTAATTTGTCGTCGCTCCAAAGATTTTCAAGCTATCATAAACCAAGTGTTTTCTTTGTCGTTCCTGAACCTATGAGCTAGAGGTGGATCTGGAATGATGATAGAAGTGGACTTGTCAGGGTGGGGAGCACTATCTTTAGACTTTGGAGCCATAATACCTAAAAAAGAACAAGAATAGAGAGTTTAGATAGGAAAAAGAATGCACTGCCCCTCTGTTAATGCCAATTGATTTGCAAAAATTGGCAATGGATTGCCATCCAACCCCAATCGATTGGGCCCTATTGGCAATCGATTGCCAACAGCGATTATGGGGGGCTACCCATAATAAGGTCTCACGTCCCCCCAATCCAGTGTAATTGGTCTTAAGACCATGAGGAGCTCCCTCTTATGTTTTGATCATGGTTAGGGCATGGAAATGGAAGTGGGTTTTCGAAATTACCTCAATCAAAATTCTGGCAATGGAACGAGGTGGACGATGACTCCTCTGTGATGCAGAAAGTTGAATTGGTAATGGATGATAGTGGTGATGATAAATGGTGCTCGCAGAATGAGCCCTTGAATCCTCTCTCGTGGCTTCGTAGCGGCGGAGATGATGGGAATGGCGATGAGGATGATGGTGGTGGATGTGATGATGAATAATAGAGATGAGGAGAGTGAATGGGTGGGTTTACTTCCTCTCTCTCAAAATCACCCAGAGTCTCTCTCTCTCTCTCCCTCTTGGTTTGAACAAAATGAGAGAGAGGGAGTAGAACAGTCATCAATGCCTAAGAAAGATGGCAATCGATTGCCATAGTCGGCAATCGATTGGGATAAAAGAGCAATCGATTGGTAAAAATACCAATCGATTGGTATCCAAAGATCAAAGGAACAAAAGAAAGGTTCATTAGATCACCCCCAACTGTTTAAGAATGCAATATCAAGATAAAAGGCAAGAATTCAAGCATCCCAGACAGGGAAAATACCCTCCAAACACACAAGTAGGAAGAATTTATTCCAAAAATCATCAATTTTATTGCTCAAATTGGATTATTATCATCCAAAGGTACAAGATCTTGGTTGGGAAACAAACAAACAAAAAGAAAGAAAACAAGAACAAAGTCTGTCCTATTCATTTGCTACGGGAGTTATCAATTCTGCTCAGATTCTGGGGAAGAAAAGTCTTCTCCTTCAGCATAATCCACGAAGTACTCCACGACTTCTCCATCCGAATTGGTTTGAAGACCTTCTAGAATTTCTCGAACTGCACATAGCAAATCCCAAGTATTCATTTCAGCGATTGGTACATTAGGAGAATCTGGGTACGAGCTAGACAGCGGAGTAAAAATTGGCCTTTCTTATTCCATATGTTCTGGGGTTCCTGGAGAGCGGACCCCATGGAAGAGCAAATGTGGTAGGAAATGCAGTGGATTCATCCTAAAACAAACAGATAGACAGAAAAAGAATTGAGAAACAAAGAATCACACAAAGAAAGAGAAAACTATTATACAACAAACAAGCTTCTCAATTATTTTAAGAAGAATAATCAGGATCATCCAGTTGGATGATCTCTGATTCTGATTCAAACTTCTCTAAAAATGGCTTTAAACGTTGTCCATTGACTTTGAACGCATTCCCATTTTTGGGGTTCACAATTTCCACTGCCCCGTGAGGGAACACCTCTTTGACAATAAATGGTCCTATCCATCGCGACCTCAACTTACCAGGAAAAAGATGAAGCTTCGAATCATAAAGTAACACTTTCTGTCCTAGTTCAAGCTTCTTTCTCAGGATTGATCTATCATGCTTTGCTTTCAAATTTGATTTGTAAGTTCTAGCCCGATCGTATGCATCATTCCTGATTTCCTCCAGTTCATAGAGTTGGAGCTTCCTCGGCGTACCACTCTTATGTATGTCAAAATTCAGCAATCGGGTAGCCCAATACGCCTTATGCTCCAATTCTACAGGTAAATGGCAAGCTTTTCCATAAACTAGCCGATAGGGTGACATTCCAAGGTTCGTCTTATATGCCGTTCTGTATGCCCATAACGCATCAGTCAAGCGTGACGACCAATCCTCTCTATTGATGTTAACGGTCTTCTCCATGATATGTTTGATTTCCCTTTAGCTAGCTCTGCCTGTCCATTTGACTGCGGGTGATATGATAAAGCAATCTTGTGGTTAACTCCATATTTCTTCATCAATGCTTCGAAAGGTTTATTACAAAAATGGGTTCCACGATCGCTAATCATGGCCTTTGGTGTTCTGAATCTTGAAAGAATATTCTCTTTTAAAAAAGAGATCACTATTCTTTGATCATTTTTCCTTGTCAGAATGGCTTCAACCCACTTGGATACGTACTCTACTGCCAAAAGAATATATTCGTGATGAGATGATGGTGGGAATGGTCCCATGAAATCAATGCCCCAGCAATCAAAAATCTCAATAGTGATGATCGGGGTCATCGGCATTTCGTTTCTTCTGGAAAGGCTACCTAGCATCTGGCATCTAGCGCATGCTCGACAGAAAGCATAAGAGTCTTTGAAAACTGTCGGCTAGTAGAAACCACTACTGAACACTTTTTGGGCAATTTTTTGGGCAGAAAAATGACCACCACATGCCTCCGAGTGGCAGGAAGCCAGAATTTGAGAGATATCTTCCTCAGGAACACATCACCTAATTACTTGATCCGCACAGTATTTAAACAAATACGGATCATCAAAGTAAAACCATTTTGCGATGGATAGGAACCTTTTCCTGTCAGGAGACGACCAATGAGAAGGGGTCTCTCCTGTTGCCAAATAATTGACAATATCTACATACCAGGGCAAACTGGTTGCATCAAAAAGTTATTCATTTGGGAAAGATTCACAGATCGGAATGGATTGTGAGGAGTTATCTTCAAACGTCAATCGGGAGAGGTGATCAGCTACAACATTTTCCACCCCCTTTTTATCCTTGATTATTAGATCAAATTCTTGGAGGAGCAGAATCCAGCGGATTAACCGCTGTTTCGTATCTTTCTTTGATAACAGATACTTCAACGCAACATGATCAGTGAAACAAATGATCTGCGAGCCAATAAGATATTGCCTGAATTTTTCCAGTGCGAATACAATTGCTAGCAACTCTTTTTCGGTAGTGGAGTAATTTCGTTGAGCTTCATCAAGAGTTCTGCTAGCATAGTAGATTATAGTAGGCTTCTTGTCCTTCCTTTGTCCTAATACAGCTCCAATCGCTGTGTCACTTGCATCACACATCAGCTCAAAAGGAAGACTCCAATCTGGAGATTGCATTATCAGAGCTGTTGTTAGGTGATATTTGAGTTTATCAAAGGATTCCTGGCACTCGCTATTCCACTCAAATGGTTGGTCTTTAACAAGGAGTCGGCACAGTGGCCTAGATACAGCACTGAAATCTTTAATAAACCTCTGGTAAAAATCGGCGTGACCTAGAAATGATCGAATGTCTTTCACCGTAGTAGGAACAGGGAGATTAGAGATTATATCAATCTTTGCCTTATCTACCTGCATTCCCTCAGCAGAAACTAAATGTCCCAATACAATTCCTTTTGTCACCATGAAGTGACATTTTTCCCAATTGAGGACCAAGTTTTTATCCTCACATCTTTTCAGAACTTTCTGGAGATTTACTAAGCAATTATCGAAACTACTTCCAAATACAGAGAAATCATCCATGAAAACTTCCATGATCTTTTCAACCATATCACTAAATATGCTCAGCATGCACCTCTAAAATGTTGCAGGTGCATTGCATAAGCCAAAAGGCATCCGGCGATATGCAAATGTTCCAAACGGACAGGTAAAAGTGGTTTTCTCTTGATCAGCAAGATCGATTTCAATTTGGTTATAGCCACTATAACCGTCCAGGAAGCAGTAGAATTGGTGACCCGCTACTCTTTCGAGCATTTGATCCATGAAAGGAAAAGGGAAATGATCTTTTCGCGTCACCGCATTCAATCGTTTATAGTCAATACACATGCACTAGCTTGTGGTCACACGTGTTGGCACAAGTTCACCTTCTTTATTTTCTACCACAGTAATGCCAGCTTTCTTCGGCACTACTTGAGTTGGACTTACCCAAGGACTATCCGAAATTGGATATATTACCCCAACATCCAGTAATTTCAAGACTTCTCTTTACTACCTCTTGCATATTTGGGTTAAGAAGCATTTGCATTTGCCGACATGGTGTAGCATCTTCCTCAAGGTAAATCTTGTATGTGCATACGGATGGACTTATTCCCCTTAAATCAGCAATAGTCCAACCCAATGCACTTCTATGTTGCTTGAGAGCTTTATCAGTTTGCCTTCCTGTTCTTGATTCAAAACAGATGAAATTATCATAGGAAAGGTCTTCTCTTCTCCCAAAAACACATATTTCAATTCTTTTGGGAGATCCTTCAACTCTAATTCTGAAAATTGCAGATTTGATGGTATAGCCAACTTAGTCTTTGGCGGCAATTGTTCATATCGGGCCGTCCACATTGCCCTTGCATCTTCCTCTTCTACAACCTCCAATATTGCACATATCTGGCTCATCATCTCATCTTGTGGAGTGTATCTATTCAATTCATAACATGAATTAGTCATAATGGACTCCACGAGATCAGAGTGAGCAGTTGAATCAAAGAAATCTTAGATTACCGACTCTACCCAATTCACTTCCTCTTCCTCATCATCAATATATTCTATTTTGGGATTTGAAAAGATCTTGATATTCAATGTCATGTTCCCAAACACAACAGTCATGACTCCACTCCTTACTTTAATCGTTGCAAGGAAAGGACGTCCAAAGACCACCAGAATCTGAGATTTAGCATTATGAACTAGTTCGGTGTCTAGAACAATGAAGTCAACAGGAAAGACAAAGGTGTCAATCTGGACTTGGACATCCTCCAGCACTCCTCATGGATATTTAATTGATCGATCTGCAAGTTGGAGAGTAATGCGAGTGGGTTTAAGTTCTCCCAACCCTAGCTGTTGGTAAACAGTATAAGGTAAGAGATTAACACTCGAACCTAAGTCGAGCAGAACGTTATTCACTTTCTTTTGACTGATTATGCAAGAAGCCGTTAGCGTACCTGGATCCTTTTATTTGGGAGGCAAATCATGTTTTAGAATCGCACTCGCTTGGCAAGCCAGGTAAGCACTTTTCTTCACACTTTGTTTCCTCTTTACAGTGCACAAGTCTTTTAAGAACTTGGCGTAGGCAGGTACTTGTTTAATCGCGTCAAGGAGTGGGAGGTTAATTTTCACTTGCTTGAATAACTCTAGAAACTCCTGACTTTTAGTTTCTTGTTGAGGTTTCTTCAGCCTCTGAGGATATGGTGTCGGAAAAGGGCATTTAGGTGTCTCCTCAAGGAGAGGTTCTTTTCCGGGCTTTCTCTTTATTTCGGTATCCTCAGGAGCTGTTGTTTCAGGCTCAACTGTTTCGCCCTCTCTTCCTTCTTCCACCAATTCTTCCTCTTCTTTATCATCAACTACAGGGTGTGAGGGAAGAGAGACTTTCTTAATCTCCTTTCCACTTCTCAACACAGTTACAGCCTTAGCTTTCTCATGTGGTCCAGATCCAGAGGGTCCTGTACCCGAGTGTTGGCCTTTAGGATTTGGCTCTGGTTGAGCAGGGAACATAGTTCATTCTCGATCCCCTTGTTGGGCAGCTAACCTCTCTACACTTGTATTGAGTTTACTCATTAGCTGCATCATGAGTGTATTAGGATCCTCCTGTGCCTTCTTATAAGGTGGCACGTAGGTGTTAGATGAGGTTTGGTTGTTGCCCCCTGATTGTAGTTGGATTGAGGCGAATGATTTTGTTGATATTGATTCTGGTGATACCCTTGATTTTGTTGATAAGTAGGAGGAGGTTGGTAGCTCTGTTGGTACCCTTGGTTTTGCGGTCGGTACTGATTCCCTTTGTTCGGCTGCCACTGTTGAGATGGGTTTGCTGTGGCAGCATTGTTCCTATGGTCAAAACCAGGATGACTCCACCTATCATTTGGATTGAAACGACCAGGGGCATTTACATCGTGTACTTCTACTGGCCTCTGTTCATGATAAACAGGGTATATTTGACAATGTTGAGAAGTATGCCCCATTTGTAGACAACTAGAACATGATTCTTCAGAAGTGAATTGTATCACTTGGTCTTTCTTTGCTTCCAATGCCTCCAACTTATGAGATAGTTGCTCGTATTTCTCCATTAAACTATCTTCCGCTTTTAACTGATAAATACTCTTACGGCTTGAACTCGAACTAGTTTGAGTTCTTGTCACTTGAGTTTCCCACTCTGGTGAATGTTTAGCCAACCATTCAAAATGAGCTTCTGCCTGATCTGCATTCTTGCTCATAAACTCACCGTCACTCGTAGTTTCCATGAGTTTCTTCGATTTCGGAGAAAGGCCATCATAGAAGAAGGTTATTGTTCGCCACTTATCGAAACCATGATGTGGGCATAGCAATAACAAATCCTTGTATCGCTCCCATGCTTCAACGAATGTTTCTTCCTCTTTTTGATTGTACATCTTGATTTGCTCAAGATGTCAGTCATTAATCGATTAGGAAAGAACTTCTTGAGAAAAGCTTCATGAATTGCTGGCCAAGTCAAAATAGAGTTTGGTTTGAGTGACAATAACCATGACTTCGCTTTGTCCTTCAAGGTGAAAGGAAAAAGCTTTAGTCGGATTATATCACTTGGGCAAGTCTGATCTGCGAACGTGCCACAAACGTCTTCGAAGTCTCGAATATGCAAATATGCCTTTTTCTTTTCCATCCCATTAAATGTAGGTAATAGTTGGATCATTCCATTACAAAAATGGAATGTACCCGTGTGCGGGGGAATGCGGATACAGGAAGGTGTGGCAGTTCGATCAGGAGCCAAGAGTTCTCGTAGAGGTCGTTGGCCGTCATCAATAAAGGTCATGCCTATTTTCTCCTTGTTGACTCTCCGTATCAGACATTGGATTAGAAGTAGATGGAGTAGAAATGGGATTATCAACACTATTTATGGAATTTTTAAATAAATTTGTGATGAAAGCTTCAGTGGAGTCAAAGGACATAGAATGACACAAACAACACAGCTTGTGTTCTGAAGAGAGAAAAGAAAAAGAAAGATAGAAATGGGATAAGGAAAGATCGGATCAATCTAAAATCCCTGGCCTTCGTTGCCGTCCCCGGCAACGGCGCCAAAAACTTGACACGACTAGAATTGTGTGATCTCTTAAGAGTACGTCCAAGCGTAGACGATCGTGTCGAGTAATAACCGGTAAGACCGAGTCGTATTCCCAAGGGACGGAGATGGGAGCAAGAAACCTAGATTGAATCTTAAAGAAAATAAAAGATGATTACTTGAAGAGTGGTTCTAACGATCCTACTGAATTTAAAATTACAACTTAAAGAAATAGAATTAAATAATAATTAAATCAGACAGAATTAAACAATGTGGTTTTATAAATATGAAAAAGGTGTTGGGAACATGTGAGTCTACATTGCACCAATCTATCATGACTTAGCGTTAACACACAACTGGGGCTTCATCTTTCTAGTATTCCTTATTTCATGAAGGGATTAAGTAAAGCAATCCTAGTTACTAAGAATGTTAATATTACATAACTAGTAATTTAAATTCCTTTGCTTACTATGAAGATCTGAAATAGGAGCTAATTAAAACTTTAAACTATAACTAACAAATTGAGTATAGAATATTTAATATGTTCGTCCACATGTTCATCGTGCTAATTGGCCAAAAGAGCTTTTATTTCAAAATCAGTTTTCAATTTGAACTTAACAAGGTCAATTTGGAGTTAGTTTCTGAAGTAAAAGTTAATGGAATACGAAAAAGAATCTGCCCAAATCATAAACATGCCAATCTATTGCTATTGATAGCAATCGATTGGTATAATATGACTTCCAATTGATTGGTAAAAGTACCAATCGATTGGCTTGGAATCTATGGCAATCGATTGGGTTCTGTTTACAATCGATTGCCATTGATTCTTCCCCAGAATCATGACAGTGGCTGGGAAACAATGTTTCTTCACATTGCTCCCAACCAGGGTTCTACTCTAGAATGATTGGAATACGTGAAATGAAAATAAATTGAAACATAAAGGTAAAATTAATTCTAAACATGGTTTTGATTATAAATCTAAAATTATGATGGAAATTCAAACTAAAAATTGAAATCAAACTTCAACTAAACAAGAAACAACTAGTACAAAGATGAAATAACAGCTGAATAAGTAAAGAATAGGATTAAAATCAAACTAGTCAAACTTGAACTTGTTCTCTCCAAAAATTCCTCGAGAAAATCCTACAAAACCATAAAAAAAAAATGAGCCAACCCTTGACCCTTCTCACTCCCCTCTATTTATAATGTGATGTCCACGAGCTAAAGGTGTCTAGGTTCATTCTGTAACGGTTGATCGCCGTCATTACCACTGATTTGCTGAGATTCTGCTCCATTAAAGAAGTTTGACCTCCAGTTTTTACCAATCGATTGGTAACTGAACCCAATCGACTGGTATTTTTACTAATCGATTGCTATCATTTCCAATCGATTAGTTCTGGATGAATGCCAATCGATTGGCATGAAGGCAATCGATTGGGACTTAAACTTCATCTTTGAGATGTTCTCTTGTTCCTTGATCTATCCCTTTAAACTTTTTATTCATTCCACTTTCGAGACCTTCATTTGAAGGACAAAACATAGCAACATACCACAAAAACACATCATTGTGTAAAAAGATAAGTTAAGAAACAAATGCAGGTAACATTAAAGAAATGGGGTTAAGTTCATCCAATTATCCTCTTTATCGGACCAATATTCTACAAATATCAGCCCTCATCACCTTCCTACCAGAAAGTCCTCTTTAGATCGTTGTACATCTTTGTTCCTCCAAGGTGTACAATTAGTCTTGATCTATGCGCTTCTTCCAAAATATCCTTTCTAATATCATCCATGATTGGCACAACAAGTCTGTTCTTGAATTTAAAACCTCTGTTGTTCCCAATATTCCAATTGGTTGGATCCTTGACTGTCATCTTGTCAAACCACTAGCATAGTTCCACATCTTTCTATTGAGCCTCTATGATCCGGTCGTCGAGTCTAGCTTAAACTACCAAGCATCCCAAAATCCTTCTTTCTACTACTTCAAAGAGTCAAATTCCAAAATCTACCATTTCCTCAAGAGTTTGCCTTCTCTGATCATAAGTAAAGAAACAGTGCTATGAGGCTTTCAGTTTAAAACATCTGCGACTACGTTCACCTTACCAAGCTGGTATTGCAAAGTAAAGTCATAATCTTTTAATAACTCCATCTACCATCTCTGCCTCATATTAAGCTCCTTTTGTGAGAATAGATATTTCAAGCTCTTATGATTAAAAAATAGATCGAACAATTCTCCAAACATATAGTGTCTCCATATCTTGAGTGCAAACACAATGGCTGCCAACTCCAAATCATGTGTCGGGTAGTTCTTCTCATGTGGCTTTAGCTGTCTGGATCCATAAGCAATAACTCTTCCGTCTTGCATAAGCACACACCCTCCTTCATATGAAGTATCACTTCTTAGAATATCTAGCACTGGCGTAGAAGTCAATTTATCTTTTAAGTCCTGAAAAGCATGTCCGTGCTTATCTAGCCATTCGAACTTGGTCTCCTTCTTAGTCAAACACGTGAGTAGGGTTGCAATCTTGGAAAACCCTTCCACAAAGCGATGATAATACCCAACTAACCCAAGAAAACTTCTAATCTCTAAAGCATTTTTTCTAGGTTGGCTCCAATTTAACACTGCATCGGTCTTTGCAGAATCCACTGAGATACCTTTTCGAGAAATAACATATCCCAAGAACTTGACTTCCTTGAGCCAAAACTTGCATTTGCTGAACTGAGCGATAAGCTGGTTGTCTCTAAGGGTCTATAAGGTAATTTTCAAATGCTACTTGTGCTCCTCCATAGTCTTCGACTAGATTAAAATTTCATCGATAAAGACGATAACAAACTGATCTAGATATGGTCTGAATACCTGATTCATCAAATCTATAAATACCGCTGGGGCATTGGTCAAACGAAATAACATAACCAGAAACTCATAGTACCCATACCTTGAGCGAAAAGTTATCTTCGACACGTCTTCTTCTCGAACAAGTAATTGATAATACCCTGATCGCAGATCAATCTTTAAAAACGTTGCGACTCCTTGCAATTGATCAAATAGATCATCTATCCGCAGAAGTGGTTACTTGTTCTTGACTATAACCTTGTTGAACTCCCTATAGTCTATGCAGAGTCTCATGGATCCATCCTTCTTCTGAATGAAAAACACCCGTGCTTCCCACAGTGAAGTGCTAGGTTAGATGAATCCAAGGTTCTCCAACTCTTGAATCTGCTTACTCAGTTCTTGTATCTCTGTCGATGCTATACGATATGGGGTCTTTGATATTGGTGATGTCCCTGGCATTAAATGACTTCCAAAGTCAATCTTTCACTTTAGGGGTAAACCAGAGATGTCTTGAAATATGTCCTCAAACTCTCGTACTACTAGGATCTGAGTGGTAGTTGTCTCCGTGTTGGTGCTTTCTATCATAGCTAGATGGGTGGTGAGAAATGCATCGCTCAACGGATTACACTACAAAATGAATGACTGTGTTCCTGGTAATTCAAAGGATATTGTCTTATTAATGAAGTCCAATTTGGCACTAAATTTTGTTAACCAATCGATTCCTAAGATTACATTGAACTCCATCATCGATAGCATAATCAAATTAGCAAGTAACTCTCGATTGTCTAGAATCAGCGTACACTCTTTACACACTTTACCCAACTTTACAGTGAAGCCCAAGGGTGAACAACATTCAAAGTTATGTCGAGGTTCTAAGGTTCTAAACCTAATTCCCGTATGATTCTATGTGCTATGAACAAATTCATGGCTCGAGTATCAATAAGACTGATGTGCGACTATTATAAATGGTAAGCATGCCTTTGAGGTTTTGCTGCTCGATGGCATCGAATCTTGTTCCTCCAAGAATAATAGCATTGACACGCGCCTGATTGACCGGGGCTGCTGGTCCTGTTTCTGCTTATATGTGGTGATAGCAATCTCTGTTGACATGGCCCTTCTTGCCATAGAAGTAACACACAATGTCTTGTCACCTGTTATTCTTGGGCGTTGTGCAATCCCCTGACAATGTCCCAATATCTTGCAATTGAAGCATACACCAGGGTTGAATCCTTGTGTTGGTGCTCCTTATGCAGCTACTACGCTAAGCAGTTGAGCATGTGCCAGTGGAGGATTGGGCACTTATCCTCTAGGACCGTTCCATTATATCTTCACTCTAATATTATGGTGCAAGTTTGGGTGGCCACAGTTTGGGCGACTCGCTACCCTAAATGTTGGCTCTCCCATATATAGTCTACAATCTAGAGGCTACCTCCACCAGGTTTTCAAATGGTTACATCACGAAACTCATGGCATGGCCTTGAATAGTCATCCCTAGCCCATGCAGATATCTCGTGTTCTTCTTCTTCAGAGTATCTACTAGATGTGGGGCAAAACAAGACAACCTTTCAAAAGTGATGGTATAATTCTGAACAGTCTTGGTTCCTTAAACCAACTCCATGAATTCTTTATCCTTCTTGTCTCTCTCAGATGCAGGAAAATTCTTCTGAAGGAACATAGTCTTAAACTCTTCCCAACTCAGGCATCTAATAGCTTCTTCCCCTAAAGCGGCATGCTGAGCTTCCCACCATTCCGCGGCAGAAAAAGTGAGTTGAAACCCTGTAAACCTCTTCTTGTCAGTATCTGAGCAAACTAAAGCCTTGAAACACGACTCCATCTCTCTAATCCACTGCTCGGCATTCAATGCTCCTGATATGCCATTAAATTTCTCTGGGCGTAAGCCTCTGAATCTCTTTAATAGCTTGTCTCCTATAGGTCTCGATGGAAGTGGTAGAGGTGGCAGCAGATAATTGTAGACACCCCATTTTTTTGGCTATTAGATTTAGGAGAACCATTGCTTGGTAGTTCACAATGATTGAAAAAGACTCAAAAAGGACTCCTAGAAGTTAGTTCTATCTCTTAAAATGCTCGGAATGACCAAAATACCCCTGAAAGCCCAAAAACTCCCAGATTTGGACCGGAAACTCTGAAAACATACTACGTCATAATAAAAGTGGTAAAATAAGTTTTGAAGTAAAATCAGGTGAAATCGTAAGCTCCCAGGGACCCCCGGAAGTCTCGAAAGTTCCCGGAAAGTCCCTGTTGAACAGTTTGACCAAAGTTTGACCAAGTTTGACCAAGATTTGACCAAAATCATCCGAATTCACCCAAAAGTTCCGAGATCATTCCAGATCATGAGAAAAGTATTAAAATGAGTTTAAAAAGAAAATCGGATGAAAACGTCAGCTCCTGCTCCCAGAGTTTCCCATAACTTCTTAGAAATCCCGGATTAACCGATTTGACCTAAAAGTTGACTCTGAAGTCAGGGTACTGTATCATTTTTTATATATTTTTCATGGATACTAGCAGTCAATAGCTTTCCCATGATATATCACACATACTTTTTGGATTCAAAACGAATTTATTATGAATTTTCGAAGGTGAAAAAGGCGATCAAATCGGCTTTTATCGCGAATACCGCAAAACTTTTCAAAGTGATCTATCTCCAACTATTTTTTTTATGTATAGTAGACTTCATTACCTTTTCAACGGTAGATCACAACCTCTATTTGGAGTTCGTATGCATTTTCTGTGAATTTTGGACAAAATAGGGCCTTTTTTGCGAATACCGGAACCTCTGGGGGCCTAAATAGCATTATCTCAATGAAGGATGAGTTGTGCCGCCACGGCACAGGTCCAGTGCCGCTGCAGCACTCTCCCCTAGAATAGTCCATTTTTGTAATTTCTTTTGGGGGTCCATTTTGATTAATTCGAAACCAAAACGACGTAGTTCCTTGTTCACAAACATTTGGAGCCAATGGGAGCACTCTTTAAATCCCAAAACCACCCTAAATTGACCTATATAAACCCCCCACTTGACTTCTCATTTGGAGTTGGAAAATACAAAGCCTAGGAAAGTTTTAGAGAGAGAGAGTTGTAGAGATAAGGTTAGAATAGAGAGAAAAGAAGTTTCCTTCTTTGATTTTTAACTAGAAAGTGAGTTCTAAACTTTGTTTTTTTTTTTTTACTTCATTACTTCCATTTACTTCACATTCAATACATCCAACCACCATTTTTGTGAGCATTTATGAAATAGGAAACTTCTTGCATGTCCAAAGTCATTACATATAAGTGAAACATCAAGCTACAAGTCCAACATCTCCATGATTATCAACTATTGATTGCTATTTACTTGCTTTATTTATATATGCTCATCTCTCCTTAACCTCATTTCTTTTTATTTTTCTTTGGTTACTTTTAGCCAATCATCATCTAAACAATGACATGGTGTTTGAGGTGAGTGAATCCTTATGGATAGCTCTTGACCTCAAAAACATGTTTGATAGATGATGATTCCAACTTCAATACTTCCAAAGTATTCTTAAAGTTATGCTCAAATGGAAACAATGCTCTCCAACAATCTTTGAGGTTCTTGATATGAGTTCAATGTTGATATTTCAAGTGGTCATAACTTTCATTTAAATGCTGAAAATATACTCTCAAAATCTCATAAACCCCTCTTTTTGATTTCAAGAAATAAAACCCTTGTTTTCTCAAGAAATCTTCAAAATAGTGAAAAATCTGAGTTCAAAGATTTCTCTAGAACTCAATACTCAATGTATGGATGCAAGATCACTTGGAAAGTCTTCCTAACTCTTTATAGAACACCCATGATGTTTGGCTTGGCTTGAAAACACTTGGAAGGATCCCATTTTGGTCCAAATATTCTCTCCAGATATTCTAATTTTGCTATTACAGCAGCTTGGTTGACTTTCAACTTGTTTTCCAGAAAACTTTTCCAAAACGTGTGGTCCCAAATGATTTTTTCCTTGAACTTCAGTGTCTTAGGGAACATTCTGTATAATATGGGACTCCAAATGTTTTGTTTTCATGTTCTAAGACTTTTCAACATTTCAGTTAACAATACGGACTCTGTTTCCAAGTAACCTCTATTGTTTATATGATTTCTCTCAATCTGTAATAGTTATTGAAGATTGGCTTTCTAAAATATATTCTACACACAATAAGGATGATCTCCATAAAAGATCATGAACTAAAAACATTTTGAGCCCTACTTTACATTTTTCACAAGATCAACTCCTTGTTCTGTCCACTATTCACAGCAAGCATACTTTTACTTTCATTATTTGATTTGATACTTTCATACACTCCAAATTACCTCATATCTTAGAAAGTAGTTCATACTACATTTTTACATATCCCATGATGATTTCCTTCATGCATTCATGGATACTTTAGACTTCTAAGTCACTTTTAGAAAGCCCATATACACAAACACACTACAAGCTTTGCACATTCTAGGGTCATACATTGCATCCATGCAAGATTTGGAGTTTTTGTGACTCTTAATCTAAGAAGATTATAAGGAATGAAATTGATCATATGCTCATGCTTTTCCTCGATCTTATCTTCCTTTCTCATTCATTCTGGGAATTGAGAGGTCTTCTTTTCACAAAGATTAACATGCATCATTCTAGTTTGCTAAGAATATTTTTGAATTCTCTGATTATTTGTTTCAAGAACAATCCATGTCCCCTTTTAGATTAGTAAAACTTGATTACTTGATGCATGATTAGACAATTTTTCCTAGGTTTGTTTGTGTGATCTTTCACCTTTGCACTGTGTGATACTTGGCTTAGATCTTATGAATGATATCTTATCTTTTGATCTTCTATTTCAAAGATTCTTATGTGATCTAATATACTGTCATAGTATTAATTGTCAAACCAAACATAGTATAAGATGATTTTTTGGATGCTAATTGAGGCCCGTCGAGAGACGGGACGAGTCAAGGGTGTTTTAGTCATGGCAAAGGCTCCTTCCTCTCTCGTACTAAAACCCCAAACCAAGTTCTTTGGTTATGAAGGGCTGGTGCCCTTTATCCATATGGGTGAGTTAAAATTAGGTTTCTTGGTTCCTTAAAGACCAAGTGGGGACTCTGTATCTGTTTTCAACAGACCTTCCTTTTCTTTTCTTTGATCCAAATGAATTTCAAAACAAACTAAAAGAGTGGATGGCCGATTCTGCGTGCCCACAATCTGGCGACTCTGCTGGGGATTTTTATTTTCGAAACAAAATAATATAGAGGTTTGATTCATAAGAAGCATCCTTAAAATCATCTTTTTACTGTGACTGGTTCACCGCATTGTACTCCTGCATTTCCCCCTCCGACTGTGTCTGAAACGCGCCATTGACATTGTTCAGGTCTTGCTGTGCCAGGGCACAAGTCACCATTGATAGTGTACCTCCCAAGGTATATCAAAAAGAGTAAACACTTCCGTACCGTCTCTCTGATGGTATATTGGAACTCTCGTCAACGGACCCTCTTTGACTAAACCCAGCCTTTGCATATAGATTCCTGTAGAAACCTTTCATAGGACTGTTCATTTATCTTTTTAGATAGGAAAATGTGATATAACTGATGTATGCCCTAGTGGGATTACCTGCGCGATGTAGATGCTTATATGGCATGGAACAAAACCTCTTTCTTATGATCCCCAAGGCAATCACTCACATGTGGTTACGTTGAGTTGACCTGCCTATGCACCATGACAATGATGTTTTCTCCATGTTTACAAAGATATACACCGCTAACCTTGTTTGTTGGTCCTAAGGCATAGGAGTATGAAAACTTCTAGACAGTATGATCACCGTCATCACTCGTTCCAGTCATATTTACCTGTTTCTCCCAGAAACTGTCTAAATCTTCCAGATTTCCCAGATATATCCTTGTTTCTCCCAGAAAATATGTCTAAATCTCCTAGATATAACATGTTTCTCCCAAAAGCTCTGTCCAGATGACTCAGATATAACCTGTTTCTCCCGAAAACTATGTCTAAATCTCCTAGATATAACCTGTTCCTCCCAAAAGCTCTGTCCAGATGTCCCAGATATAACATGTTTCTCCCAGAAGCTCTGTCTAGGTGTCCTAGTTATAACCTGTTTCTCTCAAAAACTCTGTCCAGATGTCCAAGAAATACCCAAAATCCCTGTTTCTCCCAGAAACTCTGTCTAAATTTCCCAAAAATGCCCGAATACACCAATTTCTCCTAGAAACTTTGCCCGAATTTTCTAGAATTCCTACTTCTGTTAGGAACTCTCAGAAATTCAAGAAATTTCCCCGAACTTCCTGAAATATCCTGGAAACCCCTATAATCCCTTGGTGATCATACTAGAAGGAAAGGTTAGCACACTCTGTATGGCTAGGACCTTACTTGCTTAACTGATATTTGTTAGAAGTAGGAACATCATATAGATTAGGGCCCGCATCCGCATGTTTGTCTCATGTGTTTGCACCATTCTTATCAGTCTGCAACACTGTCCTAGTTAGTCCATACACAAGCCAGTCCACACTTGATTACATCGCTGTCATTGTCTTCCCAGTCGTCACTATCAGATTCTGATACACTCTTCTCAAATTTGTAGGTCAGTATAGATTCCCAAAGTCAGTCGTTGGGATCCCCATCCTGGGTTAGAAGTTTGAATAGTCGTTTGGTCAGAATCAACCCTCTGAGTTACTTTAGCATGAATCAGGAAGAGTTGGAAAGCAAGGTAGCTGAATTGGGAGCCACCATAAGCCAGCAGTCTGATAGTCTGGCCCAGGTCTTAAAGTTTATGGAGGAATTGAAGCAACAACAGCCACAATACCCACCTGGGTTCATGCCACTGCCACCGCCACTGCCTGGGTTTGGACTGCCTCTCGAGAATAATGGGGAAGAAGACTGGTTTCAAGGGGGCTCGCCATCTGCATATAAGAAAAAGCTCTAGGAAAAATGGACAAAGTTGACAAACTTGAGAGTGTATTAAGGAAAAGCAAAGGGATTGATGACTACATGCTAGACCTGGAAGGCCTTTTTGAGCCTGTTAAGCTAAAGCTGCCGAAAACTTCAAAATGCCTGCCACTGATCGCTTTGACGGAACTGGAAATTCAAAGAGCCATGTGAAGTTATGTATGAACATTTTCCAATCAATGGGTTGCACTCATGAGCACATTGCAATGTTGTTCCCACAAACTCTTGCAAAGTCTGCGCTGTAATGGTTCCTTATCTTGGAAGCTTCCAAAACTCGAGCATGGGAAGATATCGTCCGGGTGTTCATTGACCACTATTCGTACAACCAAGAACTTGATGTCAGTATCAGGGATTTGGAAACTACTCGGTAGAACAACGATGAATCCTTCGCTACATTTCGATGGAGGAATAAAGTGGCCCAGATGACTTATCGACCAATTAAGAAGGAATAGGTGAGAATGCTAATCTGAAATCTGCAACTGCTTTACCATGAGAAATTGTTCTATCAAGCCATCTCCACCTTTGAGGAGTTGTTTAAAGTGGGAACTTGAATCGAAGATGCTATCAGAGAAGGAAATATTAAGAAGGAAGAACCTCCGAGCTAGTCAAAAAGACCCAACTACTCCCAGAATCCCCTGGATGTCAATCCCTTAGCAGTCAACTCTTACCCTACCCTTTTAAGCCATATCAACCCCCAAACTAAGTTAACTCCTCTAATCGCCCTTTCTAGAAAAAGCCACCCCGTAACTTTACCAAACTAGAAATCTCCCTCTCCTCAACCTTGGACCACCTCCTCAAGAAAGGCCATCTCTAACTACTCGAATTGCGAAATACCCCACCATTGCCGAACTATGATATGTCTAAACACTATGCCTACCACCAAGCCCCCGGCCATAACACCGATGATTGCATGCGCCTCTGCCATGATATCCAAGACCTAATTGAACAGAACATTATTGAGCCACCTCTAAAGCAGCCCCATATCACCCAAAATCCCCTGCCAAACCACCAAAATATCAACTTCATTGAATCCAACGTGGTATCCTTCGACCCCTCCACCTACATCATCCCTTTAGGAAATCCCTTACCCCTCATTGACATCCTAGATTTTGCAAGAATTCATCTGATCAAAGGAGAAGACAATGACTGGCAGCAGCAGCTAGATGATGAGCGAGACTTGTTCTTTCTGGAAGAACACGATCTAAGGGTGGTAGATCTCAAATGGTATGATCCCGATAATGAAAGTGTTGCCTCTATCTGGAATGAGACGGAGAAATCATTTGTATGAACAAACTGTGATTAGTTTAAAGAAGATGGGACCATAAAAGGACCTACTCCTGCCGAGATGGATCAACTGACTAGGTCGGGACATCATTATTAGCCTCCACTACCTATCACCGAAACCATTGAAAAAGGGCCAGTCAAAGACAAGGGAAAGGGGAAAATGGATGAAGTCATCGAAGAGGATAATGAGCTGATCAAGCAGCTAAAGAAGACTCAAGCTCATCTTTCGATGTGGGATATCATGGTAACTTCCTACAAGCATAGGCAAATCGTATTAAATGCCTTAGTTGGAATTGAGGTCCCCATCGACACTGCACCGGAAGATATGGTGGCCTTGTTAAGTACGCTCACCCCTGACCGATCATTACCTTCTCCCATGAAGGCTTGCCACTTGAGGGGTCTGCACATAACAAAGCTTTGTACATCACTATCGGATGAAAGGGGCAGCAAGTGCCATTCTGTCTGGTCGATACGGGTTCTGCCCTAAATGTTTGTGCTTTAAGAACCACCATCACCTTGGGGGTCAATATCTTAAACATTACTCCGTCTGTGCAATTCGTGAGGGCTTATGATAACACCAAGAAAACTGTGATGAGGACCGTCTCTCTCCAAATCTGAGTAGGATCTTTAGTTGGCACCGAGCTTTTCCAAGTCATGGATATCCCTGCATCATTCAATTTGCTGATTGGGAGGCCCTGGCTATATGTCAACAAAGCTGTATCATCCACTGTGCACCAAATGATCAAGTATGTTCACGAGAAAAAGGTTAAGATTATCCTCAGCAACAGTTGGGAAAATGAGGCCTTTTGTAGCTACACTCCCATCTTTGAAATCCAAATACCTGAACTAGAATAAGGAAAAATTGGAGCATTCTTCATGGAGCAAATCCACATGATCGGTGATGAAGACAGGTTCCCTAAGGTCCACTCTGCAGTTGTCAACATCATCCATAAAATGGATTACTTCCCTAGAATGGGATTGGGACAATGTCAGCAAGGGATCCGTGAGTTCCCTCAGATTAAAGGGTAGCAAGGCACTTTTAGATTAGGATACAAGCCTACCAGAGATGATATCGAGTTGCAAAAGCCGTGGAAGAAAAGAGCTAGGAGTCTCCTGCCATACCGCAAGACCTTGAACGGTTAGTTCATAAAAGAAGGGGATGACTTTCCTTACTTTGGGTTTCCTGAACATTGGATCCACCCAACCACCGGGAAGAGGCATCCTGGCCTAGAAATCTTCGTCGACTGCGAGAGGCCCCCTTATTAAGATCCATTCTATCCAAAAGAATTTATCAAAACCCCAGAGGAAGACTGGTTGAAGAACCTAGACACTGAAGCTATCAAGAAAATGTGGGAGGAACGTACTGAAAAGGAAGGAAAGAGGGCCAAGAGCCAAGATTATCAGATCACGCCAACTAAGGAGGGTCTGAACAACCAGGCTGTAGAGTCATCTGTCAGTGTCTCCCTATCCCCTATTCCCCCGGAGTCTGTATTTTTAATTATCGAGTATGTACCAGAGTCGGCCGCTGTAGGCCCACCACTGTCTGATGTAATCACTGTGCCTATTATGAATGAAATGAAAGACGATTCTGCTTACTCCTTTGTGTCTAATGCTTGTGAATGCACAGATCCCTCAAAGGATCTCCCAATTGAGCTTAAGCAATTAATTGAAAGACCACCTGTTTGTGAAATAATTAAAGACACTTTATTGATTAACTTAGGTAAAAACGATAATCCACAAATTGTGCAAATTGGCTTAATGCTTAATAAAGAAGAAAAAGAAAAGTTGACTCTTTTACTAGAAGAATTCAAAGATGTTTTTGCTTGGTCTTACGAGGACATGCCTGGGGTCGATCCTGACATTGTCCAACATCATATTTCCCTTCTTCCCAATTCTAAACCCATCAAGCAAAAACTAAGGCGCATGAGACCAGAATGAGCACTAAAGGTCAAAGAAGAGGTGGAGAAACAGTTCAAGGCAGGATTCATCATTATCACAGAATCTCCTGAATGGGTCGCCAACATTGTGCCAGACACCAAGAAGGATGGAAAAGTTCATGTGTGTTGATTTTTACGATCTAAACGAGACTAGTCTAAAGGATGACTTCGCATTGCCCCATATTGACGTCCTGGTAGATAACACTGCGGGTCATGAGCTATTATCGTTCATGGATGGTTTCTCAGGATACAACCAGATTCTAAGAGTGCCGGAAGACCAGTAGAAGACAACATTCACAACGCCTTAGAGGACCTACTATTACAGGGTAATGCCTTTTGGACTCAAGAACACTGGGGCAACCTACTAAAGAGTTGCCACTACTTTGTTGCATGACATGATTCACAAAGAAGTAGAGGGATATGTGGATGGCATGATCGTGAAATCTAAGGATAGAGAAGGACACTGGGAAGCATTAGAGAAATTCTTCGAAAGGTTGAGCAAATACAAAATGAGGCTGAATCCAAAGAAATTCACTTTTGGTGTAACCTCTGGGAAACTCCTGGGTTTTCTCATCACATAAAGGGGAATAGAGGTTGATCCCTCTAAAATCAAGGCAATCCTGGAAATGGCACCACAACGGAATGAGAAAGAACTACGAGGGTGGGATAATCCAATTCATCAGTCGTTTCATCTCCAAGCTCACAACTACATGTGATCCCTTATTCCGACTACTGAAGAAAAGAGAGAAGTTCCAATGGGATGACCAATGCCAAGCTACCTTCGACAAAATAAAAACATACCTCCAAAACCTGCCTGTCCTCTTACCACCTACCCCTTGTAAGCCCTTACTTCTTTAACTATCTATCTCTAAAAATGCCATGGGTTGCATGCTAGCCTAGGAAGGAGAAGAAAGTCACTATGAAAAAGCCATATATTACCTTAGCAAAAGGATGACTCGGTATGAGCTCAACTACTCTACCCTCGAAAAAACATGTTGGGTGCACTCGTCGACTAAGACACTACATGCTGGCCTTTCCAATTGTGCTCATATCCCTCATGGATCCTTTCAAGTACCTCCTCGAAAAACCAGCCCTAACCAGTCGCATATCATGTTGGTTACTTTTACTGTCTAAATTTGATATCAAGCATATAACAAGCAAGTCGGTAAAAGGGAGAACTATAGCTCAGCATTTAGCTGAACACGCTGTTGATTCCAAAGAGAATGGAGATTTTTAGTTCCCAGACGAGAATATCATGGAAATCAAAGAAGAGCAGTGGAAGTTATACTTTGATGGGGCAACCAATATGAAAGGTTATGGAGTAGGAATGATTCTGGTATCACCAAAGAGGGACCACACCCCACTGGCAGTCAAGCTCAATTATAACTCCACCAATAATACTGCTGAATACGAGGTATGCATTTTGGGGATGGAAGCGACCTTAGAATTAAAAGTTCAAATATTGGATGTCTTCGGAGATTCAAACCTCATTGTATCACAAGCCAGAGGGGAATGGAAGGTGAAAGAAAAAAGGTTGAAGCCCTATCATGATCATCTCAATGGACTCAAGAAATAGTTCAAGGATGTGAGATTCTTCTACCTGCCCAGGGAAAAGAACCAGTTAGCAGATTCATTGGCTACCCTAGCTTCCATTATTAAAATCCCCATAGGAGTCAAAATGATGCCTCTGGTAATTGAACAAATATACGAGCCTTCATTCAGTACAATCGCTGCAATCGAAGAAGAAGAGAATGAAACAGCATGGTATCAAGATGTCTGGAACTTTATAGAAAAAGAAGTGTATCCCTAAGAATCTTCTAAGAAAGATAAAAGGGCAACTCGAAGGTTTGCCGCACAATTCATCATCTACGGGGGAAAACTGTTGAAGAAAAGGTATAACGGCCACAACCTGACCTGTCTGTTCGGAAAGAGTGCCAGAAGGATGATGGAAGAAATACATGAAGGGGTATGTGGTCCAACATGAATGGACACATGCTAGCTAAAAAGATCGTGAGACAAGGGTACTACTGGACAATATTGGAAAAAGACTATTGTGAATATGTGACAAGGTACCACAAGTGCCAAATCCATGCCAACGTGATGCATGTACCACCATCTCTACTATATAGTATGACCTCGCCTTAGCCATTCTCAACCAAGGGAATTGTTATCATCGGCAAAATTGTTCCAAAGGCCTCAAATGGGAATCGATACATCTTGGTAGTCATCGACTACTTCACAAAGTGGATTAAAGCAGCATCCTACACCAAGTTAGGGGCCAAAGAAGTGGCCAAGTTCATCAAGAGGAACCTCATCTGCCGCTACGGGGTCCCTCATGAGATCGTCTCGGATAACGAAAGTCATTTCAAAGCAGAGGTCAGGGATCTATTTGAGGAATACAAAATCACTTACCATAAGTCGTCGCCATACAGGCCACAAACCAATGGGGCAGTCGAAGCTACAAACAAGAATGTCAAGGCCATACTACAGAAATCGACTGATACTTACAAAGATTGGCACGAGAAACTGCCATTCGCACTTTGGGGATAGAGAACCTAGATAAGGACGTCTACAGGTGTGGACCGGTTCGCTCGGGGGTCCTGGCATCTTCCCTCAATATTGTCCCAAGACGATCCCAAGGAGCACACTTCAGGGAAGACTAGGACTTCCTCACGCGATCCTAGAGACAAAGAGTTGCCACCTAATTTTTATCGGGAATTAGGAAACCCAAGTTTGACTCACAGTTACTCGCCCTTTATTACCAGAAACTAGGTTCGGGGGTCTTGGTACGAGAGGGGAAGGAGCCCAAGAAGTACTAAAGCACCCCTTCCTCGCCCTACCGAACGGTAAGCCTTGATTCAAATATCTTTGTTCTTAATTCATAATTGGTGTTGTTTTCTCTAACATACTAGATATAATAACATGTCATAAAGGGAACATCTAGGGAAAATCATGTCAAGAGATTAAATCAAGTAGAAGTTGGATGCACATGCAATATAAGAGAGAGGTATACTCACAGTGGCTAGTTTCGCCCGGGACCAATGCAAGTAAAGGAAACATGTCATGATATGCAAAAGGAAAATAGAAGACTTACATTCAGTTGACTCAAGCGGAGTCGTAAAAAGCAAAAAGAAAGGAAACGTGTAATTAAATTATGAAACAATCCTAGATAAGATGTCTCTAACAAATAATCATATAAACGGAGACTATCCTATAGGAATTTGTGTCGTTGAAATAAAGTAGTAAACCTAGAAAAATTCTAAGAGGAGGGATAGAGATAGTACATGATACATGCGCACTAAGCCACATGTAGACAAGGCAAACTAACGAATCAAAGTCCGGATCCACGACATTCAATTCTCTACACTAAGTCACCAAGGAATACCCAAGCATTGCAAAAATACAAGCAAACAAATGATATACATGAAAAATAAGTAAAAAATGTCATCAATCAAATTCCAGATTCAGGAACCTCTAATGAATCCTATCAAAAGTAGTCTTAAACATGAGCTGGGTTAAAACCCTTTTACCGAAAGTTAGATACATGTCTTAGGGAACTTCTACAAAAAGTAAAACCTCTTTACCATTTTTGATGTTTGAGAAATAAAGGTTTTGTGAACAGTGGATCAGAATTGTCCACTATTCTTGTAAAAATCATAATTAATTCTACAAATATCATGTGAACCTCTACTTGGTGACAAAAGAAAGCTATTTCACTGTAGTTTATGACAAAAATAATCTCATGAACGTGTCATGATCTTAAGGTTTCTGAAAAGTTATTTTAAATTGACTCTGTTATTCTGGAAATTTGGTATCATTTGACAAAGGACTATAAAGTACAATAGAAGTATAATAGAAATTCATGAATCGTGTTAATTAGGTAGATCTAAGCTTTTGACCTCTCATCCATTTATCCTAGATGATTTCTAAACCAAGTTTTATTCATCAATTATTATTGAGTGATCAAGGTATGACCATTTTGTAAACATAATCATAATTGTATTTAAACTTAGAATAGCTGTATCAAATTCAAATGCTTAGAAAATGATCTTAACTCGATCGTATGCTCACGATTTTACATCGGCATATAGATACATGAGTTAGGAATCATTCGCAAAACGCAAGACATTGATAATTGTTATAAGTTTTCTGAAATTCAAGCACAAAGAGACTATGTTCAAATCTGTCAACCCATTTCTCAACAATTTCTAAAAATAGTGTATGGATCCTAGAAGTTCTCAAAAAGGACAGGATGAAAGCTAATTCATCAAAGTTTATCCAGAAAATTTGAAATCCATCAAACTATGGGTTTTAATGGACCAAATCTTATGGACAAAACCAATCTGTTTTGCTGAATTTTACCTAATTCATTTTAAAGTGTGAGGAAAACATCTTAGTAGGTGTTGATTGAAGCTTATTACAAAGATCAAATTTATAGATCTACTTAACTATCATGATTTCCAATCAATTTAGCCCTCAAGTTCTATAAAGAACTTTAGATCATGGATCAAAGGGACTTACAAATATCCTATTGGAGATGAAATTCAATAAGAACTCTAAGTAATAGAAATAATCAAGAGATGGGTATGAACATAGGAATCATCCCTCTCATAGATCATGCTTCTAATCCATCATAGAATTCAAAATAGATACATATATATAATCATGTGTACATGGATCTAAGCTAAGTAGAAAGAAGAAATCAAAATTGAAAATCAAAGTAAAAATCAATCTCTAATCATGAATTATCAATGAAAATCAATGAAGACTTGGATCTAGCTATGTGAGTGTGTGAAGAATGAGAGAGGAAGAAGATGAGTGTTCTAACAAATAAAACAAAGCTAAACTAGATCCAAGTCTTATAGATCTATATATAAAACGTAGAAATTAGAGATGAATTGGATGTTTACCTCTTGGAGGATTCTCAATTGTATAATCAAAGTTGATTTGAAGATCTTCTTCTTCAAGTGTTCTTCAAGCTCTTCAAGCATTCATCCATGGAAGTTAATGGAGATAATTGATGTCTAATTCATCTAATCTAATTTTCTTGAGATTAGTTTTATAAAACTTCATTCATAATTCACTTCCTCTCTCTAGAAATCTCTCTAAAATTCTAAATGTATTCCTCTCTCTCTTGTACTTAAAGCTTCTTTAAGATCTTCCAAGATTACTCAAGATGATCTCATATAAAATGCATGAGATCTATATATAGAGTTTTGAAAACTTAACTCTTAAGTTTAGGGTTAAAACTGTGATTTTAGAGAGCAGAAAAGGGCTAAAATGGCCATTTTGGTGCCTACACGCAATTTCAAGCAATTTCCTTGCCGTGGGAGCCTTCTAGAAGGGTCTGGAACTAGAAAAACGTGATGGTGAACACATTGTAGGTGGCGGTTATGGTGGGACCCGCCACTCCACTTTCCCAAGCTGCCATTTGCTTTTTAGGTTCCCCTGGTTACCCACAAGCCCTGTTTTATGTTTTATGTGCACTGCTTTTCCAGATTTTTGTAAAAATGCTTTTTGGTGTTCGAAATTGTCCATTTACGTACAGTTGGAAAGATGTCAGGTTAAATTTCAGTATAAAATATTCCAGGAGGTTTTGAAATGAGAATCAAGTGACGTCTTTTCCAAAAAATTACTTTTAAACGTGCGTCGATTTCAAACTTTTCATTGAAATTGAATCTCTGGATACCTAGAATACTGCGTTTAGAACACTTAATGTTCATATAACCCTGAGTGAATATGAATTCTGAGAGGTGATTTTGACAAAATCGGGATTTATGTATGGAAAAGGGCTTTTCCGAGCTTGAATTCACTTTCCCAAGTTCGATCTTTCAATTGTGTGGAATCCAATACCTTTCATGAGGTACTTTTCATCATCCAATCCTCCAAGACATTGTCCACCCTAAATCCTATTAGTGTGGTCAAAATTGGCTGTCTATAGTTTTCCCTTCTCTAGCAGAGCTTGTTGTGAACAACGTGAATTGCAAATGAGCGCCAAAGCTAGGAGGCACCTAATAACTATACTGAGAGGTTTTAGGAAAAACAAAAATCTGCAAAAATCAAGAAATTCAAAATCAGATAAAATCAAGAAATCACGAATGTAAGAATGCAATGCAATGCAATGCTTAGTAGAGGCTGCTAAATCTAAGTCGTTACTTGTCGTTCTCCGCTGAAGCTGCTTATATATCCTTTTTGGGGATCAGACCAGGGCATAGTTCAAGCATGCAAGGAGACAGAGAACACACAAACAATAACATGGATGAAATGCTCCTATCCTAGGATGCTGATGCAATATGAAAATGTGAATGTGAATGTGCAAGTGGCGGAGGAACCATCCTCAAATGTTCCCTAGATGCAAAATCTAATGCAATGGATGCAATGTTTTGCTCTCATAGTCGAAAAGATAAGTTTGCTATCTAAATCTCGGATGATTCTCGAAGTCGGAGTCTTTCTTTTGAGTTTGAGGCTTGTAAGTGTCATCTATATCTCGGATGACTGCTGAGTATCCTAGATAAATTTCTAAAAACAACTTCTGACGACTTCTGAAATAATGTCTCCTTAAACTTGGATGACTGATGTAGAGTCCTTCTGTTGGGGACGATTGTTGATGTAGAGTCCTTCGACTGGGGATAATTGCTTATGTAGAGTCCTTCTATTGGGGACGATTTGCTAATGTGGAGTCCTTCTGCTGGGGACGATTTGTAGATGTAGAGTCCTTCTGCTGGGACGATTGCTGATGTAGAGTCCTTCTTCTGAAACAGGTCTCTCTACTAGAGACAAATCTTTTATTCTTCTAAAACATGTCCTTCTTCTGGACAAATCTTCTGAAATAGTTCTGGAGGTGTAGACATGCGAAATTCCACCTCTTTGTTTGTCCTTCTTTGTTTGTTTGTTTGTTTGAAAGCAAAAGAAAAGGTATGTTGAAAACAGATACAGTCACCACTTGGTCTTTAAGGAACCAAGAAACCTAATTTTGACTCACCCAAATTGATAAAGGGCACCGGCCTTTCATAACCAAAGAACTTGGCTCAGGGTTTGGTACGAGAGGGGAAGGAGCCTTTGTCACGACTAAAACACCCTCAACTCGCCCCGTCTTTCGACGGGCCTCAATTAGCATCCAAATAATCATCCTATACTATGTTTGGTTTGACAATTAATACTATGGTAGTATATTACATCACATAAGAAACTTAAAATGGAAGATCAAAAGATAAGATATCATTCATAAGATCTAAGCCAAGTATCACACAATGCAAAGTGAAAGATCACACAAACAAACCTAGGAAAAATTGTCTAATCACATATCAAGTAATAAAGTCTTCCTAATCTAAGGGGTCATGAATTGTTCTTAAAATAAATAAAACAAAAGATCAAAAATACGCTTAACAAGCTAGAATGATGCATGTTAATTTTTTTAGGAAAGAAGACCTCTCAATCCCCAGGACGGATGAGAAAGCAAGATTAGATCGAGGGAAGCATGGAAGTGTGATCGAATTCATTCCTTACAATCTTCTTATATTAGGACTCACAAAAACCCCAAATCTTGCATGGATGCAATTCATGGCCTTAGAATGTGCCAATCTTGTAGTGTGTTTATGTACATGGACTTTCTAAAGTGACTTAGAAGTCTAAAATATGAATGAATGCATAGAGGAAATCATCATGGGACATGTATAAATATGGTATGGACCAATTCCTAGGATATGAACTAATTTGAAGTACATATAAGCATCAAATCAAAGGATGGAAGTAAAAGTATACTTGCTATGAATAGTGGACAAAACAGTGAGTTGATGTTGTGGAAATTGAAAAGTAGGGTTAAAAATGTTTTCAATGCATGATGCTTTATGGAGATCATCCTTATTGTGTCTTGAACACATATCAAAAAGCCAATCCTCAACAACTATTACAGATTAAGAGAAATAATATAAACAATAGAGGTCACTCAGAAACAGAATCCATACTGTCGACTAAAATGTCAAAATATCTTAGAAAATGAAAACAACTCATCTAGAGGCCCATATTATACAGAGAATTCCCTAAGACACTTAAGTTCAAGGAAAATTTGAGTTGGGACCACTCGTTTTAGAAAAGTTTTCTGTAAAACAAATTGAAAGTCAGCTCAGCTGCTGTGACAGCAAAACAAAATGTCTGGAAGGAATGTTTGGGTCCAAATGGACCCCTTTCAAGTGCTTCCAAGTCAAACAAAAAATCGTGGGTGTTCTCTAATAAGTTAAGAAGACTTTCCAAGTGGTTGTATGTTAATAATTTGAGTATTCAGTCCTAAAAAAATCTTTGAACTCAGATTGATCACTGTTTTGAAGATTTGGGGAAGAACTAGGGTTTTATTCTTTGAAATCAAAATGAGAGGTTTAAGAGGGGTTTTGAAATAGAGGTTTTGAAAGTGTATTTTCAGCACTTAAATGGAGATTATGACCACTTGAAATATCAACATTGAACTCATATTAAGAACCTCCAAGATTGTTGGAGAGCATTATTGTCATCTTGGAGACAACTGCAAGAATATATAGGAATGTATTGAAGTTGAAATCATCATCTATCCAACATGTTTTGAGGTAAAGAGCTACTATCCATAAGGATTCACTCACCTCAAACTTCATGTCATCATCTAGATGATGATGAACTAGTAAGTAAATAAAGAAAAATAAAAAATAAATGAGGTAAGGAGAGATGAACATTCATATAAACAAGCATATAATAACAATCAATAGTTGATGATCAACGGTGCATTGGACTTATAGCTTGGTGTTTCACTCATATGTGGTGACATTGGACATGGAAGTAGCTTCCTCTCTCTTAAATGCTCACTAAAATGATAGTTGGATGTATTGAATGTGACGTAAATGGGAGTAATGAAGTGAAAAACAAAGTTTAGAACTCAATTTTCAATTTGAAAATCAAAGGAAGGAGCTTCTTTTCTCTCTATTCTAAACTTTATCTCTACAACATTCTCTCTACAACTTCTCTAAGCTTTTTGTTTGCACCCCCTAAATAAGAAGTCAAGGGGGGTTTATATAGGCCAATTTGGGGTGGTTTTGGAATTTAAAGAGTGCTCCCATTGGCTCCAAATGTCTGTGAACAAGGAACTACGTCGTTTTGGTTTCTAATTAATCAAAATGGACCCCCAAAACAATTTACAAAAATGAACTGTTCTGGGAAAGAGTGCCACGGTGGCACTGGGCCTGTGTCACGACAGCAGTAGGCCAGTGCTGCACCAGTACTGCTCCTCCATCTTCCAGATAATGCTGTTTAGGCTCCCAGAGGTTTCGGTATTTGAGAAAAGGCCCTATTTTGTTCGAAATTCACAGAAAATGCATACGAACTCCAAACTGAGATTGTGATATACCGTTGGAAAGGTAATGGAGTCTACTTTACATAAAAAAAGTAGTTCGGAGATAGATCACTTTGACAAGTTTTGCGGTATTCGCAATAAAAGCCAATTTGATCGCCTTTTCACCTTCAGAAATTCATAATAAATTCATTTTAAATCCAAAAAATATGCATAATATACCGTTGGAAAGCCATTTATTTCTAGTATCCATGAAAAATGTTTGAAAAATGATACGATACTCCGGTTTCAAAGTCCACTTTTAGGTCAATTCGGTCCAACCGGGATTCCCAGGAAGTTCTGGGAACCTCTGGGAGCTCCCAGGAGCTGACGTTTTCGTCTGATTTTTTTTATACTCATTTTAATACTTTTTTCATGATCTAGAATGAACTTAGAACTTTTGGATGAATTTGAATGATTTTGGTCAAACCCTGGTCAAACAAACCAGTCAACGGGGACTTTTGTTACGACGTAGTATGTTTCCAGAGCTTTCGGTCCAAATCTGGGAGTTTTTTGCACTTTTAAAGATATTTTGGTCATTTTGAGCATTTTGAGAGATAGAACTAACTTCTAGGAGTCATTTTTGAGTCTTTTTCGATCATTATGAACCACCAAGCTATGGGTCTCCTAAATTTGATAGCTGATAAAATGAGGTGTCTACAGTTTACCCCTCTTTGGCATGAACTTGCGAAGCAACGCATGTCGCAAGTGAGTGCCAAAGATTTGAAGAGATAGGTCTTTTTGGAGACTATAGATTTATGATAAAAGCGTTGCAAAGGATGCAATGATGTTAAGGTTAGTGCTTACTCTAATTCTTTGGTTGACAAGGACACTCGTGGGAGAACTCCTTGAATTACGGGGAGTATGCTTCACGACCAAATGGGATCGGATGTAGGATCTTTGAGGATGACAACTTAAGATAACCAAGAATTGATAGGTGAGAAAGCTCAATGATAAGTGAGGAAGCGCACAATAACTGACAAGTGAGATAACTAGAGTGAAGAAGCTCACAATAAGTGACGAAGCTCGTAGTAGTTGAAAAGTTAGGACGCTCACGGTGACTGATAGATGAGGAAGCTCACAATAAATGACAGGCAAAGGCGGTAACCGATTATCGCGGATGTCATAAGTTTTAGCTGTGACTATGCGGTGCTTGCCCTGGGAGCCAGGATCACTAGACTGCGGGTGGTATTTTTAGATGTTAGCCGGTTGTTATGATGACTAATCCAATGTTTTGGTTTGGACTTTTGCTGGGGATGGTAGGGGATTCTTAACTTCTGACCCAAAACCAGGACCCATCTCTGAATCTCTCACGGCTGGTCAAATCTGGTAGCGCTTAATCTAAGAAAATCGGTTAGGGCCTCTAGGAGCTAATATCTTTTTGATTTTATCCTCGGGGGATAGTGTTGGATTCTTTGAGAACCTCTCTTTGACTGCTTCTCGACCAGGAAACAAGACCCATCTCTGGATTCTCACGGTTGATCGAACCTTCCAGGGCTCAGTCTGAAAGAGTTAGTTAGGACCTTCAGGAGCTGATTTCTTATTGTAACTATCCATTGGGGATAGTGAGGGACTTTTTTTAGAGTCTTTCTTGACAATCGATCGAGAACCAGGACTCAGATCTATATCTCTCATGGTTGATCAACTTTTACGACGGTTGTTCTAAAAAAGCCTGTTCGGGCCTTTGGGAGCCATTTTTTTCTATGTAACTGTCCTCTATAGATAAGTTGGATTTACTGGGGATAAAACCTTGTAAACCTTGACTAAAATGGGCCACTGGGGGCTGATCGTGGCCAAAAATGGGCTGAAAAAGGCCAAAACGGGCTAAAATGGAGCAAAATAGAGCAAAGTGGGCCCCGCACGGGGCAGTGCTGTGGTGGCACTGGGCCACTGCCATGGCGACAGTTGGCCAGTGCCACAGCGGCACTGGGTGGACGAACTCCATGTGTGTATATCTTAAGTTTTTGAGCTCCAAGTGCTTATTTTTGGCCATTTTGGGGTGTTTTTGGAGCCAAAATCCGTCAAAACACAGCTTGTGCTTGCTCAAGTGAGTGATCTTTCCCCACAATTAAAATTTTGATTGGTGTTTTAGTTTTCTCTACTTTTCAAGAAGAAAGTTTTGTTTGCACTTCCATTTTTTTTTGTACATCCATGGCTTCAAGCTCGAGGATCTCCACGAAGGCCACGAAATAGGAGAGAGTTGAGAGTCAACCCCTGGAGTTGATTTTATGTAACCCTCAACGTCATCTTTTGGCTGTGGCTCTAGCGAGTCAGGTATATGAAACTTTCAGTAGCTATGTGCATTGTCATAGTTTAATGAACCGTAGTGTGCGCTTAGAGGTCGTTGGGAAGTCCATTTGGTGCTCATTTATTGATTTGGCAAAGTTGGACTTCGGGTCGTGAATAGTGATTTTGTGCTCATTTTTGTTGTTTTTGATGTGTGTAGGTGCCGGAGGTGGTCTTGAAGGGCCACGGTAGTCTTTCCCACGCTTTTATATGTTACACCCAACATTTGCGTGCTGTCAAGAAAATGGTAGACGATGTTGGGTTTGGCAGCTTTGTCGGCCTCGTTTCAAAGAGTACTAATGACCTAACCCACTTTTATGCTCTTGCGGAGAGATGGTGGGACATGATGAATACTTTCCACCTGCCATTTGGCAAAATGACGATGTCGCCCTTCGACTTTTCCATGATCACTGGCTTGAGAAATGGTGGGAAGCGCCTGATCCTAGATTATTTTTATGAGATTGATCCTGAAGCCGTTGAGATGCTGATTGGGGCCATTCCTCCAAGTCTAGAGGGACCTCGGTTCCCTTACAACTGGCTTTATCGGGCTTATGGCAGGGGGACACACTCTGATTGACCAGCAGCTGCTACGGCTCTTTCTCTTATATGTTCTCAGCTGTTCGATTTTTACGACACGGAATGACCGAGTAAGCTTGCGACCCTTTCTTGCTTGGCGACCATTGACGAGATTCCTTCTTACGACTGGGGTGGTACTACCCTGTCCCATCTCTATAAGTACATGGGTGAGGTTTCTCGCAGAGGTCTTAAATCCACTAGAAGACTCTGGCGGGCTTGGGAGGTATGTTCTGTGACTTTTTCTTTTCCTTTTAGTCCTTTCTTATTTCTATTTTCTAGCGATAATTGGACACCTTGGGAGCATGTTTCCTACGCTGCCCCAGAGGAGATACAGGCAATGAGGCCTCTTGCTTCTTGCTGACTTCTGATGGAGAGTACAGAGGCAGTGGTATCTTGGTGAGCGGGTGACTCGACAGGTGGTTGGTGGTTCGAGGTACCGCGTTCCTCATGTCCCTTCTGTGATGGGTGTTGATAACCTCTCTAGTGTTGCTTTGTTGGCAGCTTTGGCCAGTACTGATGCCTGGGATTATTTTCGCTCTAGGTCACGCCTTGGTAGCTAGCTTACGGTCTTTGGTCCTTACGCGGGACCATCGGGTATGTCTCTAATTTTACTCTCCTTAAGGTTACGAGGTTCTAACCCTATATTTTACCCTTGGCAGATGGACGGTATGAGCCAGTTCGCCACCAGTCAAATGGCGTCCTTGGTAAGTTTCTGACCCGACTCTATTCTTTTGTACTTTTGTTGTTTCTTGACTGATTGCTTGATTTTGTGCATGCAGTGTTGTAGAGGTGGTGCCGGCCGTCGAGAACTAGGCCAAGGTGCAGGGGTGGCGGGAGGAGGCCATTGCCGACGTACACTCCGGGTAGTCCGACAGAGGATGAAGAAGAGGAGGACTGAGGCCTCATAAGTGGGGACTTTTGTTTTGTCTCCTTTCATGTTTTCGATTGGGTTGTACTGGTGAATAATAGACAATGTGTAGGATGATGTGTCACTTTTGACAGAGTATTATGATGTTTTGCCTTTTTAGGCCAGATATCTTCTGGTTTGAAAGCGCGGTTATGTGCTTGTTTTAGTTGGTAATTGTGTGGCGATATTTATATGTGCTCTGTGATTTTTTGATTGTTGATGCTACTGCGATGAGCAGTCTCGTGATGGTGAGTGTGTTTGCCTTGCAGGTGGGATAGTCCGTGAAACGGGGAGGTGCTGCCAAAATTTTGAATTTTGCTAAAGTCGCGACAGAAAACATAGCATTGTATGATCCTACTCAACTCACGGCTTGGCTGAATATCACAGATGGCATGGAACAGATCAACCTTTTTAGCTACGGCTTGACCGAACTGTTCTCTCTTCGCCAGATGGCTTTGAATGCTAAGTTCGTACGTGCTCTCATTGCCCATTGGGACCCGGTAAATCATGTCTTCAATTTTAACGACCTAGAGATATGCCCCCTGTTTGAGGAGTTCAATGCTATCCTCAGCTTCGATCTGGATTCTGACCTGATTCTTCCTTCTGCTGATACCTCCAGTCCTACGCGAGGCCTGGCTGAATACTTGAACTGTTCCATTACTATTTTCCACCGACTAATTCAGGGTGAGGTTCTCGACATTGCTTCCATCATTGCCCGATATGCTAGTCCTGGGAATCCTAGCGTATATGATGCTACCCGTGGGGTTGCTCTGATATTATGCATAACTTCTCACTTCTTGTTCTCGAGTACCTCTAGCGACTTGGTGCATGTATGCCTTGGGCTGAAATTGAGTAGGAATGCCATGGCCATGGTTCTGGTCGAAACCCAGAATAGTTTGGATTGTGCTTTTAATCAAAACTCTTCTTCTTTTTGGGGCGCCTTTGGTGTTACAGGCGTGGCTCTATGAGCGCCTTAAGTTATGGACTGGTAATGTGCCGCCAGGTTACTTCCGCAGGATCGTCTTTATTCCCACTATACTTTTGCCGACTGGGTTTGTAGCACCCTGAATTTCCTTGGAAATTCCATGTAGGATTTAGAATAATGACATCATCGTGGCACGGTTACAGAAGGTCCATTAGGAAAAAACCCCTAATTAAGAACCTTTACAAGGTCATGTAGTTAGCGTCGTGACGACGACGTTAATAACTTAGTAATTACTAGGATAAACATAACCTCGATGTCTTAAGAGTTATTTAGAACTCTTAGACGAACTAACACTTAGGCTTATACCTAACTCTGTATATTTAATACAGTGTTCACTTTCACAACCCCGTTAATAGCTACATCTATACCTGTCTTTATTTTTTTCACTGCTGTATACACAAACTGAGACATTGGCACCTGCCTTAAGTACACAACCCGAGAATTGGACCCCACTTGTGTCTACCCTTAGAAACACACAAACACATACTCACACGTATTTGTGCACCCAATGCACTTGATAAACCCCCACCCCTCTCTCTCTATAAATAAGACCTCACCCTCCCTCATTTTAATACTCTTAACCACCCATAATCTGTCCAACAGATTGTTAAATGGAGAGAGAGCCCGAGAGAGCTTGAGAGAACACCATTCCCTCCTTCCCCACTCTCGGCTTGTAAGCACACACATACACAGCACCCCCTGCCCCATTGTGCATTCACACAACCACACCTTACCCTCACCTTCTCCCCCTCACTGTGTTCCCTCTCCATACACAGCACATGCACGCAGAGAAAGAAAAGGAGGTTGATCGGAGAAGGAAAGAGGAATCCTTGGTTCCCTGAGGTAAACCAAACACCCTTGTCATTTATGTGTCTTTGCATGTCACTTAGAAGAGTCTAGGATCTCTTGGATGCAGCAAATCAAAGCCTTAAGCTCTCTACACACCCCGGCGGACATTAAAGCTCCATTTGAGAGCTTGATTTTTTTAAAGTATGACCAAATCCACAAATGTTGCACCAAACTGATCCTTATGATCCCATTTGGAACCCCCAATGAACAGTTTTCAAAATGGGGTTTGTTTACTAGGCCATGCAGGCCATTATTCTCTTGAATGGACGAAAGAATAATCTCAACGTGGGAACCCTAAACGATTGAACCAGAACCCTAGCTTCTAGTATGTTGTAGAGGACCAAATTCCGATCATTTCCCCGTTGGATTCATTGATTTTGATGGAAAGATGCGGGAGATATGAAGAGAGAGAAAGTCTCCGGCGATGCCCCAATTTTCCGGTGGCCCAAGCGTGCCGAAGAAGAAGGTGAAACCCGTTTGGGTTTCGGGTTATAACAAGCGGGTCTGGGTCGGGTCTGGGTTGGGTTAGAATGTGTGTGTAAAAGGGTCAGGGTATGGGTTTGGACCGGGTTAAGTTAACCCGTGGGTTAACTTAAGTAGCACGACGTCGTTTTGACGTCGGGCTGACTTTGGGTCAGGTCCGGGTAAACGGAGCGGGCCAGATTGTGAGTGTGAGTGGTTAGGGTCATGGGCTCGGGTTGGGTCAAATAGGACCCATGGACCTTTAAGTCCAACGACGTCGTTTTGATGTCACGGGCCGGGTCACGGGTTTAGTTGGGTATGATTTGGGTCGTGTTGTGTCTGTGTATGGGTCAGGGTTTGGTCCGGGTCTGGTAAGGGTTTGGGTTAATGGGTAGGATAGGTCTGTGAGTATAACTGGGTTAGCGGGCTGGGTCAGTTTGTGAGAAGAGTTAGGTCTCGGGTTTGGGTTAGGTTCAACCCGAATGGGTTCTCGGGTTGGGTTTGCGTGAGTGTATAACTGGGTAGTTTGTTTAGGATGGGTCGGGTCTGGGTTGACCCGATGGGTCTTTTGTTTGGGCGCCTTTGTTTGTGTAAACGGTTGATCCGTTTAATATTGGGTCGGGTCGGGTCTGACCCAACGGGTCGCGCCTTTTGGTTTCTTTGTGAGTGTAAACGGGTAGCCCGTTTACCCATGGGTCAGTTCGGGTTGACCCGTCGGGTCTTATTATTATTATTATTATTATTATTAGTAATATGATTATTAGTTTTATTAGTACTAATTAGTTTAAAATGTTTTTAATAATTATAAATGGTTTATAATTATACCATTAATATTCTATATTATAGAATATTAATTTTAATAGTCTATATATCATTATTATATAATATATATTTATTATTTATTATTTATATGGTTAATATAAATAATAAATATCAGTTTTAAATAGTTTTAAATAGATAATAAATACCTATATGTATTTATAAATTCTACAAAATTAGGGTAATGACCCTGGGATTATTTTATTACATAATGTAAGTTATAAAGCTATAATATTACAGTCCAATATTTTTAATAATTAATAAGGAGCTATTTTATGAGTATATTAATTATTAAAAATATCAAACGAGCTCCGAAAAATTATGAGATAAATACTGGTAGTGTATTTTAATATCTAGTATTTAATAAAAATATTTTCAAGTACTGATTTCTTTGTATAATTATAATTATGTATTTAAATCCCGTTTCGGGTATTTTCTGGCATATATTATCTTCAATAATTCATAATAAATAATCTAGGACTCCGAATATTACACGGTCAGCTCCCAGAGTCTTAGAATAATGTCTTGAACATTCCCTTAAAGTTTGGTGACTTTTCGACTCGGTCGAAAATACAGCCTGTCTTTTGGGGCTCGTATTAGTATAGTAAGCTCTACCTTTTACCTCGTAAAATGCGACGGACTCCAATTTGAGTCTAGTCAATGGCGTTGGACTTAGAACGACACGTAGATCACTACCTTGAGGTTTATGACTTCATTTGGTAAAATTACCATTTTGCCCCTATAGTTATACTCATATATTATTACTGTTTATTCCGTTTATTATTGTAGAACTTGACGATTATCTGCTTCCGAGGATCGGTGACTCGAGGTGAGTTTCCTAACCTCACTCTAATCCTAATAAGATTAATATAAGATGTTTAAAAGCTACCTGTATGATATTTTGTATAAGTGATAAGCTGAATTATGATGTTACGTGTATTCCAATAATTATAAGACTATGCAAAGCATGTTATGGTAGTGCTATCACATACGTGAGCATGTCAAGGGTTCTATCTATATGATTATCGGTATCAAATCCATGTTATGTGATCCATGCTCTATATGTTACGTTTTTGCTGCTAACTGTTAAATGCACGTTTTACGATATTACTGTCTGGAATAGATAACGCATGTCATGTTAATAATAAAAAGAAGGAAAGTGGTTTTGCATATGGGTATCGGTAGTGGACTCACTTGCATTTCATGACATATGTCCCACACGTTGTGTGAGAAAGATAAGTGTTTGATGAGAATGTGAATGAGATGAGATATGTGAATGTGAAAGAGATGTGATTTCTAGATCCGATGGATCAACGGCTGACGAGCCGGGTGGACATGAACGGTTAGGGTTCCTAGCGCGCCTCTCGCCGTTGAAGACCTACGGTGATGCACATATGTGGTTGAAGATGTCCCATGTATCGTTGAAGACGTCCGGCTAGTGCTCTAATAATATACTTCTCAGCCGTGTAGACGACCGATGAGAGCATACACATGGTTGAAGACGTCCCATGTGCCAGTATCATTGTTTACAGATAGTGTGCGCCGTGAAGACGTCCGTTGGCCTATCAAGGGATGAGTATGACTTGGCTGTGATAGCATGTTGTCATCCTTGATATACCGCGTGTTGTCAAGTGGATGAAAAAGAGAAAGTGAATGATGAGATTGAATTGATGAGAAAAAAGGGTTTAGTTCAAATGATTTGGTTTTTTGAAAAGTTTTGGTTTTAAAATGAAATGGTTTTGAAAAAGTATATGTTTTTAAAAGAAAGAGTTGGGAGTGAGTCGCATTGGTCATGCATTTGCATGCACGAGGATATAATAAGGAGAATGTATTCTATGATGTTATGCTTATCTGTTTACCTGTCTTGTTGAGACCTCTGCTATGCCCGTGGTGAGAATGCGTCTTTTGATAAGAGAATAACCATACCTTAAAGTATTAAACTATGACGTGAGTTGAGAAATGTTCTGTATTTATTGATTATTGTGCGGTTGAGACTCTCACTCAGCCTTGTTCCAAGACTGACGGCATGTTACGCCCTGGGCATTCGTATGCCCAGAGTGTTGCAGGTTTGGAGATAGATAGAAGAGTTCAGGATGCAGTACCGTGGAGCCAAGGAAAATAAAGCCCTGCCCAAGATCTGATAGACAGTTTCTCAAGTTTAAGATTATGTAAATTGTTTAGTATGGCCTCTTGTAATAGGATTGAAGTTATTGTAACCTTTGTTTAATTTTCGCTGCTGTATTTATACTCTGATAAGTTTAGATCATGCTTATGCTCTAGCATTTCCCTTTTGATTGCACGGTGCGGAGTTAGAAGGACAGGACGGTTAACAAACTAGTCACGTGTCTACGGACCCATAAAGGAAAATTTTTATTTTTCCCTATTTTTGGCTTACTCCGGGGCGTGACAGGGTTTTTAGTGGTATCAGAGCCTAGGTTTAGGCATTTACCATTTGTCCTATACACTTTAAGTTATAAATCATTAGATCTTTTCCCCACTTATGAAGATACTAACCCTATGATAGTTTATGTTGGACAGGTTAGCATGGAACCCTTATATGTCCAAGACGGGTTTGGAGGACATTGGGTTTACCCAGATCGTATAGAGCCTGTGGATCCAGTGTTGTACCGACAAAGGATTCGACAAAGTGCCCAATGACATTTAGAGGATAATATGTGGCATGACGTACACGTGTTGGGAATTGAGGACCCAGAGATCCTGCAAAGAGAGGCACATTACCGAGAAAACACCCTTAGCCTTGTTCATCAGGAAGCAGCTAAGATGACTCATGACAGCTATACCCTCCGAGTCATGACTTTTTGAGTTAAGATGACGCCACCACCAGGACCCGTAGGACCATCTCTTGCTATGCCATCCCCGGTACCAGAGGAGTCCATAGCTGATACACCCTTGACTGTTGAGGCAGTCATGGGGACTGATAGGGAGGAGGATGATGATGGAAGAGTTCTGGAAAAGGAGACCATTTCTGTAGAGGATGCTGATTCCGCAGTCAATGTTGACCCAACTAAGAATGCGGGCGAGAAACCACCCAAGAGAGACATAGCTGAAAAGGGAAAGTCGAAGGTCGAGGATCTGGATGATTGAGGGATTCTGTAATAGGACTAGAAGTCCATCTTTTATGTATAATAGCTGTACTCAGGCATGTAACACGTAGTAGTAGTAACGTGTACGCCGTTCATGTATCTGTTGTTGGTACTATTCCCTACTATGTACTTACTTAGCGTACACACTATCTGATGTAAATGTTTTTGTAACTATGTTGCACTATGTTTAAATCTATCTATGGAGATTATCTTTAACCTGACATATATATTTTCACATGGATGTGCTGCTTGCTTATAATTAGTAATTTATTTAAACTTGTGTACTCTTAGTCTATAAGAATGACTAATAAATCCCCGCGATGAGTTGAGACATAGAAGTCACAAGTGTAAAATATAGAATTAGGAACTAATGTAGGTTCAGGGAGTCAGACTTGGAACAATTGGCAGTAACTCAAGGTTTAGAAAGAATTAAGAAAGGTACCCCCTTGTTGCTATGAAACTTTAAGATATTTCATTAATTAGCATCAGTACTAAGTTAGTTTTCTGTGTTGGGCAGGCTAGCATGGAGCACCAGATAGAGTACGATGCTGCGGAAGGACAGTACAGGGTCACCTTGGAGAGACAGTTTGCCCCTCGAGGATTTGTTCATGTTAGCAACACCATCAGGCATAGAGTTTGCCAGAGTATAAGGAAGTGGACACGTTGTTTCTTCCGTGAGAGACCTGTTCCAGAGTTAGCATATCATAGAGTGGTGGCACCGCGCTTGCTGTCTGCTGAAATGGAGGAGATTCCTCATGCCTTTGGAAACCTTGCGATCCATGACCAGAACGAGCTACAAGAGGACATAGTACACTTTGTTACCCCTGTAGGTTCTGATGATGACTCAGATGATGATCCAGATGAAGACCCACTAGCGGAGCCTGAGATGATAGAGGACCCCGATTGGCCCCTAGAGCCAGTCTGGGATGCATTTATAGGTATCCCTCCGATTGACTTTCCACCATCCAGTGACTTAGGAGAGGTGACCTCGGACTCTGATGTTGAGAGAGATGGAGGATGGATCCTTAGCTAGTTCATCTTATGTTTTTATTCCACTTCTTTTGATGTATCCCAGATCGGTAGAACTAGTATTTGTACTTTTGCTGTACCTTTTTATTTTCTGATCAGTAGTAGCTTGCTTGTGACTTAATTTAAGCATAATTGTATGGATGAGACGAATTCTTACTAAATGCTAATCTTACCTCTTATACATTTATTACTAATAAGAATATAGGATTGACCATTGGTCGATAGATGTTTGGGCACTGACGAACTTCCTGAGATGGATCTCGAACAGTCAGCTCAGCCTAGAGTCTAGAAAGACCAAGGATAGGAATGCCTTACCCTTGATCCTAGTAGTAGTTGTGACAACCGTTATATGTTAGGAATCTCTATTGACTCAATGAACTGTTACTGTTACTTGTCATATGATCAGACGAGATAAGATAAGGTATTGACCAAATAGGTGCTAACTCGTAGGTATAACCCTTGCTAACGTACACCATGGTTAAGAGAAAACAGAATACTCAGAATTCACCCAACGGACCAACAAATGTGATACCTCCAGCAGTAGATCCAACAGGATTGATAGGAGCTCTTGTCCGACGTGTAGAGCAAGCAAGTGACCACCTAGACCGTGTCATCAACAACGGAAATGCTCGTCAGACAGGAGATAAATTGCTTGAGAGATTTTGTGCACTTAAACCAGGAACTTTCACTGGAATGACAGAAGCATGGGAAGCTGAACAATGGCTTCGTGATATGGAACAAATGTTTCAAGCCCTTGAATGCAACGAGACTGAGAAAAGACGCTTGGCTATTTTCCAATTGACGTATTCGGCAACCGACTGGTGGGAATCTGTCGAAGCTATAGTGAGCGAAGATGTTACAAGGAGAATGACATGGGAAGCATTCAAAACGAAATTCCTAGTAAAGTACTTCCCAAGAACAGAAAGAAACAAGAAGAAAAAAGGAATTCATAGAGCTAGTTCAAGGCAACCTGACAGTACAAGAATACACGGCAAAATTTGAGAGACTATCACGATTCGCTCCCTACATAGTAGATACTCAGCGAAATAAGACACTACAATATTATGAAGGACTTAATCCAGACATTCAAAAGACAGCAGCAGTATACCTCGACCAACCATTTGAAGAAATGGTCAAATTAGCCACACAACTAGAGAACATAGCTCTGAACAGCAAGAAACTAGAGATCCACCAACAAGGAGGAAAAGATCACTGGTTCTAGGCAACCAACACAGGAGGAAGTCGAAGAGGCAATCAAGTGTCACGGACCACGAATGCAGTCTGTAATCACCGGAAAAAACTTTGAGCACACCCAGAATCATAACCAGAGACAGCAAATCAGTGACAAAAAAGTTAGTCAGACAGCCGTTCAGACACACGCAAAGCAACGTGATATCTGCTACAACTGCGGAACACCTGGACACCACTTCAAAGAATGCACAGCACCGAAACAACTCATAGGGCGAAAGGTGCGGTGTTTCAATTGTGGAAAGACTGGCCATGTACGCAAGGTTTGTCCCAAATAAGAAGTTTAGACCAATGCTCCACCACCACAGAGATCCAGAAAGAGAACTTGCAGATCAGTAAATCAATCTCAGCACTGAATAAAATGGAAGACCGAAGGTGCCAAGCCCACTGCTAGAACTTTGAACCCTATATGGAAATGATATTACAAGACGATTGGGGACATTCGAGAGAAATTATGAGGAAGAACTGAGGCATTTCCAAGAAATCAAACCATGAACAGTTGACAACAACTTATGGTCTGATAGACCATTTAGATTGATAAGAGCGCCTGAGTTGGTATAGAATGACTAACCTGATGAATAAGACTTTGTACATTTTAGGATCTAGAAAACTCCTGATTTCGAGGACGAAATCCTCAAATAAGGTGGGTAGAGATGTAGCACCCTGAATTTCCTTGGAAATTCCATGTAGGATTTAGAATAATGACATCATCGTGGCACGGTTACAGAAGGTCCATTAGGAAAAAACCCCTAATTAAGAACCTTTACAAGGTCATGTAGTTAACGTCGTGACGACAACGTTAATAACTTAGTAATTACTAGGATAAACATAACCTCAATGTCTTAAGAGTTATTTAGAACTCTTAGACGAACTAACACTTAGGCTTATACCTAACTCTGTATATTTAATACAGTGTTCACTTTCACAGTCCCGTTAATAGCTACATCTATACCTGTCTTTATTTTTTTCACTGCTGTATACACAAACTGAGACACTGGCACCTGCCTTAAGTACACAACCCGAGAATTGGACCCACACCATTCTTTGATGGTCATGTGGACCCCACTTGTGTCTACCCTTAGAAACACACAAACACATACTCACACGTATTTGTGCACCCAATGCACTTGATAAACCCCCACCCCTCTCTCTCTATAAATAAGACCTCACCCTCCCTCATTTTAATACTCTTAACCACCCATAATCTGTCCAACAGATTGTTAAATGGAGAGAGAGCCCGAGAGAGCTTGAGAGAACACCATTTCCTCCTTCCCCACTCTCGGCTTGTAAGCACACACATACACAGCACCCCTTGCCCCATTGTGCATTCACACAACCACACCTTACCCGCATCTTCTCCCCCTCACTGTGTTCCCTCTCCATATACAACACATGCAGGCAGAGAAAGAAAAGGAGGTTGATCGGAGAAGGAAAGAGGAATCCTTGGTTCCCTGAGGTAAACCAAACACCCTTTGTCATTTATGTGTCTTTGCATGTCACTTAGAAGAGTCTAGGATCTCTTGGATGCAGCAAATCAGAGCCTTAAGCTCTCTACACACCCCGGCGGACATTAAAGCTCCATTTTGAGAGCTTGATTTTTTTAAAGTATGACCAAATCCACAAATGTTGCACCAAACTGATCCTTATGATCCCATTTGGAACCCCCAATGAACAGTTTTCAAAATGGGGTTTGTTTACTAGGCCATGCAGGCAGGGGTGAAGCTAGGAATTTTGGCCAGGGGGGCCTAGGCTATACGGGGGTTCGGGGGCAGCGCCCCCGGAAAAAAAATTTTGGGGTCTATTCATACATAATTGACAATTTATTTAGGGTCTACTTGTCTATAATTGTGATTTTTTGGGGATATACTTATAATATAAGTCTATTCGGTGACACGTAAATATTGTATAGTGTCTTTCAAAATTTTAAGGTGGTCTATTTTTAAAACGCATAAAATTATCACACTAAAAGTGTAATTTTTAAAATTTTAGGCGCGTTTCCTTTGAGTTGTATATACCTATATATCAATATATATGTAGTTGATAGCACTAAAATGGGCCTTGGACCCCTTTGAGGGCCTAAACATAAGTTGAGGGAGGCCTAAACATAATTTGAGTGGGGGCCTAAACATAATTGAGGGGGGGCCTAAATGTAAAATACTAAAAAAATTTAAGGTAAAATTTTAATTTTCAAAATCTCAGGGGGGGCCTGGGCCCCCCCTGGTCCCAATGTGCCTCCGCCAGTGCATGCAGGCCATTATTCTCTTGAATGGCCAAAAGAATAATCTCAACGTGGGAACCCTAAACGATTGAACCAGAACCCTAGCTTCTAGTATGTTGTAGAGGACTAAATTTCAGTCATTTCCCCGTTGGATTCATTGATTTTGATGGAAAGATGAGGGAGATATGAAGAGAGAGAAAGTCTCCGGCGATGCCCCGATTTTTCGGCGGCCCAAGCTCGCCGGAGAAGAAGGTGAAACCCGTTTGGGTTTCGGGTTATAACAAGCGGGTCCGGGTCGGGTCTGGGTTGGGTTAGAATGTGTGTGTAAAAGGGTCAGGGTATGGGTTTGGCCCGGGTTAAGTTAACCCGTTTGTTAACTTAAGTAGTACGATGTCGTTTTGACGTCGGGCTGACTTTGGGTCAGGTTCGGGTAAACGGAGAGGCCAGATTATGAGTGTGAGTGGTTAGGGTCGTGGGCTCGGGTTGGGTCAAATAGGACCCATGGACCTTTTAAGTCCAACGACGTCGTTTTGACGTCACGGGCCGGGTCGCGGGTTTAGTTGGGTATGGTTTGGGTCGTGTTGTGTCTGTGTATGGGTCAGGGTTTGGGTTAATGGGTAGGATAGGTCTGTGAGTATAAGTGGGTTAGCGGGCTGGGTCAGTTTGTGAGAAGAGTTAGGTCTCGGGTTTGGGTTAGGTTCAACCCGAATGGGTTCTCGGGTTGGGTTTGTGTGAGTGTATAACTGGGTAGTTTGTTTAGGATGGGTCGGATCAGGGTTGACCCGATGGGTCTTTTGTTTGGGCGCCTTTGTGTAAACGGTTGATCCGTTTAGTCTTGGGTCAGGTCGGGTCTGACCCAACGGGTCGCGCCTTTGGGTTTCTTTGTGAGTGTAAACGGGTAGCCCGTTTACCCATGGGTCGGTTTGTGTTGACCCGTCGGGTCTTATTATTATTATTATCATTATTAGTAATATGATTATTAGTATTATTAGTATTAATTAGTTTAAAATGTTTTTAATAATTATAAATGGTTTATAATTATACCATTAATATTCTATATTATAGAATATTAATTTTAATAGTCTATATATCATTATTATATAATATATATTATATATTTATTATTTATATGGTTAATATAAATAATAAATATAAGTTTTAAATAGTTTTAAATAGATAATAAATATCTATATGTATTTATAAATTCTAGAAAATTAGGGTAATGACCCTGGGACTATTTTATTACATAATGTAAGTTATAAAGCTATAATATTATAGTCTAATATTCTTAATAATTAATAATGAGCTATTTTATGTGTATATTAATTATGAAAAATACCAAACGAGCTCCGAAAAATTATGAGATAAATACTAGTAGTATATTTTAATATCTAGTATTTAATAAAAATATTTCCAAGTACTGATTTCTTTGTATAATTATAATTATATATTTAAATCCCATTTCGGGTATTTTCTAGCATATATTATCTTCAATAATTCATAATAAATAATCTAGGACTCCGAAAATTACGCGGTCAGCTCCCAGAGTCTTAGAATAATGTCTAGAACATTCCCTTAAAGTTTGGTGACTTTTCGACTCGAGCGAAAATATAGCCTGTCTTTTGGAGCTCGCATTAGTATAGTAAGCTCTACTTTTTACCTCGTAAAACGCGACAGACTCCGATTTAAGTCTAGTCAATGGCGTTGGACTTAGAACGACACGTAGATCACTACCTTGACGTTTATGAATTCATTTGGTAAAATTACCATTATGCCCCTATAGTTGTACTCATATATTATTACTTTTTATTCCGTTTATTGTTGTAGAACTTGACGATTATCTGCTTTCTGAGGATCGGTGACTCGAGGTGAGTTTCCTAATCTCACTCTAATCCTAATAAGATTAATATAAGATGTTTAAAAGCTAGCTGTATGATATTTTGTATAAGTGATAAGCTGAATTATGATGTTACGTGTATTCCAATAATTATAAGACTATGCAAAGCATGTTATGGTAGTGCTATCGCATACATGAGCATATCTAGGGTTCTATCTATATGATTATCGGTATCAAATCCATGTTATGTGATCCATGCTCTATATGTTACGTTTTTGCTGCTAACTGTTAAATGCAAGTTTTACGATATTACTGACTGGAATAGATAATGCATGTCATGTTAATAATAAAGAGAAGGAAAGTGGTTTTGCATATGGGTATCGGTAGTGGACTCACTTGCATTTCATGACATGTGTCAGTATACGTTGTGTGAGAAAGATAAGTGTTTGATGAGAATGTGAATGAGATGAGATATGTGAATGTGAAAGAGATGTGATTTCTAGATCCGATGGATCAACGGTTGACGAGCCGGGTAGACATGAACGGTTAGGGTTCCTAGCGCGCCTCTCGCCGTTGAAGACGTCCGGTGATGCGCATACATGGTTGAAGATGTCCCATGTATCGTTGAAGACGTGTGGCTAGTGCTCTAATATACTTCTCAGCCGTGTAGACGACCGGTGAGAGTATACACATGGTTGAAGACGTCCCATGTGCTAGTATCATTGTTTACAGATAGTGTGCGCCGTGAAGACGTCCGGTGGCCTATCAAGGGATGAGTATGACTTGGCTGTGATAGCATGTTGTCATCCTTGATATACCGCGTGTTGTCAAGTGGATGAAAAAGAGAAAGTGAATGATGAGATTGAATTGATGAGCAAAAAGGGTTTAGTTCAAATGATTTGGTTTTTTGGAAAGTTTTGGTTTTAAAATGAAATGGTTTTGAAAAAAGTATATGTTTTTAAAAGAAAGAGTTGGGAGTGAGTCGCATTGGTCATGCATTTTCACGCACGAGGATATAATAAGGAGAATGTATTCTATGATGTTATGCTTATCTGTTTACCTGTCTTGTTGAGACCTCTGCTATGCCCGTGGTGAGAATGCGTCTTTTGATAAGAGAATAACCATACCTTAAAGTATAAAACTATGACGTGAGTTGAGAAATGTTCTGTATTTATTGATTATTGTGCGGTTGAGACTCTCACTCAGCCTTGTTCCAAGGCTGACGATATGTTACGCCCTGGGCATTCGTATGCCCAGAGTGTTGCAGGTTTGGAGATAGATAGAAGAGTTCAGGATGCAATACCGTAGAGCCAAGAAGAATACAGTCCTGCCCAAGATCTGATAGACAGTTTCTCAAGTTTAAGATTATGTAAATTGTTTAGTATGGCCTCTTATAATAGGATTGAAGTTATTGTAACCTTTGTTTAATTTCTGCTGCTGTATTATACTCTGATAAGTTTAGATCATGCTTATGCTCTAGCATTTCCCTTTTGATTGCACGGTGCGGAGTTACAAGGACAGGACAGTTAACAAACTAGTCACGTGTCTATGGACCCATACAGGAAAATTTTTATTTTTCCCTATTTTTGGCTTACTCCAGGGCGTGACAGGGTTGGTATGCTGGGTGCTCTTTCTGAGGTAGACATTTGCTGGATTGTGGGGCGTTGGGGTCTCCGTATTGTAACCATCAGCCTCGGGGATTACCAGAGAATGTGGTTGATGGGTCTGAGAGAGACTTCTTTCTATCATCCTTGTCAATTGCCCAGATAGTACGGCCAAGTTCAGGAGGTCCCCCGGGGGTTTACTGAGAGGGTCTTTGCTTCTAAAGTCAGGGCTGTTACTATTGCTACTTTCATCAGTGGATGGGCTTGCCGAATAAAAGCCTACTTCTAAAGACCTTTGAAGAAATAAAAGACTCCAAATAAAACTAGACTTGACTGATTTCTGTTTCTTCCTCCAAGTGTCTTTGATATTTGTGATTGCTTTCTGAAAAAAAAACCCTTATGTTTTCATTTATTTCTACTTATGTAATATTTGGAGTTTGTTTATCGGTGAACCTTGGTTACTTGGAGAACCCTTTTTATGCATTTGGCTTTTTGAAAACATTGGTAGTATGATTTTGATAAGATGTTTGATTTTGGTACCTGCTTGGGCATGCTGGGATGATTAGAGGCGAACGAGGCGGGTAGCCGAAGTTTACCCCTAGTTTGGGATATGGGTGTTTGTGAGGTAAATGAGGTAGATGACCGAAGTTTGCCCCTAGTTTAGAAGAGGTTTAGGCAAAACGAGGCGGGTGGCCAAAGTTTGCCCCTAGTGTGAAGGGTGATTTTTGGGTTATGGTAAGGACTACGACTTTATTCTCTCATATGCTCATAATTTTTTGTCTAGGCACCGGTGGAGTGACCTAGCGAGCTATTTTCTCTCTTTTGTTATTGCTCACCTTGGATTTAGCTCTAACTTTTGCCTAGGCGTCCTTTCGAATTTTTGACCTAGCAAGCCATCACCTTTTTTTTCTTTTTGAAAGTCTGCCTACGTACCCCCGAGCGGGGATCAGGTCCAATGTAGTTCGGGCCAAGGTAGAAAAGAAGTGGTTTATTTTCTGGAAGGTGGGATGACTGAACTGATGTGGTTGCCTACATATCCCCGAGTAGGAATCAGGTCGAGCGTAGTTTAGGGCAAGGCTTGAAGGAGATGGGCTATTTTTGTGGGTAGAGCGACTGAACCGATGTGGTTACCTATGTATCCTCGAGTGGGAATCAGGTCGAGCGTAGTTCAGGGCGAGGCTTGAAAGGAATTGGTAAAAAGGTCAAGCATAGTACTTTTTGAGGCGATCCATGTTGATTGGTTCTTTGAATTCGACACCGTCGAGGTCCATGACATAGGTCGCTCCTCCGGAAAGGATAGTTTTGACGATGTAAGGGCCAACCCATTTAGGTTTGAACTTCCCGCGCGGGTCAAAGATTGGAGCTCGTAGTTCCTTCAGGACAAGGTTACCCTTGACAATTTTCCTCGAACGAACTTTCTTGTTAAAATCACGGGCTATCCTCCTTTGATAGATTCGGACGTGATCTACCGCCGCTAGGCGCTTTTCATCTATGAGAGCCAATTCATAATACCATTCCCTTAATCAGTCAGATTTTGAAATTTCACATTCTGCCATCACACGCAGGGACGGTAGTTCTATCTCGACTAGAAGTACTGCTTCCATGCCATACACCAATGAATAAGGAGTCACTCCCGTAGACGTCCTTATCGATGTTCTATATCCCCAAAGCGCAAATGGTAGTTTCTCGTGCCAGTCTTTGTAAGTATCGACCGACTTCTGCAGTATGGCCTTGACATTCTTGTTTGCAGCTTTGGCTGCCCCATTAGTTTGTGGCATGTATGGTGACGACTTGTGATAAGTGATTTTGTATTCCTCAAATAGATCCCTGACTTCTGCTTTGAAATGACTTCCATTGTCTGAAATGATCTCATAGGGGACTCCATAACGGCAGATGAGATTTCTCTTGATGAATTTAACCACTTCCTTGGCCCCCAACTTGCTGTAGGATGCGGCTTCTACCCATTTTGTGAAGTAGTCAATGGCCACCAAAATGTATCAATTTCCATTCGAAACCTTGGGAACAATTTCACCGATGATATCGATTCCCCAAGTTGAGAATGGCCATGGGAAGGTCATACTGTAGAGTAGAGATGGCAGTGCATGCATCATGTTTGTGTGAATCAATCTTTCTCCAATGTCATCCAGTAGTACCCTTGCCTTACAATCATCTTGGCCAACATGTGATCGTTCATGTGTGGACCACATACCCCTTCCTGTATTTATTCCATCATCCTTCTAGCGTTCTTCCAGAACAAGCAAGTCAGGTTGTAACCATTGTACCCTTTCTTCAACAATTTTCCCCCGTAAATGATGAACTGTGCCGCAATCTTTCGAATTGCTCTTTTGTCCTTCTCGGAAGATTCCTGGGGATACACTCCCTTTTCTATGAAGACCCAAACATCTTGATAGCATGGTGTTTCACTCTCTTCTTCCTCGATTGCAGCCATCATGCTAAACGACGGTTCGTATCTTTGCTCGATTACTAGAGGCATCATTTTGACTCCCATAGGAATTTTGATCATAGAGGCTAGGGTAGCCAATGAATCTGCTAATTGATTATCTTCCCTGGGTAGGTAAAAGAATGCTATGCTCTTGAACTATTTATTGAGTCCATCGAGATGGTCATGGTAGGGCTTCAACCTCTCTTCTTTCACTTTCCATTCTTCTCTAGTTTGTGATACAATGAGGTTTGAATCTCCGAAGACATCCAACTTCTGAACTCTCAACTCTATGGCCACTTCCATCCCCAGAATGCATGCCTCGTATTCAGCAGTGTTGTTGGTGGAGTTATAATTGAGCTTGACTGCTAGCGGGGTGTAGTCCCCCATTTGGTGATACCAGAATCATTCCTACTCCATAGTCTTTCATGTTGGCTGCCCCATCAAATTACAACTTCCACTGTTCTTCTTTGATTTCCATGATATTCTCATCCGGGAATGGGAAGTCTCCATTTTCTTCGGATTCAACAACGTGTTATGCAAGATGTTCAACTATGGTTCTTCCTTTTACTGACTTGCTTGTCACATACTTGATATCGAATTCAGATAGTAGAAGCGACCAATGGGATATACGACCAGTCACGGTAGGTTTTTCGAGGAGGTACTTTAGAGGATCCATGCGGGCTATGAGCACAATTGGAAAGGCTAGCATGTAGTGCCTTAATCGGCGGGTGCACCAGACTAAGGCCCAGCACGTTTTGTTGAGGGTAGAGTAATTGAACTCATACCCAGTCATCCTCTTGCTAAGGTAATATATGGCTTTTTCAGAGTGACATTCTTCTCCTTCTTGGGCTAACATGCAACCCATGGCATTTTCGGAGACAAATAGGTAAAGAAATAAGGGCTTATGAGGAATGGGTGGTGAAAGGACGGGCAGATATTGAAGGTAGGCTTTTATTTTATCAAATGCGGCTTGGCATTGGTTATCCCATTGGAACTTCTCTCCTTTCCTTAGTAAACGGAACAAGGGGTCACATATAGTTGTGAGCTTTAAGATAAATCGGCTAATGAATTGGATCCTCCCAAGGAATCCTCTCACTTCTTTCTCATTCAGTGGCGGCGCCATTTCTAGAATTGCCTTGATTTTGGAGGGATCAACCTCTATCCCTCTTTGTGTAATGAGAAAACCTAGGAGCTTTCCAGAGGTCACACCAAAAGTGCACTTCTTTGGGTTCAATCTCATCGTGTACTTGCGCAATCTTTCAAAAAACTTCTCCAGTGCCACCAAATGCCCTTCTCTATCCTTGAATTTTACGATCATATCATCTATGTACACTTCTACTTCCTTGTGAATCATGTCATGCAACAAAGTAGTGGTAGCTCTTTGGTAGGTTGCTCCAGCGTTCATAAGTCCGAAAGGCAGATCCCTATAGTAGTAGGTCCCCCAAGGTGTGGTAAATGTCATCTTTTCCCGATCTTCTGGTGCCATTAGAATTTGATAGTACCCTAAAAAGCCATCCATGAATGACAGTAGCTTATGTCCTGCGCTGTTATCTACCAAAACATTGATGTGGGGAAGTGGGAAGTCGTCCTTAGGACTGGCCTTGTTTAGATCACGGAAGTTGACACACACACAAACTTTTTTGTCCTTCTTGGGGACTGGCACGATGTTGGCAACCCATTCCGGATACTTTGTAATAATGATGAATCCTACCTTGAACTATTTTTCTACCTCTTCCTTGACCTTCAATGCCCACTCCGGTCTCATGCGCCTCAGTTTCTGCTTGACAGGTTTAGAATTGGGGAGGAGTGGAACACGATGTTGGACAATGTTGGGATCGACCCCAGGTATGTCCTCGTAAGACCAAGCAAAAACGTATTTGAATTCTTTTAGCAAGAGAGTCAATTTTTCTTTTTCTTCTTTATTAAGCATTGAGCCAATTTGCGTAATTTATGGATTAACTTTTTCACCTAGGTTAATTGATAAAGTATCTTTGATTATTTCATAAGCAGGTAGTTTTTCAATTAGTTGCTTAAGTTCGATTGGGAGATCCTCGGAGGGATATGTGCATTCACAAGTATTAGACATAGAGGAGTAAGCAGAACCATCTTTCATTCAATTCATAACAGGTAGAGTGATTACATCAGACAGTGATGGGCCCACATCAGCCGACTTTGGTACAAACTCGATAAAAAGAAGTAAAGACTCCGGGGGAATAGGGTATAGGGAGACATAAACAGATGACTCTACAGCCTGGTTGCTCAGACCCTCCTCAGTTGGCATGATCCGATCATCTTATCTCTTAGCCCTCTTTCATTCCTTTTCTTCAGCGAGCTCTTCCCACATCTTCTCAATAGCCTCAGTGTCCAGATACTTCAACCAGTCTTCCTCTGGGGTTTTCGCAACTTCTTCCGGATAGAACGGATCTTGATAGGGGGTCTTTCATAGTCAGCAAAGATTTCAAGCCCAGGGTGCCTTTTTCTAGTGGCCTGATGGATCCAAGGTTCAGGAAACCCAAAATAAGAGAAGTCATCCCCTTCTTTGATGAATTGATCGTTCAAGGTCTTACGGTATGGTGGAAGGCTCCTCATTCTCTTCTTCCATGGCTTTTGGAGCTCGATGTCCTCTTCAGTGGGCTTGTGCCCCAATCCGAAAGTGCCTTTTTGTCCTTTGATCTGAGGGAACTCACGAATCCCTTGTTAGCGTCGTCCTAATCCCATTCCAGGGAAGTAGTTCATTTTGCGGACGATATTGACCACAGCAGAGTGGACCTCGGGGAACTTGTCTCCATCACTAACCATATGGATCTTTTCCATGAAGAATCCTCTGATTTTTCCTTCTTCTAGTTCAGGTATTTGGATTTCAAAGACGCAAAAACTTGACATGACTAAATAGTTGTGCACTAGTGCAACACCCAAGTGTAGGTGATCGTACAAGTAATATAGTACTGGAAGTCCAGGTCGATCCCACAGGGAAGGAATAGGGAGAATGTCTACTAAGTTATAACCTAAAGAAAAAGAAAATAAGAATGAATGATTGGAGGTGTACTAACAAATCCTATTTAATTAAATTAAACTAAATAATAAACTAAAACTTATAGAAACATAACTAATTAAATAAATAAACTAAAGGTGTTAGAAATACGTGAATCCACATTGATCCTAACCATCTACTATGCATACTCATTAACGTTCGATGGAGTTCATTCCTTTTCAGCATTCCGTATTTTTTTACAGATAAAGAATCAATAACCCTTTCATGACCGGGACCACATCATCACAAGTGATTTAAAATACTTAGAAGACGGTTTAAAACAATGTTAATTACTTGCACTCTAAATGGTGTTAGCATTCAAAGTGGTTTTCAAAAGTCATTGAAGAAAATAGCCTTAAGGCTTTAAGTTCTAAAAACTGTTGTGACAAACTGAACTTATAGGGACAATTTGATGACAGATTTCTAAAACAGAAAGTCATGGAATACTTAAAAAAATCATCTCAGGAATTAATATGTTCGATCGATTGAAGCGCTCTCGATCGATCGAACATCATCATCCTTCAATCGATCGAAATGCTTTCGATCGCTTGACTATGGCTCTAGTTCGATCGATCGAAATATCTTCGATCGATCGATCCCAGGTTTTCTAAAGATTGCATGGCAGAGGTTGGGAGTCAATATTTCATCACATATTTCCAACGTCTAAACTATGGAAACATAAATAAACTAATGCATAAATAACAAAACATAGCAATCATTAACATCTAAAGTAACAAACAATCAAATAAAGAAAAAGGAGAAGAAAAACCTGAAATTATCTGAATTAAACTTGTAAATAACTTGAAATAAAGTTGAATCTTCAATAATCTTCAATAAATCAATGAAAAAGATGTAAAATAACATGAATCTAACCTAACCTACACCTAATCTAACCCTAAAACTACCATAAACTGTTGTTTTCACGTTCTGGAGCGTCGCCCCCTTCGTCTGGCGTCAAAACGACTTATATATAGGGTTCCTGCAGAGTTTATGCAACTTTTGGGTAAATAAAAAGTTCGATCGATCGATTGAACTCTGCTCAAGGGCTTGAACTCTCTGATTTTGATAGCTCTACGCACCGATGGGAGAATGGCCATAAATTTTCACTCAGACCTCAGATTGACCTCTTGTTTGCGGCCACGCGACCAAAACTCAAAGATCTACATTTTATATCTCTGGGGAAATCTTCCAAATCTGAAGTCTTCATTGTAAAAATTGGCATTTTCTCAGCTGCTTCCGTTGTTCTATTCACCAGAATCACTTTTCTTTAGCTCCACTTCATTGATTTGCATTCTAATACCTATAAAACAACGCATAAACATATGTTTTAGCATTAACACAATAAAAAGAACATTGTTATTAGAATGCACCTAAGTGTAGGGACTTTGGGGATAAAAGTATGCATAAAGGGCCATGTATTACGCTATAAATATGCACTTTTCACCTCGAATCACACCCCCAACTAGCTCGTTGCTAGTCCCTAGCAATGAAGCAAACTACATCAATGTTTATTTAACTCTAAAAATTAAAAACAAAAGAAAGCAAAAGGAAGTAAAAATCCTAACTCACTTTCGCATGAATCGCGATTGCATTTAGCGTATGCAACAAGCCTTTAAACCCCTAGGTTCCCCCTAGTGGACGAGTGTTGTCTCGTGAGGGTTTGCAGTGAATCTACCCACGAAATTCATGTTTATGGTAATGGTTCCCATTTAAATATTTTCAAGAAATTTTTCCTCTTATTTAGCAATGTGGTTAAGCTCAACAATCTCATGAAACTCTCTAGTATGCCATAGCAATGCAACACACATTACAGTTAATCTACTAACAAAGTCAGTAGAATGTTCCATACTTAATAATTTTCAAGTGCGTGTGTGAATGGACAACCAAAATATAAAACTTTAATTTCAAAGCTTGCATAACCTAAGATACTATCAAGACGTTCATTTTTACTCAACTCTCACCGGGATTACACTCTCAAGATGAAATCACTCAGAATTAGGTGTAATAATTATCACTCATGATATGGGAGCTATTAAGAGTAATTGTAAATGGAATCTAATGCTTCTCATATCTAAATAGAAAAACGAACATTTTAGTGAACAGAGTCTCATGAAATGATACTTTTCACTATAAGAGCGAGATACCGTAGAGAACTCTCTCGTTACCTTAATTTCAAATCCAATTTACCTAAAATCATTAGGACTTTGAAAAAGAGGTGTTCGATCAAGAAGAAAGAGGTTCGTGATTTTCAATTAGGTCAACGGATGTGATTGGAATGTCTACTATAACTTTTCAAACTTCCCCACATCTCCAATCTCTCTTTCTCTCTCTTTTTTTTTTCCTTTTCTTTCTATTATTATTTTTTTTTTGTAACAACCATTGGCACTTTTTTTCTTTTCATGCTTTTTCTTTTTTTTCTTTTATTTTTTCTTTTATTTTTTCTCATTATTTTTTTTATCATTTTTTTTCTTTGCCAACTTTCCCTTATTCACACTACCAAACTTCTTGTCAAGATAACACATCTCAATCACTCCTAGAGAAAAGAAGCTCAATAATCTTCAATAAATCAATGGAAAAGATGTAAAATAACATGAATCTAACCTAACCTACACCTAATCTAACCCTAAAACTACCCTAAACTGCTATTTTCGTGTTCTGGAGCGTCGCCCCCTTCGTCTGGCGTCAAAACGACTTATATATAGGGTTCCTGTAGAGTTTATGCAACTTTTGGGTGAATATAAAGTTCGATCGATTGAGCTTAGTTCGATCGATCGAAGGTTCGATCAATTGAACTTTGCTCAAGGGCTTGAACTCTCTGATTTTGACAACTCTGCGCACCGATGGGAGAATGACCATAACTTTTCACTCGGACCTCGGATTGACCTTCCGTTTGTGGCCACGTGACCGTAACTTAAAGATCTATATTTTATATCTCTGGGGAAATCTTCCAAATCTAAAGTCTTCATTGTCAAAATTGGAATTTTCTCAGCTGCTTCCGTTGTTCTATTCACCAGAATCACTTTTCTTTAGCTCCACTTCATTGATTTGCATTCTAATACCTATAAAACAACGCATAAACATATGTTTTAGCATGAACACAATAAAAAAACATTGTTATTAGAATGCACCTAACTGTAGGTACTTTGGGGATAAAAGTATGGATAAAGGGCCATATATTACGCTATAAATATGCACTTTTCACCTCGAATCAGCAGCGTAGCTTGGAAAGGCCTCATTTCCCCAACTATTGCTGAGGATGACTTTCACCTCTTTCTCATGAATATATTTGATCATTTGGTGTACAGTAGATGACACCGCTTTGTTGACATACAGCCAGGGCCTCCCAATCAGTAAGTTAAATGAGGCAGGTATATCCATAACTTGAAATATATCAGTGCTAACCAAAGATCCTACCTGGATTTGGAGAGAAACAATCCCTATCACATTTCTCTTGGTGTTATCGTAGGCCCACACAGTTTGCACAGATGGTATGATGTCAAAGATGTTGACCCCCAAGGCAGTGGCAGTTCTTAAAGCATAAACATTTAAGGCGGAGCCTATATCGACCAAACAGAATGGCACCTCCTGCCCCTTGCATCCGACCATGATGTACAGAGCTTTGTTATACGTAGATCCTTTCGGTGGTAAATCCTTATCGGAGCAGGTGATGACTGGATCAGGGGTGAGTGTACTTAAGATAGCCACCATATGTTCGGGTGCAGCATCAATGGGGACCTCGATTCCAGCCAAGGCATTCAACACGGCTTGTCTATGCCTATAAAATATTACCATGATGTCCCACATCAAGATATGTGCCTAAGTCTTCTTCAACTACTTAATCAACTCATTGTCCTCTTCGATGACCTCATCCATTTTTCCTTTCCCCTTGTCCTTGACTGGTCATTTTTCAATGGTCTTCGTGACATGTGATGGAGGCTGATAATGACGGCCTGACCTAGTCAGATGATCGATCTCGAGGTCCTTCTACAGTCCCGTCTTCTTTGAACCACTCGCAATCTGTTCCTACAAATAACTTTTCTGGCTCATCCCATATGGAGGCATCATTTTCTTTGTTAGGATCATACATTTGAGATCTACTACCCCTAGATCATGTTCTTCCAGGAAGAACAAATCTCATTCATTATCTAGCTATTGCTGCCATTCTTCATCTTCCCCTTCAATTAGATAGATTTCTATAGAACCCTACATGTCAAAGCGGGCTAAAAGGAAGTCCTATGGGGATTATGAGGGTAGAAGGATCAAAAGTAGCAGGGTCGGATTCAATGAGGCTGATATTTTAGTGGTTTGGTTGGGGATTTTGGGTGACATGAGGCTGCTTGGGAGGTGGCTCGATGATATTCTGGTCAATGAGGTCTTGGATATCATGGCAGAACTGCATGCAATCATTGGTGTTGTGGTCAGGGGCGTAGTGGTAGGTGCATCTTTTGGACATATCACAACTGGGTGGTAGCGAGGTGTTTTGAGGCTGGAGGAATTGGAGGTGGCCTTTTTTGAAGAGGCGGTCTAAGGCTGAGGAAAGCGAGATTTCTAGCTTGGCGAAATTACGAGGAGGCTTTTTCTGGAAAGGGCGATTGGAGGAGTTTGCTTGGTTAGAGGGTTGGTACGGCATAGGAGGGTATGCCATAGGTTAACTGCTAAGAGCATTGACATCTGGAGGGTTGCGGGAGTAGCTGGGCCTTTTTGACTGACTTGGAGGCTCTTCCTTCTTAATCTTCCCTTCCCTGATAGCATCTTCAATTCGAGACCCGACTTCAAACAATTCTTAAAAGGTGGAGATGGATTGACAGAATAGTTTCTCATGGTAGAGCGGCTGCAGATTCTGGATTAGCATTCTCACTTGTTCCTTTTCAAATGTAGGTGGGTCATTTGGGCCACTTTGTTCCTCCATCTGTTCAGAAATGCAGCGAAAGATTCATTGTTGTTCTACCGAGTAGTTTTCAAAATCCCTAATAGTGACATCTAGCACTTGATTGTAAGAATAGTGATCAACGAATACCCAAACGATGTCTTCCCATGCCCGAGTTTTAGAAGCTTCCAAGGTAAGGAACCATGACAGTGCAGACTTTGTAGGAGTTTACGGGAACAGCACATCAATGTGCTCATGAGTGCTTCCCATTGATTGAAAGATGCTCATACACAACTTCACATGACTCTTCAGATTTCCAGTTCCATCAAAACGATCGATGGCAGGCATCTTGAAGTTTTCTGGCAGTTTTAACTTAACAGGCTCGAAAAGGCCTTCCTGGTCTAGCATGTAGTCATCAACCCCTGTGCTTTTTCTCAGTAAGCTTTCTAGTTGTCAACCTTATCCATTTTCTCTAGGAACTTCTTCTCATATGCAGGCGGTGGGACCCCTTGAAACCAATCTTCTTCCCCATTATTCTCAGGAGGTGGTACAAACCCTAGTAGTGGAGGTGGCACGAAACCTGGTGGTGGCGGGAACCCAGGTGGATATTGTGACTGCTGCTATTTCAATTCTTCCATAAACCTCAAGACTTGGGCTAGGCTGTTGGACTATTGGCTTATGGTGACTCCCAATTCGGTGACCTTATTTTCCAAATCTTCCTGATTCATGTTGAAATAACTTGTTGGGTTGATTCTGACCAAACGATTGTCTGAACTTTTGACCTAGAACGAAGATCCTAGTTGCTGACTTTGAGAATCTATAGTGACCTTACAGATTTGAGAGGATCGTATCAGATTCTGACAGTGATGACTCTAGACAGACAATGACAATGGTGTTAACAAACGCGGATTGACTTGTGTACAGACTAACTAAGACAGTGTGTGTGGACTGACAGGTATGGTGCATACAGATGAAACAAGCATGCGGATGCAAGCCCTAATCTACACAATGCCCCTACTTCTAGCGGATAGCAGCTAAGTAAGTAAGGTCTTAGCCATATAGATTGTGCCAACCTTTCCTTTCAGTATGATCACCAAGGGATAATAGGGTTTTTAATATATTCTGGGACATCTGGACAGAGTTTCTAGGAGAAGTTGGGTATTTCTGGGACATCTGGGCGGAGTTTCTGGGAGAAACAGGTTATTTATGGATATTTCTAGGACAGAGTTTCTGGGAGAAACAGGTTATATCAGAGTTTCTGGGCAGAGTTTCTTGGAAAAAATAGGTTATGTCTGGGATATCTGGACAGAGTTTCTGGGAGAAAGAGGTTATATCTGGGATAACTGGACACAGTTTCTGGGAGAAAAAAATCATATCTGGGATATCTGGACAGAGTTTCTGGGAGAAATTAGTTAATTTTTTAGGAAAGAAGACCTCTCAATCCCCAGGACAGATGAGAAAGGAAGATTTGATCAAGGGAAGCATGGACGTGTGATCGAATTCATTCCTTATAATCTTCTTATATTAGGACTCATAAAAACCCCAAATCTTGCATGGATGCAATGCATGGCCTTAGAATGTGCCAAGGTTGTAGTGTGTTTGTGTACATGGACTTTCTAAAGTGACTTAGAAGTCTAAAATATGAATTAATGCATGGAGGAAATCATCATGGGACATGTACAAATATGGTATGGACCACTTTCTAGGATATGAACTAATTTGAAGTATATATAAGCATCAAATCAAAGGATGAAAGTAAAAGTATACTTGCTGTGAATAGTGGACAGAATAGTGAGTTGATCTTGTGGAAATTGAAACGTAGGGTTAAAAATGTTTTCAATGCATTATTTTTTATTGAGATCATCCTTATTGTGTCTAGAACACATATCAAAAAGTTAATCCTCAATAAGTATTACAGATTGAGAGAAATAATATAAACAATAGAGGTCAGTCAGAAACAGAATCCGTATTGTCGACTGAAATGTCAAAATATCTTAGAAAATGAAAACAACTCATCTAGAGGCCCATATTATACAGAGAGTTCCCTAAGACACTAAATTTCAAAGGAAAAATGAGTTGGGACCACTCCTTTTAGAAACGTTTTCTATAAAACAAATTGAAAGTCAACCAAGCTGCTGTGACAGCAAAACAAAATGTCTGGAAGGAATGTTTGGGTCCAAATGGACCCCTTTCAAGTGCTTCCAAGTCAAAACAAAAATCATGGGTGTTCTATAATAAGTTAAGAAGACTTTCTAAGTGGTCTCATGTTAACAATTTGAGTATTCACTCCTAGAAAAATCTTTGAACTCAGATTGTTCACTGTTTTGAGGATTCTGGGAAGAACTAGGGTTTTATTCTTTGAAATCAAAATGAGGGGTTTAAGATGGGTTTTGAAATAGAGGTTTTGAAAGTGTATTTTTAGCACTTAAATGGAGATTATGATCACTTGAAATATCAGCATTGAACTCATATTAAGAACCTCCAAGATTGTTGGAGAGCATTATTTTCATCTTGGAGACAACTGCAAGAATACATAGGAATGTATTGAAGTTGAAATCATCATCTATCCACTATGTTTTTGAGGTTAAGAGCTACTATCCATAAGGATTCACTCACCTCAAACTTCATATCATTATCTAGATGATGATTAACTAGTAAGTAAATAAATAAAAAGAGAAAAGAAATGAGGTAAGGAGAGATGAACATTCATATAAACAAGCATATAATAACAATCAATAGTTGATGATCAATGATGCATTGGACTTGTAGTTTGGTGTTTCACTCATATGTGGTGACATTGGAGATGGAAGTAGCTTACTCTCTCTTAAATACTCACTAAAATGGTAGTTGGATGTATTGAATGTGAAGTAAATGGAAGTAATGAAGTTGAAAACAAAGTTTAGAACTCACTTTTCAAGTTGAAAATCAAAGGAATGAGCTTCTTTTCTCTCTATTCTAACATTATCTCTACAACTTCTCTAAGCTTTTTGTTTGCACCCCCTAAATGAGAAGTCAAAGGGGTTTTATATAGGCCAATTTGGGGTGGTTTTGGAATTTAAAGAGTGCTCCCATTGGCTCCAAATTTCTGTGAACAAGGAACTACGTCGTTTTGGTTTTAAATTAATCAAAATGGACCCCCAAAAAAATTTACAAAAATGGACTATTCTGGGGGAGAGTGTCGCGGCGACACTAGGTCTGTGCTGCGGTGGCAGTGCTCCTCCTTCGTTCAAATAATGTTGTTTAGGCTTCCAGAGGTTCCGGTATTCGTGAAAAGGGCCCTATTTCGTCCGAAATTCACAAAAAATGCATACGAACTCCAAACTGAGATTGTAATATATCGTAAGAAAGGTAATGGAGTCTACTTTACATTAAAAAAAAAGTTCAGAGATAGCTCCCTTTGAAAAGTTTTGCGGTATTCGCGATAAAATCCAATTTGATTACCTTTTTCACCTTTAGAAATTCATAATAAATTCGTTTTAAATCCAAAAAATATGCGATATACCGTTGGAAAGCTATTAAATGCTATTATCAATGAAAAATGTTTGAAAAATGATACGGCACACCAGTTTCAAAGTCAACTTTTAGGTCAATTCGGTGAAACCGGTATTTCCAAGAAGTTCTGGGGACCTCTGGAAGCTCCCAGGAGCTGACGTTTTTGTCTGATTTTCTTTTTAAACTCATTTTGATATCTTTCTCATTATTTGGAATGATCTCAAAACTTTTGGGTGAATTTGGATGATTTTGGTCAAACTCTGGTTAAACCTGGTCAAACCGATCAACAGGGACTTTTCGGGGACTTCCGAGACTTTCGGGGGTCTCTGGGAGCTGACGATTTCATCTGATTTTACTTCAAAACTCATTTTACCACTTTTCTTATGATGTAGTATATTTCCAGAGCTTTCGATCCAAATTTGGGAGTTTTTTGGGCTTTCAGGGGTATTTTGGTTATTCTAAGCATTTTAAGAGAGAGAACTAACTTCCAGGAGTCCTTTTTGAGTCTTTTTCGATCATTGTGAACAACCAAGCTATGGGTCTCCTAAATCTAATAGCCGAAAAAATGGGGTGTCTACAGGAGGCAAATCCTCTGAAACAGGTCTCTCTACCGGAGACAAATCTTCTGTTCTTCTAAAATAGGTCCCTCTTCGAGACAAATCTTCTGTTCTTCTAAAACAAGTCCTTCTGCTGGGGACAAATCTTCTATTTTGATGCACGAATTATGAGAGATACACTGATTCTGAGACATACCCTACTTCTGGAGGCAACCCTAATACATGATTTTGAGATGTACACGATTCTGAGAGATACCCTATATCTGGAGGCAACACGCTACTGAGACAAACCCTATTTCTGGAGGCAACAAGGATACAAATTCTGAGAGATACCCTATATCAGGAGGCAACCCACGGATACGAATTCTGAGAGATACCCTTCATTTGGATGCAATACTAATGTTAGAGAGACCCTAATTTCTAGAGGTAACCCTGCTACACCTTGCTAAGAAATATATAATTCTGAGAATTCTCTGCTGGGGAGATTCTATGATTCTGATTTCACGAATTTGCTGAAGTATACCTTGCTTCTGGAGGTAGTTCTGATGATATCTGAAAGTTCTCTGCTTAGGGAGATATCTGAGGTAAAAGGCTCATATTCTGGAGGCCCTGCTGATTCAATCTGAGACTCATATCAGTGCTTCAACCAGTTCAAACATTCTTGTGACACGTCGGGTTTCTTCTGACCCTTTCTCGAATATCTTGCTCATTATTTGAAGATCTTGTATTCTGATGTATCTTCTACAAATCCGTTCTGGATGTAATTCTCGAATGTCTGTAACCCCAAAATGTCCCTTTTCCAAGACAATACACAATCAATCCCAAAACAACAGGAGTTCGCTATAAATCATTAATTCTCGGCTATTTTCACGCTACAGTGCCCTCAATTACTCATGCTTGGGGACTTTTCTTCAATTCTGAATGGTTTTTAACCAAAATTTAAATTCCCAAAGGTCCTTTAGACCAATTCCAACAAGTTTCAAGCATTCTTAAGGCTTAAGGCTTATATAACAAGATTGGGCCAATTTGGGGTCAAACAAAGTTCTCAATATCACAATTCTGATTCATAATTAATAGGTACTCAAAAGACGTGCTTCACAAGTCTTCAACCAATTTTAGCAGATATGCAAAGCACTCTGATCTGTTTCAATCAATAGCTTAACTCAATATCCAAGGCCGGTCTTCTGATTAACTTTTTTCCATCATCTACTCGATACTTCATCTTGACTAGGATAAACTGACGTAACAACAATGTTCAGAACTTCTGCTTGTATCCACCTTTGGATGCCTTTAAAGTTTCACAATTTTAGATAACTTTGGACCCACACACTCGAGATCAGGATGGACTAGACGACGACAAATTAGGCCACGACAGAGATTGATAGACATTGACACAGGAAGTTGACATTCTTGACACTGAAATAGAAGTTTGAAGTTTTGACTAGCTAGGATCAAGTTCTTGAAAACAACACGCAAAATTTTTCTTTTTTTTTCATGCTCTAACTTTTGCCTAGGTGCCCTTTTGGGTTTTCATCCTAGCGAGCTTCTTCTTTTTCTTTTTTCTTCTTTTTTCTTTTGTGCTCTAACTTTTGCCTAGGTGCCCTTTTGGGTTTTTATCCTAGCGATCTTCTATTTTTTCCTTTTTTCTTTTTGAGAGAAGTAGTTCATTTGAAATATTTGGATACCATCAAGGACAAATTGTACATGGCTTGCAGGTTAGATAGGTTTGAATGGCTCATTTTTCTTGGCTCAAGATTTTGAAATGGGAAGATCAGGGATTTAAGCTAGTCCCGAGTTATTATCAAGCATATCTTTTCAAGATTTAAGCAAAAGCATCTCAAGATTTTCAAAGTAAGACTAATCAATTCTTAGCTTTCTTCGGTATGAGCACAAAAAATGAACTTTGATCCTTTCAGGATTTTTTTAATGCACAAAGTTATTAGCAGTGCATTTTTCACAATAATCAGAGAAATGACATTTTCAGCTTAGAGATTCATTCATTCATGACAATGCGCATTAGAACAAGAAAATGAAGACTTACATTGAGTTGACTCAAGCGGAGTCGCAAAAAGCAAAAAGAAAGGAAACGTGTAATGCAATCATGCAACAATCCTAGATAAGATGTCTCTAACAAATAATCATATAAACGAAGACTATCCTATAAGAATTTGTGTCATTGAAATAAAGTTGTAAACCTAGAAAAATTCTAAGAGAAGGGATAGAGATAGTACGCGATACATGGGCACTAAGTGTAGACACCCCAATTTTGACCAAACGTCAAATCTAGGGATTGGTTACCTCTCAAAAGACCGATGATGACAATGGCCGGTGACATTCGAAGATTTTCCAGGAAATTCAAAATCTTCACATGACTCTTCAAGACAAATTTCAAAATTAAAAATAGAAAATATAAAAAGGAGAAAGATGAGAGAGAGTTTGGGTATTCGGGATAAACCCGAACATTGAAGAACACATGAGGAAATCAGTTTGAGAATTTGCTCAATATACATATAAAAGAAGAGTTTTGAAAAGAAATATAAAATAAAAATGATGAAAAAGGAATTTTAAAATAAAGAGGAATTTTTGAAAAAGAAAAGGAAAAAGAGAGGAGGAATAATACATTTAGAGCATATATTATGGATGTATTCTTAATGGAATATATTACAAATACAAGTATTTTAACATAATTCATCAATAATTAAGCTTATGTTAATATATATGTTGAAAATTAAAAAGTAGGGCAAAATTCAGTTAGCCCCGGCACCCGAAAAACCCGGCGGCACTCACTGAGTGTCGCCTGGCACTCAGCGAATGCCGCCTGGCATTCAGCGAATGCCGCCCGGCACTCAGCGAGTGCCGCCCGGCACTCAGCAAATGCCGCCGGGAGCCGTCGAGTGCCGCTGGCTGTAACAGACTTCTTTTCTCACATGTTCTAGAAGAAATCTTTGCACATGGGTCTCCACCCGAATTTACCCATTTATCCTTGAGATGATGGCCTATATAAACATACTTTCATCTTCATTAAGAGGACTTGAACTTTTGAATCAATATACAAACATATACAAGAGATATACTTGAGTTTAGAGAGAGAATTATATAGAGAATTGAGAAGAAGAGAAGAATTTCTTGAAGAATTTGAAGAGTTTTCAGAAGAATTTGAAGATCTTGGAAGAACTTTATAAGAAATTGAAGAATTCTTTGAGGTCATAGAGGTAACCTCTTAATCCTTGGTAGAGTTAGGCTAATTCAATCACAAGTTCTTAGATCTAGGAACTTTTCACATTTTCAAAACCTCTCTTCTTACCCCATTTCATAACACACCACTTAGAACTTGTGATTGAATCTCATAATATTTCATTGATTTGGATCTAATTGATGCCTTGGATTTAAGATAAATTCAATTTTGAAGAGTTTGTGTTCCTTGTGTCTCCAAATAAACTTTGATTTCTTATTTCTATTATTTCTCATAAGGCTCATGAGATTTTACATATCTTAGTGAGCCTCTTTGAGTTTTGATTCCTTAGTTTCCTATGATCTTATGATCCATATGGAGATTAAAATGAATCATAGTCCTAATCTACACATAATTGGTGAGATTCAAGTCTTAACCCATGACTTGGACCTCCTCATTAAGAATCTTATAGAATTCTTACTATATTTCAATGAGAAATACTTTAGTTTGAGTCTATCTCTATGGCTTAGACTAATCTCTTCCTTGGGTTTTGAGAAGTTCTTCATACTTCATCCAAAACTTACATGTATGTGTGTCTTTAGCCTCCCATGACCATCAAGTGGTAGGAGTAATGATTTGAACTCAAGTTTTGATTCATGAGTTTGAGTTCATTGTTTGGGATTTTGTGAGATTCATTTCATACTTCATCAAAAGTCCATAAGTCTAAAGATGCCCTTAGTCTTCAATGACCATTAAATGGTAGAAGAAGTGATTTGGTTTAAGCCCAACATTATGATTTAATAGTTGAGGTCAACCAACAAAGTTGAACTAGCAAAATGAAAACAGTGGGTTCACAAACTGTTTTCGATCAAAGATTTTTAGTTCGAAATCTAACCGTTGAAATCAAGTGAAACCAACGGGAAAGTGTTAATAACACAATGTTCTACCGCTGTGATTTTTGTTTTAAGGTAATTTCATGTTTAAAATGGTTTGGTCATGAGTTTTGTGAAGTAACAACAATCTGCCCAGAATTTCAGCACAACAACACTCTTTTGGAATAAATAAATCGGGATTTTAACAAAGTGTTTGTGACCTTTAATAATTTTTTCTAAGAACCTCAATGTGCTAGGAAGGTTCCCTAAAAAGAATGAAGCAATTCAGATTCGTTTGCTAGTTTTAAAAAATCATACCAGAGATCTCTGGACAGAGAGTTGTAAAATCCTGAGTGAGGTCTAGTATATTCCGTATTCCCGGAGATCTAACCATTGAAACCTCGATTTTCTTTTTGGGTTAGAGACTAGACTCACAGAGGCATAACATATCCAAAAATCATTAAGATCCAACCGTTAGAAGTATTTTATTTCTATTTTTTAAGATTTGGTCTGCTCTTTGTAATTCATAAAAAATTGCTACTATTTTTGTCTAATCTTGTTTATTTCAACTCAAATGGTTCCCTAATGTCTTGGGACCCAAATCATGTTTTGAATAATGATAATTTAGCTTAAATCCAGAGACTAAGTGATCCAAATTAATGAATAAATTCATATCTCATTCTTGTTCATATTCATGCATTCATTCATACATGTTAATATTCATAAGTAGAACTTATCTCTTGTCTAAGTTGTATCTAAATTGAACATGACTTAGGATTAATGATTTTTGATATTATACCTTGTCTAAGGCATGTGTACTAACCTTTATTTTGTAGCACATTTGAGGTACAATTTCTCAACTCTTCTCTAGTTTAATTATATTATTTGATTTATATTGATTTTCGATTCCATGTGCGACACCTTAGCCTAGGTTTTGCCTTATGCGTATATATGTGTTAGAGACCTTTTCTTAGATTTATTTTGTTCTTGCATGCATTGCACGTTTAATATTCGCGGCTGGATCCCAGGTGAGTTCTCTAGTTCCTTACTTGTACATCATGATGTTTGCTAGTTGAATTATGTGACTTATGAATGATATTTTACCGTTGGCAATTTTACACAATTTCCAACATGCTTGTGTAATGTATATGTACATCTGTATTAATTGAGGGCATGCTTAGATTATTAATTTGATTAAAAAGGATGTTGAGTAGAGGCCTATCGCGAGATAGGATGAAAGTGGGTGTTTTAGTCTGTCGGGCTCCTTCCCCTTTCATTCCATAATCCCCTGACCCAGTTTATCTTTGGTTTCGCAAAAGATCAGTTTGCTTTAAAATGGTTTCTTAATTTTTCTTTTAAAAATTAAGTGGCGACTCATTTGTTTTTGAATTTGGAATTTGAAAAATGTTTTAAAAAAACAAAAGCGGGCTCAAATGCCGGCATATCCACAATCTGGCGACTCTGCTGGGGATCGAACCCAGAATCTCTGGTTTCGCAGACCAGAATTCTGATTTTGGGTTCACTCGAGGATTAGACTTGAAAGCATCCTTTTAATCGAATTAATTAATTTTTGTGTGCCCGTTGCATTGCACTTGCATGTTTCGCCAGTCGATTGCACGTAACTATGACCTTGGAGGCTCGGGGCAACCCGGTCCGTCAAGCCATCATGGGGTCGTGTGATCACCCTTGATCTCATACCATGTGTTGGTATATGAAGCATCCTATCGGGTGTGTGTCAAGGGTCCCTTATTTGACCAAAACCCGGCCTTTGCATAGTAGTTTCCATAGAACCTTTCAAAATTAGGGAATCAATTCTTGATTAGGATTTATGTGCTAGGGAGTTTTGTATGCCCGAAAGGGATTACTTGAGATGATGACGATGCTTACTTGATAAAAGATGTGTAACCTCTTAATCACTTTTGAGCAATTCCTTTTCATGTCCTATGACATTTAAGAATAAGCCAAATCTTGATTATAAGATTGCATCTCTTGTATCATGTTTAGCTAAGCATCATTGACCTTGTATGCATCCGAATTCATGAAAAGTGTGATGATTATCTAATCGTGTGATGCTCCTACCCAAGAATCCAAAGTTCATTGTTTATAAAAAATTTTGATTAATCATCATCTTTTATCCAAAAGAAGAAGAAATTGTTTTGAAAAATTTTTACCCTTTCAAAGAAAAAAAGTGTTTAAGGTTCATTTTTCAAGTAAAACCCAAATCATTTTTCTTATTGAGAAATATTTTCATGTCCTCACTTTAAAGAAAAAAAAACTCAGGAATTGTTTTTGGGAGAAATGCTTCTCAAATGAATTTCAAAGCAAAAATTTAATCTAATCATCTTTGTTGAGCAAAGGTTAAACATCCTCGTTCTCAAGAAAAAAAAAAAAAAAAAATTTCAAAAGATTTTATCCTCTAAAAAAAAATACTTTCCAAAATAAATTTTGAAATTTCAATACTTAAAAGGGGTAATGAGGATCACAATGAAAGGAGAAATTGGCGAACTTGACATGGATGAGGATTTTATGTGCTTATATGTTTATATGCTAGAACTAGGATTTTCTTTTCTATTGGCATATAGAATAGGCACACACGCACACATACATCGCATCCGCATGACATATGAGCCATTCATAAGAATTTCACCAAGCATTTTCAAAAAATAAAGTTGTTTGAAAATTGATTAAAAATAAAAATGGTTGTAGGCAAGATAGCTTTGGACACCAGGGCAGTTTGGGTCAGGGATTCGAGTGCAAGGTTAGTACGAAGAGAGCCAGAGATAGAAATAGAAATGTATCACGAACAACATGCTGCAGAAATAGCACAATTGAAAGAGAGAATGGACCAAATGATGACCATGTTGGAAGCATTAACCCGTCAAAGGCCCGTCATTGACCCACCGATGTTCGACCCTCCTCCTGTTCGGAATATGGAAGATGATTGGTTTGAAGATCCGGAACCGCCAAGAGTTGACATACCTAGGGCAGAGAGAGAGAAAATTGAGAAAGCTGAGAAAGAGCGTATCGAGATGAAGGAGAAGTGGAAAAGCTAGAGAAAGTTGTCCGCAAGTCTAATGGGGTTGATAGCTACCTGCTAGAGTTAGAGGGTTTGTTTGAGGGAACTCAAGAAAAATTGCCAGCTGGTTTCAAGATGCCCGAGATCGATAAGTTTGACGGTTCTGGCAACCCCAGAAACCACGTGAGGATGTGCATTGGGGCCTTTCAGCCAAGTGATCTGAATCCTGCCATGATGGCCATGCTATTTCAACAAACTTTGACTGGGGCAGCTTTATCTTGGTACTTCACATTAGAGCCAAGCAAGAGTCGCATATGGGAGGAAGTGGTGAAAGCCTTTGTCACCCAATATGAATACAACCAAGAGCTCGATGTAACTGTGAGGGATCTGGAAACAACCATACAAGAGAACAGAGAGTCATTTGCTGAATTCCTGACGCGATGGAGGGGGAAAGCTGCAAAAATGACCCAACGGCCATCAGAGAAGGAACAGATCCGGATTGTAATCAAAAATTTCCAGAGCATCTATCAGGAGAAACTCATGTACCAGTGCATTCATACCTTTGCAGAATTATTTGAAATTGGAACCAGGATCGAGGACGCAATCAAGGATGGAAGGATTAAGAAGGAGGAACCTCAGGGGAACCGCTCTAGAAGACCATTTTATGGGGTGAACACGGGAAACCAGGTAGCGACTGATGTCAATGTTTTGAGCAAGGATGGTGCGCCAAGAACAAGGTTGGGGGGACAACCACGCCAGTTCACTGATTTAGGAATCTCATTGACCACCACTCTCAAGCGATTGATGGAAAAAGGATATCTAAAGCCGCTAGATCCAAAACCAATGCCTGATCCACTTCCACCGGGCTTCAATACAAGCCTCTATTGTGAGTTTAACCAAGCTCATGGCCATACGACTGACCGATGTATGAGGTTAAGGCATGAAGTACAAGATTTGATCGATAATAAGACCATTTCCCCTCCACCTGCAACTCGACCGCATGTGACTCGGAACCCGCTCCCCAATCATCATGCTGTACCACCACCACGGAACATCAATCTCTTAGATGTTGGGAAGGAAATCTTCGACCCATCTATGTTGATCGTACCGGTAGGACAAGCTGCCAAAGCTTATGAATTCCCAGAAGATCAAAGGATATGCCTTATAGTAGTCGAGGAAGAGGATTAGCTGATAGGAGGAGAAGAAGAACAAGCATTTGAGGAAGATATGGACAATGAAATCATCCAAATCAATTGGTGGGATCCAAACAATCCTACTGATAACTCCGTCTGGGAGGAGGAGGTTTACAGTGATACAGATGGTCTGTGGTCCGAAGGAGAAGAAGAAGGAAATGCTGAAGAAGTGGTCAACCATACCAAGCTGTTAGATGGGAATGACTTGAAGAAAGGGAAAGGGAAGGATCTTGAAGACGGAAGTCAGGCATTGCATACACACTTCATCAAGAAAGGAGGAGATTTTCCCTGCTACGGCTCTCCAGAGCCATGGGTGGACTACAAGGATAAGTACTCTTTCTTACATGAATACACTGGCTATGAAGATACATACCTGCAAGAGCTCACAGAACCTATGTCTGTCCAAGATTGGATTTATGCACTGGATGGTCTGGCTATGAGGAACCTTTTTGATGAAGAAGGCAATAAGACCGAGGAGAGCGGTCCAAAGAAGATCATAGAAGTGAAGATTGGGAAAGAACAGATGGAAGAAATACTGAAAGAAGAGGTCAAGGGAAATAAAGCAAGGAGAGAGAAGCCGGAAAATGGAGGAGAGATAGAACCAGGGAATTTGCCAAAATATCCTTAAGTCTAGTGATAGGATTCCCCTACCCCGGAAGTCTGTAATGGCCAGTATGAGCCAAACCTTTTAAATTTTCTGTTATCAATGAAAGTGATTGATTCTACTTAGTTGATTCCGCTTAATGATTTTTTTAATAACTGTGCAAAAAAGAGCAAATGAACCTGCATGCAAAATCATTGAGGAAACCTTGGCATTTGACTTAGAAAATGAAGAAGATTCTCAAAGTGATTCTTTCCATATTTCACTCAATAAAGATAAAAGCATAAAATTGATCTCATTGCTAAAAGAATACAAGGATGCCTTGCATGGTCCTATGATGATGTGCCAGAATGAATTCAGAAATTATCCCACATCACCCCCTTTTATACCAAACCTAAAAGGTGAGCTCACAGTCCAAAGCCATGAACTTGTTCCTTAATGGTAGCTAGATATCTTAAATGAACTTCTTCTTCTTAAAAAGAGAAAGAAAGAAAAAGAAAAAAAAAAGAGAGAGCTCGCTAGGATGAAAACCCGAAAGGGCGCCTAGGCAAAAGTTAGGGCAAAATAAGATGCGTGTTGATTTCAAAATCCGAATCCTAGCCAGTCAAAATCATGAAGAGAATAAGAGATAGTGAGAAAAAAAAAAGAAAGAAAAAGAAAAAGAAAAACTAGAGAATAAATAAGATTGAGAATTCTTGAGTACTTCAAAATACATGAATTATCCTAAGAAAAGAAATTGGAAATGAAAAGAAAGATTTGAAAGTATCAATTAAATTTTTGTGAGAAACTCAATGGATAAGTGATAAGTGGACCTAAGACAATGCAGAAATATCTTTGAAAAAGATAAGGAGTAATTTGGAGGGCTGGTATTACTATGTGAGTATGACAGAGTATGAGTAAAACATGATGTATTATGAGAGTTGTAAAGATTGACTGGCTAGTGATAAGGTGAAAAGAATCAACCGCCACAAAACAAAAAAGGGGAAAGAAGAAAAGAAAAGAAAAAAGGAAGAAAAGAGGAAAAGAAAAAAAATGCATAAGAAGGAGAAGTAGTTCATCATCTTGTTCGAAAGCTGCCACAAGGAATATGTTTCAGAAAATCAGCCCAGAAAGGGCACCCGTTGAACCTAAATGAAAACATGGCTCGAAAAGCCCACCAATTCTTGAAGCCTTATTCTTTCAAGACCTCCAGAGTAGATGAACTACGTTTTGACCTGATTCCCATTCGGGGATACGTAGGCAGCCTGCAAGGTTCGGTCACAACTACACACACAGTCAATCATTGCACTTCTTTCAGGCCTCGATCGAACTACTATAGGACCTGATGCCCATTCGGGGATAAGTAGGCGGGTCTCCCAAGGCCCTCGGTCCAAAGAAGAAACCCAACCAATTCATGAAATTACCTTGAAAACTAGGGGCAAACTATCATTTTCCCAGAGGCCGCGTCAACTCCCTCAAACCAGGGGCAAACTTCGTTTGCCTAGCATTCCCAAGCCCCCTGTCAAACTAGGGGCAAACTGTCGTTTGCCAAATAAAATATCTCTATGTTTACTGGCTTTCAAGGACCAAGCTTAGGCATCCTAAGAATTCTTGAAGTAAAAAGTTGAAGTTTTCATGCATAAATCTAAAATTGATTTAAGATGGAAAGAAACATGAAAAGAAGAATTCTTCATTATCAAAAAGTCAATCGTAAAGGAAGATACAATGAAAGAATATTATGGGATAACAATTTTTTCTAAAGTTGATCAAAGAAGCGCAAAGAAAAGAAAGCAGAATTGGTCACAAATTTGAAAATGTGTGTATCTCAACTCAGTTTGAGTCTACCTTCTTGAAATCCAAAAGATATATTCCGCAGAGGGGTCAACAAGAATTGAAGATTCCAAAAGAAGGGTAATAGCAGGGAGGTCAGGGAGTCAGATTCTGCTCCGCTAAGGAAATCAAATAGAGGTCGAGTAATATCTTCAGAGAGAGCAAAATCAAGTGAATACCCTCAGCAGATCAGGCTCCAAGCCGTACAAGCTAATCATCGGATGAACCAGAAAGCCTTTGGATTTGTCTATAATCAAAAAGGAAATCAGTAAATAGAAAAGTGGGGTTGTTGTGGAGAACTGGCTCATACTTCTTCCTCTTCGTGCCCGAATCGCCCAAACTGCTGTCCATAGCAAGCAATCCATCAAAAAGAATATTTTGAAAAAAAAAAAGAAGAAAAAAAATGATAAAGAAATAAGAAGCATATAAACATCTCTTCAGCTAGAATAGCCCCAAAGCAAAACTTTTGAGGCTGTACCGTCACCGATCAAATTCTCGGTCTTGGTATAAGTCGTCTATCGCAGCCTATGAGTCACCGATCAAATCCTCGGTCTTGGTATAAGTCGTCTATCGCATCCTATGAGTTACCGATCAAATTCTCGGTCTTGGTATAAGTCGTCTATCGCATCCTATGAGTCACCGATTAAATCCTCGGTCTTGGTATAAGTCGTCTATCGCATCCTATGAGTTACCGATCAAATCCTCGGTCTTGGTATAAGTCGTCTATCGCATTCTATGAGTCGCCGATCAAATCCTCGGTCTTGGTATAAGTCATCTATCGCATCCCATGAGTTACCAATCAAATCCTCGGTCTTGGTATAAGTCGTCTATCGCATCCTATGAGTTACCGATCAAATTATCGGTCTTGGTATAAGTTGTCTATCGCATCCTATGAGTTACCAATCAAATCATCGGTCTTGGTATAAGTCGTCTATCGCAGCCTTTGAAGTCATCGATCAAATCTTCGATCTTGGTATAAGTCGTCTATCGCAGCCTTTGAAGTCACCGATCAAATCTTCGATCTTGGCATAAGTCATCTACTGCAGCCTGGGGTTACCGATCAAAACAAAAAGGGAAGGGATAAAAACAAATTTAGAAATGCCGAAAATAAGTCGTCGAGTCTGCGCGACTCCAGGTCTTCAAAAAATAAAATGAATTTTTAAGAAAATGAATTTTTGATCTTTGAAAAATAGAAATGAATTTTCGAGTCCGCGCGACTCCCAATCTTTGAAAAATAGAAATGAATTTTTGAGTCCGCGCGACTCCCAATCTTTGAAAAGTAGAAATGAATTTTTGAGTCCGCGTGACTCCCAATCTTTGAAAAGTAGAAATGAATTTTCGAATCCGCGCGACTCCCAATCTTTGAAAAATAGAAATGAATTTTCGAGTCCGCGCGACTCCCAATCTTTGAAAAGTAGAAATGAATTTTCGAGTCCGCGCGACTCCCAATCTTTGAAAAGTAGAAATGAACTTTCGAGTCCGCGCGACTCCCAATCTTTGAAAAGTAGAAATGAATTTTCGAGTCTGCGCGACTCCCGATCTTTGAAAAGTAGAAATGAATTTTCGAGTCTGCGCGACTCCCGATAGAAAATGAACAGTTTAAGTCCGCGTGACTGTTCTGAAAAGGAAAAGAAAAATAAAAATTACCCTTGCAATATCGAGCGAATTTGGGGTCATTGAATCTGGAGCGATTCTGACTTTCCTGCTCTCTGGGGTCATTGAATCTGGAGCGATTCTGACTTTCCTGCTCTCTGGGGTCATTGAATCTGGAGCGATTCTGACTTTTCTGCTATTTGGAGTCATTGAATCTGGAGCGATTCTGACTTTTCTGCTATCTGGGGTCATCGAATCTGGAGCGATTCTGACTTTTCTGCTATCTGGGGTCATTGAATCTGGAGCGATTCTGACCTTTCTACAAAATATCTCATTTTCGGAAGACACCGGAGTATAAGGCGCAAAGCGCATCTCAGTCTTTCAACACGCTTCATGATTCGGTACCGGAGTATAAGACGCGAAGCGCATCTCAGCCAATCGTTATTCTCATAAAAAAAATGGCAGTCACGACTTTCCCAGGATAAGACGTCATCAGCATAGAAGGATTTCAAGACAAAGGTACGTTTTGCTAACTCTAAGGAGTAGCCTTGTCCTAAGAGCATAAATTTGCTTGAGCACATGCATCACAATAGGATAGGTGCATTCATCTGTGTGACTACCTGCGTTTGTGTATTGTTGTCCCTTGCTCGAACTACGTCTTGGTCTGATTCCCGATGGGATACGTAGGCAGCTCACCTTTGAGTACGACCAGCACTTGGCTATCTGTGCACCCGATTTTACAACGCACTTTTGTTTTTACTTGGATTCGACTGTTTGGTCAAAGGCTTGTCTTTCACACAGGCTTTGACATTCACTTGTGATACGCGTTGCTTCACAAGCTCTGTCAAAGAGGGGCAAACTGTAGACACCCCAATTTTGACCAAACGTCAAATCTAGGGATTGGTTACATCTCAAAAGACCGATGATGACAATGGCCGGTGACATTCGAAGATTTTCCAGAAAATTCAAAATCTTCAATTGATTCTTCAAGACAAATTTCAAAATTAAAAATAGAAAATATAAAAAGGAGAAAAAAGAGAGAGAGTTTGGGTATTCGGGAGAAACCCGAACATTGAAGAACACATGAGAAAATCAGTTTGAGAATTTGCTCAATATATATATATAAAAGAAGAGTTTTGAAAAGAAATATAAAATAAAAATGATGAAAAAGGAATTTTAAAATAAAGAGGAATTTTTGAAAAAGAAAATGAAGAAAAGAAAAGGAAAAAGAGAGGAGGAATAATACATTTAGAGCATATATTATGGATGTATTCTTAATGGAATATATTACAAATACAAGTATTTTAACATAATTCGTCAATAATTAAGCTTATGTTAATATATATGTTGAAAATTAAAAAGTAGGGCAAAATTCAGTTAGCCCCGGCACCCGAAAAACCCGGCGGCACTCACTGAGTGCCGCCCAGCACTCAGTGAATGCCGCCCGGCACTCAGCGAGTGCCGCCCGACACTCAGCGAATGCCGCAGGGAGCCGTCGAGTGCCGCTGGCTGTAACAGACTGCTTTTCTCACATGTTCTAGAAGAAATCTTTGCACATGGGTCTCCACCCGAATTTACCCATTTATCCTTGAGATAATGGCCTATATAAACATACTTTCATCTTCATTAAGAGGACTTGAACTTTTGAATCAATATACAAACATATACAAGAGATATACTTGAGTTTAGAGAGAGAATTATATAGAGAATTGAGAAGAAGAGAAGAATTTCTTGAAGAATTTGAAGAGTTTTAAGAAGAATTTGAAGATCTTGGAAGAACTTCATAAGAAATTGAAGAATTCTTTGAGGTCATAGAGGTAACCTCTTAATCCTTGGTAGAGTTAGGCTAATTCAATCACAAGTTCTTAGATCTAGGAACTCTTCACATTTTCAAAACCTCTCTTCTTACCCCATTTCATCACACACCACTTAGAACTTGTGATTGAATCTCATAATATTTCATTGATTTGGATTTAATTGATGCCTTGGATTTAAGATAAATTCAATTTTGAAGAGTTTGTATTCCTAGTGTCTCCAAATAAACTTTGATTTCTTATTTCTATTATTTCTCATAAGGCTCATGAGATTTTACATATCTTAGTGAGCCTCTTTGAGTTTTGATTCCTTAGTTTTCTATGATCTTATGATCCATATGGAGATTAAAATGAATCATAGTCCTAATCTACACATAATTGGTGAGATTCAAGTCTTAACCCATGACTTGGACCTCCTCATTAAGAATCTTATAGAATTCTTACTATATTTCAATGAGATTTGAGTAGATTTAAACTTCATTTAGTCTCCAATGACCATCAAATGGTAGGAGAAATACTTTAGTTTGAGTCTATCTCTATGGCTTAGACTAATCTCTTCCTTGGGTTTTGAGAAGTTCTTCATACTTTATCCAAAACTTACATGTATGTGTGTCTTTAGCCTCCCATGACCATCAAGTGGTAGGAGTAATGATTTGAACTCAAGTTTTGATTCATGAGTTTGAGTTCATTGTTTGGGATTTTGTGAGATTCATTTCATACTTCATCAAAAGTCCATAAGTCTAAAGATGCCCTTAGTCTTCAATGACCATTAAATGGTAGAAGAAGTGATTTGGTTTAAGCCCAACATTATGATTTAATAGTTGAGGTCAACCAACAAAGTTGAACTAGCAAAATGAAAACAGTGGGTTCACAAACTGTTTTCGATCAAAGATTTTTAGTTCAAAATCTAACCGTTGAAATCAAGTGAAACCAACGGGAAAGTGTTAATAACACAATGTTCTACCGCTGTGATTTTTGTTTTAAGGTAATTTCATGTTTAAAATGGTTTGGTCATGAGTTTTGTGAAGTAACAACAATCTGCCCAGAATTTCAGCACAACAACACTCTTTTGGAATAAATAAATCGGGATTTTAACAAAGTGTTTGTGACCTTTAATAATTTTTTCTAAGAACCTCAATGTGCTAGGAAGGTTCCCTAAAAAGAATGAAGCAATTCAGATTCGTTTGCTAGTTTTAAAAAATCATACCAGAGATCTCTGGACAGAGAGTTGTAAAATCCTGAGTGAGGTCTAGTATATTCCGTATTCCCGGAGATCTAACCATTGAAACCTCGATTTTCTTTTTGGGTTAGAGACTAGACTCACAGAGGCATAACATATCCAAAAATCATTAAGATCCAACCGTTAGAAGTATTTTATTTCTATTTTGTAAGATTTGGTCTGCTCTCTGTAATTCATAAAAAACTGCTACTGTTTTTGTCTAATCTTGTTTATTTCAACTCAAATGGTTCCCTAATGTCTTGGGACCCAAATCATGTTTTAAATAATGATAATTTAGCTTAAATCCAGAGACTAAGTGATCCAAATTAATGAATAAATTCATATCTCATTCTTGTTCATATTCATGCATTCATTCATATATGTTAATATTCATAAGTAGGACTTATCTCTTGTCTAAGTTGTATCTAAATTGAACATGACTTAGGATTAATGATTTTTGATATTATACCTTGACTAAGGCATGTGTACTAACCTTTATTTTGTAGCGCATTTGCGGTACGATTTCTCAACTCTTCTCTAGTTTAATTATATTATTTGATTTATATTGATTTTCGATTCCATGTACGACACCTTAGCCTAGGTTTTGCCTTATGTGTATATATGTGTTAGAGACCTTTTCTTAGATTTATTTTGTTCTTGCATGCATTGCACGTTTAATATTCGCGGCTGGATCCCGGGTGAGTTCTCTAGTTCCTTACTTGCACATCATGATGTTTGCTAGTTGAATTATGTGACTTATGAATGATATTTTACCGTTAGCAATTTTACACCATTTCCAACATGCTTGTGTAATGTATATGTACATATGTATTAATTGAGGGCATGCTTAGATTATTAATTTGATTAAAGAGGATGTTGAGTAGAGGCCTATCGCGAGATAGAATGAAAGGGGGTGTTTTACACTACAACAAAAAACCCTTATTATGACTTTAAAAAAGAGTCATAAATGTATATTTATGACTCTTTTTTAAGTTTTTAAAATAAGTCATAACATTGCAGTCATAAATAAGTTCGAGTTTGTTAAAAAAGTCATAAATAATTATTACTTTTACAACAGTTCTAAAAAAATAGTCATAAAAAATGAGTGCTTTCAAATTGTTTATGACTATTTTTTAATTGATACAGGCATAAATAATCTTCAAAAAAAGTCATAAATAGCCTTTTAAAAAAGTCATAAATAAACTTTAAAAAAGTCATAAATAGCCTTTTAAAAAAGTCACAAATAATCTTCAAAAAAGTCATAAATAACCCTTTAAAAAGTCGTAAATAATCTTCAAATTAGTCATAAATAACCATTTAAAAAGTCATAAACAATCTTAAAAAAAGTCATAAATAACCTTTAAATAGTCATAAGTAATATTTAAAATAGTCATAAATAATTTCAAAAAGTCATAAATAATCTTTTTATAGTCATAAATAATCTTCAAAACAGTCATAAATAACATTTTAAAAGTCATAAATAATGACACTATTTATGACTTTAGTAGAACTATTGCTAATTTATGATTGTTTTTTATGAAACAGTCATATATAATATAAAACACATTTAAAGAAAAAAATTTTTTTGTTGATAATCCAACAATCAAGATTACACAATTCAAATACATCATCAAAACATGCAGTTACAAATCAACTCAAGAACCATATTCATATATTATCTTCCTTCCAACCAAAAATTTTCAATAATCAATCTAATAATTAGTTATGTACAAGAAAAATGTAACAGTAACCACTAAGTATGTATTAAACCAACAAACCAATAATGTATATGTAACATTGTTAAAAAAATATATATATAAATAAATAAAAACAAGATTAGTGTCTATTTAAACTCTTCAATCTCCGCTAGTACATCAACTTATTTGCAATATTTGTTCCATGTAGTCTAACTGTGTAACACTGAAACAAAAATGAAATCAATGTATTAGATTCTATATAACGAGTATATAATTTTCTTAAATTGTAAAAATATAGATTACCTGGAAAAAGGAAAAAATGTTGAAATTTTCAATACTTAAATGTATTCTTGAATGAACTCAATGAACTCAAGTTGAAGTACATTTAGTTCGTGGTTTTCATATTTCACATTTTGAGACAACTCTTTCATCTGAAAAAGTTCAGGAAAGAATGAGATGTTAAGGATGTATTCCCTCCCCACAACACCACCACCACCACCTCCAACACATATGAAAAAAAAAATTCCACAATTTATGAATCAAAGTAAAACAAGAAGAAGAGAAATTTGGCGACACATTTACAAAGAATACTATGATAATACCTTTATCTTGATAGATTTGGATGGATTCCCATTATCACTTTCATGAAAAGTAACATATAGTATCCACATTCATAATTTCCTGGTTGCTTTGGTCCCTATGAATAAATGTATACCAAATATTAGACAAACAATAAATTACTGCAATCACAAGTCATGGTAAAACTAACTTATCTTGGAATGAATGTTGACCTAGAATTTCTAAAACTTTCGACAGAGTCTCTTCTATAAATAGAACCTCCCAAAAATTTCAAACAATGAAAACATACCCAGCAACAATTGAATAACCGCAACATACATTATATCAATACATTAACCATAACATACTAAGTATAATTTAAACAGCTACCATTATATCTACCATGTTTTTATTCAGATTTAATTACCTTTACGAATTGCCAAATTGGTTTTGGCCTTCTTTTCCCTTTGAAATTTAAAGCCTTGAGTCCACTTCAAGACAATATTAAAAGTTAAAATTAGATAATAAAACGTCACTTCAAGACAATATTCTCACGCACAACGATTACAACACGGAAAATTATTAGAAAATTCGATGACTAAGCGTCCACAACTTTCTACGATGCAACCACAATAAGAGGTAATTAATTATAATTCAACTTCTAAACACAAGAATAAAACACCACAAAGTATTTTATTTTATTACACCTTATGTTCACCACCTCGGTCATCCATCCATGGTCCAGCCTACACATATATCTCATGTGTCTCCTAACGTAATACTAACTCCCACTCCGGTCCCAACTCCCATGGGGTATCATTGGGATTTGAGTATACACCGAAAGGTTAGTCCATACGTTCTTTACGTCAATAAAACAATGTCTAGATACACATGAAATAGACCAACAAGCCGGGCATAAGGCTTAAAATAATGAAGAGACGGGTCATCCACGTAGTCGCCGTCTAATCACACAAGGACGGGTCATCCACGAAGTCGTCGCCTAAAATCATAAGGAGCAGTGGTGAACTCTAAGGATTTTCTATCGTTCATACATCCACGTTTTTCACAAAACTGTACTTCATAAGAGATTCATATATCTCAACTCAAATTTCCGTTAAAATTATATTAACAGCTACATGTTCACACAGATTCATAACCCACACAAAATCACACAGTCATAATTTCACAAAGCTCAACTATACATGAGAACTCATATCTTTCTATGTACAAATAAATTAATTTATATTAACGAACACGAAATCACACAAAAATATGATATAGCAAATACGCTTATTTTAACATTCATAAAACTGCTACTGTAATATGAATTTTCTGCCCAAACGGTGCAGAATTGGGAAAAATACTATTAGACGAAAGTTGTCCAGAATTGCGTTTCCTACAGGCTCATGCGGACAGAATCACGAAAACTGTAACGCATGATTTATTAGGAATTTTCTACTAAAATCTGATACGTGAAAATCCCAAATCCGAAAATTGAATAATTGCTCAAATGTATATCCAAGGCTCATCTATAAATCTCAAATCATAACTTCAATCATTTTAAATAAAAACATAAATCTCATAATCTATAACCATACTAATTTAATAATCTATCCATTTAAATTTCAATCAAACGAGATTGAAAGAAAATAACAAGTTAACTCACCAATTTAGGACTTCAATGTTGATGAAGATTCGCAAAACAATATTTGAGGTTCCTCTTTTCTTCTCTTATTATCTTCTTCTTCTTCTTCTTCTTCTTTTTCTTCTTCTTCTTCTCTCTCTCTCTCTCTCTCTCTCTCTCTCTCTCTCTCTCTTGACTGCTCTATTTTTCTCATGTCTCTCTTTTCTTTTCTTTTCTTTTTGTTATCAAAACCCTAGGAGGTATATTATGTATGTATATATGATACACCTACATATATTACAACACAAACACACAAAATGCTAAAAATCCCGTTTTTTGTCTAGGGGCCTCACAAAAAGGCTTTATATGGGCCCAAAATACATTCTAAAGTTCTAAAATGAGTGACCCAATGGGTGTACATAACCCGGGTACTTAATTTAAATGTTAAAAACACAAATTAACACATTCACGGGCCTATAATCACTACAAAAAATAAACACATCAATTCTTCAATGACTTGTTCAACGTAAGTTTTTACAACTTAACTCCACCACTTAGCTCTATAAAATTTCACACAATAATTAATGAATAAAATAAATACACACATATAAATAAATAACCATGGTTGTATACACAAAAATTTAGGTTGTCTCATTATTTTGTTTTTTTAAATGAATATTTATATAAAGAAAATACATGGTGTTACATGTATACCAAGTGAAATTTCATTTAAAATTTTTATACAGCGCACATTTCCCTAATCAAGAATCTTAACTTTAAAAATCTTAACATATTGTCTTTTTCACTATTTTTCCCAAAAAACAGTACTTTGATTTTAGAATTCAAAGAAAAAGAGTCATAAAAATAAAGAATATTTATGACTACCCAAAAATGAAGTCATAAAAGTCTTGTTATTTATGACACTTTTCTAAATACTTATTATATATGACACTTTTCACAAACATGTCATAAAAAATCTTATTTTTTATGATAATTTTTAAAAAAATGTCATAAAAAATCTAATATGATTCTTAATAAAATCTAAATTTGTGACACTAAAAGTAACTATCAAGTGTTAATAGTCCAATTTTAAAAAGTAATTTCTTAAAAACTAGTCTCTCAAAGGTCGATTTAAGTGAAATTTCACTTAATATTCATATAAAGATTTAGTGAAATTTCACATAATATTCGTGTATGCCAAGTAAAATTTCACAAAATATATTTGTACAGAGGACCTTTCCCTAATCAAGAATCTTAACTTTAAAAATCTTAGCATATTGTCTTTTTTTTCACTATTTTTCCCAAAACAGTACTTACGTTTGATTCTAGAATTCAAAGAAAAAGAGTCATAAAAATAAAGAATATTTATGACTACCCAAAAATGAAGTCATAAAAGTCTTGTTATTTATGACACTTTTCTAAATACTTATTATATATGACACTTTTCACAAACATGTCATAAAAAATCTTATTTTTTATGATAATTTTCAAAAAACTGTCATAAAAAATCTAATATGATTCTTAATAAAATCTAAATTTGTGATACTAAAAGTAACTATCAAGTGTTAATAGTCCAATTTCAAAAAGTAATTTCTTAAAAACTAGTCTCTCAAAGGTCGATTTAAGTGAAATTTCACTTAATATTCATGTAAAGATTTAGTGAAATTTCACATAATATTCGTGTATGCCAAGTAAAATTTCACAAAATATTTTTGTACAGAGGACCTTTTCCCTAATCAAGAATCTTAACTTTAAAAATCTTAGCATATTGTCTTTTTTTCACTATTTTTCCCAAAACAGTACTTACGTTTGATTCTAGAATTCAAAGAAAAAGAGTCATAAAAATAAAGAATATTTATGACTACCAAAAAATGAAGTCATAAAAGTCTTATTATTTATGACCATTTTCAAAAAACTGTCATAAAAACTCTTATTATTTATGATCATTTTCAAAAAACTGTCATAAAAACTCTTATTATTTATGACCATCTTATTATTTATGACCATTTTAAAAAAAAACTGTCATAAAAAATCTTATTATTTATGACCATTTTAAAAAAACTGTCATAAACAATCTTATTATTTATGACTAATAAAAAAAATGGTCGTAAATAAAACACCACTTACCAATCTTATGACTATATTTGCAAAAAGAGTCATATATGTTAGAAAAAAGTATTTGTTATGACTCTTTTTTTAAAATAGTCATTAGCCCAAAATAAAAAAAAGTCATAAAAAGGGTTTTTTCTTGTAGTGTTAGTCCGTCGGGCTCCTTCCCCTTTCATTCCATAATCCCCGGACCCAGTTTATCTTTGGTTTCGCAAAAGATAAGTTTGCTTTAAAATGGTTTCTTAATTTTCCTTTTAAAAATTAAGTGGCGACTCATTTGTTTTTGAATTTGGAATTTGAAAAATGTTTTAAAAACAAAAGTGGGCCCAAATGCCGGCATATCCACACTAAGCCACATGTAGACGAGGCAAACTCACGAATCGAAGTGTGGATCCACAACATTCAATTCTCTGAACTAAGACACCAGGGAATACCCAAGCATTGCAAAAACACAAGCAAACAAATGATATGCATGAAAATAAGTAAACAATGTCATCAATCAAATTTCCAGATTCAGCAACCTCTAATGAATCCAATCAAAAGTGGTCTTAAACATGAGCTGGGTTAAATCCCTTTTACAGAAAGTTAGATACATGTCTTAGGGAACTTCTCCAAAAAGTAGAACCTCTTTACCATTTTTGAAATTTGAGAAATAAAGGTTTTGGGAGGATCGGCGTCGTAACTATCTTAATGTCATCCTAGCAAGGAAATCTTATGATGCATAGCTTAAAGTAAGACAATCACGAGCGCATTAAACCTGGTGCTGTGATACCACCAAAGATCTCTATCATGCCACAGAGTTGCGATAATTAAGGGAAGTAAACTTCCTTATCGGACCTGTAGGATCATGACAGGTTGAAGATCGCATGATTGTTCAAACAATAGATAATAAAATAACTTAATAACAATAGCAGCAAAAATATTCTAAGTTCAATGGAAGCAATATCATAGTTTTGTAAGTCTACATTACACATACTCTTATTATAATAGTCCAAATCCAAAAGATATAGAAATTTAAAGGGCAAACGACCGATGACAACAACATAAACGATAGATAATAATTTCTAGCAGAAACAAAATGGCTTCGGCAACACGGATGCCTCCTCAACTAGTGAAGCCCCAACCTTCCTAGTCAACGTGCTCAGCTTCATAATATTCTCCCTGCGGATCAACCTTTCCAATACCTAGAACTACAGCAGCTGGACACAGATGCCTAAGGCAACACGCCATTAGCTAAAAGCTGAGTGAAATACTATAAACCAAACACAATATGAACATATACACCATTTAAGTTATCACTTAAAAGTTATCAAAACATTAGGCAAGTTCTCGCCCAAACCCTAACATATCGGCTACCATAATCTGACAATACTAACTTCTGTTAATGCACGACACATTACTGGTAGTACTAGCAGCTACCCACGACCACAACCACGACTAAATTGACAGTACTAGCTTCTGTCACACACGACACCCAACATATCCTATTTATTCCCAATTTGGCCTAAAATTCATTAACGACCCCAATTCGACCAATATAGAATATACCAATCCTAATTTGACCAATACATAATATACCAAGCCGAATTTAGCCAATATATAATATACTAAGCCCAATTCGGCCCTAACATGACACCAAGCCCAATCTGGCCCTAACTCCACAATACACATGAACACGACACAATTCAGACTTCTAAATCCACATAACATAACTGAAGACAAGACTGATAAGGTCATACCCTAAATGCAAATGCACATGGAACAACCAATAAGGTCATTCGAACACAGCTTATGCCTCACACGTCCGTCAACACACTTATTCATTTTAGTACCTTATTCTCGCAATTTTCACCGTTATACCGTTAATGATTCGACCCGACGCCTTTCTATTAATCGCTAAAAAATTGATCATAATAATAATCTAGCAGCAATATAGAATGATTCATATAAAGGAAAAAAATCAACTAAATCTAGTAGGATGACTCAAGCAATGTAGTACCCCAAATTTACTTTTTACTTAAGAAAATTCCTATTTAAAAACCTAAAACAATTGACTCTTCAAGAGTCTGCTGGACTCGAATGCTCAGGTTCTACAGTTTCTAGTAGTTTTGCAATTTTGCAACATAACTTTGTCTTGATACATAAAACTTTGAAAACTCTAATTAAAACATACATGCAACATATAAAACAGATTAGATATGTATATACACATAAAGTGTGTGCGTTGAAATACTCACAAAGTGATCCAAATCAAATAGATGATGAATATGTATATAATTTGAGAAGGCTAATGAAGATGATGAAGATCCTGAGCTAGAACTTCAAATACTTGAGGAAAACTTCAAGGGTTCAACAATTGAGACTTCAAGGTCTTGAGATAACACCAATAATGTAGCAAGGGTGATGAATACAAGCTTAGATGAACTTGTATGTGGAAAATTGAGGACATGCCATAGCAAAGTATACAATTCTCTCTTTATAGAACTCTCTCTAAAGTTCTCTGTCTGAAGACTCTATTTTGTAAAAGCTTCAATCGATGCCCATGATCCATATCCAAGACTACATGAGTGAGTAATGCAATTTATATCCCACAAGGCTAAATCCGGAGAGATTCTCACTAATAGAGTCGCCACTTGGTTTGAAAAAGGAAACCAAGAAAACTAAATCTAACTGTCCAATGGATAGAGAGCACCGTCCCTCCATTACCAAAGAACTCAGCTCAGGGGTTAAGGTACGAGAGATGAAGGAGCTCGATCGTGCTAAAACACCCCCTCTTTCTCCATTGTAAGATGGGCCTCTACTTAGCTTTCAAGATATTTGACTAGACATTTTGTGGACCATTTTAATTACACTAATGCAATCCTAATTCAGGTTATATACAACTAAAGAAAGAAAATCATACAAGAAAACTATACATGTACCATACAATGCATGTGCTAAATAGTAATTCGAGGACTAAACATATTACTATGTTCCCCTATGCATGCGAAAGGAATAAAATCAAATTAAATGTGAAAATCACACTCAAAATCCTAGAAAAACATGATATCTATGAACAAGTAATCATGTAAAGAATAAAAATTTGTATTTTATCTACCTATGCATGCTTCTATGTGATCCTAAGAAAGCAGTAAATAAGAGAGAATGTAGAAAATTACCCGAAATAGCATAGCATTCCCAATTATTCCTAATTAACCATGGTTTGGATAACAAGGCAATGTATATAAGATAATCGAATGAATACCCTACTATTCTAAGCATGGATAGTGTATATGCATGTCCAAACATGACTACTATGTGTAGTAGAGTGCATGTGTAACCCTAATTAGGGTGTTATCCCCAGTATGGATAACTTACTATTCTATGTGAGGATAGTGTACAAGTATATGCATGTGCATGGATACATGGATATGAACTAATTAAATTACTATGCATGGGTAAACTACTATATGAACAATCTAATTTATGGATAATAAGGTGCATTAAACTACTATACAAGGATATAAGTAAACATAGATAGCCTACTATTTGTGGATACCGGCATTTGGGCCCACTTTTAAAACATTTTTAATTTCAAATACCAAGAGTCGCCACTTAATTTTTTAAAGGAAAATTAAGAAACCATTTTAAAAGCAAACTGATCTTTTGCGAAACTAAAGATAAACTGGGTCCGGGGATTATGGAATGAGAGAGGAAGGAGCCCGACGGACTAAAACACCCCCTCTCATCCTATCTCGCAGTAGGCCTCTACTCAACATCCTTTTAATCGAATTATTAATCTAAGCATGTCCTCAACTAATACATATATACATATACATTACAAAAAGCATGTTCAAAGGGCATAAGATTGCTAATGACAAAATATCATTCATAAGTCACATAGTTCAATTAGCAAGCGATATAATATGCACAAAGGAACTAGAGAACTTATCCGGGATCCCGCTGGGAAAGTTAAACGTGTAATGCACATGAAATAGAAATCCTAAGAAAAGGGTCTCTAATCACATATATACACATAAGGAAAAATCCTAATTCTAAAGTGTCACACATGGAGTCGGAAAATCAATAAAATCAACAAATAAAATAAACTAGAGAAGGGTTGGGAATCGTACCTCAAGAGCGCTATAAAACAAAGGATTAGTCCACATGCTTTAAACAAGATATATAATATCAAATATTCATTCCTGAAAAATGTCTAGCTTAAATCTATCAAGCATGGAAAGAATTGAGCTATTTGTGGATTCCTTCTAATTAGTTGAGAACATATCACATTTATAGATATGTAAGTCTCAACTAGGAGCCAATGCAATGTCCATATAAAGGTAGCATGATCCCAACATGATTTCAAGAAACTCACAACTAGGTTCAATTAGAGACAAAACAACTTAGAGCTAGATCCTAACTACAAGTATCAATTGTACATGGATGAATGCATGGATATGTATGAGGATAAGCTATGAATTATTCACTAACTTGGATCACTTAGCCTCTGGATTTAAACTTAATTATCATTATTCAAATCATGATTTGAGTCTCAATGCAATAGGAAACCATTTAAGTTAAAATCAATGAGATTAGACAAAAACAGTGACTGTTTCTCATGAATTACAGAGAGCAGACCAGATTTTAAAAGATAGAAAAATCATACTTACAACGGTTGGATCTTAATTCTTTTTGGATATGATATGCCTCTGAGAGTCTAGTTTCTATCCCAAAAAGAAAATTGAAGATTGAACGGTTAGATCTCTGGGAATAAAGAAAAAACTTGGCATCACTCAGGAATTTTCAACTCTCTGTCCAGAGATTTTGTTTGATTTTGTTAAAATAGTAAACAAATGAGAAACACTTGAATCTTCTTAGGGTATCTTCCTGACACATTAAACTACCTAGAAAAAATTATTAGAGGCCAAGGAAGTTCAGTTAAGGTTCTGATTTATTAATTTTAAAACGGGCTTACTGTTCTGGAATTTTGGACAGAGAGTTGCTTGCTTTGAAATCATAAGACCAAACCATCTTAAACATAGAATATCATCAAAACAAAAATCATAGAGGTACTGAAATGAGTTATGAACATCCTCTAATTGGTCTCATCCCATTCCCATGGACCATGATTTTATGAAAAATCTTTGATCATAGGAGGTTCATGGATTCACTGCACCATTAATGAATTAGTGTTCATATTTTGAAACCAACTTGATCCATGATTCTAGAGAGGACTAGGATCAAGTATGATTATGATTGTTAGAATAAGTAATGAAATATGAAGAGATTCATAGATTTAGCCTTAATGGATTTCTATCATAGATCTCATAGTTGGAGACCTAGCAAGAGAATCCTAAGGTCCTACTTATTTTTATGAATTTTTGAATGTAAACTATAAAAATCTACATCTAATTCCTCTCTCAAACATATGATCCTTGAGGAATGTAGAGTCAAGATATCCTATTCCCCTCTCAAATTAATGATCCTTGGAGACTAACTGAGACCCAAATCTACTCAAATCTCTATAGAATATAGTATAAATTCCATAGGATTCTTAGTAAGGAGATCCAAGTCATGAGTTAAGACTTGAATCCCACCAACTATGTGTAGATATGAACATGATCCATCTTAATCTCCATATGAATCATAAAATCATAGGAAACTAAAGGATCAAACTCAAAGGAACTCAAAGGAACATATAAAATCTTATGAATCTTAAAAGGAAAATAGAAATTTAAAAATCAAGGTTCACTTAAGAAAATTCAAGAGAGCAAATTCTTCAAAACCAACTAATACTTTTAAACCCAAGGATTATTTAGATCCAAGCTAATGAACTATCATGAGATTCAATCACAAATTCTATGTGGTGTGTGATGAAATAAGGTAGGAAGAGAGGTTTTGAAAATGTGTAAAGATCCTAGATCTATGAATTTGTGATTGAATTATGTGAATAAGTGTAGGAATAAGGATTTAACCTCTAGATCTTCTCAGGATTTGGTTGATTTGGAGAGATCCAAGTCTTACAAGCAATGCTCTTCTTCTTCTTCCTTAAAGCTTTAAGGTTCTTCAATGGAAATTTGAGGAATTGGGTAAATTGGGTAGGATTTCTATGGGGTTTTTGGGTTTCTCTCTCTATATTTCTTTAAGAGCAAACTTCATCTTCTAAATTTAGCATCTCTCTCTAAGATTCAAGTCTTCCTCTCAAGATTCAAGTCTACCACCTCTCCAATTGAGAGAAAATGGGGTTTTTATAGACTTTCATTATCTTAGGGGCTAAGATAAGGGTAGATAGGTCAATTAGGGATGGTGGGAGCATGGCTTGCATGACCTAGGAGTAGTAAACACGTAAACAAAAAAGGGCATCGTTTGGTGCATTCATTTGATCAAAGATTAAAAAGGATTTTTGGCTTAAAAATGCAAACCAGCCCAGGCCGGCACTCAATGAAGATGGAACGGCACTCGCTGAGTGCCGACCGGCATTCAGTGAGTGCCGCAGCGGCTTCACTGACTGTTGTTCGGGCACTCTGAGTGCCGCTGCACAGCTATTCAGCACTATTCACAGCAATTCAGCACCTTAATTTCATTTCATGTCATTTAAGTAAATGTCATTTAATTTATGTATTTACTTAAGACATTAAATGTAATTAAGAAATTACCCCCTATTTAGATTCAATAAAAATATCTAAAAAATCAAAATCCTTTAGGAAAAAAAGTCAACTCTCCCTCCGAAGGCAAAATTTTCAATTTCCTGCACAATTCTTCTTAAATACCTTTCGATTTCTCAATGTTCCTTTCATTTAAAGAATTCTTAAAAAAATCATTTCTAGTATAATGGAGACCCAATGTACAATTACCGGAACTTTTCATCTTAAAATTCGAAAAATTTTATGATTGACTCCCTTTTGACCCGTTGACTTTTCACTGGGTCAACTGTTGACTTTTTTACAGTTCATGCTGAATTTCTCTTCTTTTGAAAATGGTTTTAAGATGCTCCAAGGACAATTCTGTGTTTCTATACGTATTCAAAACTCATGGTCTATAAGGTGGCGGGTAAATGAGAACTTTGATCTTTTTAGCTGAAAAGGGCAATTTTGGATCGAGATTCTTCTTGGAAGAGAATCAGATTGCTTGTAAGAGTCTTAATTCCAACGAGACATATTCATCATTGATCTCCAGAGGTAAATCCCCCTAAGTTTAATAGTTCGGTCAAAATTGGGGTGTCTACACTATTCTAATTAATATGCATTACAATATGATTTCTACATGAGTGCCCTAAAACTAGACTCGTGGATCCAAATTAAGGTTTCATTACCCCCGGGAGTCGAATATCCATGGATTGGATACCAACTCCACAGACTCTGGCTACCTCAGCATTTAGGTAGAATTCGCCTAGGATAACTCAACTTATAATGATACTACAAACAAGGAATCAAAAATATCCTATGAACTTTAAAGATCAAAACTAATAATATTAAGCACGTGAAGAACAAAAAAGAAATCTAACCTAGAACTATGAATAAAAAGACCAAAACAATATAATAAAGTAGAAAATAAATAAAGAAGAAGAAACTTACCCCAAGAACTTCCCTCAGAATACTCCAGCAGAGCTCTGCTAGCACCAAAGACTCCAAGACTCGAATCCTAACTCTAAAACTTTAACTATTCCTAAGGACTTTCTAGGACTGCTTCGGAATCCGCCAATGGAGTTTCCTTGGGCTCTAGTCCTCAGGATTTTCAAGTGTGATGGATGGGGAGAGGAGGACTCCCTTTTATAGTTTGAGATTTGGGCTAGGTTTTTTGTGTTTAAGCAATGTGGGACAGAAATACAAGCTTTAAAGGCTTATACCTAGGGTGTTTGAGGTGTACCTAGGAGTCTTTCAAGCTTATCTCTAAGTGGAGTAAGTAAATTAGGAAATGGAATCTTTTAAATTCTATCTGAATCCTTTTAGAGTGTTTTAGAAATTAAAAATACTAATTTTCGTATTTAAAAAAGTCTCCAAAAATAAAATAAGATAGAATTTCCAATTTGGGCTTTTAATCCTGTCACTATACTTTGGGCCAATTTAAAGGTCATATCTCACTCATTTTAAGTCCAAATTGGGCTAATGACCTACGGATTTATATGCTCAAGAAACTTACTATCCATTCCAAGTGGTTTTAGGTGCAAACTCCTTATGGTTTAAGGGTTATGGTCAAAATACTAAAGTTTTGTTAAAAATGGCTACTCATAATGGTCTTTGAAGGTTATTTTGGTAAGAAAATTATTGGAGAATTATTTTGGCCAAAATAAGTTTTAGGCTATGGTTTAAAAATATTTTAGGAATTTTTAGAAAAAGATTTCTTGGGATCCCACCCCATGGCCTAGATTTTGCCTTGGGTAAGGGTATTTTGGCTTAATAAAAATATTTGGTCATTTTATGTAGAAAACATTTTATTTTTAGTTTTTGTTTCTAAGTTGATTTTCTAACGTACCTAAGTCTTTGTAGAGGTTATTCTAACGTGTCTAAGAGACCATGGTGCTTCATGAAGTTCTACTTCATATAACTTTCCCGAATCCGGTCATCGGGTTGTTTTTTAGGTGAGGTTCCTTCTATCGAATAGATGAACCAAAATAGGGTGTCTACAGTTTGCTCTTCTTTGACAGAACTTTGCAAGTATCGTGCGTCATTAGGGAATGTCAAAGTATGCATGACAATATTTTAGTGAGTCCAGAAGACTTCAAGAAAAAAATCAAGGAAATCAAAACATGGAAGCAAGAACACAAAGAAAGTCTCGAAAATCAAGTGGTCGCGCTCAAAGGAGCTGGCTACGTATTCCTTTGCAAGACATCATACCAACCGTAATTCAATGAGCACATCACATGCAAGCAATAATTCAAGTAAACACAATGAATGATATGAAAACTTAAACTAATGCTAACATGCGACATACTCGGGGTCTTGTAAAAGATGTCCTTATCGTAGACGATGCAACCTTGGGGTGTCCTAAGAGTGGACGATGCGACACAGGTGGTCCTTATCACGGATGATTCATCAGGGTGTAACTCAACTAGAGGGCTTTTCATAGTAGAGCCTCGAGAGGCAAACTACTTTTCAGGGAATCATAGTAGAGCCTTGAGATGCAAACTACTTTTCAGGGAATTATAGCAGAGCCTCGCAAGGAAAACTACTTTTCAGGGAATCATAGTAGAGCGTCGAGAAGCAAACTACTTTTCAGGGAATCATAGTAGAGCCTTGAGAGGCAAACTAATTTTCTAGGAATCATAGTAGAGCCTCGAGAGGAAAACTACATTTCTAGTAATCATAGTAGAGCCTTGCAAGGAAAACTGCTTCTCAAGGAATCACAGTAGAGCCTCAAGAAGTAAACTACATTTTTGGGAATCATAGCAGAGCCTCGAGAGGCAATCTACTTTTCAAGGAATCATAGTAGAGCCTCGAGAGGCAAACCACTTTTCTAGGAATCATAGTAGAACCTTGAGAGCTAAACTAATTTTTTGGGAATTATAATAGAGCCTTGAGAGGCAAAATACTTTTCAGTTAGGGAATACGATCATAGAGCCACTCAAAGCGAACTATGAGCACTATGAATGAAAAATCAATAAGAGAAGGCGAGTACGAAATCACTCTGCTGGGAAAAAGGGTACTCGCAGAGCCACTTAAGGTGAACTAGAGTACCATACACGACTTGGGATAAGATGTTCGAAAAAATCAACGTGCAAAGGGACATTTTGTTTACCAATGCAATGTAGAGCCGAAGAGACGAACTATTCTGCAAAGGGAATGCAATGGTCTATGCAATGTACAATAAACTCAAATATGAAAATGTGGTAGTTGTCCGTTCAATAATCAACACTGTGTAGAGCCTAGAAGGTGAAATACTCTCAAAGATACGCAATCATAGAGCCATTTAAGGCAAACAATGAATGCGGTGAATGTCTCAAAGATATTTGAATAGATATGCTCATGCAAATGTGAGTGATGCTCACTTAACTATCAACAACATGCAGAGTCTATAACAACCAACTACTCTTTAGAAAGCACACCGTTGAGCCATTTAAGGTGAACAATGAGTGTGGTAGATGAAACTGAAATGAGTATGTAGTAAATTCATTATGCTATACGGGGGACACCCGTTCATCTATGAAAACCATGTAGAGCTAATAAAGACGAACTACTTGTAGAGGGGAAACATTGTGGAGCCAGTAAAGGCGAACCACATATGCATTGCACGATCATTACTACATATATGAATGAATGCCCTTTAAATCATCGGGATTAAATTTATAAAAACTAATAGACGTGAACATTGCCCCTAGTATAAAAGTTCATGCTTGATGATGTAATAAATCTGTAAACATGGCTCATACTAGAAGATTGCGCAGTATGCTCATGGACTTCCTTATTTTCTTCATACTTCAAATATTCTCATTCTATTGCTCATGACACACCCATGAAGTCTACGACTCTATGACTCAAACATGTATTTAAAACTCAACCAAAGTCACTAAAAATAACCAAGTCAAATAACAATTTTCTATTTTTTGACATAGTGTCTTACTACGAGTGATGTACCTTGCGCATAATATAGATTATTCTTTTTAACTATTTGTTACTCGCCCAACTCTAGAGACGAGACTTCATGCATAAATTCAAGGATTGAAAATTTTCCTTAATCATGTTCATATTCAACTCTTTACTCTCTCCGCATTACGGCCTCAAACTTTCATTTCCAATCAAAGAGCAAAAATACGACTCAATCTAAACACATATGAAGGCATCACCTCAGAATAACATTGTCCATTGTTTATGACAAGGGACATGGACATGGCTTGCCCCTTGTGTATGACAAGGGGTTAGGCTCGACTAAACAAAATGAGCATAAGGGGATTGCCCCTTGCATATGACAAGGGGTTGGACTTGATCAGATAGAACAGGTGGTAGAGGGCCTTGCCTCTTGCATTCAAATCAATAAACGACGAGTTCTTCAAGCAATCAAACTAAATCCATGGAGTAAAGGGCTTGCCCCTTGTATGCAATTGGCATGAATTTTGGGATAAGGGCTTGCCCCTTGTCAGGAAAGCAAAGTGCACAGGCTAGTGAAATCAAAGGATACTCATTGGCCAGGGATTTATCTGTCACATAATTTTTATTTTAAAGCTCATGACTGGGGCTTGCCCCTAGTGTCAAGGCAAAGCAGGAACACAAGGTTCTAGAGGATCTTGCCCCTAGTATGAAAGGCAAATGGCTTGAGTCAACGGCTGAAATTGAACCTTTTGAGAGGTTGCTTACATATCCCTTAGTAGGAATCAGGTCAAACGTAGTTCAAAACAAGAAAAGGGCTAGAACATAGGCCCCAAAGAGTTGGTTTTAAGCACGGGTGAGGCCGAACTTTTTGAAAGGTTGCCTATGTATCCACTAGTGGGAATCAGGTCAAAGTAGTTCATTCATGGCATGAGACTTTTGATTTTAGGCATAGTGTCCTTCTATGTTCGGTGATAGCGATAAATTTCAAGATCAATCACATTTAGATTCAGATGGAATGGATTTTCTAGACAATGTAAAATCTGAGCTGACTCGCCCTGAATTCAGTGCTAAGGTAAAAAAAATTGGTGCTCAAAGCATTTAATAATTAGGTCCATCTTAGTAAGTATGAGTTCAATTATGGTATAATACCTTCACCCTCTTTTTTTTCACTCTAATTTTTGCCTAGGAGCCCTTTCGGGTTTTCATCCCAACAAGTTTTTTTCCATTGGTATTTTTCTGCTCAAACTTTTGACTAGGTGCCCTTTCAGGTTTTCAACCTAGCGAGCCTTATTTCTTTATTTTTTGTTTGTTCATCCATGCAAGTAGACTCTTCATACCCCTACGCTTATCAATGTCTACATCATCTCACCATGGTCATCTCCTAAGAATAAGGTGCATTACTTATTACTTTTTACTTTGTACTTTCCACAATGGTCAATATCCGCTTAAGGATTCCTTATTTTCTACCATTTTCTATCTTTTTGCATTCTCCTTCGCTCTTTTCTTTTCTCCTTATTATTTCTTTTCTCTTTCCCACTCAATTACTCTCCCTATTTGAAATGAATTCTACCCTTCTTTGACTCAACACACTTATCTCTTCATCTCATTGATTACTTATAGGCCATGTTTGGATGGCAGAGGGGGGATTGGACAATTAGTCTCATTTAATTGATAGTCCAGGGACTAATAATACCACCTCCTGCATGATATAACTTAGTCCCCCATATGGGGAACTATTCTTTTAAAATGGAAAATTAGTCCCTAGCAAAGTGGCCTTGCCAAAAACTGGTCCTTAATCCTACGAAACAAACGATCAAGGTCTATGAAGTTTTCCTGTAGGGATGATTTTTTTTCTTTTCTTTTCTTTTCTTTTCTTTTTTTTTCTTTTTTTCTTTTTTACTTATTTTTTTATTTTTTTAGGCAAATGCATTCTCCCACATGATCACGAACGCTTTGAATAAATTCCACTCCTTTATTTGGGCAGTAATTTTAGTCTAATTGAAAGATGTGATTGGACACAATTATGAAATAGAAAACAAATGGGTTTGGGATTCATTCTGAGTATGTCTTTTAGAGCTTAGACAAAAATCGTTTTTGGTTCTTTTGATGGAGTGATAGCTCTTGGCTTTCATTTGAAGTTTAGCAGAGAACTAGTCCATGCACATTTTAGGATCTTTCTCAATACTTGAGTCCATATATGGAATATCTTCTACAATTTCTTGGGTGATTTCTTTTTATCATCATACAATCCACACACTCGCAACTGGCACAACTATATGAACTGAAATGAAATTGCTTTTGAATGATCAGAAAGAGAAACTATTACATCACTAGACTCCCTTTTTTATTTTAAATCAAAGACTAACTTCAATATCAAATAGATACTTGACCAAGCACAAGAATTCAAGATCTAAGGACTAGACAAAACTCAACCTAAACTCAAACTCAAACAAAATCAAACTAGACTCTATAGGTGTATCATGAACAACTTATTGAAAACCCATCTTCATTAAGTGGTCCATAACATCCATGCTCAAGAGCAATTCCCAGCATCATCACTTCATTAGCATCGCATGACCAAGAATTATATTCACTAGTCTCTCCACAATTTCAAAATCATGTTCCTACCCCAAAAAATTATTGTGCCCCCTTTTATTCATTTTTTTATTCACAAGTCCCTATTCAATTTTATTCGTTCAATTCCCATCTATTTTTGTTTCGAATCATTTAATTTTCAAAATTGGAAACTCCTCTCTTTCTTCTTTTGAAATATTTTTTGCTTAGAAAAACAAATCATGGGTTCCTCCCTTTCCCTTAGTTTTTAAAATATGGAAAGGGGGGGTTGAATTTTCACATCTTGAAAGAAATTTTTTTTTCTTTGAAAACATAGAATTTAAGTATTCTTTGGAAATTCAAGACTCAAAAATTCTTTTTTTCTTTTTTCATATGATTTTTTTTTTAGAAAGGGATAATATTTTTGGTTTTCAAAACGACTTTTAAGAAATTCTATTTGATGATGCTGAAAATTGGTAAGAGTAAAGTAGAGCAGTTTAAAGAGAGAGAGTGTGTGTGAGAGACTGGTTTTTTTGTATGTGGTTCGGCCCTGTTAATGAAGGTACCTACGTCCACGGGTATGTCTGAGCACGTTCACTATACTGTAAAAGTGTCGGGGGCCTGTGGTGAACCAACAAGCCTGGAGCTACCGTAGGCCGGCCGGGCATGTAGATGAATGCTATAGAGGTGCTGTGTAGACTGAAAAGTCGGCCCCTTCAATGGGGGGTGAGAAGTCTCTTTTATAGATGTAAGAGACCTACTTCTACATGAATAAGGAAATATAATCCAATTGATATAGATTGGCATTAATTGTGGGGGTTTCCTAATTGGATTAGGAAATAGTTTGCACTTTCCATTAGTCTTCTAGCTTGAGTAGGAAACTGCCCGTAATGCTCGGGATCATGCCTGTGGGCCCGGATGAACTGTTCCCGCGGTGGGATGTGCCCGTGCGGTTTTCCCGATATGTTGGCCGGGTCGTGGATGAATCGCTTGGGATGATGAGTTTCGGGTAGACTAGACCGCTCGGGCTGATGTTTGTCCGAGGAGTTGTGCATGATTTGACCGGTGCATGGACTGGCTGCTGATTTGAACCGCTTGGTCATAGGATAAAGCCAACTTTGGGTGTATCACTATTTATTTTGAAAAGTTTTTTTTCTTTGCAAAAAGAGGTCAGAGATATTTCCATTTTTATTTCAAAAACAAATTCATGTTCAAAATAATTTTCTTGAGAATGCATTTTTAGAAGGGACTTGTGTCTATTTGAAAAACACTTTTTCTTTAATTTTCTTATATATATATATATTTGTTTGTTTATTTTTTATCATATAGCCTATTAAATTCTAATCGTATTATCGAGAATCCCTTCTCATCCCATGACCACTATAATTAGTGTCACGCTTGTTATCCCATACTTGGAATTTCACGTGTCACAAGGTTAACTATAGCCCAAGTCTAATCAGGTCGGCTAACTCTAGCAAATAGGAAGCAAACAAGTTATGACGGTACATTTTCATTTCTTATGGGGCTTATGGAGCTTTCATTTCTTCTTCCATCAATGCTTATGGACTTTCATTCATTCTTCCATCGATGAGGACGGGACGACGATCACAAATGCCGAACACACTGCCTTCCTCATTTACTAGTTATATAGGTACCTTTTCTATTCGATCAGTTAGGCCATTACAAGAGAGTATACTACTCTAGCCTTGGCACTGGATGCTAGCCAGCACTTGGTCTTGGCCACTCTTGTCTAGGAACACTTAGTAAGAGATGTGATAGATTTCATTAATTCATGCATCAACTCTGGAAGGAGCTCGATTTGGATCCTGCAGCTTTGGCTGCATTCGTAATTTCCAAAATATCGGCCAACTACCTGAGAGCTAGCTGAGGTTCCTATTTTTTCCATCCACTTTGTGGACATTCCTCTCTTGCCACTCACTTATTTGAGGAGTGTTTTAGTTTCTTTTATGAGGGATGTTCTACTCGGGCTCGTTCTTCCTATATTCCCTTTTTCTCTCTTTACTTCCAACCGTTCCTTCAACTTTTCAATAATCCTCCCAACTGGGGCCCGAGCACCCAATCCACCTACAATAAAGTGTTCTCTAGTTATTTGGTAGCTAGAGACATCATTTATAGCCCGACTATCCCCCCTAGCAAGAACAAGTGTGGGGTGGAAATTTACTTTGCAACTCTCTTCACCCATCAATTCAAGCTAACTCGGCTAGTACTTCTTTCTCCCTCTATTACTGTCAACCAAGATTGGGTAGAATGAGGCCTGCTCGTGAATGATGAGCAAATCAAGAAAATAGGGGATCGGTCCGACAAACGTAAAAAATCTTTCGTCTTCCAACTATATCATCATCGGCTAGTAATTTCTAAAGAACTCAATAAGTGGTGGGCCGATCGGTCAATCCATATATTCAAAGATGCTATAGCCGATGTGATACAATAGTTTACAACTATGTCGGCCACCACAACCAACAACACTATTGCACCTCTTGCGGCCACTCGCAAAAAACAACGAACCAAGAGGCCAACCACTAAAAAGGTCATAGCAAAAGGGCCGGATTTGGTTATGAATTGAGCCTTGAAGCACTTGGGGAACCGTAGTCTTTCTTCGAAACTGATCCATATCAACCAAGATCAGTAGTTCACATATCCATCCAAGAAGAATAAAATCACTCCATCCAACTAGGTAAAACTCTATCTTTTTTAGGCTTCGAATATTGACCAATCACTTGACTTTTAATCTGACAGCTCTTGTTTCTTTTCAATTCGTAGATTTAGAATCCGAATAAGAAGTTCTAACCACAAGCCCAATCAAGAAACCTCAATCAGTTCGGCCACGGGTTATGGTCCTTCCTCTTCAAGTTCCCACTTCAATTGAACGAGCAGCAGCTATACTCGAAGAGGTGGCAAAAAGAGGCCCGATCCCACTTCGCATCATTCGACCTCTAACCCCTTTCGAAGGGAAATAGGACGCCGATCCCACTAGTGAGCTTGTGGCCGAACAAGTAATCATCTCTTCCAATAGTGAGGACATACCAGAGGACATTCCCCCAGGCACTGGTGTAGATGCTGAAGTCGAACACACAGTCGCTCTGGACTTGGGTTGGACTGAGGTTGAGGACACAATGAGTCCCTCTAACTAAAGCATTGTGGAGGAATAGACCCAGATAACTAAAGAAGAACCTCCCTTGGCCGATCCTCCAATATCTGAAGAGAATGTCCAACCCATTTATGTTGTAAACTCTAAGAACCCGGTCGAGGCATCTATTAATCCTTAGCCAGACCTAGAAGACACACCTATTCCTCTATTAGATAACATGATTGCTACTTCCTTGACTGTAGCCCCTATTTCTCAAGTCACTCTAACCTCATCTACTTCTAACTCTGCTCGGAGAATCATCCTCCCTCACTCAATCTCAAATCTACTTCATTTGCTAGATACTAATTACTAAACCTTTGGGTACTGTGTTTATAGGTTGCTTCCCCAGATCTAAAGGCACTTTTTTCCTTTTGATGACCTTTTCACCCAGTTAGACCTTGGTGTATTCAATCTTGGCTCCTCTCTATCTTCCAGGAAGGTCTCAATACTGAAAGAGCTTTAGGAATGACTTCCATGGTGCCGAACTCTAGTTCACATGACTTCCCTTTCCCAGACAGAGGCCAAATCCCATCTTGTAGCCTGGAAGAAATCAGTGAACTTTCTTGAGTTTGCTGGGAGCAAATATGAGGTAGGTAAGGGGACTCAAAAAAAAGAAATTGCCAAGGATGCCTCACTTTAGAACAACATTGCCAAACTCAAAGCAGAATTGCAAAAGCTAGAAGCTGAGGTGTTTACCAACGATGACGCCCTGGCTCAAATTGATACATCTTTGGCTAAGCTCGATCAAGCTGTCCAGCGATGCAATGATCAACTTCTAGCCAATCTCCTTACTACTAGGGCATGGTCTCAGCAATTACGTAGAGCTCAACAAGATCGGACCGGTGCTAAAAAAATCTGGCACGATCTCAAAGAGAAGCTGAAAAGTTTTGAGTGCCTAAAGGCCAACCTTTGTTTTGTACATGGATACATGTATTTATATATATATATAACTTGCAATCAACACTTTTGTACATATGTTGTGTACAACACTTATGTATAAAGATACATTTTTGACTAATCAGACTCATAGTTTAAGAGTTATGGTCAAAATACTAAAGTCGTGTTAAAATTTGCTGCTCGTACTGGGCTTTGAAGATAATTTTGGTAAGAATATTATTTGAGAATTATTTTGGCCAAACAAGGCTTGGACTATGGTTTAAAAATATTTTAGGACTAGTTAGAGAAAGATTTCTTGGAATCCCACCCCAAGGTCCAGATTTTGGCTCGGGTAAGGGTATTTTGGCTTAATAAAAATATTTTGGTCATTTTACGTAGAAAATATTTTATTTTGGGTTTTTGTTTCTAATTTGAGTTTCTAACGTACCTAATTCTTCCTAGAGGTTATTTTAATGTGTCAAAGAGACCATGGTGCTTCCCGAAGTTCTGCTTCATATAACCAACAATTCTCGAATCTAGTCATTGAGTTTTTCTTGACGTGGGGTTCCTTTTGTCGAAAGGACGAATGAAAATAGGGTGCCTATAGGGGGAAAATATTGATCGAAGGTAGCAAGGGGGTCGTCGCAAAATGCTGGTCCTAAACCAGGTACCGCTGGTGATATATCAGTGGTGGAACACTGGTTGAAGACGTCTGTGGAAATGGTACAAGAATGTTCTTTGGCTAGCTGACTAATTTCTTTGCATCAGTTCTGTGGTAGAGGTGTGTCCAATAAAGCTTTCTGCTTTCTGGCTTTAGAAGACTCCATCGAAGCATTTTTAGGGGCAATTGCTGTGATTAGTGGTGAAGAGAGGTCGCCGGAGTTGGAGAAGGAGATGCAGAGTCGGGTTTTTTTTATAGAGATAAAGAAGAAGATGAAAATGAATTGGGAAAGTGAACAGTTTGCACAAACTCCCAACGTTATATACATTGGGAATTTAATATGGAGTGACTGGTGGGATTCTTAAGGACTACCAATCTCTACATGATGGCACGTGTCAATTTTAAAATCCAAAATGTCATATCAATCAAGGTGAGACGTTTGATATGACGTTTTGGGGGGCAATTGTTTACACCCAAAAACTACCAAAGGTTTTTTGAGGCCGAATAAGAGGAACAGAATAGGCTTAGGTTTGTTTGGTCCATGACACATTTGGTTTGTAGGCCCAAAGATTGTAATGATAGATCGAGCTCAAATAGTAAGCCATCATATGGCTCTTAGTGGTTAAGGCATGAAGTCTAACCCTGAGAGTGAAAGAGTGTCCGACATATGAAGAAGAAGGTATATGAAAGCATCAGGCACTATCTTTGGGATGGAATATTAAATACCTTATCAGAGGTAAAATCCGATTAGTCAGAGGCACGTATAGCGGCGTCATCAGGCTGAAACATTTAATACATGAAGGGAAGGATTGGCAGATTATTGATGAGGATGCAGCCCGATGACAGTGGAGGTGCAAAGCAGAACCTAAACTAAAAAGCTTGCAGATTATTCCTTATCAGTTTAGGAAATAGATATCCTAAATTTGAGGGGAGGAATCCTTTAGGAATCAACTTGATCTGTTCCAGCTGGATATGGAAGCTGAATCCCAAAAAATTCGGGATTGATTCAATCTTAAAGGTAAGGAGTTGGGTTTAGGAAGAATTCTGGGCATCCTTTTTCCTATTAGCAGAGTAATTAAAGGAATCATTACCATATCCTAATGCTATGGCCGCTATAAATAGGGAGGCTGGCCAAGTGTCCAGGACACTCTGCGTCTCTCTCGAAAACAACATACACAGCATCTAAAAAGCATTCAAAGCATTTAAACCCTGTATTTTGTGTCCTTTGCATCCATAACACTATGTTTGCTCCTTTTGTTATTTTCTGTCAAGCTTTCTTCTAGGCAATCAGAGCCTGTTCTAATCTTGTTCTTTAGTGTGTTTTTAGTTTCCAAACATATTCAGCAAAGTATCTTTTATAGGTGTTTTATTAATCGTGTTTGTGATTATTTACGTGAAAATTTTTGCACAAATCGGATTGTGTGCTTCAACACTACCATAGAATCTAGGAAACGGTACTTTCATATTTGCCCATCACAACCGTTTTATTAGAAGTTAGATCTTAAAACCTCTTACATCACTCGCTTGAGCAACTTAGGAAATTTGGTTTGCACAACTAAGCCTGTTTAGCTCTGGCACGCCCAAACCATAAACTATAGCAAACAGATGCCAAAACTATTTTAAATCAAAAAAAATTAAAAAAAAATGTCTATGTTTTTAGAATCGACTATTTTTATTGTTTGTATAGCAACAAAACATTAGTAAAGCACAAACCGTCATTACATGGCTTTGTTCAAAACTAATAAAAATCATACAATGTCATTATATCGTATTTCTGTTCAAAACTAATACAAACCACAAAATACCTATACACCATGTTCCTATTCAAAACTAATACAAACTACTCCTAATACATAGTGTATATACAACAACAAACTCCGTGTACCTAATTCCATCTCCATTGTATTCATCTCACTACCAACCAATTGGAGACAAAGAAAAAAAAGAACGGACCAATCCATGAAAGTGGAGCTTCAATTATGAAAGCATACGAGAAGTTGCTTGTCCATAGACTAATGAGAAGGATCCTAGGCAAAGATTTTATTGGGTTGTGCCCAAGATTTCTTCAACTTTGATGTCCTACAAATTCCAAAATGAAAGTAAATGAGAATGATTAATTTAGGTGAAAGACCTTTTATAAAGAAACAAAACATCAAATGAAATATGAGAACGTATAGTCCAAGTATATTTACAGTGATCAGTTGAGTTTGTCCCTGCATTTGCTACAAAAGCCTGGTAAAGGGGAGTAAAGAACCCTTAAGATCAAGTACACAAATAAAGTGGTATGACTATAACATAACCTTGATAATTTGTTGCTAAATCTAGATGGGCAATTGGCATCAAGAAGAGCTCGATATGTTGTTCCATTGCTTTCATCTGTTGTGTCTGATTTAAATAAGAATTAAAAATTATAAAGATTCAATTCACCATCAAAGAAATTGAAATAGTTGCAAATCAGAGTTGTGTATACATACTATTAACGCTTTTATTGTCATGCCCTCGAGCAGCAAAAATAGAGAAAAACAATCTTTTTTGGGTCCGTAGGCCCTGACTAGCAAAGTCACTGAATTATCCACACTACTCAATTCTAAACAATGAATGATGAGGGATCCATGGAAAACAAAACAACATCTAGTCTATAATAATATTGAATTAATAAGCTATTACAACGTCTGGAAATGGAAATAAACATAAGGTCTTAGGGCAACAAATGCCCTATTATAAAATATAATAATTATAACACCTGTAATTTCTATTATCAATACTGTAACTTTCGGATCTGTATTATCGATATTTCCTATATGTATAATGATATTTTGAGAAATGCTTGACATTCCATGTGAGTACATGCATTGCATAATATAGACCCTTTGTTCAAAACAAGCCTTCTTCATTTTGCAAACCCAAGCTCTCGAGTCCTTCCCAAGTGCTCAAGGCACGAGTGCTCGAGCTCACCACGAGCTCTCGAGCCATAAAATTTGTAAAAAGACTATTTTGGCCCTAGGCTTTGAAAATCTATAAATACCATACCCTCTGTGCATTTTACTCGGGTTGGATAAAAAGCCCCATGGAATCCAAATACGAGTAATCCAAATCGATCGAAATGGATCGGATAAAGGCTAATGAAGGGTGGTGAACCTCACTTGTGATTATTGATATGAGATTTGTAATGGGATCAATCAAGTGGGCTTGGTCTTTCTAGGCCCTATGCTTAGTTCGGGTACCCACAAACCCAGTAGCCAATGAACCCTTTCTCCAACTTCCATCATACTGGGATAAAGTCTAGACTACCACCCATTCGATCTGGGGCTAGCCTGCACCTGTAGCTACACTGGACTGGGACAAGTAGTTGACCCAAGTTTTGGCCTTTAAGGCCAAACTTTGGAAACAAACGGGCATCTATGATACCATCATGCTCAGTCGGTCCAAGATCAAAATGGACTAACCCCTTCTCTTTTCTACCCTTCTTTTCTGGTCACAATCCTGCAGCGATTTACCTTCCATTGCAGGCTAATGGGGCCAACAATTAAAGATGTTAGCTACATACTCAGGTTGCACCCCCATGGACAAGAGATCAGATCCGGTCTATATATAGGAATGGATAGCTTCTCATATCCTTAGAGTGAATCTATAAAGGATGAAGTCGTTTCCTACAAGCCCATCAATGCGTATGGGGCTTTCATTTCTTCTTCTATCGGTGAGGATGGGACGGCGATCACAGATGCCGAACACACTGCCTTCCTCATTTATTAGTTAAACATGTACCTTTTCTGTTCGACCAACCAGGCCATTACCAGAGAGTATACTACTCTATCCTTGGCACTGGATGCTAGTTAGCACTTGGTCTTGGCCACTCTAGTCTGGGCACACCTAGTCAAAGGTGTGATAGATTTCATTAATTCATGCATCAACTCTAGAGGGAGCCCGATTTGGATCCTGTAGCTTTGGCTACATTTTGTATTTTTTATAACATCGGCCAACTACCCGAGAACTAGCCGAGCTTCCTATTTTTTCCATCCATTTTATGGACATTCCTCTTGCCACTCTCTCATTTGAGGAGTGTTTTACTTTCTTTTATAAGGGATGCTCCACTCGGGCTCTTTCTTCCTATATTCCCTTTTTCTCTCTTCACTTTCGATCGTTCCTTCATCTTTTCAATAATCCTCCCAACTGGGGCCCGAGCACCCAATCCACCTAAAATAAAGTGTTCTCTACCTATTTGGGAGCTAGAGACATCATTTAGAGCCCAACTATCCCATCTAGCAACAACAAGAGTGGGGCAGAAAATTAATCTGCACCTTTCTTCGCCTATCAATTCAGGCTAACTCGGCTAGTACCTCTTCCCCCTGCTATTACTGTAAACTAAGAATGGGTGGAATAAGGCATGCTTGTGAACGACGAGCAAATCAAGAAAATAGGGGATCGATCCGACAAACTTAAAAAATCTTTCATCTTCTTGTAGACACCCCATTTTGTCGGCTATCAGATTTAGGAGACCCATAGCTTGGTGGTTCACAATGATTGAAAAAGACTCAAAAGGACTCCTGGAAGTTAGCTATATTTCTCAAAATGCTCAGAATGACCAAAATGCCCCTGAAAGCCCGAAAACTCCCAGATTTGGTCCAAAAGTTCTGGAAACATGCTATGTCATAAGAAAAGTAAAAAAATGAGTTTTTAAGTAAAATCAAATGAAATCGCCAGCTCCCAGAGACCCCTGAAAGTTCCCGAAAAGTCCCCGTTGACCGGTTTGACCAAGATTTGACCTGGTTTAACCAAGGTTTGACGAAGATTGTTTGACCGAAATAGACTGAATTCGCCAGAATCATTGTAGATCACAAGAAAAGTATTAAAATGAGTTCTGAAAGAAAATCGAGCGAAAACGTCAGCTCCTGGGAACTCCCGGAGATTTCCAGGACCTCTCGGGAATCCCAGGTTTGACCAGTTTGACCAGAATTTGACTTTAAAGCCGGGGCACCGTAACAATTTTCAAATATTTTTCATGGATACTAGAGGTCAATAGCTTTCCAACGGTATATCGCACATAATTTTTGGATTTAAAATGAGTCTATTATGAATTTCCGAAGGCGAAAAAGGCGATCAAATCGGCTTTTATCGCAAATACCGCAAAACTTTTCAAAGAGACCTATCTCCGAACTATTTATTATATAAATTAGACTCCAATACCTTTCCAACGGTATATCACAACCTCAATTTGGAGTTCGTATGCATTTTCTGTGAATTTCGGACAAAATAGGGCCTTTTTGCGAATACCGGAACCTCTGGAGGCCTAAACAGCATTATCTGGACTAAGGAAGAGCAGTGCCGCCGCGGTACTGGCCCACTACCGCCGCGGCACTGGCCCAGTGCCGCCGCGGCACTCTCCCCCAGAACAGTATGTTTTTTTTATTTATTTTGGGGGTCCAATTTGATATATTAGAAGTCAAAACGACGTAGTTTTGGTTCCCAGCTTATTTTGGACCAATGGGAGACCATTTTAAACTTTTTAAAACTCCATTTATCACCCCTCCTTTGCCTATAAAAGAAGTCATTTACTTCCATTTAGAGGAGAGACATGGAAGCTTAGAGAGAGCTTAGGAAGAAACTCTAGAAAAATATAGAGAGATAAAGAGAAGAAGTAGTTTTCTTCTTCCATTTTTTCCAATAAAAGTGAGTTCTAATCTTGTTTTCCTCCACCATTCTTCTATATACTTCATCATCAATATACCCAATCACCATTCTTGAGCATTCTTGAGTTAGGAAGCTACTTCCATGTCCAAATGTCAAAATCTATGAGTAAAACACCAAGCTACAAGTCCAAAATCACATTAATTATCATCTATTGATTGTTATTTACTTGCTTGTTCATATTATGTTCATCTCTTCTTACCTCATTTCTTTTTTATTTTCTTTATTTACTTACTAGTTCATCATCATCTAGATGATGACATGAAGTTTGAGGTGAGTGAATCCTTATGGATAGTAGCTCTTGACCTCAAAAACATGTTTGATAGATGATGATTATAACTTCAATACCTCCAAGGTATCCTTGAAGTTATGTTCAAAATAAAAATGAATCTCTCCAATAATATTGGGAGTTCTTTGATGATTCAAGGTTGGATGAGGTTCTAAGTGGTCACATGGTCATCTCAAAAGTTTAATTTCATGCTTTGAACATCTATTTCAAAACCCCCAATCAAGAACTCAAACTCTATTTCAAAACCCAAATCCATTTTCTTCAAGAATGATCCAAAACAGTGAGCTGTTCAGATTCAAAGATTTGTTTTGAATTAAATACCTGAGTTATGTTGATGAAACCACTTGGAAAACCTTCCTAAGACATCATAGTTTGTCTCCAATGTTTCCCATCAATTATAGAGGTGTGAAAGTATTATTTTCGGATTTAAGAAGTTCATATTCATAATCTGCCTCTGTTCTCACAGAATGGTTACCTGACTTTTTGCACTTATTCTGGATGTTTTCGTCACTGTACATATATCATTTCTATTTATTTTATGAAACTTGGGTGTCTTAGGAAACCTTTGGTATATAATAGGTCATCATAAACCCTTTCTTTGATTTATGAAAAATCATACAAAATCAGTCAACAGTGCAGCTTTTATTTCTGAGTCATGTGTACATTCTGATTTATTTCTTTTAATCTGTGATAGCTATTGAGGTTTGGCTTTTTGATTTATTTTCTTGACATAATAAGGATGATCTCTGATTGTTTCCACATTTTCCTAGGCATGTTTGACCTCCCATTATAATGTTACAAAGTAATGCATACAGTCTGTCCACTATTCACAGCATTTTCACTTTTTGACTTTCACACTTTGATGCAACACTCTCTTGTATCTAGATGAACCCATATCCCATGCACATGTTTTTTACCACTTTTAGCATGCTATATCATATCATGTATCATCTATCCTCTCATGTATCATACTCCCATAGATTCTTGAGTTTGGTTTCCAAATATAACCATGTTTTGCAAATACTTGGGAAGTTCTTGAAATGAGTTAGGAATTGATATTCCAAGTGGTTAGAATATTCATCCAAGTTCTGGAAGTATACTTTCAAAACCCCCATTTCAAAACCCCCCTCTTAAACCCCTCATTTTGATTTCAAGAAATAAACCTTGTTTTTTCTCAAAACCCCCAAAACAGTGAGCCATTTAACTTCAAGGAATTATTTTGAGTTCAATACTCAATGTATGAATGCAAGACCATTTGGAAAGTCTTTCTAACTCATTATAGAATATACATGATTTTTGGCTTGACTTGGAAATACTTGAAAATGGTCTATTTGGACCCAAACATTCCTTCCAAACATTCTGCCTTTGCTGTCACAGCAGCTTAGTTGACTTCTAACTTCTTTTTCAGAAAACTTTTCCAAAGGGAGGTGGTCCTTACTTATTTTTCCATTAAACTTTAATGTCTTAGGGAACTTTCTGTATAAAATGGGCCTCTAAATCATTTGTTTTCATTTTCTAAGATTTTCTAACATTTCAGTCGACAGTACGGACTCTGTTTCTGAGTGACCTCTATTGTTTATATGATTTCTCTCAATCTGTGATAGTTATTAAAGAGGGTTAATTGCAAAAACACCCCCTCAACTATGACCCGTTTTTGAGTACACCCCCTGATTTAAAAAAGTGAACAACTTCACCCCCTCAACTATCAAAAATTATTTAATCTCAAACGCCGTTAATGGAAGTAATGAAATGACGCATATACCCTTGGTCTGAATTGCAAAAACATCCCCTCAACTATGACCCATTTTCGAGTACATCCCCTGATCTAAAAAAAGTGAATAACTTCACCCAATTCCCCTCCCTCTCTCTCTCTCTCTCTCTCTCTCTCTGCAATTTCTCTCTCTAAATTATAAGGTCCCAATTTAAAAAAAAAAACTATGTGTAATATGTTGGTCCAAAAAATCAACCCCACAATTTAGAGAAAATAACTACATATAAAACATTAGTCCAACTGTAATCCAACACACCCTAAACATTTGTCCCAACTCATTTACTTCTCATCTCTTAGTTTAGTCTACACAAATTGTTTTACCATCATGGAAAACTTTACAAATTTCAATCCACTATCAACCCTTATTACTGTTAGGCTTTATTTGGTTCATGGATTTAGTGAGGGAGAGAAAAGAAGAAATGAAATTGAAAAAGAAAATTAATTCTCAGGTATTTTCCCTTCTATTTCATCCATGATTAATAATATCGAAAACTAATAATATTTAAAATATGAGTAATGCTGTGCTTATCAAATTTTGTATCCTAGGTGGTTCTCAAACACGTGGTAGTAGGCCCACCTGATTTTGATTGAAGGATGCTAAAGTCGTTCCACCATTATTGAAGTTGGTCCTGCCGTCATATGTATTTGGAAACCATTTGAGATACAAAATTTGGGAAGCATAGCATTACTCTTTCCTTGTAATTAAGCCAATGTATTACATATAATAAGGTTTTTTGGGTCTATTTGTAATTAAGCCAATATATTATATATAATAAAGTCTATTTGTAATTAAGCCAATATATTACATATAATAAACCCTTTTTTTTCAAATTTTGGGAGAATGAAGTATAATTGGACCAACATCTTACATATAAAATCATTTTCTTTTAGCCTAACTGATATTTTTTGGAGGGCTATATAACAAGTTTACTTATTTTGGGGGGGCAAAGCTTAATAAAATTTAAAAATTTCCTAAAATACACATGTAAAAGTGTAATTTTTCAAAAGCCAAGGGTCTCCCCCACCCCCTACATCCGCCACTAGTCATGGTGGTGTGGGGCAAGGGAATGAGAGAGAGAGTGAGAAATCAGGGTAGACTATAAAGAGAGATCAAACTCATTTTGGACACAAAGGATAAAAGTGTCCATTTTTGCTCTCACGTGATGGGCACATGCCCATTTTCATTTGCAAACAAACGGAGGGGGTCAATTTGTCGAATAAAACAAACGGAGGGGGTCAATTTGTCGGAAAAAAAAGTTCAGGGGAGCGAGTTGAAAACGGGTCATAGTTGAGGGGGTGTTTTTGAAATTAACCCTATTAATGATTGGCTATTTGGGTTGTGTTCTAGGCACAATAAGGAAGATCTACATAAAAAATCATGCATTGAAAACATTTCTAACCCCTCTTTTCAATTTCCAAAAGATCATGTTACTGTTCTGTCCACTATTCACAGCAAGCACATTTTAACTTTCATTCTTTGATTTGATGCTTACATGCACTCCAAATTTGCTCATGTCTTAGGAAGTAGTTCATACTACATTTGCATATATCCCATATTGATTTCATTCATTTATTCATACACATTCTAGACTTCTAAGTCATTCTAGGAATCCATGAACACAAGGCACACTATGTGGATACCAGGATTCCACCGCTTCGTTATGTTTTGAAGCTTGTTTGAAATTTGAATCAAGGAAGGAGAAAAGGTCTGTTGAAAACAGATACAGAGTCGCCACTTGGTCTTTAAGGAACCAAGAAACCTAATTTGACTCACCCAACGGATAAAGGGCACCGGCCCTTCATAACCAAAGAACTTGGCTCGGGGTTTTGGTACGAGAGAGGAAGGAGCCTTTGTCACGACTAAAACACCCTCAACTCACCCCGTCTCTCGACGGGCCTCAATTAGCATCCAAATAATCATCTTATACTATATTTGGTTCGACAAATAATACTATGATAGTATATTACATCACATAAGAAAATTTGAAAATGGAAGATCTAAAGATAAGATATCATTCATAAGATCTAATCCAAATATCACACAATGCAAAGTGAAAGATCACACAAATAAACCTAGGAAAAATCGTCTAATCATGTATCAAATAATCAAGACTTCCTAATCTAAAGGGGGACATGAATTGTTATTGAAACAAATAAACAAAGAAATCAAAATATGCTTAGCAAGCTAGTATGATGCATGTTAATCTTTGAGAAAAGAAGACCTCTCAATCCCCGGGATGGATGAGAAAGGATGATTAGATCGGGGGAAGCATGAACGTGTGATCAAGTTCATTCCTTATAATCTTCTTAGATTAGGAGCCATGAAGGCCCCAAATCTTGCATGGATGCAATGTAAGTATCTAGAATGTGCCAAGGTTGTAGTGTGCTTTGTGTTCATGGATTCCTAGAATGACTTAGAAGTCTATAATGTGCATGAATGGATAGATGAAATCAATATGGGATATGTACAAATGTAGTATAAACTACTTCATAAGATATGAACTAATTTGGAAGGCATATAAGCATCAAATCAAAGAATGAAAGTTAAAATGTGCTTGCTGTGAATAGTGGACAGAACAGTAATATGATCTTGTAAAAATGGAAAAGAGGGGTTAGGAATGCTTTCAATGCATGATTGTTTATGGAGATGTTCCTTATTGTGTCTAGAACACTACCCAAAAAGCCAATCTTTAATAACTATCACAGAATGAGAGAAATCATATGAACAACAGAGGTCACTCAGAAACAGAGTCTGTACTGTCGACTGAAATGTTGAAAGATCTTAGAAAATGAAAACGAATGATCTAGAAGCCCATTTTATACAGAAAGTTCCCTAAGACATTGAAGTTTAAGGGAAAAATAAGTTTGGACCACCCCGTTTGGAAAATATATCTGAAACAGAAGTTGGAAGTTAGTCAAGCTGCTGTGACAGCAGAGGCAGAATGTTTGGAAGGAATGTTTGGGTCCAAATGGACCATTTTCAAGTACTTCTAAGTCAAACCAAAAATCATGGGTGCTCTCCAATGAGTTAGGAAGACTTTCCAAGTGGCCTTGCATCTATATGTTGAGTATTGAGTTCTAGAGAAATCTTTGAACTCAGCTCACTCACTGTTTTGAAGATTTTGGGGGAAAATAAGGTTTTCTTTCTTGAAATCAAAATGAAAGGGATTGAGGGGGGTTTTGAAGTAGAGGTTTTGAAAGTGTATTTTCAATACTCAATAAAGATTACAACCACTTAAAATGCCAACATTCAACTCATCATCAAGAACCTCCAAGATTGTTGGAGAGACTTATTTTTATTTGAGCATAACTTCAATACACTTCAAGGAGACCTTGGAGGCATTGAAGTTATGATCATCATCTATCAAACATGTTTTTGAAGTCAAGAGCTACTATCCATAAGGATTCACTCACCCCAAACTTCATGTCATCATTTAGATGATGATGAACTAGTAAGTAAAATGAAGAAAATCAAGAAGAAATGAGGTGAGAAGAGATAAACAATGAATAAACAAGCAAGTAGATAATGATCAATAGATGATATTCATGAAGTATTGAACTTGTAGGTTGGTGTTTCACTCATATGTAATGACATTGGACACGGATGAAGCTTCCACTCTCTTAAATGCTCACTAAAATGATGGTTGGGTGTATTGAATGTTGAAGTAAATGGGAGTAATGTAGTAAAAACAAAGTTTAGAACTCACTTTTGTTTTGAAAATCAAAGAAGAAAGCTTCTTTTCTCTCTACTCTAACCTTATCTCTACAACTTTCTCTCCCAAACTTTCTCTAAACTTGCATTTGACTCCCCCAAAATGAAGAGCAATGGGGGGTTTATATAGGCCAACTTGGGGTGATTTTGGGGTTTTAGAAGTATTCCCATTGGTTCCAAACATCTGAAATCATAAAACAATGTCGTTTTGGTTTTTAATTAATCAAAATGGGACCACAAAACAAATTACAAAAATACACTGTTCTGGAGGGGAGTGTCGCGGCGGCACTGGGCCAGTGCCGCGGGGGCAATGGGCCAGTGCCGCGGAGGCACTGCTCCTCCCTCGTCCAAATAATGCTGTTTAGGCCCCCTGAGGTTCCGGTATTCGCGAAAAGGCCCTATTTCGTCCGAAATTCACAGAAAATGCGTATAAACTCCAAACTGAGGTTGTGATATACTGTTGGAAAGGTAATGGAGTCTACTATACATAACAAAATAGTTCGGGGATAGGTCACTTTGAAAAGTTTCGCGGTATTCGCGATAAAAGCCGATTTGATCGCCTTTTTCGCCTTCGAAAATTCAAAATAAATTCGTTTTGAATCCAGGAATTATGTGCGATATACCGTTTGAAAGCTATTGACCTCTAGTATCCATGAAAAATATTTGAAAATTGTTTCGGTGCCCCGATTCTAAAGTCAAATCTTGGTCAAACTGGTCAAACCTGGGATTCCCGGGAAGTTCTGGGAACCTCCGAGAGCTCCCAGGAGCCGACGTTTTCGCTCGATTCTCTTTTAAAACTTATTTTAATACTTTTCTAATGATTTCGGTGAATTCGGTCAAACTTGGTCAAACTTGGTCAAACTCTGGTCAAACCTGGTCAAATCTTGGTCAAACCAGTCAACGGGGACTTTCGAGGAACTTCCGGGACTTTCGGGGGTCCCTGGGAGCTGACGATTTCTTCCGGTTTTACTTAAAAACTCATTTTATCATTTTTCTTACGACATAGCATGTTTTCAGAACTTCGGGACTAAATCTGGGAGTCTTCGGGCTTTCAGGGGCATTTTGGTCAATCTGAGCATTCTGAGAGATAGAGCTGACTTCCAGGAGTCCTTTTGGGTCTTTTACGATCATTTTGAACCACCAAGCTATGGGTTTCCTAAATCTGATAGCCGACAAAATGGGGTGTCTACAGTTTGCCCCTCTTTGGCAGGAACTTGCGAGGCAACGCATGTCGCAAACGAGTGCCAAAGTTTTGAAGAGACAGGTCTTTTTGGAGGCTATAGATTTAGGATAAAAGGCGTTGCAAAAAGATGCAATGATGCTGAGGTCAGTGCTGGTCGTGCTCTGCGTGAGCTGCCTACGTATCCCAAGGGAAATCAGACCAGGACGTAGTTCAGGGCATAAAGGAACAAATCACACATGCACAATAAGACATGCGGATGCTATGTTATGAGGATGATATGTAATGCATGGATGTGATATGAATTGTGTCATGAGTCCTATCATGTCTAGTGTCATGATCCTAGTATGAGCAGGTGCTGTGGGATGTGCCACTCCGAGTGGGCTAGTGTTTGCGACTGTGATGTGGTTATTGACCCGAATAGGGATACTAAGATTTTAGAAGGCTCTGAGTCTAGGGGCAAACTTCTGAATTTTGGGAAGTGTGCTTCGTAAGAGAATGTAATTGGGTGTGGGGTCTCAGAGGACTATAATCGAAGACGCCTTTTGGAAAATAACTGACGGACATGAGAGCCCTGGAAATCAAGAGACGGACACAAAAGTCAAGGGATGATCATGAAATCCTGAGATGTCACGCGATGAACATGGAAGCCCCATTGATAGAAGCCATGGCATGATGATGATTAATGAACCGACGATGTTTGAATCGAGATGACGAGTCGACAACGGACTACTGTGATTGAACTGACGGTGTATGAATCCGCTGAGGATTAATCTGCATCTGCTGGGGATGAAGCGACTCTTTCTGGGATCTGCTTCTCTTGATCAAATCTTGCGGGCCGGTTGGGGCCTCCGGGAGCCGGTATCTTTCTGCTTCTGTCCTCGGGGGATGATGCGGGGTTCTTGGGGAATCTCTTTTCTTGATCGGAAACCAGGACCCAACTCTGAATCTCTCACGGTTGATCAAATCTTGCGGTGCTCAATCCAAGAGGGCCGGTCGCGGCCTCCGGGAGCTGGTATCTTTCTGCTTCTGTCCTCGGGGGATGATGCAGGGTTCTCGGGGAATCTCTTTTCTTGATCGGAAACCAGGACCCAACTCTGAATCTCTCACGGTTGATCAAATATTGAGGTGCTCAATCCAAGAGGGCCGGTCGGGGCCTCCGGGAGCTGGTATCTTTCCGCTTCTCTCCTCGGGGGATGATGCGGGGTTCTCGGGGAATCTCTTTTCTTGATCGGAAACCAGGACCCAACTCTGATTCTCTCCCGGTTGATCAAATCTTGCGGTGCTCAATCCAAGAGAGCCTGTCGGGGCCTCCGGGGGCCGGTATCTTTCTGCTTCTGTCCTCGGGGGATGATGCGGGGTTCTCGGGGAATCTCTTTTCTATTTTTTGGTGCCTTGGCCAGAATCCAGGATTCGTTCTCGGAACTCTCGTGTTTGATCAAAATTTACAACGGTTGTTCTGAAATAGCCGATTCAGGTCCTCGGGAGCCAATTTTTCCCAGTTTCTGCCTGCCGGAGGTAGTTCTGACAGCTTTTAGCCTGCTTGGGGTAAAACCTGACAAATCTTGACCGGAATGGGCCACCAGGGCTGATCGGGGCCAAAAATAGGCTGAAAAGGGCCAAAATAGGTCAAAACGGAGCGAAACGGAGCAAAATGGAGCAAAGAGGGGCCCGCAGGGAGCAGTACCGCGGCGGCACTGGGCCACTGCCGCGGCGGCAGTTAGCCAGTGCCACGGCGGCACTAGGTGGCCAGACTCCAACTTTGTATATCTCGGGTTTTTGAGCTTTTGAAGCTCATTCTTGGCCATTTTGGGGTATTTTTGGAGCCAAAAATCGCCAAAATGCAGCTTGTGCGTGGTCAGGTGAGTAATCCTACCCCGTAGTTGGAATTTTAATTGGTGTTTTAGTTTGCTCAATTTTGCAAGAAGAAAGTTTAACTTTGACTTCCATTTTCTTTGTAGATCCATGGCTTCGAGCTAGAGGAGACCTTCTAAGAAGGCCAAGGAACGGATGAAAGCCGAGATGCAAACCCCGGACTTGATTTTACGGGACCCCCAACATCATCTTTCGACCGCGGCTCTAGCGAGCTTGGTATGTGAAACCTTCCACATTTTAGGACCATTTCCATGTATTGTGCTAGTTTTGTGAGCCGTAGCGTGCACCTTGAGATCGTTAGAAGTTCGATTTGTGCTCAAATGTTGATTTTGCGAATTTGGACCTCGGGTCATGAATAGTGATTTTGTGCATCGCTTTTGTCGTCTCTGGTATGTGCAGGTGCCGGAAGTAGCATTGAAGGGCCACGGTAGCCTCGCCCATGCTTTCCTGTGGTATACTCAACTCTCGCCCACCGTCAAGAGGATGGTCGATGACGCCGGGTTCGGAGGCTTTGTCCGTCTGGTTTCGAAGAGCAGCAATGATTTGGCACACATTTATGCTTTGGCTGAGAGGTGGTGGGACACCACCAATACTTTCCACCTGCCGTTCGGCGAGATGACCATGACGCCCTTCGACTTCTCTATGATTACTGGTTTGAGGGTAGGCGGGAAGCGCCTGATTCTGGATTATTTCTATGAGATCGACCCTGAGGCTGTAGAGATGTTGATTGGGGCTGGCTTTACCGGGTTTATGGCAGAGGGAATCATAACCTGAACAATTCCCAGCTTTTGAGGGTGTATCTTCTGTATGTCCTTGGCTGCTCAATCTTTGCGACACGGAATGACCGGGTGAACTTGAGACTTCTTTCTTGCCTGGCGACCATCGATGAGATCCCTTCTTATGACTGGGGTGGCGTTGCCTTGGCCCATCTTTACAAGCACATGGGTGAGGTTTCCCGAGGTGATGTTAAATCGACAGGGGGATTTTGGCGAGCTTGGGAGGTATGTGCTGCATCTTGCTTTATATTCCGACTTTTCAGTTTCTGTACTTTTTCTGATTTTCTCCTTTGTCTGTGCAGCTTTGGAGCTTTGAGTACCTGAAGATGTTGGCTCCCTCCCCTGCGGATGAATCAGGCGAAGACGAGGATGGCATGGCTCCTGTGCCTTTGTTCCCACGAGGCTTGAGATGGCGGAGGGATGTTGTCGGGGTGAAGAGTGGGGCTCACCGGATTGTTTTGCTCAGAAACTTCCTAACCGGACTGACGGCTGCTAATGTTGATTGGACGCCTTGGGAGCGCGTTGCCTATGCCGCCCCTGAGGAGATACAAGCGGTCGAACCTCTTTCCTCTTGTCGACTTTTGATGGAGAGTACCGAGTGCAGGCAGTGGTTCCTTGGTGAGCGAGTGTCTCGGCAGGTGGTTGGTGGTTCTAGGTATCGGGTCCCTCATAATCCCCCTGCGATGGATGCTAGTGACCTTTCTGGTGATGCTCTGCTGGCGGCCTTGGTTGGCACCGACATTTGGGACCATTTTCTCTCTGAGACCGGTTACGAGGCTTACCGTGGTCGTTTCCTGATGCCCAACTTCCCACTCCTGGAGGTGAGTTTTATGTTTTTGTTTTTATCCATTGCCTATGTCTTTTATTTATCTTTTCTTAACTTGTTTTATGCCCACAGCTCCGCGAGATGTACAGGAGACAGGCTCCTCCGGCTACTGATCCTATCCCTCATTGGGATTGGACCATCAACGTTCTAGGCGCTGATGGCACTCCCCAAGTGATGGAGGTGTCGCGAGTCACATGCGGGTACCCTACTCAGCCAGTGGGCGTCCTCAACGTTCCTTGGAGTTACGTTGAGGAGGGTCATGCCTTGGCGGCTAGCCTTCGGTCCTTGGTCCTCACACGAGACCACCGGGTATGTCCTTTATTTTTGCACTCCTTAAGGTTATGAGGTCCTAATCCTGGATTTTACCCTTTGACAAATGGATGGCATGCGGCAATTTGCCGCCAATCAGATGGTGTCTTTGGTAAGTCTCTGACTCGACTCTGTTTTTGTACTTTTTGTTGTTCCCTTACTGATTGCCTTCATTTTATTTGTGTGTACAGTACCGTGGAGGTGGTGCTGGCTCATCGAGAACTGGTCTAAGGTGCAGAGGTGGTAGGAGGAGACCATCGCCGATATACACTCCGGGCGGTCCGACAGAGGACGAAGAAGAGGAGGACTGAGCCCCCCCCCCCCCCCCCCAAGCGGGAATTTTATTCTATTTTCTTTTTATGTTTTCGATCGGGTTGTACTGGTGATGTGACTATTTGGACAGTGTAGGATGATGTGTGGAACATTTTGTGACCTTTGAATAATTATTATGATGTTTTGCCTTTTAGGCCGGATAGCTTCCGGTTTGGAGGCGCGGTTGTGTGCTTGTTTTAGTTGATGATGATACATGTGCACTGTGATTGTTTGGTGTTACTGCGATGGGCAGTTTTGTAATAGTGAGTGTTTTTGCCTTGCAGGTGGGATAGTCCGTGAAACGGGGAGGTACTGCCGAAATTTCGAATCTTCCTAGAGCCGCGACCGAAAACATGACTTTGTATGATCCCGCTCAACTCACAGCTTGGCTGAACATCACGGATGGTGTGGAGCGGATCAGCCTCTTTAGCTACGGCTTGACCGAGCTATTCTCTCTTTGTCAGATGACCCTGAACACTGAGTTCTTGCGCCCTGCTATTGCTCACTAGGACCCGGTGAATCATGTCTTCAATTTCAATGGCTTGGAGATATGCCCCTTGTTTGAGGAGTTCTGTGCCATCCTTGGCTATGATTCTGATTTGGACCTGATTCTCCCTTCTGCTGATACCCTCAGTCCCACGCGAGGCTTGGCTGAATATCTGAATTGTTCCATCACTATTTCCCGCCGGCTGCTTCAAGGTGAGGTTCTTGACATTGCTTCCATAATTGCTCGATATGCCAGTCCTGGGAATCCCAGCGTGTATGATGCTACTCGTGGGGCTGCTCTGATTCTGTGTATGACTTCACACTTCTTGTTCTCGAGTGCTTCTAGCGACTTAGTGCATGTATGTCTCAGGCTGAAGGCAGTTAAGAACCCCATGGCCATGGTTCTGGCCGAGACCCTGAATGGTTTGGATCGCGCTTCAAGTCAAAGAATGCTTCTACTTTCTAGGGCGCCTCTGGTGTTACAGGCTTGGCTCTACGAGCGTCTTCAGTTATGGACCGGTAATGTGCCGCCAGTTTATTTTCGCAGAGCTGTGCTTCATACTCATTTTGCTTCTGCTGATTGGGTGGGTATGATGGGCGCCTTATCTGAGGCTGACATTTGCTGGATCGTGAGGCGTTGGGGCCTTTATGCTGTGACCACTAGTCTTGGGGATTCCCAGAGGGTATGGCTAATGGGACTGAGAGAGAGCTCCTTCTATCATCCTCGTCGATTGGCCAGACAGTATGGGCAAGTTCAAGAGGTCCCCCGGGGGTATACTGAGAGGGTCTTTGCTTCCAGAGTCAGAGCCACTACCATTGCTGCTTTCATCAGGGGCTGGGCCAGCCGAACAAGGGCCTATTTCTAAAGATCTTTGAAGAAATAAAAGACACAAAGATAAAACTAGTCCTGACTGATTCTGCTCATTCCTCCCAGTGTCTTTGAACATGTGTGACTGTTTTTCGAAAGACTTTGATTTTTTGATCTTTCATGCTTATGTAATATTCAGAGTTTGTTTATCGGTGAACCTTGGTTACTTTGGGAATCTCATTCTATGCATTTTAGCTTTAAAAACATTTTGTAATCGAGATTTTAATTAGATTTTGCTTTTGGTACTTGCTAGGACGATTAGAGGCAAACGAGGCGGGTGGCCGAAGTTTGTCCCTAGTTTGGGATATGTATGTTTGTGAGGCAAACGAGGTAGATGACCGATGTTTGCCCCTAGTTTAGAAGAGGTTCAGACAAACGAGGCGAGTGGCCGAAGTTTGCCCCTAGTGTGGAGGGTGACTTCTGGGTTATGGTAAGGATCGCAACTTTATTCTCTCAGATGCTCATAACTTTTGCCTAGGCACCAGTTAGGTGACCTAGCGAGCTCTTTTCTCTCTTTTGTTATTGCTCACTTTGGATTTAACTCTAACTTTTGCCTAGGCGTCCTTTCGGATTTTCAACCTAGCGAGCCATCCCCTTTTTTTTTTTTTTTTTTTGAAAGTCTGCCTACGTACAGCCGAGCGGGGATCAGGTCCAACGTAGTTCGGGCCATGGTCGGAAAGAAGCGAGTTGATTTTAGGTAGGTGGGGTGACCAAACCGTTGTGGTTGCCTACGTATCCCCGAGCGGGATTCAGGTCGAGCGTAGTTCAGGCCAAAGCTTGAAAAAAAATGGTTATTTTTGTTGGTGGAGCGACCGAACCGATGTGGTTGCCTACGTATCCCCGAGGGGGAATCAGGTCGAGCGTAGTTCAGGCAAGGCTTGAAAGAAAAGGTTATTGAATAGTCAAGCATAGTACTTTTTGAGATGATCCATGTTGATTGGTTCTTTGAATTCGACACCATCGAGGTCCATGAGATAAGTTGCTCCTCCGGAAAGAATAGTCTTGACGATGTAAGGGCCGACCCATTTAGGTTTAAACTTCCCACGGGGATCAAAGATCGGAGCTCGCAACTCCTTAAGGACAAGGTCACCCTTGACAATCTTCCTCGGATGAACCTTTTTGTTGAAAGCACGGGCTATCCTCTTTTGATAGATTCGAACATGGTCGACTGCCGCTAGGCGCTTTTCATCTATGAAGGCCAATTCTTCATACCTTTCCCTCAACCAATCTGATTCCGAAATTTCACACTCTGCCATCACGCGTAGAGATGGTAATTCTATCTCGATCGGAAGTACCGCTTCCATCCCATACACTAGTGAGTAAGGAGTTGCTCCTGTGGACGTCCTTATCGAGGTTCTGTATCCCCAAAGTGGAACGGTAGATTTTCATGCCAGTCTTTATAAGTATCGGCTGATTTCTGCAGTATGGCCTTAACATTCTTGTTTGTAGCCTCGACCGCCCCATTAGTTTGCGGTCTGTATGGTGATGACTTGTGATAAGTGATTTTGTATTCTTCGAACAGATCCCTAACTTCTGCTTTGAAATGACTTCCGTTATCCTAAATAATCTCATAGGGAACTCCATAACGGCAGATGAGATTTCTCTTGATGAATTTGGCCACTTCCTTGGCTCCTAACTTGGTGTAAGATGCAGCTTCTACCCATTTTGTGAAGTAGTCTATGGCCACCAGAATGTACCGATTTCCATTTGAAGCTTTCGGAATGATTTCACCGATAATATCGATTCCCCAGGTGGAGAATGGCCAAGGTGAGGTCATGCTGTATAGAAGGGATGGTGGTACATGCATCATGTTTGCATGGATCTGGCACTTGTGACACTTTCTCACATATTCGCAACAATCTTTCTCCAATGTTGTCCAATAGTACCCTTGTCTTACGATTTTCTTGGCCAGCATGTGACCGTTCATGTGCGGGCCGCATACCCCCTCGTGTATTTCCTCCATCATTCTTCTGGAGCTTTTCCCAAACAAGCAAGTCAGGTTGTGACCGTTGTATCCTTTCTTCAGCAGTTTCCCACCGCAAATGATGAATTGCGCTGCGAATCTTTGAATGGCCCTTTTGTCTTTTTCGGTAGATTCTTGGGGGTACGTTCCATTTTCTATGAAGTTCCAGACATCCTGATACCACGGTGTTTCATTCTCTTCTGCTTCGATTGTGGCGATCATGTTGAACGAAGGCTCATACCTTTGCTCAATTACCAAAGGCATCATCCTGACTCCCATAGGAATTTTGATCATGGAGGCTAAGGTAGCCAACGAATCATCTAGCTGGTTCTCTTCCCTAGGCAAGTAGAAGAACGTTATGCTCTTAAAGTGCTTCTTGAGTCCATCGAGATGGTCATGGTAGGGCTTCAACCTCTCTTCCTTCACCTTCCATTCCCCTCTGGCTTGTGACACGATGAGATTCGAATCTCCGAAGACATCTAGCTTTTGAATTCTCAATTCTATGGCCGCTTCTATCCCCAAAATGCACGCTTCATATTCAGTAGTGTTGTTAGTGGAGTTATAATTGAGCTTGACTGCCAGTGGGGTGTGGTCCCCGTTTGGTGATACTAGGATTATTCCTACCCCATAGCCTTTCATGTTGGCTGCTCCATCAAAGTACAACTTCCATTGTTCTTCCTTGATTTCCATGATATTTTCGTCCGGGAATGGGAAGTCTCCACTTTCTTCGGAGTCAATGGCGTGTTCCTCAAGATGCTCAGCCACGGTTCTCCCTTTTACCGATTTGCTTGTAACATACTTGATATCGAATTCGGCTAGTAGAAGTAACCAACGGGATATATGACCGGTCAGGGCAGGTTTTTCGAGGAGGTATTTTAGAGGATCCATGCGGGATATGAGCACAACCGGGAAGGCCAGCATGTAGTGCCTCAGTCGGCGGGTGCACCAAACCAAGGCCCAACACGTTTTTTCGAGGGTAGAGTAGTTGAGCTCATACCAGTCATCCTGTTGCTGAGGTAATATATGGCTTTTTCGGAGTGGCTTTCTTCTCCTTCTTGGGCCAGCATGCAACCCATGGCATTTTCGGAGACAGATAGGTAAAGAAATAAGGGCTTATGAGGCGTTGGTGGTGAAAGGACAGGAGGATTTTGAAGGTAAGCTTTTATTTTGTCGAAAGGGCTTGGCATTGGTCATCCCATTGGAACTTCTCCCCTTTTCTCAACTATCGGAACAGAGGATCGCATGTAGTTGTGAGCTTGGAAATGAAGTGGCTGATGAATTGGATTCTTCCGAGGGACCCCCTTACCTCTTTTTCATTCTGTGGTGGTGTCATTTCTAGGATTGCCTTGATCTTGGAGGGATCCACCTCTATCCCCCTTTGTGTGATGAGGAAACCCAGGAGTTTACCGGAGGTCACACCGAAAGTGCATTTCTTTGGATTCAACCTCATCTTGTACTTACGCAACCTTTCAAAAAACTTTTCCAATGCCACTAGGTGTCCTTCTCTATCCTTGGACTTCACGATCATGTCGTCTACGTATACTTCTACTTCCTTGTGAATCATGTCATGCAGCAGAGTGGTGGCAGCTCTTTGGTAGGTTGCCCCAGCATTCTTGAGTTCGAAAGGCATTACTCTATAACAGTAGGTCCCCCAGGGGGTGGTGAATGTCATCTTTTCCCGATCTTCTGGCGCCATAAGAATCTGATTATACCCTGATAAACCATCCATGAATGATAGTAGCTCATGTCCCGCGGTGTTATCTACCAAAACGTCAATGTGGGGAAGCGGGAAGTCATCCTTGGGACTGGCCTTGTTTAGATCACGGAAGTCGACGCACACACGAACTTTGCCATCCTTCTTCGGGACTGGCACGATATTGGCAACCCATTCCGGATATTCGGTGACAATGATAAATCCTGCCTTGAATTGCTTCTCTACTTCTTCCTTAACCTTGAGTGCCCACTCCGGCCTCATGCGCCTCAGTTTCTGCTTGACAGGTTTAGAATTAGGGAGGAGGGGAATATGATGTTGGACAATGTCGGGATCGACCCCAGGCATGTCTTCGTAAGACCAAGCGAAAACATCTTTGAATTCTTTTAGCAAGAGGGTTAATTTTTCTTTTTCTTCTTTATTAAGAGTTGAGCCAATTTTCACAATTTGAGGATTATCTGTTTCACCTAGGTTAACTGATAAAGTATCTTCGATTATTTCATAAGCAGGTGGTTTTTCGATTAATTGCTTAAGTTCAATTGGGAGATCCTCGGAGGGATCTGTGCATTCACAAGTATTAGACACAGAGGAGTAAGCAGAATCGTCTTTCATTTCATTCATGATAGGTGAAGTGACTACATTGGACACTGGTGGGCTTACAGCAACCGACTCTGGTACAGACTCGATAATCGGCAGTACAGACTCTGGGAGAATAGGGGATAGGGAGACATAGACAGATGACTCTACAGCCTGGTTGCTCAGACCCTCCTCAGTTGGCTTGATCTGATCATCTTGGCTCTTGGCCCTCTTTTCTTCCTTCTTCTCAGCGGATTCCTCCCACATTTTCTCGATGGCTTCAGTGTCAAGGTATTTCAACCAGTCTTCCTCCGGGGTTTTCTCAATTTCTTCGGGATAGAACGGATCTTGATATGGAGGCCTCTCGCAGTCAGCGAAGATTTCAAATACGGGGTGCCTTTTCCCAGTGGTTTGATGGATCCAGGGTTCGGGGAACCCGAAGTAAGGGAAGTCATCCCCCTCTTTGATGAATTGTCCGTTCAAGGTCTTGCGGTATGGTGGGAGACCCCTTACCCTTTTCTTCCATGGCCTTTGTAGCTCGATGTCTTCTTCAGTGGGCTTGTATCCTAGCCCGAAAGTACCTTGCTGTCCTTTGATCTGAGGGAACTCTCGAATCCCTTGCTGGCGTCGGCCCAATCCCATCCCAGGGAAGTAGTTCATTTTGCGAACGATGTTGACAACCGCAGAGTGGATCTCAGGGAACCTGTCTTCATCATTGATCATGTGGACTTCTTCCATGAAGAATCCCCTAATTTCTCCTTCTTCTAACTCAGGTATTTGGATTTCAAAGACGGGAGCGTAGTTCGGGAAAGCTTCATTACCCCAACTATTACCGAGGATGATTTTCACTTCCTTCTCATGGATGTACTTGATCATTTGATGCACAGTGGACGATACGGCTTTGTTGACATACAACCAGGGCCTTCCGATCAGCAAGTTGAAAGAGGCAGGTATGTCCATGACCTGAAAGACTTCGGTGCTCACCAAAGATCCTACCCGGATTTGGAGAGAAACGGTTCCCATCACATTTGTCCTGGTGTTGTCATAGGCCCTCACAGATTGCACAGATGGTGTGATGTCAAGGACATTGACCCCTAAGGCGGTGGCAGTCCTTAGGGCACAGACATTTAAGGCCGAGCCCGTATCGACTAGACAAAACGGCACCTGTTGTCCCTTACATCCCACGGTGATATACAATGCCTTATTATGTGCGGATCCCTCTGGTGGCAGGTCCTCATCAGAAAATGTAATGATTGGATCGGGGGTAAGCGCGCCCAAGAAAGCTACCATGTCCTCCGGCGCGGCGTTGATGGGGACTTCAATTCCAGCCAAGGCATTCAACACAGCTTGCCTATGCTTAAAGGATGTTACCATGATGTCCCACATTGAGAGATATGCTTGGGTTTTCTTCAGCTATTTTATCAATTCATTATCCTCTTCGATGATCTCATCCATCTTACCCTTCCCCTTGTCTTTAACTGGACCCTTCTCGATGGCTTCAGTAGTTGGCTGCAGAGGCTGGTAGTGACGGCCTGACCTAGTCAGGTGATCAATTTCAGCAGGAGTAGGCCCTTCTACAGTCCCATCCTTTTTGAACCAATCACAATCCGTTCCCACATATGGTTTCTCTGGCTCGTCCCAGATAGAAGTATCACTTTCATCATTGGGATCATACCATTTGAGGTCTACCACCCACAGATCGTGCTCTTCCAGAAAGAACAAGTCTTGCTCATCGTCTAGCTGTTGCTGCCACTCGTCATTCTCCCCTTCAATCAGATGAATTCCCACAAAATCTGGGATGTCAATGAAAGGCAAGGGTTGTCCTAGGGGGGTGATATAAGTAGCAGGGTTGAAGGGTACGAGGTTGGACTCAATGAGGTTGACATTTTGGTGGTTTGGTAGAGGATTTTGGGTGATATGGGGCTGCTTTGGTGGCGGCTCGATGATGTTCTGGTCAATAAAGTCTTGAATGTCATGGCGAAGGCGCACGCAATCATCAGTGTTGTGGCCCGGGGCTTGGTGGTAGGTACACCGCTTGGACATATCGCAGTTTGGCGGGAGGGGGGTGTTTCGGGGTTGGAGTAGTTGGAGATGGCCTTTTTTGAGGAGGCGGTCTAAAGCTGAGGAGAGAGAGATTTCTAACTTGGCGAAGTTGCGAGGGGGCTTTTTCTGGAAGGGGCGATTGGAGGGGTTTGCCTGGCTGGAGGGTTGGTACGGCCTAAGAGGGTACGCCATGGGTTGGCTGCTAAGGGCATTGACATCCGGGGGATTTCGGGAGTAGTTAGGCCTTCTGGACTGACTCGGGGGCTCTTCCTTTTTTATCTTTCCTTCTCTGATAGCGTCTTCAATTCAGGTTCCGACTTCAAACAACTCCTCAAAGGTGGAGATGGACTGGTAGAATAATTTCTCATGGTAGAGGGGCTGCAGATTCCGGATGAGCATCCTTACCTGTTCTTTTTCAATCAGCCGGTGGGTCATCTGGGCTACCTTGTTCCTCCATCTGCTCAGAAATGCAGCGAAGGATTCATTGTGGTTTTATCGGGTTGTTTCCAAATCCCTGATGGTGACATCCAGCTCTTGATTGTAGGAGTAATGATCGACGAAGACTCGAACGATGTCTTCCCAGGCTCGGGTTTTGGAGGCTTCCAAGGTTAGGAACCATGATAGTGCAGACTTTGCAAGAGTTTGCGGGAACAACATCGTGATGTGTTCGTGGGTACAACCCATGGACTGGAAGATACTCATACATAGCTTCACATGACTTTTTGGATTCCCAGTTCCGTCAAAACGGTCGATGGCAGGCATCTTGAAATTCTCTGGCAGTTTCAGCTTGACAGGCTCGAAGAGGCCTTCCACGTCTAGCATGTAATCATCGACCCCTTTGCTTTTTCTCAGTACGCTTTCTAGCTTGTCGACCTTGTCCATTTTCTCTTGGAGCTTTTTCTCGTACGCGAACGGTGGGACCCCTTGAAGCCAGTCTTCTTCTCCATTATTCTCAGGGGGTGGTTAAACTCCGGTGGTGGAAACCCGGGCGGAGGTTGCGGCCGCCGCTGCTTCAGTTCTTCCATGAACTTCAGAACTTGGGCTAGGCTGTCGGACTGCTGGCTTATGGTCGCTCCCAATTCAGTAACCTTGTTTTCCAACTCTTCCCTATTCATGCTGAAGTAAGCTGTCGGACTGATTCTGATCAATCGATTATCCGAACTCCTGACCCACGAAGAGGACCCTGACTGCCGACCTTGGGAATCTATACTGACCTGACAGATTTGGAGAGGACTAGATTAGATCTTGACAGTGGTGACTTTAGACAGACAAAGACAGTGATGTGGACCGACTCGAAATAGTGCGTGCAGATTGATGGGGAATGGTGCATGTAAAATGGGACAAGCATGCGGATGTAAGCCCTAATCTATATGATGCTTCTATTTATTACAGATAGCAGTTAAACAAATAAGGTCCCAACCATACAGAGTGTGCTAACCTTACTTTCCAGTATGACCACCAAGGGATAACAGGGATTTCTGGGATACTTCGGGTAATTTTGGACAGAGTTTCTGGGAGAAACTGGTCAATATGGTTATATCTGGGATATCTGGACAGAGTTTCTGGGAGAAACTGGTTAATATGGTTATATCTGGGATATCTGGACAGAGTTTCTGGGAGAAACTGGTTGATATGGTTATATCTGGGATATCTGGACAGAGTTTCTGGGAGAAGCTGGTTAATATGGTTATATCTGGGATATCTGGACAGAGTTTCTAGGAGAAACTGGTTAATATGGTTATATCTGGGATATCTGGACAGAGTTTCTAGGAGAAACTGGTTGATATGGTTATATCTGGGATATCTGGACAGAGTTTCTGGGAGAAACTGGTTGATATGGTTATATCTAGGATATCTGGACAGAGTTTCTGGGAAAAACTGGTTGATATGGTTATATCTAGGATATCTGGACAGAGTTTCTGGGAGAAACTGGTTGATATGGTTATATCTGGGATATCTGGACAGAGTTTCTGGGAGAAACTGGTTGATATGGTTATATCTGGGATATCAGGACAGAGTTTATGGAAGAAACTGGTTAATATGGTTATATCTGGGATATCTGGACAGAGTTTCTGGGAGAAACTGGTTAATATGTGGTGATAGTGATCATACTGTCTAGCAGGTTTTCATACTCCTATGTCTTAGGACCGATAAACAAGGTTTGCGGTGTATATCTTTGTGAGCATGGAGCAGACATCCTTGTCATGGTGCCTAGGCAGGTCAACTCAATGTAATCACATGTGAGTGATTGCCTTGGGAATCATAAGAAAGAGGTTCTGTTCTATGCCACATAAGCTTCTACACCGCTCAGGTAATCCCATCAGGGCAGACAGCAGTTATATCACATTGTCCTATCTGAAAAGATAAATGAACAGTCCTATGAAAGGTTCTACAGGAATCTATATGCAAAGGCTGGGTTTAGTCAAAGAGGGTCCGTTGAAGAGAGTTCCAATATACCGTCAGGGAGACAGTACGGAGGTTTTTACTCTTTTTGATATACCTTGGAAGGTACAGTATCAACGGTGACTTGTGCCCTGGCACAGCAAGACCTGAACAATGTCAGCGCCGCGTTTCAGACACAGTCGAAAGGGGAAATGCAGAAGTGCAATGCGGTGAACCAAACACAGTAAAAAGATGATTTTAAAGATGCTTCTTATGAGTCAAACCTCTGTATTATTTTGTTTTAAAATAAAAAATCCCCAGCAGAGTCGCCAGATTGTGGATACCGGGATTCCACCACTTCGTTATGCTTTGAAGCTTGTTTGAAATTTGAATCAAGGAAGGAGAAAAGGTCTGTTGAAAACAGATACAGAGTCGCCACTTGGTCTTTAAGGAACCAAGAAACCTAATTTGACTCACCCAACGGATAAAGGGCACCGGCCCTTCATAACCAAAGAACTTGGCTCGGGGTTTTGGTATGAGAGAGGAAGGAGCCTTTGTCACGACTAAAACACCCTCAACTCGCCCCGTCTCTCGACGGGCCTCAATTAGCATCCAAATAATCATCTTATACTATATTTGGTTCAACAAATAATACTATGATAGTATATTACATCACATAAGAAAATTTGAAAATGGAAGATCTAAAGATAAGATATCATTCATAAGATCTAATCCAAATATCACACAATGCAAAGTGAAAGATCACACAAATAAACCTAGGAAAAATCGTCTAATCATGTATCAAATAACCAAGACTTCCTAATCTAAAGGGGGACATGAATTGTTATTGAAACAAATAAACAAAGAAATCAAAATATGCTTAGCAAGCTAGTATGATGCATGTTAATCTTTGAGAAAAGAAAACCTCTCAATCCCCGGGATGGATGAGAAAGGATGATTAGATCGGGGGAAGCATGAACGTGTGATCAAGTTCATTCCTTATAATCTTCTTAGATTAGGAGCCATGAAGGCCCCAAATCTTGCATGAATGCAATGTATGTATCTAGAATGTGCCAAGGTTGTAGTGTGCTTTGTGTTCATGGATTCCTAGAATGACTTAGAAGTCTATAATGTGCATGAATGGATGGATGAAATCAATATGGGATATGTACAAATGTAGTATGAACTACTTCATAAGATATGAACTAATTTGGAAGGCATATAAGCATCAAATCAAAGAATGAAAGTTAAAATGTGCTTGCTGTGAATAGTGGACAGAACAGTAACATGATCTTGTAAAAATGGAAAAGAGGGGTTAGGTTTGCTTTCAATGCATGATTGTTTATGGACATTTTCCTTATTGTGTCTAGAACACTACCCAAAAAGCCAATCTTTAATAACTATCACAGAATGAGAGAAATCATATGAACAACAGAGGTCACTCAGAAACAGAGTCCGTACTGTCGACTGAAATGTTGAAAAAGCTTAGAAAATGAAAACGAATGCTCTAGAAGCCCATTTTATACAGAAAGTTCCCTAAGACATTGAAGTTTAAGGGAAAAATAAGTTGGAACCACCCCTTTTGGAAAATATATCTGAAAAAGAAGTTGGAAGTTAGTCAAGCTGCTGTGACAGCAGAGGCAGAATGTTTGGAAGGAATGTTTGGGTCCAAATGGACCATTTTCAAGTACTTCCAAGTCAAACCAAAAATCATGGGTGCTCTCCAATGAGTTAGGAAGACTTTCCAAGTGGCCTTGCATCTATATGTTGAGTATTGAGTTCTAGAGAAATCTTTGAACTCGGCTCACTCACTATTTTGACTCACTGTTTTGAAGATTTTGGGGGAAAATAAGGTTTTCTTTCTTGAAATCAAAATGAGAGGGATTGAGGGGGGTTTTGAAGTAGAGGTTTTGAAAGTGTATTTTCAATACTCAATAAAGATTACAACCACTTAAAATGCCAACATTCAACTCATCATCAAGAACCTCCAAGATTGTTGGAGAGACTTATTTTTATTTGAGCATAACTTCAATACACTTCAAGGAGACCTTGGAGGTATTGAAGTTATGATCATCATCTATCAAACATGTTTTTGAGGTCAAGAGCTACTATCCATAAGGATTCACTCACCCCAAACTTCATATCATCATTTAGATGATGATGAACTAGTAAGTAAAATGAAGAAAATCAAGAAGAAATGAGGTGAGAAGAGATAAACAATGAATAAACAAGCAAGTAGATAATGATCAATAGATGATATTCATGAAGTATTGAACTTGTAGGTTGGTGTTTCACTCATATGTAATGACATTGGACATGGAAGAAGCTTCCACTCTCTTAAATGCTCACTAAAATGATGGTTGGGTGTATTGAATGTTGAAGTAAATGGGAGTAATGTAGTAAAAACAAAGTTTAGAACTCACTTTTGTTTTGAAAATCAAAGAAGAAAGCTTCCTTTCTCTCTACTCTAACCTTATCTCTACAACTTTCTCTCCCAAACTTTCTCTAAACTTGCATTTGACTCCCCAAAAATGAAGAGCAATGGGGGGTTTATATAGGCCAACTTGGGGTGGTTTTGGGGTTCTAGAAGTATTCCCATTGGTTCCAAACATCTGAAATCATAAAACTATGTCGTTTTGGTTTTTAATTAATCAAAATGGGACCACAAAACAAATTACAAAAATACACTGTTCTGGAGGGGAGTGCCGCGGCGGCACTGCGGCGGCACTGGGCCAGTGCCGCGGCGGCACTGCTCCTCCCTCGTCCAGATAATGCTGTTTAGGCCCCCTGAGGTTCCGGTATTCGCGAAAAGGCCTTATTTCGTCCGAAATTCACAGAAAATGCGTATGAACTCCAAACTGAGGTTGTGATATACCGTTGGAAAAGTAATGGAGTCTACTTTACATAAAAAAAAATTGGTCGGGGATAGGTCACTTTGAAAAGTTTCGCGGTATTCGCGATAAAAGCCGATTTGATCGCCTTTTTCGCCTTCGGAAATTCAAAATAAATTCGTTTTAAATCCAGGAATTATGTGCGATATACCGTTGGAAAGCTATTGACCTCTAGTATCCATGAAAAATATTTGAAAATTGTTTCGGTGCCCCGATTCCAAAGTCAAATCTTGGTCAAACTGGTCAAACTTGGGATTCCCGGGAAGTTCTGGGAACTTCCGGGAGCTCCCAGGAGCCGACGTTTTTGCTCGATTCTCTTTTAAAACTAATTTAATACTTTTCTAATGATTTCGGTGAATTCGGACAATTTCGGTCAAACTTGGTCAAACTCTGGTCAAACCTTGGTCAAACCGGTCAACGGGGACTTTCGGGGAACTTCCGGGACTTCCGGGGGTCCCTGGGAGCTGACGATTTCTTCCAGTTTTACTTAAAAACTCATTTTATCATTTTTCTTACGACATAGCATGTTTTCAGAACTTCGGGACTAAATCTGGGAGTCTTCGGGCTTTCAGGGGCATTTTGGTTAATCTGAGCATTCTGAGAGATAGAGCTGACTTCCAGGAGTCCTTTTGGGTCTTTTACGATCATTGTGAACCACCAAGCTATGGGTTTCCTAAATCTGATAGCCGACAAAATGGGGTGTTGTGGATACCGGGCTTCGGACCACTTCTCTCTTGTTTGAGATTGTTTTGAAATTGATTTGAATCAAGGAAAGAAAACGAAAGGTCTGTTGAAAACAGATACAGAGTCGTCACTTGGTCTTTAAGGAACCAAGAAACCTAATTTTGACTCACCCAAGTGGATAAGGGCACCGGCCCTTCATAACCAAAGAACTTGGTTCGGGGTTTTGGTACGAGAGAGGAAGGAGCCTTTGTCGCGACTAAAACACCCTCAACTCGCCCCGTCTTTCGACGGGCCTCAATTAGAATCCAAATAATCATCTTATACTATGTTTGGTTCGACAAATAATACTATGATAGTATATTACATCACATAAGGAGATTTGAAATTGGAAGATCAAAATATAAGATATCATTCATAAGATCTAGGCCAAATATCATGCAATGTAAAGTGAAAGATCACACAAATAAACCTAGGAAAGATCGTCTAATCATGTATCAAATAATCAAGACTTCCTAATCCAAAAGGGGGACATGAATTGTTATTGAAACAAATAAGCAAAGAAATCAAAATATGCTTAGCAAGGCTAGAATGATGCATGTTATTCTTTGATAAAAGAAGACCTCTCAATCCCCGGGACGGATGAGAAAGGATGAATAGATCAAGGGGAAGCATGAACGAGTGATCGAGTTCATTCCTTATAATCTCCTTAGATTAAGAGTTACAAAAACCCCAAATCTTGCATGAATGCAATGTATGTATCTAAAAATGTGCAAAGGTTGTAGTGTGTTTTGTGTACATGGATTTCTAGAATGGCTTAGAAGTCTAAAATGGGCAAGCATGAATGAATGAAATCAACATGGGATATATACAAATGTAGTACGAACCACTTCCTAAGATATGAACTAATTTGGAATGCATATAAGCCTCAAATCAAAGAATGAAAGTTAAAGTGTACTTGCTGTGAATAGTGGACAGAACAGTAGCATGATCTTTTGGAATTTGAAAAGAGGGGTTAGGAATGTTTTCAATGCATAATTTTTTATGGAGATGTTCCTTATTGTGTCTAGAACACAACCCAAAAGGCCAATCTTGAATAGCTATCACATATTGAGAGAAATTACATAAACAATAGAGGTCACTCAGAAACAGAGTTCGTACTGTCGTCTGAAATGTTAGAAAATCTTAGAAAATGAAAAAGAATGATCTAGAGGCCCATTTTATACAGAAAGTTTCCTAAGACATTTCATTTTAAAGGAAAAATAAGTTAGGACCACCCCTTTTGGAAAAGTTTTCTGGAAAAGAGGTCGTAAGTTGACCTAGCTGCTGTGACAGCAAAAACAGAATGTTTGGAAGGAATGTTGGGACCCAAATGGATCATTTCCAAGTACTTCCAAGTCAAACCAAAAATCATGGGTGTTCTCCAATGAGTTAGGAAGACTTTCCAAGTGGCCTTGTATCCATATGTTGAGTATTGTGTTCTAGAAAAATCTTTGAACTCAACTCACTCACTGTTTTGACTCATTGTTTTGAAGATTTTGGAGAAAACAAAGTTTTGTTTCTTGAAACCAAATGAGAGGGATTGAGAGGGGTTTTGAAATAGATGTTTTGAAAACATGTTTTCAACACTCAATAAGGATCATAGCCACTTAGAATACCTACATCAAACTCATCATTTAAGAACCTCCAAGATTGTTGGAGAGATTTATTTTATTTTTGGGCATAACTTCAATACATTCCAAGAATACCTTGGAAGTATTGAGGTTATGATCATCATCTATCAAACATGTTTTTGAGGTCAAGAGCTACTATCCATAAGGATTCACTCACCCCAAACTTCATGTCATCACTTAGATGATGATGAACTAGTAAGTAAATAAAGAAAAGAAAAAGAAATGAGATAAGGAGAGATGAACATATATATAATCAAGCAAGTAGATGATAATCAATAGATGATATTCATGAAGCATGAGACTTGTAGATTGGTGTATCACTCATATGTAATGACACTAGACATGGAAGAAGCTTCCACACTCTTGAATGCTCACTAAAATGGTGGTTGGGAGTATTGAATGTTGAAGTAAATGGAAGTAATGAAGTAAAAACAAAGTTAGAACTCACTTTTGTTTTGAAAAATCAAAGAAGAAAGCTTCTTTTCTCTCCACTCTAACCTTATCTCTACACTTTCTCTCCCAAACTTTCTCTAAACTTGCATTTGACTCCCCCAAAATGAGGAGTAATGGGGTGTTTATATAGGCCAACTTGGGGTGTTTTTGGGATTTAGAAAGTACTCCCATTGGTCCCAAACATCTGAAATCATGAAACCACGTCGTTTTGGATTTTAATTAATCAAAATAGGACCACAAAAGTATTTACAAAAACTTACTGTTCTGGAGGGGAGTGCCGCGGCGGCACTGGGCCACTGCCGCGGCGGCAGTGGGCCAGTGCCGCGGCGGCACTGCTCCTCCCTTCGTCTGGATAATGCTGTTTAGGCCCCCCGAAGTTCCGGTATTCGCGAAAAGGCCCTATTTCGTCCGAAATTCACAGAAAATGCATACGAACTCCAAATTGAGGTTGTGATATACCGTTGGAAAGGTAATGGAGTCTACTTTACATAAAAAATAGTTCGGGGATAGGTCACTTCGAAAAGTTTTGCGGTATTCGCGATAAAAGCCGATTTGATCGCCTTTTTCGCCTTTGGAAATTTATAATAAATTCGTTTTAAATCCAGAAATTATGTGCGATATACCGTTGGAAAGCTATTGACCTCTAGTATCCATGAAAAATATTTGAAAATTGTTTCGGTGCCCCGATTCTAAAGTCAAATCTTGGTCAAACCGGTCAAACCTGGGATTCCCGGGAAGTTCTGGGAACCTCTGGGAGCTCCCAGGAGCCGATGTTTTCGCTCGATTTTCTTTTGGAACTCGTTTTAATACTTTTCTCATGATTTAGAATGGTTCTGGTGAATTCAGACAATTTCGGTCAAACTTGGTCAAACTCTGGTCAAACCTGGTCAAACCTTGGTCAAACCGGTCAACGGGGACTTTCGGGGAACTTCCGGGACTTCCGGGGGTCTCTGGGAGCTGACGATTTCTTCCGGTTTTATTTAAAAACTCATTTTATCACTTTTCTTACGACGTAGTATGTTTTCAGAACTTTGGGACCAAATCTGGGAGTTTTCGGACTTTCAAGGGCATTTTGGTCATTCTGAGCATTCTGAGAGATAGAGCTGACTTCCGAGAGTCCTTTTGAGTCTTTTACGATCATTGTGAACCACCAAGCTATGGGTCTCCTAAATATGATAGCCGACAAAATGGGGTGTCTACAGTTTGCCCCTCTTTGGCATGAACTTGCGAGGCAACGCATGTCGCAAGCGAGTGCCAAAGTTTTGAAGAGACAGGACTTTTGGAGGCTATAGATTTAGGATAAAAAGCGTTGCAAAAGATGCAAGGATGATGCTGGTCGTGCTCCGCGTGAGCTGCCTACGTATCCCAAGGGGAATCAGACCAGGACGTAGTTCAGGACACAAAAGGGATAAATCACATATGCACATACACAACAATCAGGCGGATGCTATGCTATATGAGGATGATATGCAATGTGTGGATATGATCTCATACATGAGTCCTATCGTGCCTAGTTTTCTGATCCTAGAATGAGCAGGTGCCGAGGGGTGTGCCACTCCGAGTGGGCTAGTGTTGTGCTAGTGTTTGTGATTCTGACGTGACTCAGATAAGGGCATTGAAGTCTAGAAGACTCCGGGTTTTAGGGGCAAACTTCTGGAAGTGTGCTTTGCGAGCGAATGTAATTGGGTGTGGGGTCTCAGAGGACTATGATCGAAGATGTCTTTTGGCAAATAACCGACGGACACAGGGGCTCCGGAAATTAAGAGACTGACATAGAAGTCACGGGACGAACGTGAAATCCTGGGAGTCCTATGATGAATATGGAGGCCCTAATGGTGTGATGAGAGCGATGGACCGACGATGTTTGCATCGAGATGACGAGTCGACAATGGACTACCAACGGTGTATAAACCCGCTGAGGATTAATCTGAATCTGCTGGGGATGAAGCGATACTTTCTAGGATCTTTCTTCAACTGCTCCTTTTGATCGAATCTTTCGGGCCTGCCGGGGTCTCTGGGAGCTGGTATCTGTCTGTTTTTGTCCTCGGAGGATGATGCAGGGTTCACGGGGAATCTCTTTTGGTGCTCAATCCAAGAGAGCCTGTCGGGGCCTCTGGGAGCTGGTATCTGTCTGCTTTTGTCCTCGGAGGATGATGCAGGGTTCACGGGGAATCTCTTTTGATGCTCAATCCAAGAGGGCCTGTCAGGGCCTCTGGGAGCTGGTATCTGTCTGCTTTTGTCCTCGGAGGATGATGCAGGGTTCACGGGGAATCTCTTTTGGTGCTCAATCCAAGAGAGCCTGTCGGGGCCTCTGGGAGCTGGTATCTGTCTGCTTTTGTCCTCGGAGGATGATGCAGGGTTCACGGGGAATCTCTTTTGGTGCTCAATCCAAGAGAGCCTGTCAGGGCCTCTGGGAGCTGGTATCTGTCTGCTTTTGTCCTCGGAGGATGATGCAGGGTTCACGGGGAATCTCTTTTCTTTCTTCGGTGCAATAACTAAAAACCAGGATCAGTTACCAGAATTATCGGAATTCGCGACGATTGTCCTGAAACGACCGATTCGGGTCTTCGAGAGCCGATTTTTCCCAGTTTTTGCCTGCTGGAGGTAGTTCTGACAACTTTTAGTCTGCTTGGGGTAAAACCTCATAAATCTTGATTGGAATGGGCCATCGGGGCTGATCGGGGCCAAAAACGGGCTGAAAAAGGCCGAAACGGGCCAAAACGGGGCGAAACGGAGCAAAACGGAGCGACGCGGGGCCCACGGGGAGCAGTGCCGCGGCGGCACTGGGTGGCCGAACTTAATCTTCTTATATTTCGGGTTTTTGAGCTCTCCAAGCTCATTCTTGGCCATTTTGAGGTGTTTTTGAAGCCAAAATTCACCAAAACGCAGCTTGTGCGTGCTCAGGTGAGTAATCTTTCCCCGTAGTTGGATTTTTGATTGGTGTTTTGGTTTGCCCAAATTTTCAAGAAGAAAGTTTAAATGTGACTTCCATTTTTCTTGTAGATCCATGGCTTCGAGCTCAAGGAGACCGTCTAAGAAGGCCAAAGGACGGATGAAGGCCGAGATGCACACCCCGGACGTGATTTTGCGAGACCCCCAACACCACCTTTCGGCCGCGGCTCTAGCGAGCTTGGTATGTGAAACTTTCGACATTTTTAGGACCACTTTTATGTACTATGCTAGTTTTGTGAGCCGTAGTGTGCACTTAGAGACCGTTAGAAGCTCGACTTGTGCTCAAATGTTGATTTTGTGAATTTTTGCTCTCGGGTTGTGAATAGTGATTTTGTGCATCTTTTGTCGCCTTTATTGTGTGCAGGTGCCGGAAGTGGCCTTGAAAGGCCATGGTAGCCTTGCCCATGCTTTCTTATGGTATACCCAGCTTTCGCCCACCGTTAAGAGGATGGTTGATGATGCCGGGTTCGGAGGCTTCGTCCGCTTGGTTTCGAAAAGTAGCAACGATCTGGCTCACTTCTATGCACTGGCCGAGAGGTGGTGGGACACTACCAATACTTTCCACCTGCCGTTCGGAGAGATGACTATGACGCCTTTTGATTTCTCCATGATCACGGGCTTGAGGGTCGGCGGGAAGCGCCTGGTTCTGGACTATTTTTATGAGATTGACCCGGAGGCGGTGGAGATGTTGATTGGGGCTGTTCCCCCTAACTTGGAGAGGCATTGGTTCCCCTGCGGCTGGCTTTATCGGGCCTATGGTAGAGGTAATCACAATCTGAACAATTCCCAGCTTTTGAGGGTTTACCTTCTGTATGTCCTCGGGTGCTCCATCTTTGCGACAAGGAACGACCGGGTGAGCTTGAGGCTCCTTTCTTGCCTGGCGACCATTGATGAGATCCCCTCCTACAACTGGGGCGGTGCTGCCCTGGCTCATCTCTACAAGCATATGGGGGAGGTCTCTCGGGGCGATGTTAAATCTACTGGGGGATTCTGGCGAGCTTGGGAGGTATGCACTGCTTCTTCTTTTATTTTCCATCTCTTTGATTTTCATACCTGTTCTGATTTCTCCTTTGTCTGTGCAGCTTTGGAGTTTTGAATACTTGAAGATGTTGGCTCCCTCCCCAGCGGACGAGTCAGGCGAGGATGAGGATGGTATGGCTCCTGTGCCTCTATTCCCACGAGGCTTGAGATGGCAGAGGGACGTTGTTGGGGTGAAGAGCGGGGCCCATCGGATTGTTTTGCTTCGGAACTTCTTAACTAGGTTGACAGCCTCTAGTGTTGATTGGACGCCTTGGGAGGGCGTCGCTTATGCCGCCACTGAGGAGATACAAGCGGTTAAATCTCTTACCTCTTGCCGCCTTCTGCTGGAGAGTACTGAGTGCAGGCAGTGGTTCCTTGGTGAGCGGGTGTCTCGGCAGGTGGTTGGTGGTTCCCAGTATCGCGTCCCTCATGATCCTCCTGTGATGGATGCTAGTGACCTTTCTGGAGATGTTCTGCTGGCGGCTTTAGCTGGTACCGATGTTTGGGACCATTTTCTTTCTGAGACCAGTTATGAGGCTTACCGTGGCCGTTTCCTGATGCCTAACTTCCCACTCCTGGAGGTGAGTTCTTTTTTTGTATTTTTGTTTATATTCATTGCCCATGTTTTTGATCTATTTTATTCTGTGCCTGCAGCTTCGCGAGATGTACAGGAGACAGGCTCCTCAGGCTCCCGACCCTATTCCTCCTTGGGATTGGACTGTCAATGTTCTAGGCGCTGATGGCACTCCCCAAATGATGGAGGTGCCGCGAGTCACATGTGGGTACCCTACTCAGCCAGCGGGCGTCCTCAACGTTCCTTGGAGTTATGCTGAGGAGGGTCACGCCTTGGCGGCTAGCCTACGGTCCCTGGTCCTTACACGAGACCACCGGGTATGTCTCTAATTTTGCACTTTCTTAAGGTTACAAGGTTCTAACCCTGGATTTTTCATTTTGACAGATGGATGGTATGCGGCAATTTGCCGCCAATCAGATGGCGTCCTTGGTAAGTCTCTGACTCGACTCTGTTTTTGTACTTTTTTGTTGTTCCCTTACTGATTGCCCTCATTTTTATTCGTGTGTGCAGTATCGTGGAGGCGGGGCTGGCTCATCGAGGACTGGTCCAAGATGTAGAGGCGGTAGGAGGAGGCCGTCGCCGACGTACACTCCGGGTGGTCCGACGGAGGACGAAGAAGAGGAGGACTGAGGCTTCCCAAGCGGGAATTATTATTTTATTTTCTTTTCCTGTTTTCGATTGGGTTGTACTGAGGATATGATTATTAGGACAGTGTAGGACGATGTGTAGCACAATTTGTGACCTTTTGACAGAGTATTATGATGCTTTGCCTCCTAGGCCGGATATCTTCCGGTTTAGAGGCGCAGTTTTGTGCTTGTTGATATATGTGCATTGTGATTGCTGGATGTTACTGCGATGGGCAGTTTTGTGATAGTGAGTGCTTTTACCTTGCAGGTGGGATAGTCCGTGAAACGGGGAGGTGCTGCCGAAATTTTGAATTTTGCTAGAGCCGTGACAGAAAATATGGCTTTGTATGATCCTGCTCATCTCACAGCTTGGTTGAACATTACGGATGGCGTGGAGCGGATCAACCTCTTTAGCTACGGCTTGACCGAGCTGTTTTCTCTTCGCCAGATGACCTTGAATACAGAGTTCTTGCGTGCTGCCCTTGCTCACTGGGACCCAGTGAACCATGTCTTCAACTTCAACGGCCTGGAAATATGCCCCATGCTTGAGGAGTTCTGCGCTATTCTCGGCTATGATTCTGACTCGGACTTGATTCTCCCTTCTGCTGATACCCTCAACCCTACGCGAGCCTTGGCTGAATACCTGAATTGCTCTGTCACTATTTCCCGCCGGTTGATTCAAGGTGAGGTTCTCAACATTGCTTCTATTATTGCCCGGTATGCCAGTCCTGGGAATCCCAGCATGTATGATGCTTCCCGTGGGGCCGCTTTGATATTGTGCATGACTTCGCACTTCCTGTTCTCGAGCACTTCCGTTGACTTGGTGCATGTGTGCCTCGGGCTGAAACTTAGCAGGAATCCCATGGCCATGGTTCTAGCTGAAACTCTGAACGGTTTGGATAATGCCTTCAACCAAGGGACTACTCTTCTTTCTGGGGCGCCTTTGGTGTTACAGGCTTGGCTTTACGAGCGCCTTCAGCTGTGGACGGGCCGTATACCACCAGTTTACTTTCGTCGAGCCGTGCTTCATTCTCACTATACCTTTGCCGATTGGGTGGGCATGATGAGCACCTTATCCGAGGCTGACATTTGCTGGATCGTGAGGCGTTGGGGCCTCTATGCTATCACCACGAGCCTCAGGGGTCACCAGAGAGTGTGGTTGATGGGTCTGAGAGAGACTTCTTTCTATCATCCTCGCCGTTTAGCCCGACAGTATGGACAGGTTCAGGAGGTTCCCCGGGGGTTTACTGAGAGGGTCTTTGCTTCCAGGATCAGAGCTACCACTATTGCTGCTTTTATTGATGGTTGGACTGACCGAGTAAAGGCCTACTTTTGAAGAAATAAAAGACACTAAGACAAAACTAGTCCTGACTGATTTTGCTCATTCCTCCAAGTGTCTTTGAACATGTGGTTGCTTTTTGAAAGACTTTTATTTCTTTGATTATTCCTGCTTATGTAATATTCAAAGTTTGTTTATCGGTGAACCTTGGTTATTTTTGGGAATCTCATTTTATGCATTTTAGCTTTCTGAAAACATGTTGTAACTTGAGATTTCAATTTAGTTGTTGCTTTTGGTACTTGCTTGAGCATGCTGGGGTTGTTAGAGGCAAACGAGGCGGGTAGCCGAAGTTTGCCCCTAGTTTGGGATATATATGGTTGTGAGGCAAACGAGGTAGATGACCGACGTTTGCCCCTAGTTTAGAAGAGGTTCAGGCAAACGAGGCGAGTGGCCGAAGTTTGCCCCTAGTGTGGAGGGTGGTTTTTGGGTTATGGTAAGGACCGCGACTTTATTTTCTCACGTGCTCATAATTTTTGCCTAGGCACCAAGGAGGTGACCTAGCGAGCTATTTTCTCTCTTTTGTTATTGCTCACTTTGGATTTAGCTCTAATTTTTGCCTAGGCGTCCTTTCGGATTTTCAACCTAGCGAGCCATCCTTCTTTTCTTTTTGAAAGTCTGCCTACGTACCCCCGAGCGGGGATCAGGTCCAACGTAGTTCGGGCCAAGGTTTTGAAAGGAAAGGTTATTTTTGTTGGTGGAGCGACCGAACCGATGTGGTTGCCTACGTATCCCCGAGCGGGAATCAGGTCGAGCGTAGTTCAAGGCAAGGCTTGAAAGGAATGGTTATTGGATAGTCAAGCATAGTACTTTTTGAGGCGATCCATGTTGATCGGTTCTTTGAATTCGACACCATCGAGGTCCATGAGATAAGTTGCTCATCCGGAAAGAACAGTCTTGACGATATAAGGGCCGACCCATTTAGGTTTAAACTTCCCACGGGGATCAAAGATCGGAGCTCGCAACTCCTTAAGGACAAGGTCGCCCTTGACAATCTTCCTTGGGCGAACCCTTTTGTTGAAAGCACGGGCTATCCTCTTCTGATAGGTTCGGACATGGTCGACCGCCGCTAGACGCTTTTCATCTATGAGGGCCAATTCTTCATACCTTTCTCTCAACCAATCTGATTCCGAAATTTCACACTCTGCCATCACGCGTAGGGATGGTAATTCTATCTCCACCGGAAGTACCGCTTCCATCCCATACACTAGTGAGTAAGGAGTCGCTCCTGTGGACGTCCTTATCGATGTTCTGTACCCCCAAAGTGCAAATGGTAGCTTTTCATGCCAGTCTTTGTAGGTATCAGCTGATTTTTGCAGTATGGCCTTGACATTCTTATTCGCAGCTTCGACTGCCCCATTGGTCTGTGGTCGGTATGGCGATGACTTGTGATAGGTGATTTTGTATTCCTCGAACAGGTCCCTGACTTCTGCCTTGAAATGACTTCCGTTATCCGAAATAATCTCATGAGGAACTCCATAACGGCAGATGAGATTTCTCTTGATGAATTTGGCCACTTCCTTGGCCCCCAACTTGGTGTAAGATGCAGCTTCTACCCATTTTGTGAAGTAATCTATGGCTACCAAGATGTACCGATTTCCATTTGAGGCTTTCGGAATGATTTCTCCAATGATGTCGATTCCCCAGGTTGAGAATGGCCAAGGTGAAGTCATGATGTACAGAAGGGATGGTGGTACATGCATCATATTTGCATGAATCTGGCACTTGTGACACTTTCTCACGTATTCGCAACAATCTTTTTCCAATGTTGTCCAGTAGTATCCTTGTCTCACGATTTTCTTGGCCAGCATGTGGCCGTTCATGTGTGGGCCGCATACCCCTTCGTGTATTTCTTCCATCATTCTTCTGGAGCTCTTCCCAAACAAGCAAGTCAGGTTATGACCGTTGTATCCTTTCTTCAGCAGTTTCCCGCTGCAAATGATGAATTGCGCTGCGAATCTTCGAATCGCCCTTTTGTCTCTCTCGGTGGATTCTTGGGGGAACGTCCCCTTTTCTATGAAATCCCAGACATCCTGATACCATGGCGCTTCATTCTCTTCTTCTTCGACTGTGGCGATTATGTTGAACGAAGGCTCGTACCTCTGCTCAATTACCAAAGGCATCATCCTGACTCCCACAGGAATTTTGATCATCGAAGCTAGAGTGGCCAAGGAATTTGCCAGTTGGTTCTCTTCCCTAGGCAAGTAGAGGAATGTGACGTTCTGAAAACGCCTCTTGAGTTGGTCGAGATGATCGTGATAGGGCTTCAACCTTTCTTCTTTTACTTTCCATTCTCCTCTGGCTTGTGATATGATGAGGTTTGAATCCCCGAAGACATCCAACCTCCGAACTTTCAGCTCTAAGGCTGATTCCATTCCCAGAATGCATGCTTCGTACTCAGCAGTGTTGTTGGTGGAGTTATAATTGAGCTTGACTGCTAACGGAGTGTGGTCCCCACTCGGTGATACTAGGATCATCCCTACTCCGTATCCCTTCATGTTGGCTGCTCCATCGAAGTACAACTTCCACTGTTCTTCCTTGATTCCCATGATGCTCTCGTCTGGAAACGAAAAGTCCCCACTTTCTTCGGAGTCAACGGCATGTTCTGCGAGATGCTCAGCTATGGTTCTCCCTTTTACCGATTTGCTTGTGACATACTTGATATCGAATTCGGATAATAGAAGTAACCAACGGGATATACGACCGGTCAGGGCGGGTTTTTCGAGAAGGTATTTTAGAGGATCCATGCGGGATATGAGCACAACCGGAAAGGCCAGCATGTAGTGCCTTAGTCGGCGAGTGCACCAAACCAAGGCCCAACACGTTTTTTCAAGGGTAGAGTAGTTGAGCTCATACCCAGTCATCCTTTTGCTGAGGTAGTATATGGCTTTTTCGGAGTGGCTTTCTTCCCCTTCTTGGGCTAGCATGCAACCCATGGCATTTTCGGAGACAGACAGGTAAAGGAATAAGGGCTTATGAGGAGTGGGTGGTGAAAGGACAGGTGGATTTTGAAGGTAGGCTTTTATTTTGTCGAAAGCGGCTTGGCATTGGTCATCCCATTGGAACTTCTCCCCTTTTCTCAACAATCGGAACAGAGGATCGCATGTAGCTGTGAGCTTAGAAATGAAGCGGCTGATGAACTGGATTCTTCCGAGGAACCCCCGTACTTCTTTTTCATTCCGTGGTGGCATCATTTCGAGGATTGCCTTGATCTTAGAGGGGTCCACCTCTATTCCCCTTTGTGTGATGAGAAAACCCAGGAGTTTACCGGAGGTTACGCCGAAAGTGCATTTCTTTGGATTCAGCCTCATCTTGTATTTGCGCAACCTTTCGAAGAACTTTTCCAGCGCTACCAGGTGCCCTTCTCTATCCTTGGATTTTACAATCATGTCGTCTACATATACTTCTACCTCTTTGTGAATCATATCATGCAGCAGAGTGGTGGCAGCTCTTTGGTACGTTGCCCCCGCGTTCTTGAGCCCAAAGGGCATTACTCTATAACAGTAGGTTCCCCAAGGGGTGGTGAATGTCGTCTTTTCCCGATCTTCTGGCGCCATTAGAATCTGATTATACCCTGAGAAGCCATCCATGAAAGACAGTAGCTCATGTCCTGCGGTGTTATCTACCAAAACGTCAATGTGGGGAAGCGGGAAGTCATCCTTGGGACTGGCCTTGTTCAGATCACGAAAGTCGACGCACACACGGACTTTTCCATCCTTCTTCGGGACTGGCACGATATTGGCAACCCATTCCGGGTATTCGGTGACAATGATGAATCCTGCCTTGAACTGCTTCTCCACCTCTTCTTTAACCTTGAGTGCCCATTCCGGTCTCATGCGCCTCAGTTTCTGCTTGACAGGTTTAGAATTAGGGAGGAGAGGAATATGATGTTGGACGATGTCGGGATCGACCCCAGGCATGTCTTCGTAAGACCAAGCAAAAACATCTTTGAACTCTTTTAGCAAGAGGGTTAATTTTTCTTTTTCTTCTTTATTAAGGGTTGAGCCAATTTGCACAATCTGTGGATTATCTATTTCACCTAAGTTAACTGATAAAGTATCTTCGATTATTTCATAAGCAGGTGGTTTTTCAATTAGTTGCTTTAGTTCGATTGGGAGATCCTCGGAGGGATCTGTGCATTCACAAGCGTCAGACACAGAGGAGTAAGCAGAATCGTCTTTCATTTCATTCATGACAGGTGAAGTGATTACATTGGATAGTGGTGGGCTTACAGCAGCCGACTCCAGTACAGACTCGATAATTGGTAGTACAGACTTTGGGGGGATAGGGGATTGGGAGACACAGACAGATGACTCTACAGCCTGGTTGCTCAGACCCTCCTCAGCTGGCTTGATCTGATCATCTTGGCTCTTGGCCCTCTTTTCTTCCTCCTCCTCAGTGGATTCCTCCCACATCTTCTTGATCGCCTCAGTGTCAAGGTATTTTAACCAGTCTTCCTCTGGGGTCTTTTCAACTTCTTCGGGGTAGAACGGGTCTTGATATGGGGGCCTCTCGCAGTCAGCGAAGATTTCAAGCCCAGGGTGCCTTCTCCCGGTGGTTCGATGGATCCATGGTTCAGGGAACCCGAAGTAAGGGAAATCATCCCCTTCCTTGACGAATTGTCCATTTAAAGTCTTGTGGTATGGCGGGAGACCCTTTACCCTCTTCTTCCATGGCCTTTGTAGCTCGACGTCCTCATCAGTGGGCTTGTACCCCAACCCGAAAGTGCCTTGTTGCCCTTTGATCTGCGGGAATTCCCGAATTCCTTGCTGGCGTCGACCCAACCCCATTCCGGGGAAGTAGTTCATCTTACGGACAATGTTGACGACTGCGGAGTGGACCTCAGGGAATCGGTCTTCGTCTTCGATCACATGAACTTCTTCCATGAAGAATCCTCCGATTTCTCCTTCTTCCAGCTCAGGTATTTGGACTTCAAAAATGGGAGCGTAATTTGGGAAGGCCTCATTACCCCAACTATTACCGAGGATGATCTTTACCTCCCTCTCGTGAATGTACTTGATCATTTGATGCACAGTGGATGATACAGCTTTGTTGGCGTGAAGCCAGGGTCTCCCAATTAGCAGATTGAACGAGGCAAGTATGTCCATGACTTGAAAAATCTCGGTGCTCACCAAAGATCCTACCCGGATTTGGAGAGAAACAGTTCCCATCACATTTCTTCTAGTGTTATCATAGGCTCTCACGGATTGCACAGATGGCGTAATGTCGAGGATACTGACCCCCAAAGCAGTGGCAGTTCTTAAGGCACAAACATTCAAAGCAGAACCTGTATCGACTAGACAAAACGGCACCTGTTGCTCCTTACATCCCACAGTAATGTATAACGCCTTGTTATGCGCGAATCCCTCTGGCGGCAGGTCCTCATCGGAGAATGTAATGATGGGGTCGGGGGTAAGTGCACCCAAGAAAGCTACCATGTCCTCCGGCGCGGCGTCGATGGGGACTTCAATCCCAGCCAAGGCATTCAACACGGCTTGCTTGTGCTTATAGGATGTCACCATAATATCCCACATCGAGAGATGCGCTTGGGTTTTCTTTAGCTGCTTGATCAGCTCATTGTCTTCTTCGATGACCTCATCCATCTTGCCCTTCCCCTTGTCTTTAACTGGACCTTTTTCGATGGCTTCGGTGGCAGGCTGTGGAGGCTGATAATGGCGGCCTGACCTGGTTAGGTGATCAATCTCAGCAGGAGTAGGCCCTTCTACAGTCCCATCCTTTTTAAACCAATCATAATCCGTTCCCACAAATGGCTTTTCTGGCTCGTTCCAGATGGAAGCATCACTCTCGTCGTTAGGGTCATACCATTTGAGGTCTACCGCCCCTAGGTCATGCTCTTCCAGGAAGAACAAGTCCTGCTCGTCGTCAAGCTGCTGCTGCCACTCGTCATTCTCCCCTTCGATCAGATGAATCCCCTCAGAATCCGGGATGTCAATGTAAAGCAAGGGTTGTCCTAGGGGGGTGATATAAGTAGCAGGGTTGAAGGGTACGGGACTGGACTCAATGAGGTTGACATTTTGGTGGTTTGGTAGGGGATTTTGGGTGATATGAGGCTGCTTTGGTGGCGGCTCGATGATATTCTGGTCGATGAGGTCTTGGATGTCGTGGCGGAGGCGCATGCAATCATCAGTGTTATGGCCGGGGGCTTGGTGGTAAGTACATCGCTTGGACATATCGCAGTTAGGCGGGAGCGGGGTATTTCGAGGCTGGAGTAATTGGAGATGGCCTTTTTTGAGGAGGCGATCTAGGGCTGAGGAGAGAGAGATTTCTAGCTTGGCAAAACTGCGAAGGGGCTTTTTCTGGAAAGGGCGGTTGGAAGAATTTGCCTGGTTGGAGGGTTGGTATGGCCTTGGAGGATATGCCATGGGTTGGCCGCTAAGGGCATTGACATCCGGGGGATTCCGGGAGTAGTTGGGCCTTCTTGGCTGACTCGGAGGGTCTTCCTTTTTGATCTTCCCCTCCCTGATAGCATCTTCGATTCGGGTTCCGACTTCAAACAACTCCTCAAAGGTGGAGATGGACTGGTAGAATAATTTCTCATGATAGAGCGGCTGCAGATTCCGGATGAGCATCCTTACCTGTTCTTTCTCGATTGGCCGGTGGGTCATTTGGGCTACCTTGTTCCTCCATCTGCTCAGAAATGCAGCGAAGGATTCATTGTTGCTTTGCCGGGTCGTTTCCAAATCCCTGACGGTGACGTCCAGCTCTTGATTGTAAGAGTAATGATCGACAAAGACTCGAACAATGTCCTCCCAGGCCCGGGTTTTGGAGGCTTCCAAGGTTAGGAACCACGATAGTGCAGATTTTGCCAGAGTTTGCGGGAATAGCATCGCAATGTGCTCGTGGGTGCAACCCATGGACTGGAAGATACTCATACATAGCTTCACGTGGCTTTTCGGGTTTCCCGTTCCATCAAAGCGATCGATGGCAGGCATTTTGAAATTCTCTGGCAGCTTCCTCTCATACGTAAGCGGTGGGGCCCCTTGAAACCAGTTTTCCTCCCCATTATTCTCATGTAGAGGAGGTTCAAACCCTGGTGGCGAAAACTCGGGCGGAGGTCGCGGCTGTTGCTACTTCAGTTCTTCCATGAATTTTAGGACTTGGGCTAGACTGTCTGATTGTTGGCTTATAGTCGCTCCCAATTCAGTAACCTTGTTTTCCAACTCTTCCCTATTCATGCTGACGTAAGTTGTCGGACTGATTCTGATTAACCGATTATCCGAACTCCTGACCCACGAATAAGACCCTGACTGCTGCCCTTGGGAATCTATACTGACCTGACAGATTTTGAAAGGACTAGATTAGATCTTTGACAGTGGCGACTCTAGGCAGACAAAGATAGTGATGTGGACCGACTCAAAACAGTGCGTGCAAATTGATGGGAATGGTGCATGCAAATGGGACAAACATGCGGATGTAAGCCCTAATCTATATGATGCTCCTATTTCTAACAGATAGCAGCTAAACAAATAAGGTCCTAGCCATACAGAGTGTGCTAACCTTACTTTCTAGTATGATCACCAAGGGATAACGTGGATTTCCAAGATACTTCGGAAATTTTGGACAGAGTTTCTGTGGGAAACTGGTCAATATGGTCATATCTGGGATATTCGGACAGAGTTTCTGGGAGAAACTGGTTAATGTGGTTATATCTGGGATATCTGGACAGAGTTTCTGAGGAAACTAGTTAATGTGGTTATATCTGGGATATCTGGACAGAGTTTCTGGGGAAACTGGTTAATGTGGTTATATCTGGGATATCTGGACAGAGTTTCTGGGGAAACTGGTTAATATGGTTATAGTGATCATACTTTCTAGCAGGTTTTCATACTCCTATGTCTCAAGACCGACAAACAAGGCTCGCGGTGTATATCTTTGCGAGCATGGAGCAGACATCCTTGTCATGATGCTTAGGCAGGTCAACTCAATGTGACTACATGTGAGTGATTGCCTTGGGAATCATAAGAAAGAGGTTCCGTTCTATGCCACATAAGTGTCTACACCGCGCAGGTAATCCCGTCAGGGCATACAACAGTTATATCACATTGTCCTATCTGAAAAGATAAATGAACAGTCCTATGAAAGGTTCTACAGGAATCTATATGCAAAGGCTAGGTTTAGTCAAAGAGAGTCCGTTGACGAGAGTTCCAATATACCGTCAGGGAGACAGTACGGAGGTTTTTACTCTTTTTGATATACCTTGGAAGGTACAGTATCAACGGTGACTTGTGCCCTGGCACAGCAAGACCTGAACAATGTCAGCGCCGCGTTTCAGACACAGTCGGAGGGGGGAAATGCAAGAGTGCAATGTGGTGAACCAAACACAGTAAAAAGATGATTTTAAGGATGCTTCTTATGAGTCAAACCTCTGTATTATTTTGTTTTAAAAAATAAAAATCCCCAGCAGAGTCGCCAGATTGTGGATACCGGGCTTCGGACCACTTCTCTCTTGTTTGAGATTGTTTTGAAATTGATTTGAATCAAGGAAAGAAAACGAAAGGTCTGTTGAAAACAGATACAGAGTCGCCACTTGGTCTTTAAGGAACCAAGAAACCTAATTTTGACTCACCCAAGTGGATAAGGGCACCGGCCCTTCATAACCAAAGAACTTGGTTCGGGGTTTTGGTACGAGAGAGGAAGGAGCCTTTGTCGCGACTAAAACACCCTCAACTCGCCCCGTCTTTCGACAGGCCTCAATTAGCATCCAAATAATCATCTTATACTATGTTTGGTTCGACAAATAATACTATGATAGTATATTACATCACATAAGGAGATTTGAAATTGGAAGATCAAAATATAAGATATCATTCATAAGATCTAGGCCAAATATCATGCAATGTAAAGTGAAAGATCACACAAATAAACCTAGGAAAGATCGTCTAATCATGTATCAAATAATCAAGACTTCCTAATCTAAAGGGGGACATGAATTGTTATTGAAACAAATAAGCAAAGAAATCAAAATATGCTTAGCAAGGCTAGAATGATGCATGTTATTCTTTGATAAAAGAAGACCTCTCAATCCCCGGGACGGATGAGAAAGGATGAATAGATCAAGGGGAAGCATGAACGAGTGATCGAGTTCATTCCTTATAATCTCCTTAGATTAAGAGTTACAAAAACCCCAAATCTTGCATGAATGCAATGTATGTATCTAAAAATGTGCAAAGGTTGTAGTGTGTTTTGTGTACATGGATTTCTAGAATGGCTTAGAAGTCTAAAATGGGCAAGCATGAATGAATGAAATCAACATGGGATATATACAAATGTAGTATGAACCACTTCCTAAGATATGAACTAATTTGGAATGCATATAAGCCTCAAATCAAAGAATGAAAGTTAAAGTGTACTTGCTGTGAATAGTGGACAGAACAGTAGCATGATCTTTTGGAATTTGAAAAGAGGGGTTAGGAATGTTTTCAATGCATAATTTTTTATGGAGATGTTCCTTATTGTGTCTAGAACACAACCCAAAAGGCCAATCTTGAATAGCTATCACATATTGAGAGAAATTACATAAACAATAGAGGTCACTCAGAAACAGAGTTCGTACTGTCGTCTGAAATGTTAGAAAATCTTAGAAAATGAAAAAGAATGATCTAGAGGCCCATTTTATACAGAAAGTTTCCTAAGACATTTCATTTTAAAGGAAAAATAAGTTAGGACCACCCCTTTTGGAAAAGTTTTCTGGAAAAGAGGTCGTAAGTTGACCTAGCTGCTGTGACAGCAAAAACAGAATGTTTGGAAGGAATGTTGGGACCCAAATGGATCATTTCCAAGTACTTCCAAGTCAAACCAAAAATCATGGGTGTTCTCCAATGAGTTAGGAAGACTTTCCAAGTGGCCTTGTATCCATATGTTGAGTATTGTGTTCTAGAAAAATCTTTGAACTCAACTCACTCACTGTTTTGACTCATTGTTTTGAAGATTTTGGAGAAAACAAAGTTTTGTTTCTTGAAACCAAATGAGAGGGATTGAGAGGGGTTTTGAAATAGATGTTTTGAAAACATGTTTTCAACACTCAATAAGGATCATAGCCACTTAGAATACCTACATCAAACTCATCATTTAAGAACCTCCAAGATTGTTGGAGAGATTTATTTTATTTTTGGGCATAACTTCAATACATTCCAAGAATACCTTGGAAGTATTGAGGTTATGATCATCATCTATCAAACATGTTTTTGAGGTCAAGAGCTACTATCCATAAGGATTCACTCACCCCAAACTTCATGTCATCACTTAGATGATGATGAACTAGTAAGTAAATAAAGAAAAGAAAAAGAAATGAGATAAGGAGAGATGAACATATATATAATCAAGCAAGTAGATGATAATCAATAGATGATATTCATGAAGCATGAGACTTGTAGATTGGTGTATCACTCATATGTAATGACACTAGACATGGAAGAAGCTTCCACACTCTTGAATGCTCACTAAAATGGTGGTTGGGAGTATTGAATGTTGAAGTAAATGGAAGTAATGAAGTAAAAACAAAGTTAGAACTCACTTTTGTTTTGAAAAATCAAAGAAGAAAGCTTCTTTTCTCTCCACTCTAACCTTATCTCTACACTTTCTCTCCCAAACTTTCTCTAAACTTGCATTTGACTCCCCCAAAATGAGGAGTAATGGGGTGTTTATATAGGCCAACTTGGGGTGTTTTTGGGATTTAGAAAGTACTCCCATTGGTCCCAAACATCTGAAATCATGAAACCACGTCGTTTTGGATTTTAATTAATCAAAATAGGACCACAAAAGTATTTACAAAAACTTACTGTTCTGGAGGGGAGTGCCGCGGCGGCACTGGGCCACTGCCGCGGCGGCAGTGGGCCAGTGCCGCGGCGGCACTGCTCCTCCCTTCGTCTGGATAATGCTGTTTAGGCCCCCCGAAGTTCCGGTATTCGTGAAAAGGCCCTATTTCGTCCGAAATTCACAGAAAATGCATACGAACTCCAAATTGAGGTTGTGATATACCGTTGGAAAGGTAATGGAGTCTACTTTACATAAAAAATAGTTCGGGGATAGGTCACTTCGAAAAGTTTTGCGGTATTCGCGATAAAAGCCGATTTGATCGCCTTTTTCGCCTTTGGAAATTTATAATAAATTCGTTTTAAATCCAGAAATTATGTGCGATATACCGTTGGAAAGCTATTGACCTCTAGTATCCATGAAAAATATTTGAAAATTGTTTCGGTGCCCCGATTCTAAAGTCAAATCTTGGTCAAACCGGTCAAACCTGGGATTCCCGGGAAGTTCTGGGAACCTCTGGGAACTCGTTTTAATACTTTTCTCATGATTTAGAATGGTTCTGGTGAATTCAGACAATTTCGGTCAAACTTGGTCAAACTTGGTCAAACTCTGGTCAAACCTGGTCAAACCGGTCAACGGGGACTTTCGGGGAACTTCCGGGACTTCCGGGGGTCTCTGGGAGCTGACGATTTCTTCCGGTTTTATTTAAAAACTCATTTTATCACTTTTCTTACGACGTAGTATGTTTTCAGAACTTTGGGACCAAATCTGGGAGTTTTCGGACTTTCAAGGGCATTTTGGTCATTCTGAGCATTCTGAGAGATAGAGCTGACTTCCGAGAGTCCTTTTGAGTCTTTTACGATCATTGTGAACCACCAAGCTATGGGTCTCCTAAATATGATAGCCGACAAAATGGGGTGTCTACAGGTGTCTACACACTACAACCTTAGCACGTTCTAGATACATACATTGCATTCATGCAAGATTTGGGGTTTTTGCGACCCCTAATCTAAGAAGATTATAAGGAATGACCATGATCACACGTTCATGCTTCCCCCTCGATCTAATCTTCCTTTCTCATCCGTCCCGGGGATTGAGAGGTCTTCTTTTCTCAAAGATTAACACGCATCATACTAGCTTGCTAAGCATATTTCGTTTTCTTTACTTATTTGTTTCAAGAACAATTCATGTTTCCTTTAGATTAGGAAAACTTGACTACTTAATATGTGATTAGACGATTTTTCCTAGGTTTATTTGTGTGATTTTCACTTTAGATTGTATGATATTTGACTTAGATCTTATGAATGATATCTTATCTTTTGATTTTCAATTTCAAGATTCTTATGTGATGTAATATACTATCATAGTATTAATTGCCGAACCATACATAGTATAAGATGATTATTTGGATGCTAATTGAGGCCCGTCGAGAGACGGGGCGAGTTGAGGGTGTTTTAGTCGTGACAAAGACTCTTTCCTCTCTCGTACCAAAATCCCGAGCCAAGTTCTTTGGTTATGAAGGGCCGGTGCCCTTTATCCGTTTGGGTGAGTCAAAATTAGGTTTCTTGGTTCCTTAAAGACCAAGTGGCGACTCTGTATCTGTTTTCAACAGACCTTCCTTTTCTCTCTCTTTTTCAAATCAATTTCAAAACAAAGGAAAATCAATTCCGAAACCCCGGAAACAAACAGGAAAAACCGGGAGTGGACGACGGATTCCGCGTGTCCACAATCTGGCGACTCTGCTGGGGATTTTTATTTTAAAACAAAATAATACAGAGGTTTGACTCATAAGAAGCATCCTTAAAATCATCTTTTTACTGTGTCTGGTTCACTGCATTGTACTCTTGCATTTCCCCCCCTCCGACTGTGTCTGAAATGCGGCGCTGACATTGTTCAGGTCTTGCTGTGCCAGGGCACAAGTCACCGTTGATACTGTACCTTCCAAGGTATATCTAAAAGAGTAAAAACCTCCGTACTGTCTCCCTGACGGTATATTGGAACTCTCGTCAACGGACCCTCTTTGACTAAACCCAGCCTTTGCATATAGATTCTTGTAGAACCTTTCATAGGGCTGTTGATTTATCTTTTCAGATAGGACAATATGATATAACTGCTGTATGCCCTGGTGGGATTACTTGCGCGGTGTAGACACTTATGTGGCATAGAACAGAACCTCTTTCTTATGATTCCCAAGGCAATTACTCACATGTGATCACATTGAGTTGACCTGCCTAGGCACCATGACAAGGATGTCTGCTCCATGCTCACAAAGATATACACCGCAAACCTTGTTTGTTGGTCCTAAGACATAGGAGTATGAAAACTCGCTAGACAATATGATCACCATCATCATCTGTTCCCGTCATATATCCCTATTTCTTCCAGAAACTCTGCCCAACTCATCAGGATATCCCTGTTTTCCTAGAAACTCTGTCCGAATCACCCAGATTTCCTAAAAATCCCTATTTTTCCCCAAATTACCCAGAAATCTCAGTTTCTTCCAGAAACCCCGATATACTTGTGTCCCCCAGATACCCTGTCCGAATTACCCAAATCTACCTGCTTCTCCCAGAAATCCTATTCGAACTCCCCAGGTATCCTTGTTACACCCAAAATCCCAGAAAATCCATGTTTCTCCTAAAACTCTACCCAAGCTTCTCATAAATCCAAATTTCCCAGAAATACCCAAGGTACTTGTTTCTCCCAAAAACTCTGCCCAAATCACCCAGAAATGCCCAAATATACTTGTTTTTCCTAGAAACTCTACCCATATTTCTCATAAATACCCAAAATACCAGTTTCTCCTAGAAGCTCAGTCCAAATCAACCAAAAATTCCTATTTCTCCTAGAAACCCAAATGACTTCTAGAAATTTCTTCGAATCTTCCAAATCCATGTTCTCCCAGAAACTCTGTCCAAAATTCCCGAAGTATCCCAGAAATCCCTGTTATCCCTTGGTGATCATACTGCAAAGAAAAGTTAGCACACTCTGTATGGATATGACCTTACTTGCTTAACTGTTATATGTTAGAAGTAGGGGCATCATATAGATTATGGCTTGCATCTGCATGATTGTTTCATATGCATACACAATTTGTGTCAGTTTGCATGCACATATATCTCATAAGTCCACACAGCCTATCCCTTCTCATCATCACATGATCATCGATCTTCATCCTCCGAGTCTGATCCTTGTCATTTCAATTTGTAAGACATCACAGGTCCTAAACGTCGTCCTGCTACATTTTCTTCTTGGGATTAATAGCCCTCCCGAAAACAAACCTATGGATCACAAAAGCTTGGAAACTTGAGTCGCCCAGATGAGAACCACTATGACTCAGCTTTCAGATCACCTCACCCAGGTTCTAGGATTTCTTGAGAAAATGAGACCAGAAGTCCGCATTCACTCCGCTTGGACTCGTACACCGAATAATCAACTAATCAGAATAATTTTGGATGCTAGAATGACCGATATGGAACCTGCTGTTGAGAAGATCAGGGACGAGCTTGCGGAAATGACAGATATGATACGGCATTTGGCTAACCCACCACCCTCGATTCTGCTATCTTCCCGGCCAGCACCTTGTACTAAATGGTTTGGAAAATTAGCTGATCTTTGGATACATAGTTTGGATCAAGAAGCTCTTGACAAGCTCACCAGAATAAAGGATACCATCAGAGAAGGAAAGTGCAGGAATAATGAACCCCAACACCAGTCCAAGGGACCCAACTACTCCCTAGACTCCCCAGATATCCATGCACCTAACCACCAACCAATGGCCTACCCTCTCCGTCCATACCAGTCCATTCCACCAAATCGCCCTAAAGGCCCTCGCAAATTCTCTAGACTTGATATTCCCCTCTCCACAGCCTTAGATCACCTACTCAAAAAGGGCCACCTGCAGCTCCTCCCTCACAAACCACTACCGGATCCCATACCCTCTCACTACAACATGAGCCTACAATGTGCTTACCACCAAAATCTAGGCCATGCCACCGATCAGTGCATCCGCCTCCGCCATGACATTCAAAATCTCATAGAGGATGCACCCCACCCTAATGCCATCTCCTATCTTGGCTTGGACCAACCGCTCGAATGATTCCCTTTGCTGCGACCCACGAATGTTGAACCTGTGCAAGTGAAGTAGTGGTGTTTGGGACTCTTGCTAGAAAACCAAATGAGGATGCTCTTAGAAAAAGAAATAAAAAGAATAAGTGAGTCACTGTGACATTCCATTTGAGACTGGGTCGAGTCTAGTCGAGTCTGTTGTATGTTTTGTCTATTTTAAGTTTAGTCTTGTGGTCGAGTCTGTCTGTCATCGAGTTGTTAATGAGTCTGTAATCCTTCTCTACTGATGGAATGAAGTCTCATTTTGCCTAATCTGATGTGCCTAGTCATAGATGCATGAATCGCTGAACTGAAGTGTCACTTTTCAAATTACCATGGATATTACTGTGCTAAAAAAATAATTTTTTTTACTCAAACAAAAAAAATCCTGAAAGGTCAAAGTCAATTTTGCGCTGACACCGATGAAGAGTCGAGAATTGAATAGTGTTACTTTAAGAATTCAAAGATGCTTTTGCTCAAATCTCGAAAAGACATACTTGGAACTGATTTGGGGCTTGCCCAATATCCTTTTCAACCATTTTAAAGCCTTGGGCCCAACCCAATTGATAGCCATGCGAACCTGTGCGCACTTGGTCCTTGATGGTAGCCAAACGTTTCAGTGAGTTTCATCTCCACTTTCCAAAAAAAAAAAGCTCGCTAGGTTGAAAACCCGAAAGGGCACCTAGGCAAAAGTTAGAGCTGAAAAAGGTGTTGATTTCCAAGATCTGACCTTAGCCAGTCAAAATGATGGGGAAAATGAAATAAAATATTTGGTGATACAGAGAATTGTATACTTCAAGGTACGTCATAAGAACATGCCTAGATCACATTTCAAAAAGCTCGGGACGACCACAAAAAATTCTGAGAACTGATATGCACATTCTGGAATTCTGAAATTATAATCAAAAGATCTCATAAGAATCAACTATGTGAAAAGGAAAATTGACTGGCTAGGCGAAAGTGAAAAGGATCAATCCTCAAAACAAAAGAAAAAGAAAAAGAAAAGAAAAGAAAAGAAAGGGAGATGGAAACTGAATCCTCCTCTTCAAGGCTACCATAAGTAACCCAAGTTTGAACTTCTTTGACGATTGGTTTAAAAAATCCTCATACCTCAAACCCCTTCTTTCAAGACCTTGCCTTGAACTACGCTCGACCTGATTCCCACTCGGGGATACGTAGGCAACCACATCAGTTCGGTCACTCCACCCACAAAAATAGCCCAATTTCTTTCAAGTTTCGGCCCGAACTACGTTGGACCTGATCCCCGTTCGGGGGTACGTAGGCAGACTTTGAAAAAAGAAAAGAAGGATGGCTCGCTAGGTTGAAAATCCGAAAGGACACCTAGGCAAAAGTTAGAGCTGAATCCAAGGTGAGCAATAACAAAAGAGAAAAAAAAAGCTCGCTAGGTCACCTCACTAGTACCTAGGCAAAAGTTATGAGCATTTGAGAGATTAAAGTCACGGTCCTTGCCTCAAGCCAGAAATCACCTTCCACACTAGGGGCAAACTTTGGCTACTCGCCTCGTTTGCCTAAATTTTACTATCTACCCTTCATACAAGGGGCAAACTTCGGTCACCTACCTCGTTTGCCCAAAACCTCCAATGAACCTTCCTCCAAACTAGGGGCAAACTTCGGTCATTTACCTCGTTTGCCTACCAATCCCACTTCATGGCCTTCAAACTAGGGGCAAACTTTGTTTGCCACCCGATCCCTATACACCAATGGTAAGCCTTCAAGTCACAAACATTGTCTTGAATAGATGGAAACGGAGCATCTTTTATTCTATAAGCTAAGGCACTAATTCAAAGCGCATCTTGGGAGAAGCAAAGAAATTTATTAGATCAGTAGGGAGGAATTTTCAAAAATAAGATTCACCATCAAAGTGATGCCACGTTAAGGTGAGAAGTAAACACAAAAGAGAAATGGTACATCATTTATGACAAGAGCACATCAAGTTTTGGCAAGTCGAGCTTGTTTCATTTTGGTGTCAAATGTGTCACCCTAGCGTGTCGGTATCTGTCAGTTTTGAGTCTGTCATAGTCTTTTTCAGGAAAAGAGTCGGTCGTAGTCTCAAATGTGTAAGTCAACAGTGACGAATAATGAATTTTTCAAATCAAGTTATAAAGAGCATTCCAATGACAATACAAGCAGGAGTACCAAACATCATTACTGCCCAGACAAGGCGTCAGCATGAGAAGTGTCCAAACTTAGGGCAAATGCAAATTTCATCCCTTTCCAAACTGCCAAAAGTTATCCATCTTTGTTCATGCAACATAAGTCCATGAGTGGCTATTGATGACCTTCCTTTCTTCTAGCAACATAAGTCCATGAGTGGCTGTTGCTCATCTTCATTCATGCAACATAAGTCCATGAGTGGCTGTTGATGATCTTCCTTTCTCCTAGCAATATAAGTCCATGAGTGGCTGTTGATCTTTCATCTTTCTTCATGCAACATAAGTCCATGAGTGGCTGTTGATGATCTTCCTTTCTTCTAGCAACATAAGTCCATGAGTGGCTGTTGATCTTTCATCTTTCTTCATGCAACATAAGCCCATGAGTGGTTGTTGATGATCTTCCTTTCTTCTAGCAACATAAGTCCATGAGTGGCTGTTGATCTTTCATCTTTCTTCATGCAATATAAGTCCATGAGTGGCTGTTGATGATCTTCCTTTCTTCTAGCAACATAAGTCCATGAGTGGCTGTTGATCTTTCATATTTCTTCTTGCAACATAAGTCCATGAGTGGGTGTTGATGATCTTCTTTCATCCTAGCAACATAAGTCCATAAGTTGCTATTGATTATCACCCTCCATCAGTGTCAAACCACCGCAAATCATCTCTGTCACAAACAAAATGATACCTTGACTCCCATTTAATGGACGTATTTCCTTCTCCCTAGAAGAGTACATTATCCTTTAGCTCCGAAGGCCCTAACCGGCTCTTTTGGATTGAGCATTACAGAATCTGACCAACCACGAGAGATTCAGAGATGAATCCTGGTTCTAGGTCAAGAATTGAAGAGAGATTCTCAGAGAGTCCATCAGCTCCCGAAGGCCCTAACCGGCTCTTTTGGATTGAGCATTACAAAATCTGACCAACCACGAGAGATTCAGAGATGGATCCTGGTTTTAGGTCAAGAATTGAAGAGAGATTCTCAGAGAGTCCATCAGCTCCCGAAGGCCCTAATCGGCTCTTTTGGATTGAGCATTACAGAATCTGACCAACCATGAGAGATTCAGAGATGAATCCTGGTTCTAGGTCAAGAATTAAAGAGAGATTCTCAGAGAGTCCATCAGCTCCCGAAGGCCCTAACCGGATCTTTTGGATTGAGCATTACAAAATCTGACCAACCACGAGAGATTCAGAGATGGATCCTGGTTCTAGGTCAAGAATTGTAGAGAGATTCTCAGAGAGTCCCCTACCATCCCTAGCAGAAGACAACAGAAGTCCGAACCGATTCTCCGGACTTGTCATCATAAGGATCGGCCAACGATTGAAAACATCACCCGCAATCAAATCACCCCGATTCTCAGGGCAAGCACTGTCTATTCACAATTCAAGGATCCGTGTCCACTGTTTATCATGAGCTTTCTCACCTGTCAGTCATTATGAGTTTCCTCACTTATCGTGAGCTTCTTCGCTCCGGTTATCTCACCTGTCAATTATCGTGAGCTACCCCACTTATTATGAGCCTCCTTACTTTGGTTATTATAAAACTGTCGATTATCATGAACTCCCTCACCTATGGGTTATCCTTAGTTGTCATCCTCAAAGACCCCACATCCGATCCCATTCGCTTGTAAAGCACACTTCCCGTAATTTGAGAAGTTTGCCCCGAAACCCAGAGTCTTTTCAGACCGTGGTCGGCCACTGCATCATAGTCAGAAGCACTAGCACAACATAAGTCCACTCAGAATGGCACATACCCCACAGCACCTGCTCATACTAGGGTCATAACACTAGACATGATAGAATTCATAACACAATTCATATCACATCCATGCATTGCATACCATCCTCATAGCATATCATCCGTTTGGTTGTTGTGTATGTACATGTGTGATTCATTCCTTTGCGCCCCGAACTACGTCCTGGTCTGATTCCCCTTGGAATATGTAGGCAGCTCACGCAGAGTACGACCAGCACTAGCCTCAGCATCATTGCATCTTTTGCAACGCTTTTTTTATCCTAAATCTATAGCCTCCAAAAGACCTGTCTCTTCAAAAGCTTTGGCACTCGTTTGCGACATGCGCTGCCTCGCAAGTTCATGCTAAAGAGGGGCAAACTGTAGACACCCCATTTTGTCGGCTATCAGATTTAGGAGACCCATAGCTTGGTGGTTCACAATGATCGAAAAAGACTCAAAAGGACTCCTGGAAGTTAGCTATATTTCTCAAAATGCTCAGAATGACCAAAATGCCCCTGAAAGCCCGAAAACTCCCAGATTTGGTCCAAAAGTTCTGGAAACATGCAAAGTCGTAAAAAAAGTAAAAAATGAGTTTTTAAGTAAAATCAAATGAAATCGCCAGCTCCCAGAGACCCCCGAAAGTTCCCGAAAAGTCCCCCTTGACCGGTTTGACCAAGATTTGACCAGGTTTGACCAAGATTGTTTGACCGAAATCGTCTGAATTCGCCGGAATCGTTCTAGATCACAAGAAAAGTATTAAAATGAGTTATAAAAGAAAATCGAGCGAAAACGTCAGCTCCTGGGAACTCCCGGAGATTTCCAGGACCTCTCGGGAATCCCAGGTTTGACCAGTTTGACCAGAATTTGACTTTAAAGCTGGGGCACTACAACAATTTTTAAATATTTTTCATGGATACTAGAGGTCAATAGCTTTCCAACGGTATATCGCACATAATTTTCGGATTTAAAATGAGTCTATTATGAATTTTCGAAGGCAAAAAAGGCGATCAAATCGGCTTTTATCGCAAATACCGCAAAACTTTTCAAAGAGACCTATCTCCGAACTATTTGTTATGTAAAGTAGACTTCAATACCTTTCCAACGGTATATCACAACCTCAATTTGGAGTTCGTATGCATTTTCTGTGAATTTCGGACGAAATAGGGGCTTTTCGCGAATACCGGAACCTCTGGGGGCCTAAACAGCATTATCTGGACGAAGGAAGAGCAGTGCCGCCGCGGCACTGGCCCACTACCGCCGCGGCACTGGCCCACTACCGCCGCGGCACTGGCCTAGTGCCACCGCGGCACTCTCCCCCAGAACAGTATGTTTTTGTAATTTATTTTGGGGGTCCAATTTGATATATTAGAAATCAAAACGACGTAGTTTTGGTTCCCAGCTTATTTTGGACCAATGGGAGACCATTTTAAACTTTTTAAAACTCCATTTACCACCCCTCCTTTGCCTATAAAAGAAGCCATTTACTTCCATTTAGAGGAGAGACATGGAAGCTTAGAAAGAGCTTAGGAAGAAACTCTAGAAAAATATAGAGAGATAAAGAGAAGAAGTAGTCTTCTTCTTCCATTTTTTCCAATCAAAGTGAGTTCTAATCTTGTTTTCCTCCACCATTCTTCTATATACTTCATCATCAATATACCCAATCACCATTCTTGAGCATTCTTGAGTTAGGAAGCTACTTCCATGTCCAAATGTCAAAATCTATGAGTAAAACACCAAGCTACAAGTCCAAAATCACATTGATTATCATCTATTGATTGTTATTTACTTGCTTGTTCATATTATGTTCATCTCTTCTTACCTCATTTCTTTTTTATTTTCTTTATTTACTTACTAGTTCATCATCATCTAGATGATGACATGAAGTTTGAGGTGAGTGAATCCTTATGGATAGTAGCTCTTGACCTCAAAAACATGTTTAATAGATGATGATTATAACTTCAATACCTCCAAGGTATCCTTGAAGTTATGTTCAAAATAAAAATGAATCTCTCCAATAATATTGTGAGTTCTTTGATGATTCAAGGTTGGATGAGGTTCTAAGTGGTCACATGGTCATCTCAAGAGTTTAATTTCATGCTTTGAACATCTATTTCAAAACCCCCAATCAAGAACTCAAACTCTATTTCAAAACCCAAATCCATTTTCTTCAAGAATGATCCAAAACAGTGAGCTGTTCAGATTCAAAGATTTGTTTTGAATTAAATACCTGAGTTATGATGATGAAACCACTTGGAAAATCTTCCTAAGACATTATAGTTTGTCTCCAATTTTTCCCATCAATTATAGAGGTGCGAAAGTATTATTTTCGGATTTAAGAAGTTCATATTCATAATCTGCCTCTGTTCTCACAGAATGTTTACCTAACTTTTTGCACTTATTCTGGATGTTTTCATCACTGTACATATATCTTTTCTATTTTTTTTTATGAAACTTGGGTGTCTTAGGCAACCTTTGGTACATAATAGGTCATCATAAACCCTTTCTTTGATTTATGAAAAATCATACAAAATCAGTCAACAGTGCAGCTTTTATTTCTGAGTCATGTGTACATTCTAATTTATTTCTTTTAATCTGTGATAGCTATTGAGGTTTGGCTTTTTGATTTATTTTCTTGACATAATAAGGATGATCTCTGATTGTTTCCACATTTTCCTAGGCATGTTTGACCTCCCATTATAATGTTACAAAGTAATGCATACAGTCTGTCCACTCTCTTGTATCTAGATGAACCCATATCCCATGCACATGTTCTTTACCACTTTTAGCATGCTATATCATATCATGTATCATCTATCCTCTCATGTATCATACTCCCATAGATTCTTGAGTTTGGTTTCCAAATATAACCATGTTTTGCAAATACTTGGGAAGTTCTTGAAATGAGTTAGGAATTGATATTCCAAGTGGTTAGAATATTCATCCAAGTTCTGGAAGTATACTTTCAAAACCCCCATTTCAAAACCCCCCTCTTAAACCCCTCATTTTGATTTCAAAAAATAAACCTTGTTTTTCTCAAAACTCCCAAAACAGTGAGCCATTTAACTTCAAGGAATTATTTTGAGTTCAATACTCAATGTATGAATGCAAGACCATTTGGAAAGTCTTTCTAACTCATTATAGAATATACATGATTTTTGGCTTGACTTGGAAATACCTGAAAATGGTCTATTTGGACCCAAACATTCCTTCCAAACATTCTGCCTTTGCTGTCACAGCAGCTTAGTTGACTTCTAACTTCTTTTTCAGAAAACTTTTCCAAAGGGAGGTGGTCCTTACTTATTTTTCCATTAAACTTCAATGTCTTAGGGAACGTTCTGTATAAAATGGGCCTCTAAATCATTTGTTTTCATTTTCTAAGATTTTCTAACATTTCAGTCGACAGTACGGACTCTGTTTCTGAGTGACCTCTATTGTTTATATGATTTCTCTCAATCTGTGATAGTTATTAAAGAGGGTTAATTGCAAAAACACCCCCTCAACTATGACCCATTTTTTAGTACACCCCCTGATTTAAAAAAGTGAACAACTTCACCCCCTCAACTATCAAAAATTATTTAATCTCAAACGCCGTTAATGGAAGTAATGAAATGACGCATATACCCTTGGTCTGAATTGCAAAAACACCCCCTCAACTATGACCCATTTTCGAGTACATCCCCTGATCTAAAAAAAGTGAATAACTTCACCCAATTCCCCTCCCTCTCTCTCTCTCTCTCTCTCTCTCTCTCTCTCTCTCTCTGCAACTTCTCTCTCTAAATTATAAGGTCCCAATTAAAAAAAAAAAAACAATGTGTAATATGTTGGTCCAAAAAATCAACCCCACAATTTAGAGAAAATAACTACATATAAAACATTAGTCCAACTATAATCCAACACACCCTAAACATTTGTCCCAACTCATTTACATCTCATCTCTTAGTTTAGTCTACACAAATTGTTTTACCATCATGCCAAACTTTACAAATTTCAATCCACTATCAACCCTTATTACTATTAGGCTTTATTTGGTTCATGGATTTAGTGAGGGAGAGAAAAGAAGAAATGAAATTGAAAAAGAAAATTAATTCTCAGGTATTTTCCCTTCTATTTCATCCATGATTAATAATATCGAAAACTAATAATATTTAAAATATGAGTAATGCTGTGCTTATCAAATTTTGTATCCTAGGTGGTTCTCAAACACGTGGTAGTAGGCCCACCTGATTTTGATTTAAGGATGCTAAAGTCGTTCCACCATTATTGAAGTTGGTCCTGCCGTCATATGTATTTGGAAACCATTTGAGATACAAAATTTGGGAAGCATAGCATTACTCTTTCCTTGTAATTAAGCCAATGTATTACATATAATAAGGTTTTTTGGGTCTATTTGTAATTAAGCCAATATATTACATATAATAAAGTCTATTTGTAATTAAGCCAATATATTACATATAATAAACTTTTTTTTTTCAAATTTTGGGAGAATGAAGTATAATTGGACCAACATCTTACATATAAAATCATTTTCTTTTAGCCTAACTGATATTTTTTGGAGGGCTATATAACAAGTTTACTTATTTTGGGGGGGGCAAAGCTTAATAAAATTTAAAAATTTCCTAAAATACACATGTAAAAGTGTAATTTTTCAAAAGCCAAGGGTCTCCCCCCCCCCCCCCCCCCCCTACATCCGCCACTAGTCATGGTGGTGTGGGGCAAGGGAATGAGAGAGAGAGGGAGAGGGGAGAGTGAGAAATCAGGGTAGACTATAAAGAGAGATCAAACTCATTTTGGACACAAAGGATAAAAGTGTCCATTTTTGCTCTCACGTGATGGGCACATGCCCATTTTCATTTGCAAACAAACGGAGGGGGTCAACTTGTCGAATAAAACAAACGAAGGGGGTCAATTTGTCGGAAAAAAAAAGTTCAGGGGAGCGAGTTGAAAACGGGTCATAGTTGAGGGGGTGTTTTTGAAATTAACCCTATTAAAGATTGGCTTTTTGGGTTGTGTTCTAGGCACAATAAGGAAGATCTACATAAAAAAATCATGCATTGAAAACATTTCTAACCCCTCTTTTCAATTTCCAAAAGATCATGTTACTGTTCTGTCCACTATTCACAGCAAGCACATTTTAACTTTCATTCTTTGATTTGATGCTTACATGCACTCCAAATTTTCTCATGTCTTAGGAAGTAGTTCATACTACATTTGCATATATCCCATATTGATTTCATTCATTTATTCATACACATTCTAGACTTCTAAGTCATTCTAGGAATTCGTGAACACAAGGCACACTACAACCTTAGCACGTTCTAGATACATACATTGCATTCATGCAAGATTTTGGGTTTTTGCGACCCCTAATCTAAGAAGATTATAAGGAATGACCATGATCACACGTTCATACTTCCCCCTCGATCTAATCTTCCTTTCTCATCCGTCCCGGGGATTGAGAGGTCTTCTTTTCTCAAAGATTAACACGCATCATACTAGTTTGCTAAGCATATTTCATTTTTTTTACTTATTTGTTTCAAGAACAATTCATGTTCCCTTTAGATTAGGAAAACTTGACTACTTAATATGTGATTAGACGATTTTTCCTAGGTTTATTTGTGTGATTTTTACTTTACATTGTATGATATTTGACTTAGATCTTATGAATGATATCTTATCTTTTGATTTTCAATTTCAAGATTCTTATGTGATGTAATATACTATCATAGTATTAATTGCCGAACCATACATAGTATAAGATGATTATTTGGATGCTAATTGAGGCCCGTCGAGAAACGGGGCGAGTTGAGGGTGTTTTAGTCATGACAAAGGCTCCTTCCTCTCTCGTACCAAAACCCCGAGCCAAGTTCTTTGGTTATGAAGGGCCGGTGCCCTTTATCCGTTTGGGTGAGTCAAAATTAGGTTTCTTGGTTCCTTAAAGACCAAATGGCGACTCTGTATCTATTTTCAACAGACCTTCCTTTTCTCTCTCTTTTTCAAATCAATTTCAAAACAAAGGAAAATCAATTCCGAAATCCCGGAAACAAACAGGAAAAACCGGGAGTGGACGACGGATTCCGCGTGTCCACAATTCTAACCATATCATCATCGGCCAATAATTTCTGAAGAATTCAATAAGTGGCGAGCCGATCGATCCACCATATATTCAAAGATACTATGGCCGATGTGCTACAACAGTTTACTACTATGTCGGCCACCGCAACCAACAAAATCGTTGCACCTCCTACAGCCACTCGTAAAAACTAGCCAACCAATAGGCCAGCCACTAAAAAGGCCATAGTAAAAGGGCCTCCAGCCATGAAGAAGGAAACCACTCCATTCAACCAGGTAAAACTATATCTTTCTGAGTCTTCGAATATTAACCAATCACTTGACTTTTAATCTGACAACTCTTGTTTCTATTCAGTTGGTAGATGTAGAATCCGAAGAAGAAGTACTAACCACAAGCCCGATCAACTAGCCTCAATCGGCTCGGCCATGGGTTATGCTCCCTCTGTAGGAAAAACAGGTTTAAAAATTGTTTTAAACGCGCAGCGGAATAATCGAGTTACAAAATCTTTTATTGGTAGCCCGGATCTACTACTTGTTAACTCTATAGATGCGTAGAATAAGAAGGAGAGAATGCGATACCTTACGGTCTTGAACCCAATTCTGAATATGGCTTCCTTTAGCAATATCCAGCAGCAACCTCTAGGTTATCTTCACTCTTATGTCTCCTCGAACGCTTCCCGAAGAGGCTAAAGATGGTGGGATCTCTAATGGAGAGGATGAAGAAGGTTTGGGAACCCTAAAACAGTTTCAGCAGCTTAGGGACGTTAAAAACAAAGAACTCTTTTCCCTGGACGCAGTTGCCCTATTTATAGATTCCCAGAACCGACCTTACTTTCAATCGATCGAAGTGAGTTCGATCGATCTAACATTCGATCGATCGAACGAAACTCGATCGATCGAACCTGCCTTGACTTCAATCGATCGAAACAACTTCGATCGATCAAACCAGTCTTGACAGCATCCTCATTTGCCCTTCCAAGCATTTTGGCAGAGCTAAGAGTGGGACCTCCTAGGTTCTTAATTACTGGCTCCGATCAATTATTATTCCATCTAGTCAATACTCTTAACTAAGGAATCAATAATTGATCAATTATCATTAATGCCACTATAAAATGATAATTGCACTCCAGTGCATAAGAACATAATCACACATACATAAGCGATTGCTAGACTTGTAAAATATGATACGGATGTCCCTCTACCAAGCAGTATTCATATCTATCATTGGGATGTATGTTTTAAGATACTGTCGGCCCAATAGATAGTACATCTTATATTCCTCGAGTATCATTCACTATGCTTGGATTACTAAACATGTCAACAATAACACTTTGTTGACAAGGTTGGCCAGCTCTCAATAATCACTCCTAGTGACATTCTCGAGGGAATACTTACTCTTCGTTTTATTGAAGAGGGTGGAATTCCATCTTGACAATATATGTTCCCAACGTTGCATACTTGATTTACCCAAGATACCCAGGTGTTGATCTTGCAAGACCTCACTGATTGGTAAGTCAAAGCAACCAAGCATACAACTTGCGTCCATAACTGTCTCAGGATTAAGGACATGTATCCCTATACAAGTTTTGAGTTCCTATTGACGGTGACAGCATTTAGGTGTCAATAGGTTTAACTCAGGTCCGTCAATGCACCGAGTGCACTAGCATATTAACCAAGAGTCAAAGATTCTTATGAATGAGATTCATCATTCTACCCCGTAGACGTTAATCATGCTACAGTGTACACCTGATAAGTTATCCAGACTTATCATCCACTGTGACTTATTTGAAACAAGGATTTGTGATTCATATCTCACATGTGTAGTCACATACATAAATGAACCACATACAATGTTGTTTAAGGATTTCAGTCTAATATTCATCTCATGAACTAACATGCATAAATGCATTATGATATTCCATTGTCCAACTATCTGGTTTGAGGGCATATTCCCAACACCCTCATCTTTAAGTTCCCACTTCAGCTGAATGGGCAGCAATCGTACTCAAAGAGGTGGCAAAATGAGGCCCGGTCCCACTTCACATCATTCCACCTCTAACCACTTTCGATGGGAAATAGGATGCCGATCTACCTAGTGAGCTCGTGGATAAACAATTACATCTCTTCTAGCAGTGAGGACACCAGAGGACATAACCAATCACTTGACTTTTAATCTGACAGCTCTTATTTCTATTCAGTTGGTAGATATAGAATCCGAAGAAGAAGTACTAACCACAAGCCCGATCAACTAGCCTCAATCGGCTCGGCAATGGGTTATGCTCCCTCCTCTTCAAGTTCCCACTTCAGCTGAATGGGCAGCAGTTGTACTCAAAGAGGTGGCGAAATGAGGCCCGAACCCACTTCACACATTCCACCTCTAACCACTTTCGATGGGAAATAGGATGCCGATCCACCTAGTAAGCTTGTGGCTAAACAATTATCATCTCTTCTAGCAGTGAGGACGTACCAGAGGACATACCCCTGGGCATTGGTATAGATGTTGAAGTTGAGCAGACAGTTGCTCTGGCCTTGGGTTGAATTGAGGGTGATGACACGACGAGTCCCTCTAACTCAAGCGATGTGGAGGAATCGTCCCAGATAACTGAAGAAGAACCTCCCTTGGCCGATCCTCCAATAACTGAAGAGAATTTCCAGCCCATTTAGGTTGAAAACTTTGAGACCCCAGTTGAGGCTTCTATTAATCCTCAGCCTGACCCAGTGGACACTTCTTTGACCGCAGCCCCTATTTCTCAAGTCACTCCAGCCTCATCTACTTCTACCTCTGCTCAGGTAATCACCCTCCCTGACCCGGGCTCAAATCTGCTTCCTTTGCTAGATACTAATTACTAAACCTTTAGGTACTGTGTTTATAGGTTGCTTCCCCAGATCTAGAGCCACTTTTTCCTTTCGATGACCTTTTCACCCAATTGGACCTGGGTGTATTCGATCTTAGCCCCTCTCTTTCTTCCAGGAAGGTCTCAGTACTGAAAGAGCTTCAGGAATGACTTCCATGGTGCTGAACTCTAGTTCACATGACTTTTCTTTCCCAGACAGAGGCCAAATCCCAACTTACAGCCCGAAAGAAATCAGTGAACTTTCTTAAGTTTGCCGAGAGCAAATATGAGGTAGGTAAGGAGACTCGGGCAAAGGAAATTACCAAGGATGCCTTACTTCAAAACAACAAAACACAATTGCAAAAGCTGGAAGCTGAGGTGGTTACCAGCAATGACGCCCTAGCTCAAATTGATACATCTTTGGCTAAGCTCGATTAAGCCACCCAGTGATGCAATGATCAACTTCCAGCCAATCTCCTTACTGCTCAGGCATGGTCTCAGCAATTACGTAGAGCTCAACAAGATCAGACCGGTGCTAAAAAAATCTGCCACGATCTCAAAGAGAAGTTGATGAGTTTTGAGTGCCTAAAGGCCGACCTTTATTTTGTACATGGATACATGTATATATATATAACTTGTAATCAACACTTTTGTATGTATGTTGTGCACATCACTTATGTATAAAGATACATTTTTTACTAATTAGGCTCATAGTTGATAAGTAGTTCATATTCCAATCCTAGATTCAGTCTGTATTCTAAATCAATGGTCTCCCATAGTGTAGGATAATATGACTTTAAATTCTGACCGTTTATCAATAGTACATGAATCGCTCCATTTATATCGTGCAGCCTGTATGCCCCACCCTTCTTAACTTGGTGAACAATAAAAGGACCTTCCTAATTAACTGACCATTTACCATATCGATTGTTTTTCTCCCCAATAGGTAAGACGGCCTTCCAAACCAAGTCCTCTACATAGAGGACTTTTCTTTTACCCTTTTATTATATGTTCGGGTAGCCCGAAGCTTTTGTACCTTTAATGAGTCTAGGGTCATTAGCCTCATTTCATCAATTCCTTCCAACTCAGCTATCATAGCCTTGGTGTATTCCGCAGGCTCAAGCTGATTTTGTAAGGTTCGTCTTGCTGATCGGACTATCGTCTCCATAGGTAACATTGCATCATGCCCGTAAGTAAGCAAGAATGGTGTAACCCTGGTGCTAGATCTTCTGGATATCTGATAAGCCCAAAGTGCTTTAGACAGTAGCCTATCCCATTCCCTCGAATTCTCTTTTACCATTTTCTCAATGATTCCTCTGAGGATCTTGTTAGATGACTCGGCCTGACCATTTGCCTGAGCATAATACGAGGTTGAGCTGGGAATTGTAATTCCTTTGCTCTCTGCAAAGGTCGTAGTCTCCACGACCATGAACACTGATCCCTGATTGGCCGTTATAGTTTCTGGTAGACCGAACCTATGTATAATGTGTTCCTCAAAGAATTTGTCTTAGTAGCCTAAGTCACGGTCCTACATGGTATGGCTTCTGCCCATTTTGTGAAATAATCTGTAGGCACTATTATAAAGCAATGTTTGCCCAAAAAAGGTGGAAATGCTTTACCAATTAGGTTCATTGCCCATCCAAGGAACGGCCATGGCTTTATTGCTGGCTAAAACTCCTTGGCTGGAACTCGCTGAATCATGCCATGCTTCTAGCAGGCTTGACATCCTTTGGCATAGTTAATGCAATCTTTGAGCATGTCTGGCCAATAGTAAGTATATCTCCTTCGAAGCCACTTCATCTTGGTTCCAGCTTGATGAGCTCCACAGATTCCTTCGTGGACATCGACCATAACCAGTATAGCCTGCTTCTTTCCATGGCATTTAAGGATTACGCCATCTCCAATTGGTTTTTTGCACAGTTCCTCATCTAGAAATACAAATCGGACCGCATATTGAAAAAAAAAATACTATTTTTGGCACAACTGTTATTCTTGTTGTACTTTATTTTTATTAGAATGAGTGAAAAATTCAAATTATAGCATGAATCCAAAAAAAAAAACCTCCAATATAACTTCTATCACTCCACTCAAAAAATTGCAATGCTATTCTTTCTCTCAAATAGCATTGCTATTTTTTTAGAGGAGGAATATGAGTGCATTTGAGTGGTGTGTTTTTGGGAGCTATGCTAGTTTGGCGTTGTCTAATTATAGCATCACCTATGGCACCCGAATATTGGAGTGGTGTTTTGGGGGTACAATATTGTAATTTGGTACTATTTCTTTTGGAATGTGCAATTGGAAACGTATGGTTAAATAGCATTTTAGCACTATAATAACGCATAGATATAAGTTTGGCATCTTAAATTAGCACTTACTATTAGAGATGCTCTCAGTCACAACTCTCAAACACAAGATGAAAAAAAAAACATATCATGCATCTTTTTTTTTTTATAATTTTCCCACTTAAGGGGACAAAGATTTTAATCAATTTCAGGAAGGAAAATCATGAATGGATTGAAAAATTAAGAGCTATCTCTAACCGAGATACCTTATCTAACTTGGCACGTCTAGCAGCTCCATTTGACATACTCAAGCTAACCAACCCTCAAGGTTAGGTCGGGAAGGTGGCTAGGGCCTCCAAATTTTATCCAATTTTAACTCTTAAGAAGACTCGAAGAATATTGAATAGGGCCAAAAATAAAAATCCATATGTAATATATATGTTGGTCCAATGGTAATCGAGCTCACCCAATATTACAAGAAAAAAAATGCATGCAATGTATAGGCCCTACAGTAATTCCAGCCAACGTTAAATATTTGGTCCAACATGATCAACCCAACTTGTTTCATATTAGTCCAAGGTTTACAAATTATAATCAAGTATCAGTTTTGTTTTCGAAAAAAAGAAGAAGAAGAAAGAAAGAAAGAAAGAAAGAAAGAAAGAGAGAGAAAGAAAGTGATGATATGCACACACTTAGAATACAAAGGGATTGGGAAAAAAAGTCCAAAAATTCACTTTATGCAACAGGGATTACAAGCGCTACCCTTTGAAACTCTCGAAATGGCCCAAAAAAACTCAAAGACCAAAACTATAATATAATGCAGAAAATCTTACCCATAAATATATATATATAAATAGACTCAATTATCTATTGTATGGTATCGAGTAGATCTTGTTTAGAGCGCTATCTTTAAATATTCCTCCAAGGCCCCCAAATTATCAGGTCTAGCCTTCTACACAGTTAATTTGCCATATTCCAAGGTGGCAAATGGAATGGGATTTTGTAAATCAAATTCGACATACAAGAAAGTAACTTGCTAAATTTTGTACACAATTTCATATCCTAATTCACAAGATGCCAAAAATTCATAGATAAGGACGAAAAGGACAATGTTAGGGGCACTAATAAAATTCACTAACACTTACTAACACACTCTATCTCTCTCCTAGTGGTACTGTGGGGTCCACTGTGGACCCCACAGTACCACTAGGAGAGAGATAGAGTGTGTTAGTAAGTGTTAGTGGATATTGTTAGTGCCCCAAATATAACTCATTTGAAAATGCCAAATCACCAAATAAGTTTTCAAATTTTTTTATTTTTTATTTTTTATATTAACATCCTCAAATTTGAAATATTGATTGGATATATGTTCTCAGAGCCTTAAACAATGGACCTCAAATGAAACCGAGTGTCCTTAATGGGCCTTAATCTAAATCAATTTAAACTCAAGAACCTTATATAATGATAGAAATTAAATAGATGATTTAAACTAAAAAAGGGTATATACCAAAGGTCATTTGACGCTATTTGTAAATTAAATATATCTATATCTCTTGAGATTTAGGACATATTTTTACGTCCATGAAATTAAATAAGGCCATTCACAATTTGTATAGTACTTTAATATAGAAGCAGAAGCTAATCATCTTGAATTGTTCATTTTGAAAAATGAATTAATTAATCATCAGTGGTGGAGCAGGAATAAAAGTTTGGGGGTCGTGTACAACGGCTTAAAATTATACGGGAGTTGGGGAGCAACGTCCCTGAAGCGAAAATTTTTGGGTCTATTCATAAATCCGCAGTTGCATGTAAAATTTAATGATGGTAAAACGATTTGGGTTGAATTCAAATGATATGTTAGAAGGAAGAGAATAATGACGGTAAAATAATTTAGGCTGAATTTAATTAGTAAGTGAGAAGAAAGATTATTGGTCGAAATATTCAGGATGTGTTATATTACAATTTGGCTGATATATATAGCATATAACATACTTTATTTCAATTTTTGGGTAGTTCGATTACAATTAGGCCAACGTACTAAATCTAAATTCTTATTTCGTTTAACTGTATTTTATACCCTATTAGTTTCCCCTTTGTGTCAATTTGATCCCTGTAGTTTAGAAAGGGTCATTTTAGTCCTTATAGTATCATAAGTGTGTCATTTTAGTCCCTCAAACACTTTTTGTGACAAATTTTGTACTTTCAGTGACAAAATTATTAGTCACTAAAGGACTTATTAGACTTATTTGACATACTTATAAAACTACAGGGACTAAAGTGACACTTTCTAAATTACAATGACCAAACTGACACGTGTGACAAACTATAAAGGTATAAAATGTATTTAACCCTTCTGATTTTTAGCCTTACCAATTTTTTTGGGGGGTTTTATAATAATCATACTATATTTTGGGGGGGTCAATCTAAATAAAATTTGAAAATTGTCAAAACTATGCATATAAAAAATGTAATTTTGAAAAATCTTAGGGGACCATGTCACTCCCCTGTTAATCATGTTTCTTCACAAGTGGTCATTCTAAAGTTCTTTTCTGATGACATAATTGATAAGTTTAAACAATACTTATAGCAAAAACGTAAATTCGAATGAACTCATTCGACTATTTGGACGCACATACATTTATATGTTGCGCATAAGAGCAATACAATATGTCAAAAAGTATTCTAAATAGTAAATTGTCAGAAATGCCTAAAGCTTATTGGAAAAATAACAAAAATGCCAGTACAAATTTCACGGCTAATGCAATATGATGATGCCTACTTTTGGTATAATGTAAGAAAAGAAAACAATTAATATAAGATTTGTAAGTGCTTCGGCCTGGTAATTAAGAGATCTACGTCAACGGATGTGTCTAAGTACTTTGCACTATACTGTAAAATGATTGGTGACTTTTAGTGAACCAACAATGGACTGGAACTACCAAATGTCGTCTGGGCCCGATGCTATGTGAGTATGGCGTTAGAAAATCAATTCCCCCTCACAGTGGGCCAGTGGATTTCTTTTATACATGTAACAGGCCTCCTCATTGAAAGAAACTACCTAGAGAAGGCAATGTCATCCTGACTAGGTTTGAATGACATAAATCACGCTCGTTTTTTAATAGGATTAGAAAACTATTTATACATTTCATTAATCTTCTAACTGGGGTAGAAAATTGTCTAGAAGATTTTGAAACGTGCCTTGGGACCTAACTGAACTGTGCCCGTGACAGGTCACGCTTAGGCGCCATTCCCGTCCTATAGGTCAAGACCCACGGGACTTGATGAAGAGGTTGGGAGCGTCCGCCTCTTTCCTAGAAATGAGATGATCAACCCCTTGATGGCTCGGTTCTCCTTGGTGTGGCCACGGAGTTTTCCTTTCATTGGTTGACTATTTTTTTACATATCACAATACACACCCCGAATCAAACATTGACTATGAGGGTACTAGTCTAATTAGTTACTAATTAACAATTTAAAAGATAAACTTGTAAGTACATTTAATCTACATTAATAATTTAAAATTTTTACTCTAATGCCTCAAGTACATGGGTTGCACTAACAAATGACATACAAACTATTAGTTGAGTATCGCACTAACATACTTGCTTTGTTACTTCTCTATTCATCACCAAACTCTTTTAATATATTAATTAAGTATATATATAATCAAGTGCTTACTTTTTTAGAAAAGGCCATCAACTTTGCATGATCTGATCATTTGTTCTTCTTTGAGAAAACTCTATATTTCATTTAATATTCTAGTATTAATTAAGTATATATAATCAAGTGCTTATTTTTTTAGAAAAGGTAAGATGCTAGCTAGCTCTACAAGGGGAAAAGACAAGTAATAAAATTCTTTTAAAATGGCTTCTTCTTTTTTAAAAGACGAATTATAATTGAAGAAGCAAATAAATTCTTTCTAGATATTACAATTCACATAATATTACTCGGAGATTAGGAGGGAGGGAGAAGAAACTAATATTCACACTGTCCGATTCATGGAGTTATTGAGAGAAGAAAAGAAAAAAAGACTTGAGGAAAATATTTTCCTTCGCTTGGGTATTAAGAAAAATAGGAAGGAAAAAGAAATATAGTAAAAATGTAATAAATCGAATATGAGTCACTTTCCTCCTGTGCGTAAGTTACAATCATTTTTTAACATTTATAACTTTCATTGTTGTTTAAGCATGAAGAAAAAAATACAAGAAAACTCGTTTTTCTTCTTGTTATCCTTTCTCTTTTGATTTCTTTCAACAAATCAGCAAAACAAACACTTGCATTAATGTTTTATATATATATATATATATATATATATATTGGGAGAAGTAGAGACATAGACACACATGCATAGTTACATTGTTATGCCAGCTAGTCTAGAGAGTAGCATATTTGCTTGAAGGAAGTTAAGTTGTCTTGGAATAGACCTACGAAAGCATCTATGCTTCCATCACCTATAAAAGATGGCAAAAGATATAACAGTCCCTCTACTTGGCAATAAGATGGCATGAAAATGTAAGGGCACCCTCCCCCAAAATCTAGGTCATAAAATGGAAGTCTTAGCCAGCTATCGACCTCCAAATTAGGGCACAAGACATACTCATTCACATCCGTGCTGGGGATAAGGTCTTCTTCTTCCACCTTGTGACTTGCAAAGTCTATGAATGATTTGAAGTACTTGTTGTTCACCTTTGTGATTGCGTCATGAATGAGCTTTGCCGCATAGGGCAATGGCTCGCAAAGTAGGTCCTTCACCTTAGCACTTGGGAATGCCCAAAGGACCAAGTTTCCAAAATACTCATTGGATACTCTTGGCTCCAATCGCATCCTTCCGTTAACTGAGATCCTGACGCGAGTGGTCTCAGAGCCACTCAGTGCACGAGCCTTCGTGATGGATCTCCATAGATGAGCAACCAAGCTATCAAAAGTACTAAAAGGCTTGTTACCGCCATTCATTGATGAAGCCTTGGCCTTGAGGTTGGCTAGAAACTCTAGTGTAAAATGAAATTTTTGCACCACAATGTCGTTAACAACAATATCATCAATAGGACTACACTTTTTGAGCTTGCTTTTAAACTCTCTTTCTCTATGATCAAACTCAAAGCGTGGAAGGTCTCGTGGAGAGAAAATAGCACGATCATGCAATGGAAGTGGACTAATGTCAAGTCCACGACAAGCTTTGCCCCACGCAACCAAGAAATTGCTTGTGGATTGCCCATCAGCTACATGGTGGTGAGCTGTGAACCCTATAACCAATGAGCCACAAGTGAACCGTGTGAGCTGAACTTGCACCAACTCTTGCACCCCACTGAAGCTAGGGTGAAGACTAAGTAATGATCCCGAGGGCTTCAAGGGCATGGCTTGATCAAGCGTGGCATCAACATATGCCTCAACGAACCTCACACCCTCATCGTTCAGGAGAATGGCAGGGCCTTCGTTGTCCTTATACCCCAACCTTCCGGCCCATTCCCGATACACCGATAAGGCCTTTTGAAGCCCCACCTCTAGGGTTATATTCAGAGGATTTGGCGGTTTATATGCATATATAATGGCTATATGGGCGTTGTCACTAACCTTATCAAAGACACTAAGGGGAATGTAGGTGTTGGTTGAAGGAGGCAAGCCTTCATAATATGGCTTAACAATTTTTGAACTCTCTTCTCGAACCTTCATTGTTGTGGTTATTGATCTTAGGGTTTGGCTACGTGGGAAGATAATAAGAGAAGGTTTGGTTTTACTTTGAGGAAGGCATGTCTTGGACGGGGTTTATATAGACTAAGTGTATGTATTATACCTGCAACTCTTATTATTTTTTGTTTTTTTTTTTTTTTAATACTTTTATGAACGACAAAGTAGTATTATCATTTGTGTATGTGTGATTTACAGCTTATATATGGAAGGGAGGCACCAGACAAGAGCAAAAATACAGTATGCTAACATAAGGGTTGACTATGACATGTTTTTTGACAAGCTAAGACATGGTTGGCCTGTGAAGTAAATTTTATATAGAAAGCACCCTTTAAAATAGCTAATGAAATGCTTAAAATCTACTACCAATGTCCAGGTGCTTAGACACAGCTGTTCTTGGTTGTTAGTACATGGGAACTTTTTAATTCAATTAGTGTTTGACTTGTGATCAGATAATTGGATGGTATATACATATATATATATATATATATGTGTGTGTGAGTGTGTGTGTGTGTGTATTTTCTTAGCAAAAAAAAAAAATGTGTGTGTGTGTGTGTATTTGTGCATAATGCCTTGCTTTAATCATGAATAAGTGGTGGAGAAAGATCAACAGAATAACAAAAATTGGATTATAAAAAAAAGGATTAAAGCTAACATATATGTTGTTAAGAAAGCAAGAAACTGAGAAATTAGGCTAGGACTTAGGATCATTAAAAAGAAAAAAAAAAAAGGATTAAAGCTAACACATATATCAGCAAATGCATGCAGTGCACGAGATGGTTGCCACTGCCCAAAAAAAAAAAGTTGGTGTAGGATTAAAACTAACATTTATGTTGCATGCAGTGTCTATTTCCATGTTTGGAACTTGTGATACTTAATTTGTGATACTTAATTAAGTCACAATTGAATAACCCTTTGAGGTTGTTTGGGTAATACAAGAACCGGTTCTACGGTTATGAGAAAAACTAGTTCTCAATAATTTATCTTATAATTGTGCAACTGCTTTTTAGGTACATGAAAATTTGTGTATTGTTTAAAAAAATAATCTAAAAATTAGTTCTTTATCAAACCAACATAGAAGTTAACATTCTTGATCATCCTGAAATGGTGAAGATGAAAATATTATGCAGTACTTAAAAGTTATCAAAGATTGCACAAGATTTGCTCAGACCAATTCACACATGCGCATAGAAGATAAGGTTGCAAAATATTAAAATTAGTACACCAACAATTGACATTTAGGTTGGTTATATTTTATTGAGCAATGCTATGCTTCCTAAATTCAAATCTCAAATTCTTATCCTAAATAATGTGGCACCAATCAAAATTCAGTGGGCCCATTGACCATTGTGGGTTCACTTCAACATCTTCCATTCAAAATTCAGTGAGCCCACTGTCAATCATATTTAACATGAGAATTTGGGATTTAAATTTAGAAAGCATAGCATTACTCTATTTTATTTATTTATGTTAATAAATGTAATTAATAATTTTTTTCTTTTTGTTAGGTGTATCTACTATCTAATGTATAAAAACCTTGAATATATTGGTATGACCAGCTTTGTGTGTCTGCTATTACCATAAATAAAATAACATTTATGATTGACAAGTGGTTATTTTTTTAGATTTGAAAATTTGTGTTAGGTTTATAATTTTTCTTGGATTACACGCTTTTTAAAATAAAAAAAAAATTTAAATTGTAGCAAAATTTTTAAAAGAATTGTAAGATTTTTATTCCTCTTTGCTGGAGAACCGGAAGGTTCAATAATTAAAGTGTTCAAAGTCAGATATTATGCCAAGTTTGAGTTTGCATCTGAGCCAACAACATTGGTCTTAAAAAAATTTAGTGAGCTTGTTGGACTAAGAGTCCCATTTGGGTTTACTAGCTAGTAAATAAGTTGATTTTTTAGAAAAAGGACTTTCTAAACGAAGTTACAAATTGCTGTTTAAAAAGAAAATTGCGTTCTTTTTTTGTTGTTTTAGAAATGAACCATTAAAAACTAAAATAAAATAAAAACTGAAAAAAAAAAAAGCTAATCTATTCAGTGTAGGATTTTAAACAAGAGGGATTCAGTAATAAATCCAATATGTCATTTAATTTTAAAGTTAATGACAATTAAAATTTCTGTTCTTCGGTCATGAATATCTAATAAAATTTCATTTGATTTTGTATAAATATTGATTGAAACTTCCCTAGACTGTACATTAATATTCACCAAATTTTCAATTTCAAGGGTTTTTTTTTAAATAAATTAAGAATTAAATTAGATATATATCTTATAACGATTCAAATTAGACTTTATAAACTCATATATGAGAGTTAGTTGGATGAACTTTTGACTGAATTTCTATTTAAAGAATAACAGCGATCTGACCAAATAAGAAATTAGACGGACACTAGTGTTGGGTGAACTAAGTCATCAATGGTTGGCTTATCCCAAAAATGATTGATGTACCAATTAAGAACAAATCCAAACGGACTGTTGGGAATTGATTATTGGTAGGCTTTTAAGTCAACATGAAGAAAATGACATAGGAGGTGGCATCTAGAGAGCGTTAATCATATCCAAATTGGGTTTCAAAACTCAATCTATATTCTTTAGGTTACGTTTGTTTAGCAGGATTAAAGAGGGATAGAGTTGAATTAAATTAATAGTCCATTTTAATTGAATAGTTTAATATTTGGCGCAGCTATTCCGCTCGGGAATATTTGTCTATTTGAAAAGAATAGTCCCTCATATGGGGGACTAAGTTATACCATGGGAGAGGTGATTTTATTAATCCCAGAACTAGGGGTGTAAACATGCTGCTAAGCCGCTCAATAAGAACTCGATAAAGGCTAGGTTCGGCTAACTGATCATTTGAGCTCGTAAACACGATTGATTAAGTTTCGTGAGCAGGCTCGTGAAAAATCTCGTTAATATGTTAGATAAAAAGTTTGCACAGTGACTTTTATATATATATATATATATGGGAAAAATGCACTTTACCCCCTTGGGGTTTGAGTGAGTGGCACATAACCCCCTTGTAATTCTAAATGTGATGTGAAAGTGGAACTGTTAGGGTTTGCAATGGTGAATGTGTAGAGACTATTCTACCCCTGAAATAAACAATACATAACCTCATTTAACCCTTCATTTTTATTTTGAACAAATTTAACCCTTCATTTCAAACATATCCCAAGAGATGATTGAAATTTCAAATGGATCATCACCCACAAACCCGATTCAAGTCCCAACCCCAACCCTAACCCCAATCTTTCTCCTCCAATTCAGCCCAAAATAACTCATTTCTTCAATTTCCAATCCAAACGAACCTCCCAGTGGCAGAGCCAGGAATAAAAGTTTTGAGAGGGTCATGTACAGGGGCTTAGAAGCCCCTGAGACGAAAATTTTTGAGGTTATTCGTAAATCCGCCGTTGCATGTAAAATTAATGATGGTAAAACAATTTGGGTTGGATTCAAATGGTACGTTACAAGGAAGAGAGCAATGATGGTAAAATATTTTAGTCTGAATTCAATTAGTAAGTAAGAAAAAAGATTATTATTTTAAATATTTTGGATGTGTTAGATTACAATTTGGCCAATATATATAACATATAACATGCTTTATTTTAATTTTTGGGTGGTTCGATTACAATTAGGGCAACACACTAAATCTAAATTCTTATTTTGAACCTTACCAATATATTTTTTGGGATTATGTACTAATCATACTTTTTTTTTTTGAGGGAGGGGGTATCAATCTAAATAAAATTTGAAAATTTCCAAAATTATACATACGAAAAATTTAATTTTAAAAAATCTTGAGGGAGTCATGGCCCCGCCTGCCTTCCCTTGCCTCCGCCCCTAGAACCTCCCATTCCGCCATAGCAACAATAGCAATTTTTTTTTTTTTTGGAAAAGAGGGTAAATAAATTCTAAAATAGGGGCAACAATAGTATTCAAAGAACAGGAAACATTCAAAACACAAATATATGTATCTTCGGATGATATATATGCACCACCACATCCATTGGCGGACGCAAGTGTAATCAGGGTGGCACAGGCCTCTCTTGGATTTTTGAAAATTATAAAATTATATGTAATAATTTATAAATTTTAGAAATAGGTCCTCTTAAATTTCAAAAAGCCCCCCCCCCCCCCCCCCCCCCCCCCCCCCTTAACTTTTAAAAATTCTAGATTTACATGTAATATTTTACAAGTTTTAGACACAGACCTCCTTATAATTTTGAAAATTCTATACTTATATGTAATATTTTATATGTTTTAGATATAAGCCCCCTAAAATTACATGATTTACCCCAAATCATGGGTATTAAACCAATTTTATATGCGATTCTACCATTTTACACATAATTATGTATAAATATACCCAAAAAAATTCGCCTCGAAATGTTGGAATCATATGTATTAAACACAAATATATGTATCCTCGGATGATGTATATACACCATCACATGCAATCAGTGTGTAAGATTGCATGTGGACCCAGAATGTTGGAATCATACCAATTTTGCTTTGATTGCATGTGGTGCACTCCCTCTTTCTTTCCTCTTCAGTTAGACTACTTGAAGGTTGACGTTTTTGTGAAGATGAAGAGTGGTACTTTCGTCATTTTCAACATTTCCTTTTGGACGGAATGTTCCCGCTTGTTTTGACCATAACCAGCAAATGTGCCGGTAAAATAAACAGATTTGCTAACGGATTGAACCTCAAAGGGGTTATGTGCCACATTTGGAATTACAGGGGGTTATGTATCACTCACTCAAATCCTAGGGGGTAAAGTATATTTTTCCCGTAATATATTATAAAATTATATAATTATAGAGAAAACATAACATATTTCGTATATTGGCTTAATAAATGATTGTTTTGTTATTAAACTATGTAGCTTAAAAGGGCGCGAAAAATACCTCGTTAAAAAGCTCGCGAACACTTGAAAACTCGACTCATTTGAACTCGTGAGCAAGCTTGCGAACTCGTGAGAAAGCCCACGAGCAGACTCGGCTCGTATACACCCATACTTGGGTATTTGTCCAATTTTCTCCCAGTCATCCAAATGTAGCCTTAGAGTCAATATTATAACATTAATTGCGTGTTTCTAACTAAAAAATTAAAATGAAAAGACCAAAACTAAAAAGTACAAAATTAAAAGGAGCCCTAATAACCAAAATGTCGAGAAATTATTCAGTAAGACCGTCATGCTATGTCATTATATAGATGTAGTGTGACTATTTAAACTCAATTACCCACTTACTCCTTCCTTCTAGGGGGATCATGACAAATGATTATCAGATTTAAAATTTGAATTCCACTAATCACTTGTCATTAACTTCCTAGAAGGAGAGGATAAGTGGGTGGTTGGAATTAAATAGTCACACCACATTAACATACTGACATAGCATGATGAGCTCACTAAATAACTTCTCCAAAATATCATGTCACTTGGTGTGACACTCTAATAATATATTATCATGTGGCTTCTATATTCTGGTGAGTGTGATAAGTTGGTATTGACTTTAATCAACAAGACACGCCTTCCCTTCTTGTCATCTACCTCTATTTTTTTTTTTTTTGAATCATTTAGTGTAGTAGTCTCATGTGAGATCATAAGTGACACGACCCGTGGTGGGGGCGAAGTTCAAACCTTGATATAAGCGTGGCATAGAAAGCATTTTTACCAATTTGGCTAAACCATTGCTCCATTCACCTCTATTTTTAGGGGTTATATGACCTCATATTATTTGGGCGACATACCACATCAGCGTAATATATAAGGAATAATGATACACACACAATCTATTTCACAACCTATTCTACAACTGTACATCCTGGTCATTGATTTCAATGAGCCCCATGAGTGTCCCACATGATCTTGCACGGGATCCATCAAAATCAACGATCAAGATGTCTTGGTTGTGGAATAGGATATGAAATAGGTTGTGTGTGTAACATTTTTTATATATAAGATGGTGTGACGCCCTCACCTAAAAAGTTATGTTGTATTAGTAGATTTTTGCCTTGTACGACTCTCTCTAGATCTGTTATCTTGGATCATAAAAAGGCCATCCAAAAGTACTCTTTGGATACACTACGAAGTAACATACTTTCGATCATGATTCCAATTTTCTCATCTTCCTTTCAGCACATGTGCCAGACACCCCCATATCCCGGAGATGTTGTAAAGAGGGCTTGCGTCCAATCCGCATCTCCTGTGGTGTCTTAGGAATAGATTTACTTGGAATTAGATTTAGTATGTAAATAGCGGTTTCCAAAGCATAACCCTAAAGAAATAATGGCAACTCTGAATAACTTATCATCGGCCTAGTCATGTATAAAAGAGTCCGGTTCCTTCTCTCTGCTACACAAATATATGTATCTTCGGATGATATATATACACCACCACATGCAATCAGTGTGTAAGATTGCATGTGGACCCAGGATGTTGGAATCATACCAATTTTGCTTTGATTGCATGTGGTGCACTCCCTCTTTCTTTCCTCTTCACACTACACCAAAAGGGCACATTACTAACGGTAATTTACCGTTAGTAAAATTATTCCTAACGGTCATTTACCGTTAGAAATAGAGCATGGCTAATAATTCTAACGGAATTTCTAACGGTAATTTTCCTATTTTTGCTAACGGTAATTTACCGTTAGTAATATGTTTACTAACGGTAATTTACCGTTAGTAATTTATTAATCCTAACGGAAATATTCCGTTAGTAATGTTTATTCTAACGGTTTATTTTCTAACACTTTTATATACAAAAAAACTAACGGTAAATTACCGTTAGTAAGTTTATTAGTAACAGTATGTAACATGACAGTTTCTAACACTTTCGAGACAATTACTAACGGATATAAACCATTAGTAATTTTATTACTAACGGTTTGTTTTCTAACACATGTGCAAGATTACTAACGGAAATTATCCGTTAGTAATTATTTTAAATATGAAAAACATAAATACTATAATATGCTCCCAAATTTTATTTGCACCTAATTTTCATCACAGCCACATCATATTTACTATAAACATATATAATAAGCTCAAATTCAAACCATAATAAATACAAGCTCAATCTATATTAAATACAAAAAATATAATCGAAAATAGGCATAATTATCCTTAAATACAAACTGTTTCTAAGTCCAAACCAAAACTAACAAACCATGTCTGAAATTGAAAGAGTAAATCCATCCAAAACTAAACTAAACCAACTGACAAATAAACCATGTCTGAAATTTAAAGTCAGAGAAAATAAGACAAACATAGTCAACCAATCTTTAACCAACACTCAAGCCAAATCACAAATCCCCCTTGAACAAAGTCTGCCAATGTCTCTTGTCCATCTTGACGATCCCACAAAGGAGCATCGGGCTCAAACACTTCCTCGATATAAACTTTCTTTTCGCCAATACCAACTTGTTTGGAGTGGCAGACATTAGCTGTAGCATCCATCACAACATACCCTTTTGCCAATTGTTTACCAAACTTATCAAATAATACACATGGGGGCTTGTCGGTGGGAGGAGGCATGGGAGGAGGCATATGATGAGTAGAAGGTGAAACACCCGTGGCAAAAACATTATTCAAGTTTTGAGCTAAATGAGTAGCAAAATTAACTGAATTTGATCCATAATCACTTGAGGGAGTAGTAACCATAGGTGGGGTACTCACATTTGAGAGTTTCGAAACTAAAGACATAATTATACCTTGCATATCGTGAAATTTTGAGTCAACGTGAGAAATGATCTTATCCTCCAATGCGGCAACTTCTTCAGTTATCTTCTTTTTTCCCTCACTTTTGGACATTGGCAACCCGATATGAAGTAGTTGCCTCTTAGAGATGCATGAACCCACAGCACGAACCCCTTCCCTTTTGTCCTTTCCAAATCCTTGAGTTAACTCGTCATTGTCAAAGTCTTCACAACTATTACTATATCCCTCGTCAGTCAAGTCACTGCTTTTTCTTAAATTTTCAATTGCCTTTATTTCATCCTGTAGTCATTTAAAGTAAATATTGTGATAATACACTAAAAAAATTAAGCTATGAATTAAAAACTACAAACAATATGTTACTCACATATTTACTCTTAGCACTCTCTAAGACACTCCCATCACTATGCTCATGTGCCGCCAACCATTTGTCAACACGGATGTAGTGTTTGCCAGGATTTTCTTTTCGCTAGACATTGAAATTTAACAAGTTAGCTGTGGAAAACTTGCATTAAACAGAAAAAGTGTAAGGAATTATACGCACCATTAAGTATAGTTTCTGAGCATAGGAACGACGCCCAAGACAATGGGGAATCTTAAGTTTTTTTCTGTTGTTCAAATTTCTAGCAATTTGCTCCACCTTTGTTGGATCTCTCTCATTTTCTAAAAACTTTGCCCATAAATGTGGATCAACACATTTTGGCACGTCATGATGACCTTTCCTCACAAGGTTCCGCAAGTTGTTTTTGTATGTCCTAAATTTTTGGGGCCACGACTTCTCCGCAAATGGGCGAGCCACGGATTGTGGAACATCAAGTTCAAATTCAACCTAGTAGTAGAATAGAATAGTTATGTTAAAAAGAAAATATTAACTAAACCAACTAATTAAACAAAGAACCTACACACAAAAGTTTACCATTAAAGCATTCCAAACATCGTCTTTGAAATTCTTTGGCACTTTTCGCCAATCATTGTAGCTAATTGGAATGTGATTTCTCACAAAATCTCCCGTACGACTACTCCATATCTTCGAGTATTCACCCACCACAGACCCGTCATTTTCAATTGTGACTTTCATTTTTTCTTTTGGGGCTTTGCCTCCCGATGACTCAGATGCGGGCGGGACTGAAGAAGATGGTTGGGATGAACTCGGGTTAAAATTACCTCCACTTGATGTCATAATTCCAATGCCTGTCATTTGAAAACAAGGTGGTAGTATGCGAACAACAATGATAACAAAGAACAATAATTAACGCATAACAATTATCTAAAGAAAAGTAAAATTTTGCATTCAATCAAGTAATAGTACAAAAAGTCGTACAATCCAAACAAAAATATGGTTAAAACTCAACATAGAGACAATTAATGCAAGATAAATAACACTAGGCAGAGCCATGCTGCTTCAACAGATCTTCCAAATGAGGTTGGTCTTCAAGAGTAGATTGGAAGACACTTGGTATCTCTAACTCGTCTACTCAACTGGTCAATCTCTTCGGTGAATGTATAACCACCCACCAATTCGGATTTCTAAGGTCTTTTGAATAGAAGACTTGACTCTCCTCGGAAGCAAGAATGACAGGCTCGTCGAGATCATTGGCATTACTCTTTAACTTAGCAAAATTTACCATCACCAAGTTAGAGTCCGAACAGTGTTTACAACCATTGGTCTTGTCCTCCACCGCCACCCAATCGCAATAAAACACTACCTCTTTAAATATTGTATAGTCTAACTCAATTATTTGTTTGATAACCCCATACCACATTGTCCAAGCATCCTTGAGCCTTTTATCACTTTTTCTTGCCCTAAATGTAGTCCATGCCTTCATGCAAACACCGCTATCTTGCGTGACAACAGTTTCATCGTGAGACTTAGGAGAAAATACAAAACCATTAACGCGATACTTTTTGTATGTTTTGACCGTGTGCTTTGGCCCTTGAACTAACCGCCACAAAATAGCATTTGTCTCAGTCTCACCGGAAGACACCAACTGTTCAATGGAAACACTCTCATAAGTACAATACGAATCTAACTAAATAAATTACATATGTTAGTATTCTTATTTCTTGTGGACTGAGAAATACCTTTTCATATAACCAAGGGATGAAAAAAGTTTGTATCTCTACTTCTGTGATTGTAATCCCCTTTCCTTTATCGCAAGTGGAATGTCTTAACGCTTTATACTCACTGAAATTTGTAGTTTATATATTAGTAGTTATATGTGGATATGTTCAATATATATGTTACAAATGCCTCAAACCTGTAGTAGTCGTTGAGTCTGTGAACGTCAAGTCGAAATAGTACCCATCTACGTATTTGTTGAAATTGTTCAGATTCCAACGTTACAGTTTTATCGTCGAGCAAAGGTCCTTCATCAGAAAACTCGTCATTGTCCTCTAAAAAGGCTTCACGAGTACGTTTGTGATTTCCTTCGAGTGGATTTGGCATATATTCCATGCAATACCTAACGGATTCTCCAACAACATAAGACTCAGCAATCTATCCTTCAACATACCTTTTATTGCTAGGTATGTCTTTAAATTCCTTCATTTGCCTATTTGTATGAGTAGAAAAAAATATGTAAGTCTATAAAGCCGTGTCATTTGCCTATGGATGAATACATATAAGAAAATGAGTTTACCGTTCGAAAGGATACATCCATCGAGGTCCGGTAGGTCCACAAATCAATGCCTCATCAGCTAGATGCACCATGAGGTGGATACTGATATCAAAAAATGATGGTGGAAAGTGTTTTTCCAACATACATAATGCCTCTGCAACCATGTATTTGGCTCTTTGGATATCCTTTCGAATCAAGACTTTTGAGCATAGTATGTTAAAGAATAAGCTTAATTGTTGGATAGCTCTTCTCAAATCTCGATGTTTTGGAAAGGCATGTTGAAGCAATACGGGTAACAAATATAGAACAATAACATGATAATCATGTGACTTCAACGAATGCAAACTGGGTGGGTTAAGAGTGACAATGTTGCTCAGGTTAGATGAAAAACTAGTAGGAAGCTTCAAATCTTTCAAAATTTGGAAAAACTCTCGTTTCTCATCTTTATCTAAGTGGAATGATGCTTTTGGCTTTATCTGTTTCCCTGTGAGCTCATCTACTTGCATCCACTGGCCGCTGTGTATGCCAATGTGCTTCATATCTTCACGCGCATTTATTTTATCCTTCGTTTTGTTTTTATCATCTAGGATTGTGCAAATTAAATGCTCAGCGACATTCTTCTCGATGTGCATCACATCAAGAACATGTCGAACTTGATGAGAGCTCCAGTATTTCAAGTCAAAGAAGATGGACCTTTTATACTATGCCTCTCTCGGTTCATCATCAGTGCAGCCCATCCTCCTTTTTCTACCCGAAACTTTTGGGATCTTTCCAGGGACAAACTTTATCTGATTTAACTTTTCCAAAAGTGCATCTCCATTTAACCGAGAAGGAGGTTCACTATGTTCAGGTAACCTAAGCCCCAAATACCCCCCATTCCTAAATGGATAATTCATGCTAAGGAAAATACGGTAGTTTGTGTACACTATTTTCTTACTGTGCTCTAGTCGGATGGATCGAGTGTCATCTCCACAAATAGGACAGGCTTTATAACCATGTGTTACACACCCAGATAAATTCTCATATGCGGGAAAATCATGAATCCCCCACATTAGCATAGCTTTCAACATAAAAGGTTGCATTTTGTACATGTCAAAAGTTGGCACTCCTTCTTTCCACAGTTGCTTCAACTCCTGTGCTAGAGGTTGAAGGAAAACATTAATGTCTTGACCTGGTGCCTTTGGCCCAGGAATTAGCAAAGACAACATTTGAAACTCTCGTTTCATGCACAACGATGGTGGGAGATGATAAGGCACCGTAATGACTGGCCAACAACTATAACTAGAGGATTGAATACCATGCGGATTAAACCCATCAGTTGCAATTGCAAGCCAAACATTGCGCCCTTCTTTAGCAAATGTTGGCCATTTAATCTTAAACCTTCCCCACTGAGGAGAATCAGAAGGATGCCTCAGATACTCCCATGAAGAGTTTGATCGATCGTGCCATGTCATTTCGTGCGCTATCCATGGTATAGTATACAATCTCACAAGTCTTGGAATCAAAGGGAAATGTCTTAACACTTTCAAAGGCTCTTTGCAAACTCTACCCCCCTTCTTTGTTCTCACAGCATATCTCGGTTCTCCACATTGAGGACATTGTTCTTCATCTTCATTATCTTTCCAATATAAAATACAATTATTGACGCATGCATGAATAAAGTTTGCCTTCATCCCCAAGTCTTTCATCATACACTTCATGTGTGGATACTTCTCCGGCAACGTGTTTCCCTTTGGGAGCCACCTTTTCAAGATGGTCAAAAGTGCCGTCATACTATTTCCCGACCAACTAAATTGCTTCTTAATGTTGTGCAGTTCCACTATAGCAGAAAGAGTTGTATCAGGACCCTCACATGAAGGGTACAATTTCTCAATTGATAATCTTTTATACTCATTATATTTCTCATTACCCACATACGATTCTTCTGAAACTCCAGCCTGACCACTGTCATCTACATGAGTTTCTTCATGCATTCCGTAAGAAGCGTCAACAAGATTCTCCATCCCAAGCCCTCCAACCTCGATGTTTTCTTCTTCAATGTTTTCTCCACGAACCTTCTACTGGTGGTTGATCTATCGAATTCATAGATTGTTTTTCACCATGGAAAGCCCATAGAGAATATGTCCTATCTATGCCCCTCCTAACGAGATGATTTCTAACATCTAATGGTGTGTGTCGATTTCTATTTCGACATTTTACACACGGACATGATAATGTTGACAACTATCCAACATTATTTGTAATCGCAAATTCAAGAAACTCGTCAACCCCCTTTGTATATACTGGACCAACTCTATTGCTTTCATTCATCCACTCTTTGTTAATGGGTCGTGACATTCTGCAATTCAACATGAACTAAGTGAGAGGTCGTTAGAGTTAGGTTTCTGTTTGTTTTTCTTTTCCTTTTGATTTTTTCTGTGGAGGTTGTGAACTAGACGCGGTTTTAAACAAAGAGAAAAGGGAAAGGAAAATAATTGAAAATGTCCCCTTTAAAATGGTCTAATAACCCAAAAAAAAGAAAAGGGACAAGGGGAGAGGAAAAGGGCACCTGCAAACAAAGAGAATCCAGGTAAGGGATACAATCAATATACAATCAACAATGTAAATAAAATGGGGTCCATGGGGGGAACACCTAGCAATTGTGAGAAGGGACTGCCCCCTTCCTACTCATCGTCCCAATTAAGGCACACACATTGCGACAAGTCACGGGGGACTTGCCGCGTGTTCAGAAACAATGTACATAAATTCAAAAGTAGCATGTGTGATAGATAGCCTCACTATCCTAAGGCTCTATTTTATAAAAGCAATGAAAGCATACAAAAAATAGCTAGGGAAAAGCCAAACCTTTGAGTGTGAAATGCCAAGCAATTCCTTGCAAATAGTAGCAAGCAAAACAGACGGGATGGGGGGGGCTCAAATCCTCAAATCCTGTTGGAAAATCATATATAAGTGTAGAAAGAACAGGCTACCCCTTAACCAATAAACAGAGAGAGAGAGAGAGAGAGAGAGAGAGAGAGAGTTAATATGTATAAAGAATGGGCTACCCCCGTAACCAATAGAGAGAGAGAGAGAGAAAGAAAGATAGTTTATATGTATATAAGACGGGCTACCCCTTAACAGAGAGAGAGAGAGAGAGTTAATATGTGTAAAGAATGGGCTACCCCCGTAACCAATAGAGAGAGAGTAAGATAGTTTATATGTATATAAGACGGGCTACCCCTTAACCAAGAAAGAGAGAGAGAGAGAGAGAGAGAGAGAGAGAGAGAGAGAGAGAATATGTATAAAGAATGGGCTACCCCCGTAACCAATAGAGAGAGAGAGAGACAGATAGTTTATATGTATATAAGATGGGCTACCCCTTAATTAATAGAGAGGGGGAGATAGAGAGAGAGAGAGAGAGAGAGAGAGAGACAGAGAGAGAGAGAGGATATGTACAAAGAATGGGCTACCCCCGTAACCAATAGAGAGAGAGATAGTTTATATGTATATAAGACGGGCTACCCCTTAACCAATAGAGGGAGAAAGAGAGAGAGAGAGAGAGAGAGAGAGAGAGAGAGAGAGAGAGAGAGAGAGGGAGAATATATATATATATAAAGAATGGGCAGAAAAAGAATTTAAAAAAAAAGTGTGCGACTGATTCCAATAAAACCACAGATTATAAACAAGAATCTGAGCAACGGAAGACAGAAATTAGACATTGAATTCTTATTCCAAACACTTCCGGTCCTATAGAACTGGCCATTTTCCTCACTATTGTGACATGGGAGGAGATGTCTCGTGCCAGCATATTGCTAATTGTTGGCAACGAGGTGGGTTGGCATGGTGGCCCTTACAAAACCCGACTCCACCGCCCATAAAAAAAATAATAATAATTTTGTTCCCAGACATCGAGGCAGGATACCTGTCGGATTTAGAATTTATCTTTTAAATCATAATGTTCCTTCATTCCACTTTTTTTTTTTCATTTCACTGATTGTATAGTATTTAAAGCACCTAAAAATTGTTAGATATGAATTTAAGCAGCATATATGCTGAGATGAGAATTTCAAAGGAGACATATTGTTTTTGGTAAGAGAAGTGGCTTGGCTCCCCCATTGGCCCTATGCCTGTGACATGGGGGAATAAGTCCTGCTGTTCAAAACCTTAAGATGAAATACAATTATGACGTTTTGGTGATGGGATGTTGGTGCCAAGCCCTACTCTAAATGGAAAAACTGTATATTAATCTTCTTTGCAATACAAAACTTGTAAGTTACTACCAACGACCAAGTGAACTATGTTTTGTTTCCTAGTTATTAACCAAAAAGAGAAGTTTTACCTCCTTACCAAATTCTGAAGGTTCAGGTATGTATATTGACTGAACAGGGCCTAGCTTGAAAAGTTGAAACTGAAAGTGCACAAGCATTACCACGAGTTTTCTTTAAAATCCTAATGCAAACTTGTAGATGTTATATATACACACACATATCTAGTAATCAATGCCTATACATGAAAAATATATTTGTACTAAAAAGTTGTTAATCAAAACTGTCAATATAGCTCTTCTATGATCCAAAGCATTAAAGTTAGTGAAAATAAGCACTTTGGTTGATGAAATGATAATTGAAAAGGGTAGTACCATCGTCTTACCTTAGTGACTTGTCATAGGGCTAACTTTTGAATCTCAAAACTCAAATCAACATTTAGTAACAGAAAATAGCTAAATTTACATTTGTATACCACATATAATTTTTCAATCCTTAAACAAAATAAAACAATATGCATTAAGAAAAATCAGTTAGAACTTAGAAGCACGTACATATTTAAATGGGTATTTCACCATGAACTTTATTGATAGCTGTAGTACATAGAGCATCTACTTACCATTAGAATCAACAACTAGTGCACAAATCGAAGTCTTGGATCCATTTAAAATGAGGACTCCGAACTGACAATGATAGAGTTCTCCTTCAGTATTTGATATCTGCAAGTGCAGAAACATAGATAGTGCTTTGACATCTACAAGTGCAGGAATCTAGTTACACATCCATATAGATCATGTGTATTGAAAATATAGTGTAATCGTGTGGATACTGGCAAATTTAACCCTTTAGTATTAATTATGAAAATATAGCTCTAATGAATATTCCCATATATGTCAGGTCATTCAAAACATAAAATCAAGAAATCTACATGTATTGATCAAACTAACGCTATGTTTCCCAAATTTGAATCCCAAATTTGGCTTATTTCATGACAATCCATGTTGGCATTTAAAATCAACAAAATAAAATTTTCTGATAATTAAATGACAATAGGAACAAAATGCAATCAGCTCAACCATAAGGACAAAGGAATAAAAAATAGCTAGAAAAGAAATTAGATAGTTCTCCTGGAAAAATTACCTTTCACTACTTCATTAGCAAGAATTGACACATATACTCCAGCATGTGACTCTCCAAAAATAAAAATAGATAGGAGAGGAATTCTAGGAAAAGCTCAGACCACCTGTGACACATAAATTATTGATAGAAACATGAGCAAATTAAACAATGTGAACATCCCCTCCGATCCATGATATGCAGGGACGGATATATGTAAGGGCAAGGGGGGACTCAAGGCCCCCCTCCCCCCCCCCCCAAAAAAAAAAAAAATTACCATACATACCCAAAAAATGTACTCCCTCTGTCCCATTTTATGTGTCCCCCTTTCCTTTTTGGGATGCCCCAAAATTAATGTCCACTTTCCTAAATTAGTATGCAAATTCTACTTAGTTTCCCAAACTACCCTTCCTTACAATCAACATCAAAACAAGGAAAAAATAGCTAAAATTACCAAAACAATAACTAAAGTCATGGCTGTTGGCTAAATTAAAAGGGAATTTCTAAAAGACAAAATTGTTAGTTCTACAAAAGATTAACTACGGCCCCACAAAAAAGCATGGAGAACTTTAGAAGCACATGCTATTGAAATTGCATGAATCACCTCCATTAAGAGAATAATCTAAAGCAATGAGGCAGTAGTGGTTAAAAGATAAATTCAAAGCATTACATACTTCTAGCAAATCCCCCAACGACTATATACTAGTACTAGTAGTAATTGTCGTCCATAATTGACTGGTAGTTGTAATAATTCTTGCCCCAATATTTCCCTTTTTATTATTTCTACTTCTACTACTCCGCTCCACTACTTAGTAATCAAAGCCAAGGAGACTCTATGTCTCTACCACTATAGTACTGAGCTCCCGAAAAATGAAAGACCAAACTTGAGACTCTAGCACTATAGTACTAATTGGATATATGTAATACAATAACATACAAATGTATTGTTGGACCCAAAAAATGACCTCCCGATACTTATATCTTCAATTAATCAACATTAATATTTGTGTCTATTACTTTGTTTTTTTAACAACAAAATTAATTGATAGGTAAACAATCATAAAAATTGGAAGAGATCCCATGGAAATTACAACCTTAGAAGCCCCAAAGACACCCCAGCCTAAAAAATCTTAATGGAAATTCAACATGAGGACTTTTAACAAACACCTTGAATGCAAAGCAAACCTGGGGATAGATCTAATACCTAAGTTCAATCTTTTCACTAACTAGTTCAAATATAGGGATATGAACTACAAACCTGAGTACAAAATTGTGACGCCATGGTTGATCTTGATCGCTCTTTGTCCAATAAATAACAAGTAACAGAAATCTGGAGAAAAAAGTGAAAAATAATCACATATAACTACCCATTAAAGACCAAACCTGAGAGAATGATCGATGTTGGAATCAGAGTAGAAATTTAGATTTGTTCCTTTGCATGTGTATAAGGTGTATATATACAGATATATGTGTGTGTATGTCATATCTTTAAAAAAAAAAAAAAAAAAAAAGAAAAAAAATGAAAGCACAGTGTATAGATATAGATACATCTGTGAGTCCTTCGACGTCCTCCAATCACTCCCCCCTAATATGAAACCCTAAACCAACTCTGCTAGTTGGGTTCATTGAGGACTAGATAAGTACAAATAGTTACTTCATTGAGGAATTAATAACAAATTGTTAGATTCAGAAGATTGAAGGCAGAATCAAATTATTAAATGCAAGTCTGATTCAGGTAAATTATGATGTTCTTATGCACCCACACAAAATTATTTAACATTTGACTCTACCCTCGATAATAAGGTAGAATCTACTGTTATCCAAATGAAACATTTTAATTTTTTTTTATTTAAAGATAAAGAAAGTAAAAAAGTACAAATTTCCTGAGTTAAGAACATTTCTAAATCCATTACAGTGATCACCAAAGCAAAAACAAGCAATAAAATCCAAATTAAACAATGGGATACACAAATAAAAACTTAGACATGAATTAAAAGGATTGTATTTCATATCTACACTCAATAACAGGATCTAGCTGATCCAAATTCACAACAAAAGCACATAACACTTGAAAAAAAAAAGTAAAAATTAACAGTAAACTAATACTAAACCCTAACCCTTAAAATTCAGAGATTTTAAACTTCACGCCCAATCGATGAGTGAATCTATAGCATTCAAGAGCTAGTAAACTTCGTCACAGCCTTAGTTCCCTCAGAAACCGCACCTGGAAGTGCAAGTTTCACAGCGGTCTGAATCTCCCTAAAAAAAAGGGAAGCAACAACACATCCCCAAATCGTGAGTTCTAGAGACAGATCTAAGTGTGCGTGTATGTGTAAGAGAGAGAGAGAGAGAGAGACAGAGAGAGAGAGAGAGAGAGAGAGAGAGAGAGAAAGAGAACCTGGGGCAGCGGGAGGGTGGTGGCAGTGACGGGCCGGCACGGTGGGGTTGCGGCTGGATTGCTGAGTATGGTCCTCCCTTTCTCCACTTCTCTTTCTCTTCTCCCCCCCCCCCCCCCCCCCCCCCCCCCCCCCCCCCCCCCTCCTTATTTTCTCCTGTTTTGACCTAGAGCTAGGTATACAAGGAAGAGAGGGAAATTTTAAGGGGAAAATTTTGGCCGAAAATTTTGTTTTGGCTTATTTACAAAGATACCACCGAATTTTATTTATAAAATTGCCACCGTGTTTTTAATTATATTGTTTTATTTACAAATATGCCACTGAATTTTATTTTTCTAAAATCTTTGCAGTCAAGGAAGAATACTAACGGACAATTGATATTTTCTAACGCCTATTTAGCGTTACAAAGTTTTTTAAATCTGTTACAATATTAAATTTACCAAATCAAGGTAAATTACTAACGGAAAGCTAAATTTCTAACGGAAATTTACCGTTACAAATCTGTAACGGTAAATTACCGTTAGAAAACCAAAAACCTCTGTGTTAGAAATTTGGCTAAATGGTGTAGTGTTAGTTAGACTACTTGAAGGTTGAGGTTTTTGTGAAGAAGAAGAAGAAGAGTGGTACTTTCGTCATTTTCAACATTTCCTTTTGGACGGAAATGTTCCCGCTTGTTTTGATCATAACCAACAAATGTGCCGTTAAAATAAACAGATTTGCTAACGGATTGAACCTCAAAGGGGTTATGTGCCACATTTGGAATTACAGGGGGTTATGTACCACTCACTCAAATTCTAGGGGGGTAAAGTATATTTTTCCCGTAATATATTATAAAACTATATAATTATAGAGAAAATATGACATATTTCGTATATTGGCTTAATAAATGATTGTTTTGTTATTAAACTATGTAGCTTAAAAGGGCGCGAAAAATACCTCGTTAAAAAGCTCGCGAACACTTGAAAACTCGACTCATTTGAACTAGTGAGCAAACTTGCGAGCTCGTGAGAAAGCCCACGAGCTGGCTCGGCTCGTATACACCCATACTTGGGTATTTATCCAATTTTCTCCCAGTCATCCAAATGTAGCCTTAGAGTCAATATTATAACATTAATTGCGTGTTTCTAACTAAAAAATTAAAATGAAAAGACCAAAACTAAAAAGTACAAAATTAAAACGAGCCCTAATAACCAAAATGTCGAGAAATTATTCAATAAGACCGTCACGCTATGTCATTATATAGATGTAGTGTGACTATTTAAACTCAATTACCCACTTACTCCTTCCTTCTAGGGGGATCATGACAAATGATTATCAGATTTAAAATTTGAATTCCACTAATCACTTGTCATTAACTTCCTAGAAGGAGAGGATAAGTGGGTGGTTGAAATTAAATAGTCACACCATAGTAACATACTGACATAGCATGATGAGCTCACTAAATAACTTCTCCAAAATATCATGTCACTTGACACTCTAATAATATATTATCCTGTGGCTTTCTATATTCATGTGAGTGTAATAAGTTGGTATTGACTTTAATCAACAAGACATGCCTACCCTTCTTGTCGTCTACCTCTATTTTTTTTTTTTTTTTTGAATCATTTAGTGTAGTAGTCTCGTGTGAGATCATAAGTGACACAACCCATGGTGGGGGCGAAGTTCAAACCTTGATATAAGCGTGACATAGAAAGCATTTTTACCAATTTGGCTAAACCATTGCTCCATTCACCTCTATTTTTAAGGGTTATATGACATCATATTATTTGGGCGACATACCACATCAGCGTAATATATAAAGAATAATGCTACACACACAATCTATTTCACAACCTATTCTACAATTGTACATCCTGGTCATAGATTTCAATGAGCCCCATGAGTGTCCCACATCATGCACGGGATCCATTAAAATCAACGGTCAAGATGTCTTGGTTGTAGAATAGGTTATGAAATAAGTTGTGTGTAACATTTTTGATATATAAGATGGTGTGACGCCCTCACCTAAAAAGTTCTGTTGTATTAGTAGATTTTTGCCTTGTGCGACTATCTCTCTCTCTCCGCATCGTGCACGCTTTATATACTCGAGGGATAATTAAATTTCAATCATTGTTTGGTGAGATACTAAGAGTGAGTCAATTACTTTTTTTATTTTAAAAATTTATCTATTTTAAGTGAAAAAGTCAAAAGCACATCAAAACTTGTCGTAAGCAACTCACCAAATGGTGTCTAGAACAACTGTCCAAACATGGGGGCGGATCGAAGTGTATGTCAGGGGTGGCACAGGCCCCCCTAAACTTTTGAAAATTACATAATTACATGTAATATTTTATAAATTTTACAAATAGGCCCCTCTAATATTCACACAGGCCCCTCTAATATTCACACAGGCCCCTCCTGAATTTTAAAAATTATAGATTTACATACAATATTTTGTAGGTTTTAGACACAGGCCCCCTTAGACTTTTGAAAATTCTAGATTTATGTGTAGTATATTACAGATTTTAGAAATAGACCCTCTAAAATTACATGATTTACCCCAAACTAGGGGTGTTAAACCCATTTTACAGTTTTACACATAATTGTGTATAAGTAGACCTAAAAAACTTTGCCTCGGGGGCGCTGCCCCTGAACCCCCGTATAATTTAGGCCCCCTGACCAAAAATCCTGAGTCCGCCCCTGTCCAAATATGAGTAACAACTCACCAAACGATGTCGGATTTTTCCTGACATCATTTGATGAGTTGATCCCAACCTGTTTAGAGAGTTGCTCCTCACGTTTGGACAGTAGCTCCCAACACCGATTGCTCAAGTTTTGATGTACTTTTAGTTTTTTCATTTAAAATATATATCCTTCTACAATTAAAAAAGTAATTAACTAACTTTTAGTTATCTCACAAAAAAATGATTGAAAATTAATTTTCCCTATATATACACAATGCCATGACATTCTAGAGACACGGCCAGCCCAAGAAGAGGGCAAAAGAGACTACTGTCTCGAGCCACTAAAGTCTACAAAATTTTAAGTACCCTTATGAAATTTTTATAATTATATTTTACTTTGAGATTTTTAATATTTTACATTAAGGCCCCCCCAATGCCCAATTTTGTGTCATTAACTATATATATATACAGTCCGGATCTTAAGCGGACTCTAAAAAACGGACCAAAAAGACGGACTGTGTAAAAAGTGAGAATTTCTCACAAAAAAGTGAGAAATTCTCACATTTTCAAAAATGTGAGAATTTTGAAAATGTGAGAATTTCTCACAAAAAAGTGAGAAATTCTCACTTTTTACACAGTCCGTCTTTTAGGTCCGTTTTTTAAGGTCCGCTTAAGATCCGGACTGTATATATATATATATATATATTGATATACTACATATAGAACTCAAAAGCAAAAGCCCTAGAATTTTGAAAACTACACTTTTAGTATAAAAAATTTTTGAATTTTAGAAATAGGCCCTTCTAAAATTTTGAAAGATACCATACAATATTTAAGTTTCATAAAATAGACTCATATTATAAGTAGATCTCAAAAAAACTCGTCAATTATGTATAAGAAATCCTAAAATAATAGTCACTTTCGCCTCGGAAGCAACCTCCATATAAAGGTCTCCCTTTTAATAGTTCGTCTCAAACCTCCAAATACTCGGAACCGCCCTGTCTAGAGAAAACTACTAATTAATGTGATTTGTCATATACGTACAAACACTGAAACACAGAGATATACCCTATATTCTCATGAAATCAGTATGCTATCATCAGAGAATTCTATATATAACGGTACTGATATGATTCTATATACTATATAGCTTCACATTCATCAATTTTTTAAACATATGCAGTCAAAAATGCTGAACACTACGAATGAACAAAAATGGAGCGCACACAAACATATATACAATAAGTCTTGACAATTCAAGTAAACTTATCAAAGTAGTTGTAAAACAAATGCTTGTATGATAAATTAATGCAATTGATAAAAAAAAGTCAAAACAAATTGTTTTATTAAAGTTCTAAAAAATTAAACTATAAAAGAACTTAGAAACTACCAGAGTAGGTTCATCCAAAGTTGTTGATGACCTAGATGAAGCTACCCCATATGTAGCATTAACTATTAGGGACAAGGACAATATTATTTTTGAGTTTTAGTTCTATGACAATTTTAATCAATTGGTAATAGTTAGCTTAGAAAATATTAATCAATTAAGCATAAGGATAACTACATTTATTTTCTATGTTTGAATTTTGTTTAATTATTGATTGAATTTTAAAAACTTTAATCGACAAAAGCTGACAATTTTTTAGATATACTTTATTTTCTTTTCTTTGTTCCTTTTTCAAACATTTGGATCAAAGTTATGGCATATTTAAAGAAATTTTCCTTTATCATGGGTAGGTTGTTCTAATTGACCTATGTCGACATTGGTAAATTCGTATACCCGTTTGGTAATTAATTATTTGATATTGCTGAAACTGTTGAGTCTTTTTGACAACCAACTTTTACAGTTTCTTAAAAAAATATATATTCAAAAAGTTGAAAAAAAGAACTAATTTAAAAGCAGCAAATTAAAGTTGTCTTTAAAAACTGAAATATCTCTAACCCCATAACAATACCAGGCGCTAAACAACTAATTCTTAAAAAAAAATCTCCACAAAAAAAGATCTCTTATAAAGAAGTCTCCGTTCTCATAAAGATTCAAACTGGCTCTTTATGGGTTCAAGAAACAAAAGAAGACACCATATACGCGAAAATACTTTTGCTCATCCAATTTTTGGTCCACCAATGTTCACCCAAGCCTCCCATTGTTCAATGTAGTGAAATTCAGGATTTAATTAATGGTGTTTAATCCTAGATCCTACTGCATTGACCAATGAGAGGCTTGGGTGAGCAAAAATGCTCTCCCAAATACACATATGCTGGGATTTTATTCCTTTTATATATGGATATTTTAGAAAGAACGTGTGATATGAAAACAAGAACAAAGTTGGTGAGTGAAGATAAGAAAAAGAATTATCCGATTGACCTTTTTAAATTTATTATTTTATTATTCGCACACGACGGTGCTATACATTTAGCTGACTTAACATCAATTTTGCCTTCAGTGTTTGGTGTAAATTCGCTTACTCTTTCAAGTGATCTTTCATTTTGGCTGAGGCCACTTAAAGTTGTTGAAGAAAATAAATAATTAGGGGTTGTTTAAAGGGTAATACTTGGGACACAACCTTCATACAACTTTCATACAACCTCCCCAAAAGATGTGTCTATCTCTTTCCTGTGTCACTGTGGGTCCAGTGACATCACAGGAGAGAGATAGACACATCTTTTGGGGAGGTTGTATGAAAGTTGTATGAAGGTTGTGTCCCAAATATTACTCTTGTTTAAATGTTCTATAAAAGATTGTTCTGAATAATCCAATGGTTCGACCGTTTACTAATGAAAGTTCAATAGCTAGAACAAATTAAATAACTAAAAACTTAATTGGTTGATGATGATCACTTGGATCTAATTTTTCTAAACTAAAAGGGAAAAAAATATATATATATTTAATTGTACATCACAAATTTTTTTTGGCCTCTAAATTTCTTTGTACGACTTAAGCATAATATTAGCCATCGATGCCCAAGTGTTCCTTCATAACATTTCAAGGAATACTCGAATATATAATAGTAGTAGGCATTGACGTGTTCCAATGAATTTGAACATATAGTTAATAAAGTATTTCAACATACAAATCGGTCGTTGTATGAGATTATTTTTTTAAAATGAGAGTTATGGTTAAAAACAGAAAAAGAAAAAAGAAAACCTTTTTTTAAATATAGTGACTAGTTCTTGATATATATTAAAACTTATGCCTTGTTGTTTACACCCTAAAATATAAAAATATATTTTTTATATTTATGACCGGTTGTGTGTTATACATGTGGCAAATTAACCACACCTAGTGGGGGAGTTTTGCTAGTGGGTAATGGTTAATGGCTTTGGAAGTGGCCAACTTAATTAGTGGGGAAGTGGCCAGGGGAAGTTACCAACTTAGGCTTAGTTTGGCCCTCATGTGGCTTTTTAAAAGGAGCTTATGAAATTTATTACTAAGTTCTTTGATAATTTTAACAAGTGGCACACTACTCTTCAAAAAGACATCATGAAACCAAAAAGCAACCGTGGGCTTTTAAAAGCTCCATTTTAGAGCTTTTAAAAGCTCCCTCCAAAAAAGCCCTAAGTTCAATTTTTGCAAAGCTCATAAACTAGTTACCAAATGAATTAACATTAAATTGTGCTTTAAAAAAGGAGAAGCACCACGTGGGGGCCAAACTAAGCCCTAGTGGGTGGGGGCTAACAAGTAGTGGAGAAGTTGCAATAGTGGGGAGATCATGGATGGAGAAGTTATTTTCAGCACCTCGATTTATACACAATGCCAAGCTACGTGCAAATGGCTCACACACCAGCCAAACAGCCCCCTGCGGCTGCACCTTGTGCTCATTCTTTTTCGTTTTTTTTAGTCATTCTCCCTTACGTTATAATTATTCTTCAGTCAATGTTCTTTTGTGTTCTTTCAAAGCAACTTGTTTTTATATTGAGTTTTAGTACTCAAATGTACTACTGTGTTAATTGAATCAATGTTTCAAAAACATTGGTACTTGTTTGTTGCCCGGTTCATTGGATTTCTGTTTGTGTACTTTATATTCTTCACTCAACCAAATCACTCGCATCAGAGTGGTTGGACCTCGAGGGAAGGGTCATCCCTACTTCCCAACATCGCCCGAACCATCTCAAACAACACTTAGGGATCGTTTTGGTAACAAGCTTGGGTCTTCGTACAAAGCCCCTGGCACGCCCGGTCAATTTAATTTTTAGCCAAAACAATTTGGCACGTCCGATGGGACTGCCGAGTGATGATGGAAAAACACTTATCAAATGATTCGTGTGACTTTTTCAACGTTTTTATTCACAAGTTCGAAGAATTGATCTATGTTCAGAAAGAGTATGCTCTATACCTTGAAGAGACACGGACAACCATGATAGCGGCCATGAAAATAACTTTTCAAGAGGCCGCGAAAAAATTTAAACGGCCAAAAATGGCCGATGATGCTTCCGCAAATCCAGAGATCGGTCTCCTTGACCATCTTGGCTCTACGGCGTCTAACCCACTCAGGGGGCAAGACGGCGAAGAAATAATTGTTAGTGATAAGCCGATAATATCTATTTCGGATAATGCTCCTCACGCTAGTATTGGTGACGACGAGAAGGCGGTTGGGGGGCAAGTTTCACATAGGCCGAGTAATTTTAATTCGGCCCCCAAATTTATTAAATATGAACAACCCCCGTGGAGAAAAATGATAGCCGAGGAGTTGTTTAAATATTTTGGCATAATTGCCAAAAATTATTTACACATGAAGCCAATAAATTATTTGGTTTTTGCAAATTCAAATCCTCATTGGGTTTGTGGAGTCCATCATATATGGGCTTTAGTTTGGTGGAGTTATCTTCAAAATTATTATTATAAAAAAAAATAAAAAAAAAAATTTTTGACTGAATTTGACTCCTAATTTGGTCACTGTATTAATCGGTCCAATAGGACCGATGAATGAACCACCACAGAGCAGCAATTCTTAATTGGCAAAATTGGAAGTTTTACTCTCTCGGACATGAGTGGCACAAGTGGGCCCGATGGAAGTCATCACCAAAGGCCAATGATGACTTGGTATTTAATGCTATCAGCTTTTTAAAGTCTCAATTTGATGGCCCTGATGTGTAAAGCTATTGGAGTTAAAACTTCATCAGTCCTCATGATTTGTCCGATAGCAACAGTCCAATGACTTTAATCCATGATTTGTCCGACAGTTCAAATCGGTCTAAAAGAAAAATTGCTTCTTCAAAAATTACATTGCTTGCATATTCAAAGAGCCAGGGGCAAATATTTACACCTAAAAAATGTAATTTTTCACATTAAATATTTGAAATATGTAAAGTCGGTCAAATTTAGAGTGACCGATTATGTGGATAAGTTTTAATGTGAGTTATCAAAGGCATTGGGTTGATAGTTGTGATATACTCCAAAGTGGTGATGTGGTGGGTCCAAGTGGTGTATTAATTCTCATGGAAAATGACCTTGCAATAGACCGAGTTGTGAATGTATGCAACTGCCCGATTGAATATGTGTTTTTTTTATGGCCGATCTGTACATGGCAGGAGCAGTGGGCAACAGTTGTTCCAACTTTCAAGCCATGTCACAAAGTGTGTTACCCATCAAATGACTGCCCGTACATGTGCCCACAATCAAAATCGGTCTTCGAGAGTAAGTAGATGCTTTAGAAGATGTGGGCTCGGTCTCATAAGTGAAGCACAATCATTGGAGTTAGAAATTGTAGAAGCCAAGATTTTTGACTCCAAGCAAAATCTGTGTGCACGAAGCACTAAGGCTTTATTATAACCACCTGTCAGCAATGCTATGTCACTTGCATGCAAGGATAGGTGCTAAGGTGTCAATAGCATATGGCGTCTAAGCATTGTTCAGTCATTGCCAAGACCCTATGACAAACTCGGTCTTCGGTCTACCCTGCTTTTTGAGGCCGATGAGTTGGTAAAATTTTGGTTATGGCCCACAATTCAGTCAAATTCTACATGTGTAGTCACAAAAATCGGTCTTTCCTACACAAAAATCGGTCTTCTGTACTTTAAAAAAAATGCGGCCTATGACTTGAGGTCGATGCAGTATAAGGTCGATTATTTAAAATCCATGATATTACAAGTGGGTTTATCGGTCTGCACAAGGCCGATATTATCGGTCTGACTTTATGAAGTATTGCTGATAGCCAACTTTCAGTCAAAATCGGTCTGTGAGGCCGATAATGAATCGAACAGTTGTATACATGGTCCTTCAAAAATTACATTACATTTCATTTTCAAAGAATCAGGGGGGCATTGTTTACACCCTAAAATATAAAAATATATTTTTTATATTTATGACCGGTTGTGTGTTATACATGTGGCAAATTAACCACACCTAGTGGGGGAGTTTTGCTAGTGGGTAATGGTTAATGGCTTTGGAAGTGGCCAACTTAGTGGGGAAGTGGCCAAGGGAAGTTATCAACTTAGTGGGTGGGGGCTAACAAGTAGTGGAGAAGTTGCAATAGTGGGGAGATCATGGATGGAGAAGTTATTTTCAGCACCTCTATTTATACACAATGCCAAGCTACGTGCAAATTGCTCACACACCAGCCAAACAGCCCCCTGCGGCTGCACCTTGTGCTCATTCCTTTTCTTTTTTTTTTAGTCATTCTCCCTTACGTTATGATGATGCCAAAATTGGTAACAGTAAAGTAAAGCAATTTAGGATAGAGGGAGAGAGAGAGTGAGACTATTTTTTGTATGTGGTTCGGCCCTGTTAATGAAGGTACCTACGTCCACGGGTGTGTCTGAGCACGTTCACTAGCAGATCACCGGCGGTCCTGGTGAGCCAACAAAGAGGGGCGGCACTACCAGTAATACCGGCCGGGTGTATGCGTATAATGGTGAATTATAGATGCGCTGTGTAGACTACAGAATTGGCTCCTTCAATGGGGGGTGAGAGGTCTCTTTTATAGATGTAAGAGACCTACTCATACATGGATAAGGAAATATAATCCTATTAGGGTGTGATTGACACCAATCAAGTAAGTTTCCTAATTGTATTAGGATTGATTGACATTAATTGTGGGGGTTTCCCAATTGGATTAGGAAATAGATGCACTTTCCATTAGTCTTCTAGCTTGAGTAGGAAACTGCCCATAATTTTGGGAGTATCAGCTGCCCCCCATTTCCAAGATTGGCCAGATGCTATATCTGGGCAAGTTTGGAAATCAATTTGATGTTACTTGCCGCTGTTTGAGTGCTTCGGGAAGGTGCCTTGGGGCTTCTGAGCCTGGTGAGTCCTCAGGAACTGGCTGAGAGTTGAGACCCCGCCTAGCTTGGGACTTTTAGGTGCTCGGGAACTGACCGGGAGTTGAGACCCGGCCTAATTCGGAGTCTTTGAGTGCTCGGGAAGTGACCGAGAGTTGAGACTCGGCCTACTTCGGAGTCTTTTTTGCTTGAGTTAGCTCCCAGGATGGTTATCTTCTGCCCGTAAACCTTCGTCAAGGCCGTGGGTAGAAGGATTTTACCATGTTGGACAAGCCGACCTAAAGCGTATTGCTCTAGGGTCCTTTTTACTGTTAACTCCCCAGGATGGTTGTCTTCTGCCCGGCCAGCCTTCGTCAAGACTGTTGGGAGAAGAGCTTGACCATGTTGGTGGAGCCGACCTAAATCACGTTGCTTTAGGGTCCTTTTACTTCTCTATCGTCGGCCAACCTAAGAGATTTTAGTCACCTCTATCGTCGGTCTGGACCTAAGTGGAGTTAATGTCTCTGAGTACTGTAGGTGCTCGGGTTGTCCAAGATTTTGACTTGGTTATCCGCGAGGCCTGTAAATACCCGGTGTGATTACCTGTTTAGTTCACTGCGCCATCTTGCCCCCCAAGCTTTCGCTAAGACGAGGGTCTTACAGAGGCTATGATCTGTAGGTAACCGACCTGGAACATGGTGGTTGCAGGGTCTTTTGAAGCTTGCCATCGTCGGCCACCTAGGGGGTTTGCCCCCATCGTCGGTTGGACCTAAGCGAAGTCGGTGCCTTGGGCGTGACCCCAAGGTCTTTAGTGCCTGGGTTCGGAGCCCGAGGTCTTTTGAGTGCCTGGGTTCGGAGCCCGAGGTCTTTTTAGTGCCTGAGTTCGGAGCTCGAGGTCTTCTTCGTGCCTCGAGGTTAGGCCCGAGGTCTTTGTATGCCTCGGGGTTAGGCCCGAGGTCTTTGTATGAGTTCTCTGACAATCGGTGGAGCCTCATGTGGTGATCAAGCAAGTACCACTACAATCAGACTCATCTAGACCGATGGAGACAGGAGATCGGATCAGGACCGTCAGAACCCAGATTTCTCTGTGTTGGAGGCAAAGTCAGGACTGCTTGATCCTGACCGTTGTGAACTAGAGGTCGTGTCAGGGCAGCAGGACTCAGACCACTGTGAACTGGGGGTCGTGTCGGGGCTGCCGGACTCTGACTGCTGCGAACTGGAGGTCTGGTCGGGGCTGCCTGACCCGGACTGCTGTGAACTGAAAGAACTGTCTGAACTCCCGGGCTGATCTCGCCTTCGCTTACTTCTGGAGGACTCGTTGCTTTCTTGCCCGGTGTCTTTGGTCTTCAGAAACTCTTCAGTGTCAATGTATTTTCCAACCCTCTCAGAGAACTCGACCAAAGTTTCCGGTCGATTTCTGTGGAACGACGCGGCGCACTTGGTGTGTTGAACTCCTGAGCAAAAGGCTATGATGGCGATTGTTTCGTTCAGATTGCGAATTTGGAGCTTCTGTTGGTTGAACCGGTTGGTGAACTCCTTGAGGGACTCATTATTCCGTTGTCTGACTGTTAGTAGTTGCATGTCTGGCTTTGGCCGCTCATGCATACCGGCGAACTGGTTGATGAACTGCTTGCTGAGTTGTTTGAAACTGCAGACCGATCGGGGCTCCAAGGAGTAGAACCACTGCATGGCTGGGCCTTTCAAAGTGCTGGGGTAGGCTAGGCAGTGTAGCTCATCGGAGTTGGTGGCTAGGGCCATCTGAGCCTTATAGGTTCGGTCGTGGTCGATCGGGCTTCCCGAGCCGTTGTATGAATCTAGCCGAGGCTGCTTGAATTTGCGCGGGATAGAGAACCTCGTGATCTGGCTGGAGAATGGTGACTCTGTCTCGGTATTGGCTTGATTTGGAACACAGTTTTGACCAAGATTTTTGGCCACTCCGTCGATCTGTTTCTTCAAGTCCTTGATTCGGGCTTCCACTCCTTCCCGACCGGTATCTGAGGAGCTGGTCGGGTTGGTGGAAGAGGCTTCTTCATGGCAGGGTGTTGTCCTCTGGGATCGGGCTCGGCTATGACTCTGGGTAACCGTTCGCCTAGGGACGACTTGGCTCTTGACCGAGTGACCCTGGACTGATTCCCAGGCCATATGCTCATGCCTTTCCTCTCGAGCAGCACGCCCACTGTTGATGTCTCTGGCATTCTCAACATGGGACAGGTTGGCTCGGGTCCGTTGTCTGGTCAAGATCGGTTCTCGACCGTACGCAATGTTCCCGGGTTGTTTCCCGGCCACTGGAGGATTGCTTTGCTGGGCTAGCAGTGCTTCGATCTGTTGCTGGATTTGACGCTGGCCCTCCAAGAGTTGTGTGAGGGTTGCGGTGATTTGTTCATATGTCGGGACTACTGCAGTCGACGCCGGGGCCGAAGGAACATCCCGGTCGGACTACTGCGCAGCCTTGTTTGGTGGCATATTGATCAGTCAAGAATTTGTTGATGAGAAGAATTGTCGTTCCCACAGACGGCGCCAAGCTGATGATGCCAAAAATTGGTAACAGTAAAGTAAAGCAATTTAGGAGAGAGGGAGAGAGAGAGTGAGACTATTTTTTGTATGTGGTTCGGCCCTGTTAATGAAGGTATCTACGTCCACGGGTGTGTCTGAGCACGTTCACTAGCAGATCACCGGCGGGCCTGGTGAGCCAACAAAGAAGGGCGGCACTACCAGTAATACCGGCCGGGTGTATGCGTATAATGGTGAATTATAGAGGCGCTGTGTAGACTACAGAATTGGCTCCTTCAATGGGGGGTGAGAGGTCTCTTTTATAGATGTAAGAGACCTACTCATACATGGATAAGGAAATATAATCCTATTAGGGTGTGATTGACACCAATCAAGTAAGTTTCCTAATTGTATTAGGATTGATTGACATTAATTGTGGGGGTTTCCCAATTGGATTAGGAAATAGATGCACTTTCCATTAGTCTTCTAGCTTGAGTAGGAAACTGCCCATAATTTTGGGCGTATCACGTTATAATTATTCTTCAGTCAATGTTCTTTTGTGTTCTTTCAAAGCAACTTGTTTTTATATTGAGATTTAGTACTCAAATGTACTACTGTGTTAATTGAATCCATGTTTCAAAAGCATTGGTACTTGTTTGTTGCCCGCTTCATTGGATCTCTGTTCGTGTACTTTATATTCATCACTCAACCAAATCACTCGCATCAGAGTGATTGGACCTCGAGGGAAGGGTCATCCCTACTTCCCAACATCGCCTGAACCATCTCAAACAACACTTAGGGATCATTTTGGTAACACACTTGGGTCTTCGTACAAAGCCCCTGGCACGCCCGGTCAATTTTTTTTTTAGCCAAAACACTTGTTGACCCAAAGTTTATCCCATCCGATGTAGCATTTTTATACGGGCTAAACAATTGCGTCTTTGTAATTGATTGAGAACAAGCTAAAATACCCTGTAGATGGGCTTTATATAAATATGGTTTATGTTCATAATTGTTGTGGAGGAATTTGATTATCTTTGGAGTCGTCAGTCTTTTTTTTTGTTAGGAAATTCGGTCTTCTAAGTCTCCAAAATCCACCTACAAACAATACCGCTAAAAATGTATTCCAATAATATGTTTTAAGACGTGTAAGAAATATTTCCCTACCATATTTAGAATGATGTACGTGCAAACGGGTATTCCGCAAATCTATATTCAAGGTACAAAGAAGTCAATCATATCTGCATTGAGCACTATTGCAGATAGTGTAAAATATCCACCAAGAAACAAAAGTCAGATCTAGAGTTCTATTTCTGCAGAAAACATAATCTAGAAATATGTATTTGTATAAAGAAAAACTATAGACCTTCTCATAATCTCCTAATTTTCATAAGAAAATAAGGAGAGAGATCTATTCATTATCCAAATGAGGATTGATACATTCTATATATAGAATGGTTAGTGTCCTTGATAGCCATTTGTGTCTATTAGCGTTGTGACTATTGGTCCAAGTGATACAACTCTTGAAATTGAATTTAATTTTGAGCCAAAACTGAATGTTTATGGCCCATCAATTCGAATTCAATCTCAATGGTTGCGCCCCATCACTTCGACTTCAAATCTCTCTCACTCTTAGTTCCTTATTTAAAAAATTCCTCAACATTTTTTTTTTGGTTACAAGGCTCTCAGTCATATTTGTTTGGTCTGTGGATTCAGTGAAGGAAAAAAGAAGAAAATGAAAACAAGAGGAAAAGCTAGCCTTTGTATTTTCTTTTAGGCTTTAGTCACACTATTAAAAAAAATTTGGGATAACTACTTTGACCTCTCCCGAGTTTAGGCCTTATTATATGGACCTCCTCTATAATTTTCATAATTACACTCACCTCCCTTGAATTTAATATTTAGGTAACACTGACCTCACATCCGTTATAAAAACGTTAAAACCCCTAATGAAAAATGCTTATGTCATCAAATAATTGTGCTATTCTTCTGAAAATTCCCTTCATCAACAAGAGCACTACCAAATGCTCTACTTAGACTAGCCCATTTTGTTCTTCTCTGTCTCATAATCTACTTATTTGTCCTCATTCTCTACAATTCACCATCTTAATCTTCCTTCTAAGCCTCCTCTGCCTCCTCTTTCACCTCCTATGTCCACCCCCTCCTAACCCCCACCACCACCAATCCAGACTCCAAAACTGTAATAACCACTTCCCCCCCTTCACTTTCTCTCTCTACAAATTATTTTTATTTTATTTCTCTCTCTCTCTCTCTCTCTCTCTCTCTCTCTCTCTCTGATATGTCGTCGGAGATGTCGCCGGAGATGGTGAGGTGGTGGTCGCCGGAGATGGCGACGGTGGAGGCCGGAGGTGGCAGGGGTGGTGGTTGGAGGTGGTGTGGAGTAGTGGTTATGGTGGCTAGGGTTTGGTTAGGGTTAGAGGTTGAAGATGAGGGTATTTTGGTCTATGGACATTGGGAAGACTTATTCTCAATGTGTATTTTAAATTGTCCTTAGTTCCAATAAAACCCATCTTAATGACTTGTTCACCAATTTTCCCAAGAATAATTAATGTTGATATGTATAAAAATATCAGGTCAAAGTCAAGTCTCGCCATCTCAGCAAGGAGAAGTCAAGTCACCTTGAATCTGGGCTGACTACTCAACCATTCCGGGACGTTACACAAAACCGCCCGGTTAAGTCCAGAGGTCGGGCGTCTGCTCTAGACTGGCCCCACATGGGCACACCTCCCGAAGACGTGGTCGCTTGCCCAGCAAGCTTCCAGACAGTTTCCTATCCCGGCTAGAAGACTAAATGGAAGGAGCAAGTAGTTTCCTAAACCACTTAGGAAACTCTCCTAAATTCATGTAAATCGATTGTAATCAGATTAGGTTTCCTAATCTGAAGACTTACCTTATACGGGTGGTCTCTTGCACTTATAAGAGAGGCCACTCACCCCCACGGAGGGGGATCGCATTATGAACCTAAAAAATAGCATATTATTTTCACTCATACGCATATACCCAGTCATTTGGTTGGTAGTGCCACCCAATCTGTTGGCTCACCAATAGCCGCTGGTGATCTGTTTGTGAAAGCGCACCGACGCACCCATGGACATAGGACACCTTATTATAGGGCCGAACCACATACCAAATTTGTTGTGTCCATCTCTCTCCAAATTACTCTTACCCAATTTTTGGCATCATCAAATGTTGCTGGAAATTTTATAAGAAATGTATAAACAATAATAAATAAATAAATAAATAATAAATTAAACTCAACAACAAAGCAGATGAAGGTCTTTAAAAAAGGATTAATGTTATGCTTCTTATGTTTAAATCCCAAATTTAGTTCTCAGATGGATTAGCTACTGTACCATATGATGTGGTAGTAATTGCTTGTAGCACATGTGGTTACGACAGACAAAATATGTGGTAACCAAATTAGGTATTTGAATTGGGAAGCATTACACTTAGGGGTGAAAAACGATTCGGCCCAATTTTTTGGCAACTCGATCGGTTTTGGTTCGATTCAGTTTAGTGTAAATTTTTGGTTCGGTTCTTATACTGCATAATTTTGTTTGAAAAGCAACCGAAACTCGATCCGGTCGATTTACTTACACCCTTATTTGCACTACTAGCTAAAAAAGAGTCATGCAAACATTTTTTTTTTTACCAACATATTTTAATTGTTGATCGACGAAGAACACTTGTTTGGAATTTTTTTTTTTAGAGAAATAAAAAGAGTAAGACGTTGTTTTATTCAACGGTGGTGTTAACTTAGTAGAAGTACATTTCAACTCAAAGTCTACACTTTTTTATTAGTGGAAACTAAAGTCGACATTTAACTGTGTATTTAAATAACAATAGGAGTCCATATGACGTTTTGCATAAGCGTCTACTTTTATTTTTTTGCTAAACCGTATCTATATAGCATATAAATATGTTATATCCAAAAAAAATATAAATAAAAAATAAAAAAATATATAGGACTTTCATGGATGGATCAAATAAAAAGTGGCATATCATAAATAATAATAATAATAATAACAATAATAATAATAATAATAATAATAATAATAATAATAATAATAATAATAATAATAATAATAATAATAATAATAATAATAATAATAATAATAATAATAAGTTTATAAAAAAAAGGTTTTTTTTATAAGAATAAAAAAGGTTATTAAAATTCTAAGAATATCTTCTTTAAAAAAGGAGTAATGGTATGCTTCTCATGTTTGAATCCCAAATTTAGTTTCCAGAGGATTAGGTACTTACCACGTGCAGGGTCGATCCTGAGATTCCTCAAATTTTCTAAGGCCTCATGCGAACTTTTAAAGGTGGGCTCCACTATTAAATTTCATAAGCGCCAAAATTTTATAAGAGTAGGTATTAATTTTCATTAAAATGAGACGATAAGCACATAATTACATTAGGGTTGATCAACTTAGTTTCAAAACATACAATACCTTAGCCCCAAAAATCAAAACTGAACTTTTCATCAAAGTAAATGTGATCGTCTTGCATTTTGAGCAGCAAAAGTATCACTTAAAGAAGGAAAATCAAGTGTCTCCAACAACCTTTTTTCAATAGAACTCCTACAATTATTGGAGTTGTTGAAGCATTCACACATCTTAATATAAGGGACATTTGCTCTTCATGGCTTGCATCTGGTGTACAATCAAGAATTACTGATACTTAAAAAGTTCCCATTATTTTCTTCATAAAGCTTCTCGTTGTCCGCATGGAAGGCCAAACTATTTTTAGCAAGTGTTTTCACAATAACTATTCTCACTAATATTTGCCTCCAAATCAGCTCCAATGTTCTTTTTCTCTAATCATTTGTTCTTTAACACTTTTATCAATTGTTGCGTTTGTTGAAATCTAGTCTCCAATTCAATCCAACTCCATGTGAGCAATGTGTTCTCTACTAGTTTCATGTCTTTTAAGCATGTTACTAAGATTTCTCTAGTCACAGGTTCCTTGATTTGCCAATTGAATTTTGTTTCCATCATGTTTGAACAACTTACAACAAAAGCAAAAGACCTTATCCAGAGTACTTGTATAGATTAGCCATTTCCTATCATGCTTTTCTTTTTCTTTTTTTGGCTGGTGTCACGAGGCCCCTGTGACCGGGGGTTAGCAGGGTTAGCAGTTAGTAACACATACACACACACACACACACCCACACACACGACGGGGCGCGAAAGCACAGGGGGAGCCAAAGCCCTCATTAAAGAAAATACTCCCTAATGCGACCCCAAAGATTCGAACCCACTACCACCCACTTGGGGGAAGGGGTGGTCCTGGCCATCTCATCTAAGTGAGATGGTTCCTATCATGCTTTTCACCATTTGAGAACTGATGAATGTAATATGCACAAGAAAAATGCCTCTTTTCTGAATCATTTAGAAAATCATGGTAGTCATCTCTTTTAGGACCTCTTTTAACTAATAAATCTCTCAATCTTTTTCCAATTTCCTGGGTCATCTATGTTCGGATTACTTTCAACATTTTCTTCATTTATGACATCTTCATGTTCATTAACAATTTCTTCATTTTACCCCATCTTTGAGTTCATTCACATTTTCTTCATTTATCACATCTTTAGGTTCATTCACAATTTCTTCATTTATGACATCTTCATGTTCATTTACAATTTCTTCATTTACCACATCTTCAAATTCATTCACATTTTCTTCATTTACCGTATCTTTAATTAGATTCATTCACAATTTCTTCATTTACCACATCTTCATATTCATTTACAATTTCTACATTTGCCACATCTTCATGTTCATTCAAGGTTCTATATTCTTCATTTATATTGATTTTTAAAAACTTATGAAGAGCTCCTTTTTCTTTTCCCTTTTTCATTTCCAGATGGATGACTCTTGGGGTACTTAAGAATCTCACATGAACAAGATACATAAACTACAATGCATCTATCTCTCTCCTGGTGGGGTCTACTGATACTGTGGGGTCCATAAAAGAGAGAGAGAGAGAGAGAGAGAGAGAGAGAGAGAGATACATAAAGTGTATGTATCTTGTTTATGTGAGATTCATATGCATGTGCCCCAAGAGTTATCCTTTCTGGATTCATATCCTTTCAATGTTTTCATACCTAGATAAACTAAGAAAAGAAATGCTCACAATTGGAAATTAAATTGGTCATAGGCAAAAAAATAAAGTGACATGGTGCTTCACTGCTAACTGCTTTACACTAATCGTACCTGGTCCTGCTCGATGGTGCTGCCGCCGAAGGTGCGTAACTGGTTTGAGGTTCTAAACTCTGAAGGGATATTAGAAAATATATATATATATATATAACAAAAAAAAAAGTTAGGGTTTAAAAGAGGAAAAAAATTTAAATTGGGGTTCAATAATTCATGGAATAGAAAATTAAGAAATTAGGAAGAAGATTGATCAAAAAAAAAAACTTTCGAATAAGCTCAAACAAAAGTTAGGCCCTTACCCTTAGGCTTAGGGTTCAAGTTCAAAATTTCTTCAATGAGCTCAATCAATAGATTCAATGCTATTAAAATCTGAAGAAAAAGAACAAATTAGGAAGAAGATTAGATTATTAGAAGAAAAAACAAGGGAAGCAAAAAAGCTAGGGTTCAAAATCAAATATACATACCGAGAGAATTGTGGAGTCGTGGCCGGTGGCCTTCGTGGTAGAGAGTGAGAGAGAGAGAGAGGACCCGCCTAGAGTGGAGACTAGGAGAGAGAGCCTAGAGTGCTGGAGAAGCAAAAAAAAAATAGAAATATACGATTTGGTCCCTAATTATGGCCATTAATAGGAATTGATCCTGACTTGATTTGGTGTAAAGAAATTAATCCTTAATTTGCAAGTTAATCAATAATTATTCCCTATTCTTAAATGGTTAGTCTAAATTCGGACCATTACACCCTTATTATACATTTATACATAACTGTATATATATATACCCATATATATGAAACATGTGAATTACAAATGAAGTTAAATTAGGTAGTTTTACTTGAAACATGGAACGAATTTTTTGGAGATCATGGATAAATGGGGTTTATCCCAAAAATCATGTTGATTGTAGTTCAAAACAATGCATTTTAAATCTGTATGTAATTTGTTTATTGTAGAAAAGAATTTGCATGTTTTATTGATTCGAATCATAGAAATAATATATAATTTTGTGTGAAAGATTGAAGGTTGTTGATAAAAAGGTGAGAAATTTTCACAACATAATGCGAAATTCATAATTGTAATTCACAGTATAGTGCGAAATCATGCTGAAATTCATAATATGAGAATTTGGTGATAAGCTTGTTGGAAGAAGTGACTTAGTTGTGAGAAATTTCATATTATATCCATTTAAAAAGTGAGAAATTTCACATTTTGTCCATTTAGAGAGTGAGAAATTTGTATTACTAAGTGAGAAATTTGTTGTTAGAGTATTCGAAATTGACCATATGATTAGATGTACATATGTATATATGCACCACCAGCACAAATAAGGCGTGTGATTGACGGGCATGGCCCATGTAATCCATGGAGATCGTGGATAAGAGAATGAATATTGCTAAAATCAAGGAGTTTCCTTATTCTACTCAACTTTCAAATTTGTTTGCCAAAATCAAGGAATTTTCCCACTCTAGTAAATAATGTAGTGGAATTGAAGTGAGTTTTTCTCACTATTAAGTGTATTAAGTGAGAAAGGTAGTGAACTTATAGTGGGATGTTTTCTATATATGATTCAGTAATTAAATGATAATTTCTCACTCTGGTAATAATTAGTGAGAATTTCTCAGTATTAATTGAGAATTTCTCACCTTAACATACCGAACATGTACAATTTCTCACTTAAATTAGATGTGAAAAAAATGCAAATTTTTACACCACACAAAAATAGAAAACTTTCACTTCAACATATTGATCATGTACAATTTCTCAATTAAATTAGAAGTGAGGAAAAAGCAAATTTTTATACCAAACAAAAACAGAAGTGAGAAATACCTACTTTTTATGCGAACTTAACCATTCACACAGAGATTAGATCAAAGATCTCCCACTTCGAATATTTAATGAGAAATTTCTCACTTTGACATATTTATCATGTACAATTTCTCAATTAAATTAGAAATGACAAATACACAAATTTGTATACCTAATAAAAATAGAAGTGAGAAATACTCAATTTTTATACAAACTCAACCTTCACACAGAGATTAGATTCAAAATTTCTCACTTCGACATACAAATACGAACCATCAAATTAATGAGAAATTCACATTTTCTTGCCATTGTCGTCTTCGTCAAAGTCCAAAAAATGATAAAATTATGGTAAAAACTCTAACATAAAACAAACAACAAATCTTGAGTTTCTACCAAATCATGAGAAATTTTGCAACCAAATTTGTAGGAAATATGCGAATCGTTCAATCTTCTTCAGTCTACTTTGATCTCTGCGAATCGCCTAACTGTCGACGATCTTCTCCAGCCATATTCATCCGCCGTCGCTTACCCTCAATCGCCTCCAAATCATTGGACCTCTGTGGATTTAGAATTTCTCTTTCTTTCTTTTTTCCTCCAAATATCTCATTGAATAGCATGATTTTAGAAGGAACATGATTTATGGGATTTTAATTTCCTTTTTTGAAAATGCTATAATGTAAGAAAGTCAACAATATGCATGGATGTGGGGTTTGGTCCTCTAAATAAATTAGGGATCTATTTCTAGTTTCATTTTAAAAAATGACCTATTTTTAGGTAGGTGTCTATATTAAGACTAAATATTAAGTTACTCAAAAAAATTTCTGGTAGAAGAGACGCTAAGAAGAATAAAAAAATAAAATAAATAATAAAATAAATTAAAAAAGAGAGAAAAAGAAAAAAGTAAAAAGGCCTATAAACTTTTGGGCTCAATGCAACGGCTTGGTTGCATGCCTAAGGGTTGGGGCTGACCACGTGTTGTAACAGTAATTGCTCGTACAACATGCCACTATTGTGGTACTATTGACAAAATATTTGATAACTAAATTAGGAATTCAAATTGGAAAGCGTTGCACTACCATCTAAAAATAAGTCATAGGAACATATTTTAATCGTTAATTTTTTTGACAAACGTATTTTAATTGTTGATCGACAAAACAACAAATGTTGAAATTTTTTTTAGAGAAATATGAAGGGTGGCAATTCGGGTTCTCGTGTCATAATCATGTCATTAATCGGATTGTGTGCTTTGAATTTGATTTTTAGTTTCAAGTGTTATTCATCTATAATACAAACTATTTTAAATTAATCATATCATATCGTGTCGTGTTCGAATTGTCTCAGTAAAATGAGTTATCGTGTCATAAATTACCACCCCTAAATAAGACGTGTTTTTTATACGATGGTGGTGTTAATATAACTTAGTACAAGTACATTTTAAATAAATAAAAAAAAAGTCTACACTCTTTATTTGAGGAACTAAAGGTCTACATTTAATCTTAGTATTTTAATAACAATAGGAGCCCAGATGACTTTTTCCACAAGAGTCTACTTTTATTTTTTTGCTATACCGTACCGATACCGCATATAAACATGATATATCCAAAAATTAAAAAAATCAAATATAAAGAGTAAGACGTTTTTTAATGCAAGAGTGGTATTAATATAGCTTAGTAGAAGTACATTTTAAATAAATAGTCTACTTTGAGGGAATTAAAAGTTTACATTTAATCTTGTATATTTTAATAACAATAGGAGTTCATGTGACTTTTTTCACAAGAGTCTACTTTTATTTTTTTTGCTAAATCGTATCTATATGAAATATAAACATGATATAATCCAAAAATTAAAAATCAGATAAGAGTAGGACTCTCATGGACGGACAAAAAAAAAGTGGCATACCAAATTTATTAAAACTTTAAGAAAAATCACTTAAATAAAAGTGCACCGATTGATATAAGTGTAAAACACTTATGCCCACTGGTACACTTATATGTGTGTATATGTATATATATATACATTATAGATAATAGATATAGATATAGATATAGATTCAAAATCTTTAATTGTAGGCGTTATAAGCTTGAGCGTCGGTATTTTGAGAAAATGTAACTTAAAAATTATCAATTTTTTAATCAACAATAGTTGTTGGCTAAAGGAGGGGAGGTAAATGTTTCACAATCATAAACCTCAAAGGAGGTTCGTGTAATTAGACCATAACTCAGGGGACGTGAGTGTAATGTACCAATTGAGGGTAAATATGTACTTTCGCATAAATTTTAATGATGTTAGTCTTCTGTTACAAAGAAGGGAGGTCAGTTTAATTTTAAAACCACAGGGGAGGTCAGAGTAGTTATCCCAATCTTTTTTAACTTCTTTTCTAAAAAAACTCGACTCTCGCTCGAAAAAAAAAAAAAAAAAAGAAGAAGAAGCTCTCTTGAGCATTATCCCTGGTTCTCATGGTTGTTGTTGTCCCTCTTTAGGAGAGCTTCGTTCTTCTTTAAGGAGGTTTTTTTTTTTTCACTTTCTTTGAGGTTGTGTGTGTGTGTGCGCGCGCGCAAGCGCATCCTTTTGTATTTTGTTTGGTCTGATTTTCACTTGCAATCTCCTTAATAAATTAGTTCGGGCTAAGCTCGGGCTCACCAAAGCCCGGCTCAGCTTGGCCCCGATTGACTTGACACCCATATCCAGTGCTATCTCCATTAGATCTGACATTTTGGTGGGGATTTCTTCACATATCTGGAGATCTTTGTGGTGATTTCTTTTGAGGGTCTCTCTAGGAGCCTCCTTCCTTAGTGATTCAGTATCAAGGCATACCATAGTGTTCCAATCTTTGGATTGGGATGGTTTTTAGTTTGGCTTAGAAGTTTGTATTCTCATTTGTCCTTGTTTAGTCGTACTTCCATAGGTTTGTACGTACATATACTCTCTCTTCTTGGAATTTGCTTTCAAAATAAATTTTTGTGTATATATATATATAAATGCAACTAAAAAAAAGGGAAGGATTGTGAATCACATAATTTAAAATTTGTAATTTATTTTTCTTGAATCTTTTTCCTTTTTAATTTTTTTTCTCATTGTTTTCCTTATTAACCAAACAAAGAAAAGTGTTTTCTTTCCTCATTCACTAAATGTCATGACCAATCCTATTACGGGAGGAAATAGGACATGCGGCACGCCACCGAGGCTTATCCAATTCATTAAAAGTAAACGCAGCGGTATAAAACCTAAAGAAACTCTTCAATCGAAACTTGTTTGAAAATCATTCAACTACGAGTCAGTAAAACAGTATAAATTTAAGCAAAATAAAGTTTTCCCATTTAAAACACTAAAAAAAATAGTCCAATTTGAAAACAGAGATCCAGTCGACTGATCAGGACCCCAGTCGACTGATTGGGACCCCAGTCGACTGCTTTGGAAATTGCAAAGAGCATGAAATCTCAGCAATCCAATCCAGTCGACTGGCCTCTGTTCGGTCAACTACATTTTGAGGATGGGTGTCAATTTTCAATCGACTGGGACTCATCCAGTCGTCTGTACTTAATCCTCCAAAAACTCCCATTTTAAAACAACTCCAATCGACTGTGTGGTGCAATACAGTCGACAGCTTTTGAAAACTGGGGAAATTATTTGGTCCAATTCATGAGTCTAGTCGACTGTTTTCGAAACCAGTCGACTGTTTACGAAATCAGTCAACTATTTTCCTAATCTAGTCTACTGCTTTCCGATTTACAGAACATTCTGCAACAATTCTGTTTTCTAAGGTTATCCAATCTCATTCAAAGACTAACTACACATACCAGTTTCATAACAATTTTAACCTTAACTGTATTACAGGCATTACCAACACATCCATAACATATAAGCAACTAAGAAAAGATCTAATGCAAAATTGTTTCAAGATTTTGAATACTACAAGTGTTTCGAGATTACAAAACATAGTCCCTCTCAAGGCTCATTTACAACAGAGATGAACTACAAAACTATGTACGGAAGAGTGTAGTCTCGCGTGCTCCCACAACCTCACTCCTCACGTTTCTTCTTTCCTTTCTTTTTTTCACCTGTAATGGAGTAAATCTCAACTGCTCAGATGTATGCTGAGTGTACAATTCTAACAAATGCATATATGGCAATTCATGCTTTAAACATCTCAAAACGCATCAAAATAGTCTCTAGGGAGAGAGATACACATTCATCCGATACTGAAACCAATGTCGTGGAAGGCCTTCTCCTTACCATGCATCCAGTGCCCTGGCTGGGCCTTCTCCCAAACCATGCACAGTAATCGTCGCTACTAAATTCTCAAACATCGAGAAGCTTACCCCCGGCGTAAAATTGTATAACTTCGCCGTTGACCCACATAACACCTAACATGCTCACATAATCATATAGACATGTTTTCTACAATATTCACGTGCATATTTAACGGGCCTAAACTAATACATGAATTTCGCCCGGATCCATAATATCACACTTAATATTCAAAGCATCCCAAATTTCCTATATAATATAAGTTAAGAAGTCATATCTTAAGCTATGTTCCTATAATTTCGAGAGAAGCACTAGGAGTCCAATTCTAAGCCGAATATCCGATTACAATCTCAATCCAATATCCGAAAGTTCGTCGCTTGGCGTCGTGAAACTCGAAGCTAAGAAATCTCCCTCTCTCTCTCTCTCTCTCTCTCTAGATAATTGGATTGAGATGTTTTAGAAAATTTCTCACTAACTCCTATTTATAGGTAACACTCTCAGGAATTATGTTTAACTCCCCCTCTAATTTTCTGATTATCTCTCAAAACATCTTAAATGTCTAAATTATCGCTTCATGAGTGAAAATATCTAAATCATAAAAGTTTTTGTCTAAGTTCCGCACTACAATAAAAATGACCTATAGAAACATTTATTTTGAGACAAAAAATAAAAGTGTCTTTAGAAGTTACTTATAACGACGCATAATTTTCTGTCTCTACAAAGAAAATAATTATCTTTAAAAGTTACTTGTAAGGACACATAATTTTTTGTTTCTACAAAAGAAAATAATTGTCTTTAGAAGTTACTTGTAAGACATATGATTTTTGATCCATAAAAAAGAAAATAAGTGTATTTAAAAGTTACTTGTAAGGACACATAATTGTTCGCCTCTAAAAAAAACGACGACTTCAGAAGTTACTTGAAAAACACATAATTTTTTGTCTCTAAAAAAGAAAATAAGTTTAAAATAACAACACTTGTTAATTTTTTTCTTTATAAAGAGAGTTGTCTCAAAAAAAAAATAACAATAACATAACAAGAAAAATGGCATGTCCCGGCATTTTACCTTTAATTACCAGTATTTTAAAAAAAATAAGTGTTGTTAATTACCAAGATTTTAAAGAGCGTTCGCAAATACCAGCACTTGGTAGTTAAATGCCGATATTTAACATCGTTTTCATACAAAATGCCAATAACTAACAGTGTTTGTAAACAATGTCGTTAATTAACGGCGTTTGAAATTTAAACATTTGCCCTCTGCCCTACTTTAATAAAACGACGTCGGTAATTCTGTCTAATTTTATAATATTTAATATTATCTAAGCATGAAGGAAAACACAAGAAAAAATACACAGCTCAATTTAGGGTAGCTTCCGCTTTGTGATTGCGATAGCTTTGAAATTACTTTTGCCAGAATAGATTATAGTAGTTGAATGGTCACGTTCAAAGAATATATTATATAGGTGTTTGGTGACATAAATATTAGGTGATTTTATATGTTCAACAAATAATTATGCTCCTGGATTGTACTGATATTCTATTAGTATTGGATACGTAGTTATTTTGTTAGTGCTCTATATTATTAAATTTAATAAAAATTAATTACTTAAATGATAAATTAAATAAATGTATTCGATAATAATAACTATAGTAATATATAATATAAAAATAAGTCAATATATTAGTAATATAAAATGTATTACTAATGGTATTTAATACTTTAAATATATGTTCATAGTATATGATTTTATTATATACAAATAAATAATTTTCGCACTTGTAGTTGGAAGTTAACTATTTGGTCAAGCATATTCCAGACCGCTACACATTCAAGGAGGTCCTAAGTTCAAAACTTAGTAGACTGTTAGAAAAAAATACTAGTGCAATTTCTAGTGACACTCATAGCGACACAAAAATATATATGTGTTAGTAAAAGTAGCTTTTAGTGACAGTTCTAATGACACTTTTGTTTTGTCATTTCTCATAAATATATGTCGCTTCAAAAGTAACATTTAGAGACACTTTCAATGACACTTTTTCTCTGTCGTTACAAAGTAACCTTTACCGACAGTTTTACCAACACTTGGGTAAGTGTCTCAACAAGGCTTAGCTGTAGCACCTATTATAAAAGATTTTGATTTGATTTTAATTAAACTAAAAACAATGAAAGTAAATCTAAATTATGAAAGCAATTAAAAATTATTTTTATAAATATGTTTAGGGAACCTAGGATTGCAAATCCACCACTAGCTTCATAATAAGGGTATTTACGAATTACTTTAGCCTATTAAGTTGGATGATAATGGGGAATTGTAGCTACAAGCCCAATTCCTCCATCAAGAAAATAACTATGGTTCAAGCACCAACATAATCCATCTTCGGTTAGCACGAATTATCCCACACTAAACTAGGGTTGTGACATAATCCGTCTAACCTAGGCATGGACTAATCGGATACTTGATAGCACAATTCAATTAAGCACCATTACATGTAAACAATCTATACAAGCACAGCAAATATAGATCATTGAGCACATCACAGTCAAAATAGACCTAAGACAAGAATAAACTTTGAAAGTAATGATTTAATCAATAAAAGCACGATTTATTTATAAAAATCCTCGGAACATGTAATCATCATCCATACATAATAAAACTAAAATCAAAACATAAAATACACCCTATTACTTGGCTAGGGTTTCATTGAAACCCTAGATCTAGAGTCTAGTTGTCCATAGAAGCGGCGGATGGCAAGTAGTTGATGGAGAAGGTCATGGAAACCCTTGGTCTTCTTATTCTTCTCCTTGCTTCCCTCCCTTCAATGGCTGAAAGTATGGTTGTATATTCTGTGTACAACAATCGCCAACCCCTAAATTGAAGTAAAATAGGGTATATATAGATTAGTAGCAAGTTTTTGGAAGCTTTCCTAACCCAATTCGCACTAAAACTGCTGTATTTAGCTTTCCAGACGTAATTAGGCAGTTTTGTTTGCGTAGGAGTCTTCAGTACACTGAAATACACGTATTTGATTTTTACATAGGTCGCGCAAGCGGGCCGCGCGAGCGCAATATTGGGAAGTCGCGCGCGTGGATCGCGCGAACGATTTCTGGGATTTCGCGCAAGCGGATCGCGCGCGCGAGGTGGCTTTTTCAGCTTCTTTCTTCCTGCTTTTTTTCCCTATTTAACCTAGATTAGTGTTTTCTTCCAAAACCTGCTATAAAACAGAAAATGAAATAAAAATACATAAAAACAGGATAAAATATGCTAACAAATGTGAATTAAGGCATGTAATTAGGATCTGTTCTCTCCCGATCACACCCCCAAACCTACATTTTGCTAGTCCTCGAGCAAAAAGAAAATAAAAATAAAACTACTAATAAAAATCTATTCCATTTTCGCATGGATCGCGATTGCATTTAGCTTATGCAACAAGCCTTTTAAACCTCTAGGTGTCCCTAGTCGAACGAGTGAAGTCTCGTGAGGGTTCTCGTCAACAAGTCACCCACAACCATCTTTATTAACTTGTAACGAAAAGTTTTATTAAAATGAAAAACAAAACTCAATACTCCTTATTGTAAAACGATGATTTGAAATAGAATAAAGAACACGAAGAAACGGAATCAAACGTCTACCTACGTCATGAAAAACAATCTCAAGCACATGCATCGTATAAATCAATAGAGTTTCTCATAAAATTGCACGTGTGTGATATGATAGTCAAATGAACACGCATGTCATGAACTTGGAATATACTTCGGATGACCATTTAACTATGTTTCGACTACGAATCTCACAATGTTAATTACACTCTCAAATGAAACACTCAGAAACATGTGTAATTTATCTAATATATAGGAGTAAAAGAAATATGTTTTCAAAATGATAACTGCTCACATATGACTCGAAAAAGACACATGACACGAAAAAACAGTAGTCTCATGGATAGGATGCCAACAATCAAGAAAAATTAATCATTACCCCCTCCCATCGTTTATAAATCCAAACCATATTTCTAGGATTAAATAGGACTTTTCAAATGTTATAATGTGGCTCGGGTAATGAGAAAGGATATAAAGGATTCATTAGGTAGTTTTCAAAATGGCATTGTGAGGCATGTTCGATTTCTTTTATTCTCTCTTCCACCAACTTCATCATTTCATTCTCTTCTTTTCATTCCTTTCAATTTTTTCTCCTTCTGTTCTTTTTCTTCTTTTTTTTCAATCTTATTCTTTTTTTTCTATTCTTTTCCTCCTCGTTGCTTTTGAAACGAATATTTAATAAATAACAAGGCAACCACCCCAAACACCATCTTATTTTCTTTTTCTTCTTCTTCTCAATCACACATCGCCTTAACACCACTAAAAGTTGATCAATCTTTTAGGGGTGAACTCCAAGTTGGCCAAATTGGAGCAAAAATAGGATAATGGTAGTTAAAGAAAGAAATGACATTTTAACGGCTCAAGGGGCGAACTAAGGAAATTTTTATCATTTATTGGTCAGTAAACAAAGAAGGCCTATGTCACGCCCCGACGTAGCATAAATAAGGAAAGCGTTTAATTTCCTTTATGGACCCGTAGGTCGCGACAGTTTGAAGGATCGATTCCGTCCCAAACGTTGAACAACAATAAAAAATAATCAGAGTAGAGCAATCAAAGCTTACAAATATTTTATAACTTATTACATATTACAGCACGGGGTCTCTAAAGGCACAAACCGCCTTAAATCAAAACAATAACTTAGTGTCTATTACAGTCATCCTTAACAGTTCAACTTAAAGCATATGAAAGTAAATTCTGTTTCCAGCAGTTGTTCTCAATTCGCATAGTCATAACGTTCAGCCTGATCATAACCTGAAAAAGCTGAACACGAGTGTCCAGGACGCATCAACGTCGTCAGCTTCAAAAAGCTGGTGAGTATTAAAAACATAACTTTGAATGTAAAACATATTCATTTACCTCTTTACATTTCTCATTTAATCCAACATTAAAACAAGGAGTTCATTTTAGGAAACAAGCACAATATTATTTAAAAGATATCATGCTCGTATATGTGACCATGTATGAGAACTATGCACCATCTCATCTTACCGACTCTTTTCTCTCGACAAAACCCAACAACCCACCATCACACACCGGTATCTTTGAAATACTCCGATAGCCACACTTTAGCACAGGGGTGCCAGGGAATGTCCAGTTTGCCTCACACTTTGGTCCGGGGTACCAGGGAGTGTCCATTGCCTCACACTTTGACCACCTAATCCGCCATGCAAATACCGGAGGAACCCTCAAGCAGTATCCAGACTCGGGTATCAGGGAGTGTCCGTAGGCCACACTTTAGCACTTCCATGGGTGCCAGGGAATGTCCAAGTTCGGCTTCACACACTTTGACGCTACCATGGTTGTCAGGGAGTGTCCAGTTTTGACACCGTTGCATTTCAAAGACACCCTCGCTGCAATCTCAATCACAACACACTTTGGTACTCACTTACCAGGGAGTGTCCACAACACAATCTCAACCGCACTCACTATACCACACTGACCATTACTCTTTTCCATACTGACCAACATTCACACTTACCATGCATGTACAACTGACTCCACATGTATGTCATGAAACTTTAAAACATAAGGCAAATTACTAAATTCTATAAACAACGAGCGTACGGGAATTGATGAGTCACAATACAACGTTTTAATCGTTCAAGCATAACCAAATAAGATTCTGATTTAATAAATTCCCAAACAGAGCTTTAATAGTTCATAAAATACCACCTAAACAGTTCCTTAACACGAAACAAGCAAGAACTAGAAACTGCCAGAAGTCGCGCGCGCTGGCCGCTCGCACGAGGGGTCGTTTGCGTGGGCCGCTCGTGCGATATCCCTAAATTTTTCATTTTCTTATATAATCTTTTCTGTCTGCCTGAAAAAGCTAAGATCGCGCGCGCGGATCACTCGCGCGACGGGTCGCTCGCGCGATGTGCCCATTTTTCCTTTTTATATGTAAATTCTTCTGTCTGCCTGGGACAACAAGGATCGCGCGCGCGGATCGCTCGCGCGAGTCGTCGCTCGCGCGGTCCGCTCGCGCGATCTTGGCGCGAGTTAATGCTGAGGCTTCTTCTTCCTCGCAGAAACTGCTCTGTTTCAGATTTCAGGGGTCCGTTTGACCCATTTTCGGATCCAACAATTCATAGGACACGTAATATATGATTCTCTTTAGTTTTTCACAAGGATTATGAATCCATGATCAATTTTACATGAATCAATCTATAACTCTTGAATTTTTCTAAAGATTAAAAGATATCAAAACTTAATTTTTAATATACTTTTTCATATGAACCAATTGGGTTCTAAAACTTTGGGTATAGCATATATGACAAGTAATCTATCATATTTATCCATACAAACTGATTTTGGTTGAGTTTTGGAACCCATGATTTTTCAAGCTATTGACACTAACGTAAAATTTCCATGGAGGTTTTACATACTAAGCTACACACACAGAAATTAAGCATGTAATTACATTCATAGTGAGTTAATAATACTCACAAATTGAAACTTGAGAGTTTTTTGTTAAGAAAGATTAACCAAATAAGAACACCCAAATAAAGCCTTAGCTATGGAGTTTCCAAGCTCTTGTCTTCTAGAGAATTTTGGTATAACTCTCTGAAACTCTCTAAATAATTTCCATGTCTCATATGAAGGGGTATGAGTGTGTTATATAAAGAAAACCAACCTTGGGCTCCAAGTCCCTTGGTTTAGACTCTACAAATTAGTTTGTATTTACCAAATATCAAAGGCAAAATATACAACGTATATACACAGGCTGTATTATCCCAATTGTTATCCAAGAGCCAAGTAGGCTCATAAGGGGCAATTAAGGGTGTTTGGTAAAAAAAAAAAACTTAAGACACAATGTCAACATTCCATAAGTGAGCATAGCCAAACAAGGCTCTATGCAATCATTGGAAGACATAAATGAAGATAAAGTATGTGTCCAGTCTACTATACGTCAACTCCAAAAATATGTGAGAGTTTAATGCGGCGCGGACAGATTTGAACATAAACTGGTATTTTTGTGACACGGTGTTCACCACAAAAATACAGAAAATTCATTTTAATGAAAGAAATAATTTTCTGGTTTAATAAAAATACAGTTGGAGTTAACAGAAAATATTTTCACCGTCTTTGAAATACAGATTTTGAAATCTACACAGGCATCACAAATTTTATAAATATTACAGTTTGACCCCAATAAGAATTTTAATAAAAATTAAAACCAGAATTAAGGTTTAACACATGGGAATTGAAATTAAATTAAAAGCAGGCAATCCCAATTAAATTTTAAATGTGACAAATGCAATTACAACTAAATTAAATGTGAACATGAATTTAATGGAAATGCAGGTTGTTACACCCTTCCTTCCTTAATCAAGATTTCGTTCACGAAATCAAGACTAACTAGTCCTGAAACAACTCCGGGTACTTCTTCCTCATATCAGCTTCGACTTCCCACAAGGCTTCATTCTCGTCATGGTGATTCCACTGAACCTTCACCAACGGAATGTCTTTATTCCTCAGCTTCTTGATACTCTGATCTAGAATCTTCACGGGCATCTCTTTGTAAGAGATGTTATGACTCGTCTCAATATCATCATAACTAATCACATGTGAGAGATCTCGTATGTACTTTCTCAGCATACTCACATGAAATACAATGTGAACCCCAGACATCTTTGGTGGTAATGCCACTCGATAAGCCACTTTCCCGACACGTTCCAAAATCTCGAACGGTCCGATGAAACGCAGAGCTAACTTCCCTCTCTTAAGACCAAAACGTATCACTCCTCAAGTTGGTGAAACCTTAAGAAGTACGTGATCTCTAACACTAAATTCCAAATCTTTTCGACGTCGATCGGCCTAACTCTTATTCCTGCTCTGTGCGGTTCTCATTCTTTCCTTGACCAAAGAAATTTTCTCGTTGGTTTCTCTAACCAAATCCGGTCCCAACAATTCCGTGTCACCAACCTCCGCCCAACACAGTGGAGAATGACATGGTCATCCGTACAATGCTTCGAACGGAGCCATCCCGATACTCGTGTGGTAGCTATTGTTGTAGGCAAATTCAACCAAAGGTAAGTGTGTCTCCCAAGATTCCTCAAAATCGATCTCATAAGCCCTAAGCATATCCTCCATGATCTGATTTACCCGTTCAGTCTGCCCATCTGTCTGAGGGTGAAAAGTCGTACTCATCTTGAGCGAGGTTCCCATAGCTTTCTGCAGACTTTCCCAGAAGCCAGAGGTAAAACGCGCGTCACGGTCTGACACAATTGACACAGGTGCACCATGAAGTCGCACAACTTGTTGCATACATCCGACTCATCTTCTCTACCGGGTATGTCATATTATAAGCAATGAAATGAGCAAATTTCGTCAATCTATCCACGATTACCCAAATGGCATCATGATTCTGCTACGATCGAGGCAATCCTACTACAAAATCCATCGTAATGTGCTCCCACTTCTAACCAGGAATAGGTAGTGGTTGCAACAATCCTGAGGGTCTCTGATGTTCGGCCTTGACTTGTTGACACGTCAAACACTTGGATACAAATTCGACCACATCCTTCTTCATACCTTCCCACCAGAAATTTCTCTTCAAATCTTTGTACATCTTCGTCCCTCCTGGGTGAACTGTATATCTTGACTTATGTGCTTCTTCCAGGATATCCTTTCTTAGCTCTCCAACATCTGGCACACATAATCTATCTCTGTGCCGATATCCTCCATCAATTCCTACCTTCCATTCTGTCGGATCTTTCTCTGACATCTTCGCAAACCATGCTTGAAACTTCTCATCTTCTTTCTGAGCTCCAATAATGCGGTCGATGAGAACAGGCTGTAGGATAAGACATCCGAAAAGTTATCCTTCTCCTTCTTCAGCACTCTGTACATCAAACTCTGCCAGCGTCTCCAATGCACGCCATTCTCTAACCATTAAAGAGGTGATTATCTCCCGAGTCTGCCAACTCAAAGCATCAGCGACCACATTAGCTTTACCAGGGTGGTATTCTAACGTGAAGTCGTAATCTTTGATCAGCTCCATCCATCTGCGTTGTCTCATGTTCAACTCTTTCTGTCTGAACAAATACTTCAGGCTCTTATGATCGGAGAACAAATCAAACTTCTCACCGTATAGATAGTGTCTCCAAATCTTGAGTGCGAACACTACTGCAGCCAATTCAGATCATGAATGGGATAGTTCAACTCATTCGGCTTCAGCTGTCTGGATCCATAAGCGATAACTCTACCATCTTGCATAAGTACACACCCTAGTCCTTGATATGACGCATCACTAAAGATAGTGAACCTCTCATCAGGCTTGGGTATAGCTAGCACCGGTACGATAGTGAGTCTCTCTTTCAACTCTAGAAAGGTACGCTCGTGCTTCTCTGTCCACTCGAACTTGAAATTCTTCTTCGTCAACCCAGTCAATGGTGCAGCTATTTTAGAGAATCCCTCAACAAATTTTCTGTAATAGCCTGCGAGTCCAAGAAAACTCTGAACTTCTGTAGGGTTGCTCGGCCTAACCCAGTTTGACACAGCATCGGTCTTGGATGAATCCACAGAAATTCCTTCAGATGACACCTTATGTCCCAAAAATTTAACTTCTTGTAACCAGAACTCACACTTACTGAACTTGGCATACAAGTGGTGGTCCTTGAGCATCTGCATCGCAATCCGTAGATGTTGTTCGTGCTCTTCTCCTGACTTAGAATAGATCAAAATATCATCTATGAAGACGATGACAAACTGATCCAAATAAGGCTTGAACACTCTGTTCATCATATCCATAAACCCTGTCGGGGCATTCGTCATTCCAAACGGCATCACCAGAAATTCATAATGACCATATCGGGTTCTGAACGCAGTCTTAGGTATATCTTCCTTCCATACCCTCAACTGATGATATCCCGACCTTAGGTCTATCTTGGAAAATGTCATAGCTCCTTGTAGTTGATCAAATAAATCGTCGATCCGAGGCAATGGATACTTGTTCTTGATAATCACTCAGTTCAGTTCTCTGTAGTCGATACACAGTCTGAGCGTCCCGTCCTTCTTCTTCACAAATAACACCAGTGCTCCCCAAGGCGATGTACTTGGACGTACAAAACCTAGGTTCTCGAGCTCTTGAACTTGTTCCTTCAATTCCAATAGCTCTGTGGGGGCCATTCTGTAGGGAACCTTGGTGATCGGTACGGTACCCGGTATAAGCTCAATACAAAACTCTATACTTCTCTCGGGCGGCAAACCAAAAATGTCTTGAAATACTTCTTCGAAGTCCTTGACTACAGGTATAGACGACGCTGTCGCTTCTGTACTGACGACTTCGATGTTCGCTAAACATCTGGTGAAGAACATATGTCCCGAAGGGTTACATTGAAAATCAAAGGGTTGATTCTCATTGTCAGGGAATGTAATTATCTTCCTCGCACAATCTAACTTTGCTTGATTCTGAGAGAGCCAATCCATTTCTAGGATTATGTCGAACTCCTTCATCGATAGGACAATCAACTTTGCTGGGATTTCACGGTCTCCTATCCGTAGAGGACAGTCCTTGCACACATGTCCTAACTTGACTTAGGCTCCTAATGGTGAGGTAGCCCTCAAAGCTTTCTCCAAACGATGAGGTAAGATACCCAATCTCCGAATAGTATTAACAGATATGAACGAAAGAGCAGCACCCGTATCAAATAACACTTTAACATGAGAGTTAAACAGAGTCAATGTACCTTCCACTACTTGCTGATCGGGTTGAGCTTCTCCATAATCTCCTTCTTTATAAATAGTTCCGTCATATCCAGCAGCATCTGGGATAACAGCATTCAAGCGAGTCTGACCTTGCTGACCATAAGTCATCTGCTTAGGGGCAGTGCAGAACCTGCTGATGTGACCTGGTTCAGCACAGTTGAAGTAGACTATTCCTTTCTGAGCAACACGCCTTGGTGCCTTGCAATCTTCAAGCCAGATGACCAGGGTTGCCACAGTTGAAGCATTTTCCACTACTACTTCCTTCTCCTACTCGGGGTTGAGTCGGATAGGTAATAGCCTGGGTCTTCTTGATTCTGTCGAAATTCCTCTTCTGCCCTTGGATACAATTCATTGGTGGTCTATTTCCAAAATTACCCCTTTGAGGCGGTCGGAATTCAAATTGCTTACGGTTCACTCGAGCGTCTTCTTCTAGATCAGTAGCCAAGCCAACTAATCCCTCAAACGACTTATCTAGGTGACCGAGAATCAGGCGGCGAATTTGCGGTGTCAGCCCTTGGTTATACTTCCGTATCTTCTTCTCCTCAGTATCAACCAGGTGTGGAGCGAACCGAGACAGTCTCTTGAACTGTGTGGTGTACTCTTGCACCGACTTGGTTCCTTGCGTCAGGTCCATAAATTCCTTCTCTCTTCTGTGCCTCTCTATAGTCGGGAAATACTTTTCCAGAAATCTACCTTTGAACGCAGTCCATGTCATTCCCATTGCAGCTCCATTCCCGATAGTGGCTATCACCGAGTCCCACCAATCTGCGGCAGCATCGGTCAATTGAAATGTAGTCAACCTCCTCTTGTCCATCTCGTTGCACTGGACAGCTTCGAACATGCGGTCCATCTGTCTTAACCACTGTTCCACTTTCCAAGGTTCTGCGGTACCTGCAAACTGCTTGGGCCTTAGTGCACGGAATCTCTCCAGCAACTTATCTCCAGTCTGGCAATCTCGTCGGTTTTCATTCTGATTACTAACCCTTTCGAGACGTCTGACTAAAGCTTCAAACATTCCCGTGGGATCGGCAGCCTCAGGTGCTCCCTCAATCAAATTCCTATTCCTCCTTAGTCCTCCAGCCATTCTATGCATGATAGGGATAGTAGAATGAAAAACATGCATGCAACAGTGCTATGAAGTAATTTAAATAACGACAACATTCAAAAGAGTATATCTTATATATATATAACTTCTTGTCAAGTGGATATAAAAAGCATGTATGATCAGGTCAATGCCTACCCTATCTGTATGGGTTAGGACACATGCAAGAGTTAATGTTACAAAAAAAAAAAATGGGGTCATTGCCCTATCTACCAATGCATGTAATTACAGTTTGCAAAAAGAGGTAGAGCTAATAGTCAAAAGTAGTCAATATATACAAGGCGACATCTAAATGGTCAGTCATCGCCATAGGTAGCCATTAAAAGGTCAAGCAAATCGGCCTGATGAAGTCGCTGAACATGAGAGGGGCCTGCCCCAAAATTACAGCTATGTGAGGTCAACAACGAAGCAGGTCCAGGGGCATCTGCCTCTGGCATAGCTAGATTAAGTGCTAGTGCCTCCTCAAGGTCAACTGCGAAGTCGTCCCAACCCATGCCATCCTCGTCAGCGTCCTCGATAATAGGAGCAAGTACAACGTCACTGTCACCATCATCCTCAACAGCGGGGACGACTGGTGGAGGCATCTCTAGCTGTGCAAGGTGAGCCTGCACAACCTGAACCTCCAGGGGTAGATAGAAGGCATTGCTGTTAACCAAGCGAACCATCTCTACAAGCACTAAGCGCTGGATCTCGATAAAGTACAGAATCTCAAGGCGGGCACGAGGCAAGTCGACCAGTCCTAACACATGAATCTGGTGCCAAAGATCTAACTCGACGGTAGCAGCTATACGCTGCCCAATAGTGGGGAAATAAAGTATCGCAGAAGTCGGCACTATCGCTCCCACAGTAACCCAATGCCCTCCAAAAGCGTCGGGTACAAAAAGAGGCTGAGCTGGATCCATACCTGAAAAAGGTACTAACTTAAATCAGGAAAGAGATAATCTTAGGCGTCTAGGTATCTGAGTCTATCCTCCCTGTCGTATCATCGGGGTGCAAAGCTTAAGCTAACAGATCGTGGAACCGGGTCTAAACTGGTAAACCCTAACCTGGCTCTGATACCACTAAATCCTGTCACGCCCAGACGTAGCATAAATAAGGAAAGCGTTTAATTTCCTTTATGGACCCGTAGGTCGCGATAGTTTGAAGGATAGATTTCGTCCCAAACGTCGAACAACAATAAACAATAATCAGAGTAGAGCAATCAAAGCTTACAAATATTTTTCTAACTTATTACATATTACAGCACGGGGTCTCTAAAGGCACAAACCGCCTTAAATCAAAACAATAACTTAGTGTCTATTACAGTCATCCTTAACAGTTCAACTTAAAGCATATGAAAGTAAATTATGTTTCCAGCAGTTGTTCTCAATTCGCATAGTCATAACGTTCAGCCTGATCATATCCTGAAAAACCTGAACACGAATGTCCAAGAGGCATCAACATCGTCAGCTTCAAGAAGCTGGTGAGTAATAAAAACATAACTTTGAATGTAAAACATATTCATTTACCTCTTTACATTTCTCATTTAATCCAACATTAAAACAAGGAGTTCATTTTAGGAAACAAGCACAATATTATTTAAAAGATATCATGCTCGTATATGTGACCATGTATGAGAACTATGCACCATCTCATCTTACCGACTCTTTTCTCTCGACAAAACCCAACAACCCACCATCACACACCGGTATCTTTGAAATACTCCGATAGCCACACTTTAGCACAGGGGTGCCAGGGAATGTCCAGTTTGCCTCACACTTTGGTCCGGGGTACCAGGGAGTGTCCATTGCCTCACACTTTGACCACCTAATCCGCCATGCAAATACCGGAGGAACCCTCAAGCAGTATCCAGACTCGGGTATCAGGGAGTGTCCGTAGGCCACACTTTAGCACTTCCATGGGTGCCAGGGAATGTCCAAGTTCGGCTTCACACACTTTGACGCTACCATGGTTGTCAGGGAGTGTCCAGTTTTGACACCGTTGCATTTCAAAGACACCCTCGCTGCAATCTCAATCACAACACACTTTGGTACTCACTTACCAGGGAGTGTCCACAACACAATCTCAACCGCACTCACTATACCACACTGACCATTACTCTTTTCCATACTGACCAACATTCACACTTACCATGCATGTACAACTGACTCCACATGTATGTCATGAAACTTTAAAACATAAGGCAAATTACTAAATTCTATAAACAACGAGCGTACGGGAATTGATGAGTCACAATACAACGTTTTAATCGTTCAAGCATAACCAAATAAGATTCTGATTTAATAAATTCCCAAACAGAGCTTTAATAGTTCATAAAATACCACCCAAACAGTTCCTTAACACGAAACAAGCAAGAACTAGAAACTGCCAGAAGTCGCGCGGGCGGGCCGCTCGCGCGAGGGGTCGCTCGCGCGATATTCCTAAATTTTTCGTTTTCTTATATAATCTTTTCTGTCTGCCTGGAAAAGCCAAGGTCGCGCGCGCGGATTGCACGCACGATGTGCCCATTTTTCCTTTTTATATGTAAATTCTTCTGTCTGCCTGGGACAGCAAGGATCGCGCGCGCGGATCGCTCGCGCGATCCGCTCGCGCGATCTTGGCGCAAGTTAATGTTGAGGCTTCTTCTTCCGCGCAGAAACTACTCTGTTTCAGATTTCAGGGGTCCGTTTGACCCAATTTTGGATCCAACAATTCATAGGACATGTAATATATGATTCTCTTTAGTTTTTCACAAGGATTATGAATCCATGATCAATTTTACATGAATCAATCTATAACTCTTGAATTTTGCTAAAGATTAAAAGATATCAAAACTTAATTTTTAATATACTTTTTCATATGAACCAATTGGGTTCTAAAACTTTGGGTCTAGCATAGATGACAAGTAATCTATCATATTTATCCATACAAACTGATTTTGGTTGAGTTTTGGAACCCATGATTTTTTAAGCTATGGACACTAACGTAAAATTTCCATGGAGGTTTTACATACTAAGCTACACACACAGAAATTAAGCATATAATTACATTCATAGTGAGTTAATAATACTCACAAATTGAAACTTGAGAGTTTTTTGTTGAGAAAGATTAACCAAATAAGAACACCCAAATAAAGCCTTAGCTATGGAGTTTCCAAGCTCTTGTCTTCTAGAGAATTTTGGTATAACTCTCTGAAACTCTCTAAATAATTTCCATGTCTCAGATGAAGGGGTATGAGTGTGTTATATAAAGAAAACCAACCTTGGGCTCCAAGTCCCTTGGTTTAGACCCTACAAGTTAGTTTGTATTCACCAAATATCAAAGGCAAAATATACAACGTATAAACACAGGCTGTATTATCCCAATTGTTATCCAAGAGCCAAGTAGGCTCATAGGGGGCAATTAAGGGTGTTTGGTAAAAAAAAAAACTTAAGACACAAAGTCAACATTCCATAAGTGAGCATAGCCAAACAAGGCTCTATGCAATCATTGGACGACATAAATGAAGTTAAAGTATGTGTCCAGTCTACTATACGTCAGCTCCAAAAATCTGTTAGAGTTTAATGCGGCGCGGACAGATTTGAACATAAACTGGTATTTTTGTGACACGGTGTTCAGCACAAAAATACAGAAAATTCATTTTAATGAAAGAAATGATTTTCTAGTTTAATAAAAATACAGTTGGAGTTAACAGAAAATATTTTCACCGTCTTTGAAATACAGAGTTTGAAGTCTACACGGGCATCACAAATTTTATAAACATTACAGTTTGACCCCAATAAGAATTTCAATAAAAATTAAAACCAGAATTAAGGTTTAACACATGGGAATTGGAATTAAATTAAAAGCAGGCAATCCCAATTAAATTTTAAATGTGACAAATGCAATTAAAACTAAATTAAATGTGAACATGAATTTTAATGGAAATGCAAGTTGTTATAGCCTAAAATCATGTCCTATAGTTATATGGTTCTTCAACTTTTACGACGGAAGATTATTTAGCATGGTAATAAATATTTTAACTTGACTTGTCAACCAAAACAAGAATAATGAGACTAAACAACAAGTTAATGCGCTATTTTAATGAAATTCGACAAACACAACATGTACTTATAACCCTCTAAAAAGAAAAGATAGACTCAAAAGCTCACCGGGTTTAGTCTCCACCATGTGTTATCTAGAAATCTGAATCATATTATAGTTCACATCAAACATGTATTCAAGCGACCACGTGCAGTGCATAGGTTTGTGTGCAAATCTATGATATAAAACTACAATTCGAACGATACACGACCTAAAACATCGCATCATAACTTCAGTATATGGTTAATCACATTTTCTCTTGTTTACCATTCTATAACAATCAAAGTTATTTAACAAGAAGTATCAAATTAAGATTGCAAAAATGTCGGTAATATCGTTTATTTAAGCACAAGTATCGAAATTTTTTTCAAAATTTTGGTGTATATAACAATGTGCATGCGTGTGCATACCCCCAAACCTAAGCCTTTCATTGCCCCCAATGAAATAATGAAACGAAAGAAACGATAGTACGTAAAGAAAGAACGATAATACCTCGATCTCGGCAATCATAAACAGGTGATTGTATATGAATATGGCTATAAAGGTCCATGACACCAAGTGGAGAAACTAATTCACCTGTTACTACTCAAAAACAAACAAGATAATAAAAGCAGCTGGAAACAAGTAATACAGAAGGACGAAATGAAAATAAACTAAACTAAAAGACTTTAACAAAACTACGAAAATAAAAAGAAAACTAACTGTAAAACAAAAGAAAGCATAACCAGAATTATGAAAATAACAAACCACTCGATCTAAAAGGAACCTAAAACGTAAACAGAAAAGCTAAAACTACTAGAGCAGGTGTGTGGGAAAAGAGATAAGAAAACAAAAGAAAATATCAGGAAAACGGGAAATCGCGCGAGCGGTCCGCGCAAGCAGCCATCGCGCGCGCGAATTCTGAAATTATTATTATTATTATTTTTTTTTTTTTTTTGAAAAACCGCTCGAGCGAAATACCTCGCGCGCGTGAATCGAGGCGTGAGGAGAAGCTGAGGGCCCATAAATAAAAAAGTAAGAAAAAATCACTAAGGCACATTCTCGCGTGAGCGGGCCGCGCGCGCGAGAATGGTATTTTCTCTTATTTCACCTATTTTATATATATAAATTAAAAATAACTTTACTCCAACCCCCAAACCTGTCCAGAAACTCAAAAACAGACCAAAATGACCCAAAAATAGTCAAAAATCATTAAAAACAAACGAATTAAAGCTTGGATTGCCTCCCAAGAAGCGCTATCTTTTACGTCTTTAGCTAGACCTTTCTAGCACAAGACTCATGGAGGTCGTAACTCGGATTGTGAACCTCTCAAGATATCAGGGAGACTCTGATGGAAAGCAGAAAGAACATCACTATGTGTCAATGCATTTAACTGTTCATCTTGCTCATGTTCCCATCGATTTCTCACCTTCCGAGTAAATTCATCGTTAGGGTCCAGGTTATTTGCATTCATCCTCTCATTACTCACTATATTATTCTCCTTACCCATGTGTAGTGCATTAGTAGGTTCAATTTATCGTATAACCTCACTACCCTCTATACATAGATAATCATCGTCTTTGGGAGGTTGATCGACAGCGTTAAACACGTTTAATTTTAAGTTCAAATTCCCGAATGACAATTTCATCACCCCCGTTTGACAATTGACACGCGCATTAGCGGTGGCTAAGAATGGACGACCAAGAATAACAGGGGTGTGCTTCCTAGCATCTAAGATAGGTTCAGTGTCAAGGACCATAAAATCAACAGGATAAAAACATTGATCAACTTTAACTAAGATGTCCTCGATGATTCCTCTAGGTACTTTGACGGTACGATCCGCTAATTGAATAGTAGCGGCCGTAGGCTTAAGTTCACCCAGTCCTAGTTGTTTATAAACATGATAAGGTAAGAGATTAACACTCGCATCTAAGTCAATGAGAGCCCTATGGATGACAGTGTCACCTATGACACATGATATAGTTGGCGTACCAGGATCCTTATACTTTCGAGGTGAGTGTTGAAAAATAGAACTTACTTTTTCTGTGAGGAAGACCTTTTTCGGAGTATGACTACGCAATTTACGTTTTTGAGTGCATAGGTCTTTAAGACATTTAGCGTAAGCGGGAATTTGTTTAATAGCATCGAGGAATGGAATATTGATTTTAACTTGTTTAAATACCTCGAGTATATCCTCAACCTTTGACCCTTTCTTTGGAAAATTTGATGGTTCATCAACGTTTGGTGGATATGGCATTCTCGGAATATAATTCGTTGGGACCGGTTCTTTTTCTTTCTTATTTTGACTCGCGTCCTTACCCTTCTTTGTATTACAGTTGATGTTCATATCTATCACATTCTCATTTGGAATTTCTATTACCTCTTCCTCTCGTGTAGTCAACCTAGTTGAGACGGCGTTTACTTGCTCATTTGACCCCTTAACCTCGTATTGTCCCTTAGGGTTTTGAATTGTTTGACTAGGCAACGTCCCCTCGTTTCTATGACTCACTATAGTAGCTAGTTGTCCCATTTAGGATTCAAGCTTCGCAATGGATTGTGTGTGTGAGTGCACTATTTGTGCTTGTGCCTGTACTTGTGTTTTGATTTTATTAAGGGACGCCAACACCTTTACCTCAAAAACATTACCCCTTGGAGGGTTCGGATTAGGAGGCGGTTGTTGGTATTGATTAGGTTGAAACTGAGGTCGATATGCATTAGAAAAATTAGTCGCCTCATTAGGATTATTATTATTTTTTTTCACAAGAAGTTAGGATGGTTTCTCCATGGCGCGTCCGGATTATTAGTAGTCGGATTATAATTATTTCGTGGGTATTGTTGAATAGAATTAATTTGTTGCTCCACGAACTCCGGGAATTGAGATGCAGAAGGACATGCAAATATATTATAAGAAGGTTCAGAACATAATGCACACACTTCATGAGCGGGTGAAGTGGACCTAATTCCCATCCTCATAAGTTGGTCAAGTTTTCTATTTAATTCTTGTATTTCAATTGAGTGACTTGACTCAAACTTCACCTCTCGCTTAGGTTGAAGGTACCCCTCCGAACGTACCGACACCGCTTGGTGCATTGGATTCTCGCTTAATGTTTCAAAATTTTTCTAGGCCTCGTCGGCACTTTTGTGTAGGAATGTACCCGCACAAATGGCGTCGACGGTATTACGAACAGAGGGAATAAGTCCCTCATAAAAGACCTGTACCAATTGCCACTTAGGGACCTGATGATGTGGGCAGGAACGTAATAATTCTTTAAATTTCTCCCATGTGTCATAAAGTGTTTCCCCATCTTGCATCACAAAGTTTGTTATCGATTTTCTTATCTGATTTGTACGCATAATAGGGAAAAACTTTTGTAAAAATGCGGTGTGTAAGACTTCCCAGGTTTTAATTGTATTCGGCTCAAGTGATTGAAGCCAATACTTCGCTTTATCCCTTAAAGAGAATGGAAAGATACGCAGTTTTAATTCATCATCAGTTAAGTTTTGAATTTTTAAAGTAGAGCAGATATCTTGAAAATCCCCTAAGTATTGGTAAGGGTCTTCATTTACACGGCCATGGAAAGATGGAAGTAGCAAGATGGTAGACGACTTTATCTCAAAGTGAGATGCCGACACCTCCGGTAAATCAATACATGTTTGTGGTGTGTAAGTCGTCAGAATAAAGTAATCTTTAAACGGAGGAGGTGGAGGTATATTAGGAGTATTTACATTATTTCTGTTGTTTCTGTCAACCATTTTAATCGGTTCGATTTTAAAAGTTCGAGTTCTCCTTAACCGTTTAAGGGTACTTTGAATTTCGGCCTCAAACAACGATGACGGAATCGGCGTTGATTCGTCGTCTTGCAACCTAGCTCTAGAAGCTTGGGTTGCGGACTTACTAACTCTTAAAGTACGTTCAAGTTCAAGATCGATAGGTTTTAATTCCGGTTTACTTAAGCGTGTACCAAACATAAACTAAAAGAAAATAAACTAAAAACAAAAACTGACTCAAATAATAAATAAATAAAAAAAAAAAAAAAAAACAAATAGCAATCACGCAACTAAGATAACAAGCACTCAACTACTGTGATGCATGTAAATTATCCTGTAATGCAGTGACCACGTCAATTCCCAGCGTCCTGGGTGTCCTAGCTAATGCAGTGCAATTAACCCTAAACTAATGCAAATAGTGCGTCACAGTGCCCTGACTTACAGTGGTTTAAAGCGAGTTTCACAAGAAGCAATTTACTTGATTTTTTTTTTTGATTTGCGTAAGCTCCTTTGATGTGATTAGCTATTCCACTCGGAAACGTTAGAATTTTGACGACTCGAGAAACTACAAAAATAAAAGAAAAGTTAGTAACTAAAAACAAAAACAAAAAAAATAAGAAAAGGAAAAACCTAATCTAATATTTACGAATTAACTAAACTAAGATTATAAAACTAAAGGTAGTAATGCAATCCCCGGCAACGGCGCCAAAAATTTGATCTCGTCAAAATCAAGATATAAAAGTATGCTTAACTTATGCTTTACTTTCAAAAGATTTGCAGTGTGGAAGTAAAGGTCGAACCCACAGAGATTGAATACTACGCACTTTAATTTTTAAAACCTAAATTTAGTTAATTAAGAAAAATGGATTTTGATTTGATTTTAATTAAACTAAAAACAATGAAAGTAAATCTAAATTATGAAAGCAATTAAAAATTATTTTTATAAATATGTTTAGGGAACCTAGGATTGCAAATCCACCACTAGTTTCATAATAAGGGTATTTACGAATTACTTTAGCCTATTAAGTTGGATGATAATGGGGAATTATAGCTACAAGCTCAATTCCTCCATCAAGAAAATAACTATGGTTCAAGCACCAACATAATCCATCTTCGGTTAGCACGAATTATCCCACACTAAACTAGGGTTATGATATAATCCGTCTAACCTAGGCATGGACTAATCGGATACTTGATAACACAATTCAATTAAGCACCATTACATGTAAACAATCTATACAAGCACAGCAAATATAGATCATTGAGCACATCACAGTCAAAATAGACCTAAGACAAGAATAAACTTTGAAATTAATGATTTAATCAATAAAAGCACGATTTATTTATAAAAATCCTCGGAACATGTAATCATCATCCATACATAATAAAACTAAAATCAAAACATAAAATACACCCTATTACTTGGCTAGGGGTTTCATTGAAACCCTAGATCTAGAGTCTAGTTGTCCATAGAAGCGGCGGATGGCAAGTAGTTGATGGAGGAGGCCATGGAAACCCTTGGTCTTCTTCTTCTTCTTCTCCTTGCTTCCCTCCCTTCAATGGCTGAAAGTATGGTTGTATATTGTGTGTATAACAATTGCCAACCCCTAAATTGAAGTAAAATAGGGTATATATAGATTAGTAGCAAGTTTTTGGAAGCTTTCCTAACCCAATTCGCACTAAAACTGTTGTATTTAGCTTTCCAGACGTAATTAGACAGTTTTGTTCGCGTAGGAGTGTTCAGTACACTGAAATACACGTATTTGAGTTTTACACAGGTCGCGCGAGCGGGTCGCGCGAGCGCGATATTGGGAAGTCGCGTGCGCAGATTGCTCGAGCGATTTCAGGGATTTCGGGCAAGCGGATCACGCGCGCGAGGTGGCTTTTTCAGCTTCTTTCTTCCTGCTTTTTCTTCCTATTTAACCTGGATTAGTGTTTTCTTCCAAAACCTGGTATAAAACAGAAAACGAAATAAAAATACATAAAAACAAGATAAAATATGCTAACAAATGTGAATTAAGGCATGTAATTAGGATATGTTCTCTCCCGATCAGTTGGTAAAACAACTAGTGACATATTTTGTGACCTATTGCAACATATTTTTTTGTCTTTAATGGCCTATTTTGTTGTAGTGCCGTTTGGATTCGTAATTACGTTCCGAAAACTATTTCTGTGAAATTTCTAGATAACCTACCTTTTATGTAACGTTTCATATATGTTATCACTACAACATTCAAATGATCTTAAACAAGATCAAAACTACTATTAAACGTACTACACAGGAATATTTACTATTCACATAAATCAAGTAAAGTCAAATAACATTTAATTCACATAAATGTCATTTAATCATACCAATTCCTCATTGATTACTCAATTCTCGTGTCCTTGATTGACACCCACCGTTGACCCACAGTCAACCTCATTCACAATTACTAATCAACATTAATAATTCTCAATAACCAATTATGCATTTTAAAATGAATAGATTTTTCGGGACGAGTATGACAACTCTCCCCTCCAAAAAAGAAGTTTGTCCCCGAACTTATAACTCATAAGTCGAATAGATACGGGTATTCATTCCTCATTTCCTCCTCACTTTCCCACATAACCTCCTCTACCGTGTGACAATGCCATAATAATTTTACCATTGGAATTGTCTTCGTTCTCAACACTTGTTCTTTCTGATCTAAGATCTCTACCGGATGCTCTACATAAGACAAGTCTTCCTTGGATCTGTAATGATTTTGCTACGATAATCATACTCGTCTTCTTCATACACTGTCTCAGCATAGACATGTGGAATACATTGTGTACGTACTCTAGCTCGAATGATAAGGCTAGTTTGTACGCCATTGGTCCTACCTTCTCTAGGATCTTAAATGGCCCTGCAAATCTCGGGCTAAGGTTTCCCCGTTTCCCAAATCGAACAATTCCTTTCAAAGGCGATACTCTCAAGTGTACAAAGTCTCCTACTTCGAATGTCATCGATCATCGTTTAGAGTCGGCATAGCTCTTATAACAACTCTATGCTACCTTAAGTTGCTCTGGGATTAGTTTCACCTTCTCAGTAGTTAACTATACTATCTCAGGTCCTGATAACCTTCTTTTTCCACCCTTGGTCCAACAAACTGGTAAACGACACTTACGTCCATGCAAATCTTTATACGATGCCATACCAATACTTGACTGAAAACTGTTATTGTAGGCGAATTCGACTAATGGTAAGTACTGTTTATCCCAATCACTCCAAAAGTCTAGAACACGTAGTCTAAGCATGTCCTCTAATGTTTGAATCATTCGTTCGGACTATCCGTCGATTTGAGGATGAAATGCGCTACTAAAACTCAACTTGGTACCCATAGCTTTTTGCAAACTTCCCCAAAACCTCGATGTAAAACTACTATCACGATCTGATATAATCGGTGTTGGAATACCATGTAGTCTCACAATCTCCTTCACATACAACTCTGCTAGCTAGTTTAGATGGTTTAGTCGTCTTGATCGGTAGGAAATGAACTAACTTCGTCAATCTATCAACTATAACCCAAATCTTGTCGTTCTTGTTAGGCAATCGTGAAAATCTGGCAACAAAATCCATCATGATCTTATCCCATTTCCACTCTGACACAGGTAATGGATGTAGTAATACTGTGGGTACTTGTCTCTTTGCCTTAACTTGTTGGCACACTGAACATTCGGAAACAAACATGGTAATTTCCCACTTCATACCTCTCTACCAAAAAAATTCTCGCAAGTTCTGATACATCTTTTTACTTCCCGAATGGACTGAATATTTGGTACTATGTGCCTCCTCTAGGATGCTCTCTTTCAAGTCTTTCAAATTCGGCACACACAATCGATTTCTAAGCATCAACATTCCTTGTTCTAAGATAAAGTCGGGTCATCTTCCCAAAGATATTTTGTCCCTCATTTTGTACAAGTAATAATCATTTGTTCTGCCTTGATCTCATTAATGATGTCCGGGTAAGCTATGATTGTCATCATCAAGCCACCATTCGTCTCTAGAATTACATCTGACTCTAAACGCTCTATATCTCTGACCAATTCTTTTTGCTTGGTTAGCTTAACACTTTGGCTACTACATTAGCTTTCCCTCGGTAATACTGGATCGAAAGATCATAATCCTTCATCAATTCTAACCATCTTCTCTGACTCATGTTCAAATCTCGTTACGTGAATAGGTATTTCAAGCTCTTGTGGTTCGTGGAGATCTCATACTTTTCACCGTACAAGTAGTGCCTCCAAATCGTCAAAGCATAAATCACCGCAGCCAATTCAAGGTCGTAAGTTAGATAATTTATCTCGTGTGGTTTCAAATCTCTCAAAGTGTAGGCAATCACCTTGCGACTTTGCATAAGCATACACCCCAAACCCGATACAAAACATTACTATAGATCACAAAGCCTTCAGTTCCTAATGGTTTTTCCAAGATAGGTGCTCTCGCCAAACACGACTTCATCTCTTGAAAATTATCTTCACATTCTGAGCTTCACTCAATTGTAATACCCTTCCTCATCATCTTGGTCATAGGCAATGAAATCCTTGAGAAATTCTCAATGAAACGACGGTAGTATCTGACTAATCCTAATAAACTTTGATTTTTTATATGGATGTCGGTCTCTGCCAATTAGATACGACTTCTACTTTGTGAGGATCAACTGAAACGTAGTTCTTGTGAATCACATAACCAAGGAAAACAATGCTAGATAACCAGAACTCGCACTTCTTCAATTCCCAAATAGTTGTTTCTCTCGTAATCGCTGAAGTATAAAAATGTTTCTCATATTCTACCTCACTCAGCGAATAGATAAGAATGTCATATATGAAGACGATCACAAAATCATCTAAGTAGTCCTTGAAAACTCGGTTCATAAGATCCATAAACGCGGTTGGTGCATTAGTAACCCCAAATGGCATGACTAGGAATTCGTAGTATTTGTAACGCGTCCTGAAAGTCGTCTTCTCAACGTCTTCAACCTTTACTTTCAACTGATGGTACCCGATCTCAGATCTATCTTGAAAAACACTTGTGCTCTACAAAGTTGGTCAGATAGGTCGGCGATTTTGGGCAACGGATATTTATTCTTGATTGTCAACTTATTTAATTCTCGATAATCAACACACATATGCATTGTACCATCTTTTTTCTTAACAAATAGCATTGGAGCTCCCCACGGTGATATATACTAGGTTGAATAAACCCTTTGTTGAGTAGTTCTTGTAGTTGGGCTTTCAGTTCTTTCAATTCTAAGGTTGCCATTCGATACGGGTCGTGAGTTCGGCATTATCTCAATGGTGAACTCAATCTCTCTCTCAATACGAACATCTGGCAAGTCATCTGGGAATACATCCAGATACTCTCATACTATTGGAATGTCTTATACCTTCAACTCGGTCGCTATTATGTCAATCACTAAATATAGAAACCCCTGACATCCCTTTCTCAACAACTCGGATAGCCAAAATCAAATAAGGTGGCGGTGTAACCCCACTCCCTTGAAAATAAAAGTTCCCGTGAACAAATGATCAAAAAATAACTTCTTTTCGTTCACAATCTATCATGGCTTGGTTAACAGATAACCAATCCATTCCTAATATCACATCAAAATGGTTCTCGACTAACGGTATAAGAACTACTGTCAACAATTTCTTGCCTACTTTGATCTCACAATTCTTGTATATCGTAGACGTTACTATCATCTTACTAAGTAAAAAAGCAACGAATAGTTCATATCCTAATGGCGCAGGTCTAACATTCAAATGTTTAATAAAATGATGCAACACAAATGAATGAATAGATCCCGAATCAACAAGTATGCGTGCTGGATGAGAGCAAATAGGCATATACCTGAGACCACGATATCTGTAGTAGCCACATCTCTAGGATTCATCTGAAATGATCTCCCTTGACATTGCTTTGTCCCCTACGTTTTGTCACTAGACTATCCAGGCTTCGAATCACTAGAAGTCATAGAACTAGCTCCTTATTGTGCACGCTTCCTCGGGTAATCCTTCGCTCGATGCCCAAAGAAACCAGAATCAAAATACTTAACTTGCAAATCTTGTGTAAAACTTGCACTGCTTACCCCTTGGGTATTGTTCTGAAAGTTGGTCATAAAACATCGACCTGTGTATGGCCGATTACAAAGAAGACACAATGGTATACTACTCACCAGCCTCCTGGGTCTACTGAAACTAGAACTAGAGCCTCGTACAAACGGCTTCTTGAATGATTCACCCTGGTTCCGGTCACCACCCTCATTATTCCTCTTCCCTTGCCAATTCTATCTCGACCTCTTTCCGCCACGAGTGTCATTTGTTGTACTGCTCCGACGGTCGGATGTTCATATGTTTCCACCCTCAAGCGGATGTTCTCTCTCAAACCCTCTTTGTATATCCTTACTTTGTCTTCCTCCATCGGTACGGAACCCTTTCCAAACCTCAACATTTCATTATACCTTGAAGTGTATTCTATCACAGTCATGTCTCCTTGGAAGTTATCAAACTATGTCTTCTTCGCATTGTGAGCGGCTCTCAGAAAGAATCAGCAATTGAACTCTGCCTTGAACCCCTCCTAAGTTATCGGAGCCTCTTGATCCAAGACATTCACCCACCAATTCTGTGCTTCCCCTTTCAGTACATCATATGCATTCTCAATTTTCTGTGTATCAGACATCAAAAGAAATCTGAAAATCCTCTCCATGTCCATTATCCAACGCTCTACTAATGTTGTGTCAGACTTTCCATATATTGTTCCAACATGGATCGCCCACCTCTATTCTCCGGTTCAGGTACAACGGGTATTGGTGTTGCTTCAAATGGAGGTGCCGGAGGTAGTCATTCCGCTATTCGTACCAAGTTTCCAATCATATCTAACAACTGGTATATATATGCATGTGATGATTGATCTCAGTCACCATCCATAGTTTCAAAATCTTGTCAATCTCAATGCATAAATACTATACATGTATGACAATAAATGTGATAATGTATGTGTAACAACATATCATATGCATCAAACATCTCTATTATGTGTGGATGCATTCTAGATAGAGTATACGTCGTATCACTCGACACTGCACTTGACGCCAAACGTTCCTGAAGTTTTGTTACCTTTTGCTCTAATACCAATAAATGTCACGACCCATCCCACTACGGACAGAAATAGGACACGGGCACGCCACCGAGACTTATCTTATTCATTAAAAGTAAATGCATTAGAATGAAACTTAACGAAACTCTTTAATCGAAACTCGTTAGAAAAGCATTCATCTATGAGTCGGGAAAATAGTATAAATTTAAGCAAAATAAAGTTTTCCCATTTAAAATACTAATAAAATAATACAATTTGAAAACAGAGATCTAGTCGACTGATCGGGACCCCAGTCGATTGTTTTGGAAATTGTAGAGAGCATAAAATCTCAGCAATCCAATCCAGTCGACTGGCCTCTATTCGGTTGATGACATTTTGAGGATAGGTGTCAATATTCAGTCGACTGGGACTCGTCCGGTCATTTGTACTTAGTCCTCCAAAAACTCCCATTTTGAAACAACTTCTAATCGACTGTGTGGAGCATTCTGTCGACTGCTTTTAAAAACTGTGAAAAATGATTTTATCCAATTCATGATTCCAGTCGACTGTTTTTGAGACCAGTCGACTGCTTTCCCAATCTAGTCGACTACTTTCTGATTTACAGAACATTCTGCAGCAATTCTGTTTCTTAAGACCAATTCTCATTCAAAGACTAACTATACATACTATGGATATCACATTTTTTTCTTACCCACAACTTTTAAAACTTCTTCAAAGTTTAAATACAAATACAAGTCACCACTTAATTTTTTAAAAGGAAAATTAAGAAACCATTTGAAAGCAAACTGATCTTTTTAGAAACCAGAAATTTCTAGGTCCGAGGATTATTGAATGAGAGGGAAAGGAGCCCGGCGGACTAAAACACCCCCTCTCATCCTATCTCGCGATAGGACTCTACTCAACATCCTTTTAATCGAAAAATTAATCTATGCATGCCCTCAACTATACATACATATAAATATACATTACAAAAACATATCGAAAAGGGTGTAAGATTGCTAATGATAAAAATAGCATTCAAAACCACATAATTCAATTAGCAAGCAATGTGATATGCAATAGGGAACAAGAGAACTTACCTGGGATCCAGTCGCGAAGGTGTCGCACATGAGGTCAAAAAATCAATTAAAATCAAATAATACAATAAAACTAGAGAAGGTTTGAGAAACCATACCTCAATAGCGCTACAAAATAGAGGGTTAGTCCACATGCCTTAATCAAGATATAGTGTAAAATTCTAAATAACATCCTTAAGTTTGTAACTTAAATCTATTAAATATGAAAGAATTAACATAACTATGAATTCCTTCTAATTAGTTGGAAATGCATCACTTCTATAGATATATAAGTCTTAACTAGAAGCCAATGTAATGTCCATATAGAGATGGTGTAGTCCCAACATGGTCATAAGGAACTCACAATTAGGTTCAATTAAGTGCAACTTAATCCCAATGCAAAGCAAGTCCTAATTACAAATATTAACCTAAATGGATGAATGCACATGAATACATGAACAAGAGTAAGTTATGAGATATTCATCGGTTTAGATCACTTAACCCCATAGATTTAAGTTTAACTAATCATTATCAAAACGTGGTTTAAGCCTTAGGTCACAGAAAAGTCATTTGAACCATTATTTACAAAGTTTGTCAAATCTATCTCGAAATTCTGAAAATTACAGAGAGCAGACCAGAACTTCAGAAATAGAAAACGCATGCTTCCCATGGTTTGATGTCAATGAATTTTGGACACAAGATGCCTCTTTGAGTCTAGTTTCCAACCCAAAAAAGAAAAATCAAAGTAAACGGTTCAATCTCTGGGAATTAGACAAACACTAGACATCACTCAGAAATTTACAACTCTCTGTCCGGAGTTTTTGTATGATTTTTTAAAAATAGTAAATAAATCCGAATGACTCTAATCTTGTTAAGAGATCTCATTAACACATTAAAATTCATAGCAAAAATTACTTGAAGTCAAGAATGCTTGATTAAGGCTCTAATTAACTTATTTCAAGAAGGTGTTACTGTTCTGAAATTCTGGACAGATTATGGTTGCTTCACAAAACTCATGACCAAACCATTTTAAACATGAAATCACATTAAAACAAAAAAAAAACACAGTGGTAAAACTTTGTGTTATTGGCACTCTCCAATTGGTTTCATTCAATTCCAACGGTCCATTATTTAACTAAAAATCTTTGATCAAAGGTGGTTTATGAACTCACTGCATCATTGTCAAGTTCATCTTTTATTTGTTAACCCTACCTACTAAGTCATGGAGATTGGCTTAAACCAAACTACTTTTCCTTCCATTTGATGGTCATTGGAGACTAAGGACACTCATACTTATAGATTTGAATGGAGTATGCAAAAACTTCACAAAATCTCAAAAAAAAAATGAACCTAAACCATGAAGAATGGTTTAAACTCATTGATCAAACATGTTAACATCAACCTTAATCCTCTTGTAAATCATAAGTTTACAAGAAGATTAAAGGATTCCAAGTCAAGAGACTCAAGTAAAACATTGAAAGTCTCATGAGTCTCAAGAGATGAACATAATCAAAAAGAAAAGAAAATCAAGGTTCAAATAATATTCAAGTTAACTTTTACTTCTTGATTTATTTAATCTTAAATCCTAGGTTACTTTTATCCAAACCAATAAAATGAAAGTTCAATCACAATATTAGTGGTGTGTGATGAAATGAGGTGGGAAGGGAGTTTTTGAAAATGTGTAAAGGGTCCTAAAGAATTCTATATATTGTGATTGAACTTGAATTAAAGACTAATTAACTTAGAGGTCCAATTATACTCAACTTTTAGATTTTTGAAGGTCTTTCAAAGGTGGTTCAAGCTCTTCTTCTTCTAACTCATGCAATTTATTTCTTAAACTCCTCTAAAACTTTCTCCTAATTATGTTAGAGAATTTGAAGAGATTCAAAAAAACAATGAGAGAATCAAGATAAGATTCAAGCTTAAAACTTGAGAGATATATCTTGTAATGGGATATTCATCCCCTATATATAGGCAAATTTTGGAGGGTTATTTCGGTAAATTCATAGTGAAAACCCTAATTTCGGACGTCCTTTTGAAGGTACAAAACGTACTATATTAAAGCTGACTGCTGAAAAACACGGCATTCAATGGAGTTGGAAACAACACTCAGTAAATACTGGAACGGCATTCACTAATCTCCGGCGTGGCATTCGCTGAATACCGATGCGGCACTCAATGAATGCCGCGAAAAACACCGCGAACTGCCGTCTTTTTATTTTTGCGGCATTTAAGGATATTGGTGGCATTCGGGAAATGCCAAAGTGGTTCTCACTGACTGCCAGTGCGGCAGTTGGTGAGTCCCACAGTGGCATCGCATGACTGCCATGGAACCCCTCATGTGTCGTTTTCTTCTATCCTTCCCTTTTCCTCTCTTTTGCTTCTTTCTTTCTTTTGTTTGAATTGAAGAGCCTTTTGAATAGCTTGAATCACCTTTGGAAGTCCTAGATTAGTCGGACATTGTCATCATCGAATTTAGAGGCAACACTCCCCTTAATTCGACGTTTGGTCAAAATCGGGGTGTCTACACATACCAGCTTCACTCCAATTTTAACCTTAACCATATTACAGGCATTACCAACACATCCATAACATGCTAGCAACTTAAAAATATCTAATACAGAATTTTTACAAGATCTCGAATACTACAAGTGTTTCGAGATTACAAAACATAGTCCCCGTCAAGATTCATTTACAACAGGGATGAACTACAAAGCTATGTATGGAAGAGTTTAGACTCGCGTGCTCCCACGGCCTCATTCCTCATGCTTTTTCTTTCCTTTATTCTTATCACCTGCATTGGAGTAAATCTCCACTGCTCAGCTATATGTTGAGTGTACAATTCTAACAAATGCATATATGGCAATTCATGCTTTAAACATCTCAAAACACATCAAAAAAGTCTCTCGAGAGAGAGATACGCATTCATCCGGTAACGAAACCAATGTCATGGAAGGCCTTCTCCTTACCACGCATCCAGTGCCCTGGCTGAGCCTTCTCCCAAACCATGCACAGTAGTCATCGCTACTAAATTCTAAAACGTCAAGAAGCTTACCCCTAGCATGAAATTGTATAACCTCCCCTTTGACCCACATAACACCTAGCATGCTCACATAATCACATAGACATGCTTTTCTACAATATTCACGCGCATAATTAACTGGCATAAACTACACATGAATTTTGCCCAGATCCATAATATCAAACTTGATATTCAAAGCATCCCAAATTTCCTATCTAACATAAGTTAAGAATCATACCTTAAGCTATACTCCTATAATTTCGAGAGAAGTACTAGGAGCCTGAAGCTACACCGAATTTCCAATTACAAATGAAACCTACAAGTTTTAATAGTTTTTCTCAAATTTTTAAAATTAGGATTTTCGTACGTAACAAGTATCAGAACGTAGCTCTTATCTCGAGAATTCCAAATATAAATAGGAGGTGAAAATCTGACGAACAGAAGTTTGTTGTTTGGCGCCGTGAAGCTCAAAGCCAAGAAATCTCCATCTCTCTCTCTCTCTCTCTCTCTCTCTCTCTCTCTCTCTCTCTCTCTCTCTCTCTCTCTCTCTCCTTAGATATTTGGATTGAGATATTTTGGAAAATATCTCACTAGCTCTCATTTAGAGGCAACACGCTTGGAAATTATGTTTAACTTCCCCCGAGTTCTCTAATCTTCCAATTATATCTCAAAATGTCTTAAACATCTAATTTGTCACGTCACGAGTGAAAATCTCTAAATCATAAAAGTTTTCATCTAAGTTCCGTTTTAGTCCGTAATTACATTCCGAAAACTATTTCCATGAATTTTTTTTATGCAACGTGTCATATATGTTATTACTACAACGTTCAAAATGATCTTAAACAAAATCAAAACTACCAGTAAACGTACTCCATATATATTTACTATTCACGTAAATCAGGTAAAGTCAAATAACATTTAATCCACATAAATGTCATTTAATCATGCCAATACCTCATTGATTACCAAATTCTCGTGTACTCGATTGACACCCACCGTTGTCCCACAGTCAACCTCATTCACAATTACTAATCAATATTAATTATTCTCAGTATGCAATCATGCATTTTAAAAAGAATAGATTTTTCAAGACGGGTGTGACACTAAATCTATGAACGAAACAAAAAACAAAACGTCCAATGAAAATTTAAGTTTTTAGCCAATTTTGTAAGACTTTTGATAATAAAAAATTCCCAATTTAAAAAAAATAATAATAATAATTTCCCCTTTCTTAGTATGGCACTTTCATATATTAAAGTCTAGTTGTCATTCAAACTCAAATAATGCAATATCCGAGAATTTCTACCAAATTTCTATTAAAAAGTTTCAACAGTTTAGGAAGTTATGTAAGCCAAAAACACTAGCTAGAGAAATGGAAGCTTTTTCATGTCAATGGTGATCAACAGCCATACATAATAAGATCCACAAAATGTATAAATCATAGTGAATGTGGACAGTTAAGACCGCATCATGGAATAATTTTTAGGCTAAAATACATTTCACTACTTTGAAATCATAATTTTTTGGGACGTGTATTATTAATTGAAAATTTGAGAGGTAAAAAAAGTAAGGTTAAAAGGGTTTTAGTACCTTTTAATCGCACCAAAGTTTTATTTTCGTATCATTTAGGCTTAGTTTAGTTCCATTTTGGTGCTTCTCCTTTTTTAAAGCACAATTGCATGTTAATTCATTTTTTAACCAGTTCATGAGCTTTGCAAAATTTGAACTTATGGCTTTTTTGGGGGAGCTTTTAAAAGCTCTAGAATGGAGCTTTTATAAGCTCAAAGTTGCTTTTTGGTTTCATGATGTCTTTTTGAAGAGTAGTGTGTCACTTGTATAAACTTATCAGACAACTCAATAATAAATTTCATAAGCTCCTTTTAAAAAGAGGGCAATTAGGACTTAATCCAATTTAAGAAAAGTATAGTGGTTTTGGTATAACTAGCAAAAATATTTGAGATTAGGTCCACTCCTTTGTATTTTGACAAATCTATCCCTAATTTTGGTCTACACCAAGTGTTTTACCCTCTGCACCTCCGGCGACCTCGTCTGACCTCCGGCGACCACCACCATCACCTCGCCTGACCTTCAGTGACCTTGCCTAACCTTCGGCGACCTCGCCTAAGCTTCGACGACCACCATCACAACCTTCCTTGCCTCCACAGACCACCACCACCACTAGTAGAGATCACCACCACAACCTCACCTTACTTCCAGCGACCACCATGACCTCACTTGATAGACCTCTTTCACAACCAAACCATCAGATCAACATACAATGATCAGAAACATGTTTTCTCATATCATATCACCGAAAAGTTGTGAAATTTATTATAAAAAAAGTTGTGAAATTTCTCAAAAAAATCCATAACCTTAACACGATTTTTCCAGTAGAATTTTTTTTTTTTTTTTGAAAACTCATATCAACTTAATAGAGCATTCACAGCCTGGAAACAAACCAAATTAAAGCTACATTGATCCCAAATCAAAAAAAAAAGTTGTGAAAATTTTTCATACAATGATCACAAAACAAATTTCTCAAACCACCGAAAAGTTGTGAAATTTCACAAAGTTCGTGAAAATTCACAGAAAAGTGAAAATGATTGTTGTGCACTGGCTTGTGATGATGTGGTGGTCCTGAATCTGCTCGTGGTGGTCCCGGTGGTGGTAGATCTGGTCGCAGTGGTGGTGGATCTGAAATTGGTGGTGGTCGGAGGAGACATATCTCCAAGCTTTATCCAACACTTCAATCTCTCTCTCCATTGCCTCTACTACTTGTTTCTCAACTGTAACTCTTTTCTGATCAGCCTCATTCTCAACATCACCTCCATTAACCAAATCATCCTCTAATTCGACCATCATCAGGCCGGGTTATGGTGGCGACGACGGTGATAGTGCTCAGTGCTAAGAGAGAGAGAGAGAGAGGTGGTCGATGTGGTGGTGGCGACGGAGGTGATGGTGGTCGGCAGTGATGGTGGTTGGTGGTCCACTGAGAGAGAGAGAGAGAGGTGGTTGGTGGTCCACTGAGATAAAGAGAGAAATGGAAGAGGGAGAGAGAGAGAGAGGGATGAAAATGAAAAATGCAAATGAGGGTAAAGTATGTCCAAAAAATATGTGGTCAACTGGTCAAAAGAGCTAATTCTAATACTCTTACTGAATAATGTCCTTATTACTAAAAAAAAGCTTCTCTTGTGTCTCATAACCAAATAATTCTCCTAATGTGTGATTTAATACCAAATTTCTATTTAAAAAAGCCACGTTGGGGGCCAAACTAAGCCTTAATAACACCAAACTTTCCTTCAGTGCCCTCTATGTGCAATGTGACTAAATGGACCAAGTGCACCATAGGCAGGGCAAAATACAAAGACCTCCCTCGTGATTCGGAAAATTATACTGATCTCTCTCAAAATTTGAAATTGAGTAACACTTACTCTCTTCTGTTAGTCAACTGTCAAGCTGACCATTACTATGATTGTTAAATTTTTTATAATGACCAATTTAATATTGTCAAAATCGTTTAAGTGTCAGGCGGGAGACTAAAAGAATATTCATCTCATTCCTTCATATAATTGTTTTTTCTAAAATATGAATATGAAAGTATTCTGTAAATTATCCATTCATAATGCATTGATTTTTAAATTAACAAGTTTTCTTTTATTCAAAGGTATCTATTTAACCATTATCTTTTATAGATTTCTATCTCTACAGGAGAGGGTAGTGGACTTATGCAAACTACGAGAGAGTTCTCTACATTCTGACCTTACTTTATGTAACGTCAATGTAATTGTGAGATTCCGTCTCACAATCGAATAAATAGAAAAAGTTAGTCTAATAGGCTGCTACTAACAACTTATGCTTAAACATTTTAAGGCCAATATGCCAGGCCCGTTAAGTTATTGGGCCAGTGGACCACTTGGGGAGTTACAAATGGTATCAGAGCCAATCCTGGTCTCGTAAAGGCGCCCTGGGCGGTGTGGCAGAGGAGTAGAGGCTCCAGAGAGGGCTAGAGGCCCCGAGGTAGTATACCTTGTGCAAATGGGCTCATCTGTGATTACTAATGATCTGCTTCCACATCGACCAGCTAAAGAGAGAGCTGGGCCTACGCGATGAGGACGTCGCCACGTCTTTGAGTGGGGGAGATTGTGAAATCCCTTCCCACATCGAATAAATATAAAAAGTTAGTTTGATATATGTAGAACCAAGTGGACTACTATTAACAACTTGAGCTTAAAGCATTTTAAAGACCAATGTGACAGGTCCGTCAAATTATTGGGGGTAATAAAAAGGAAAAACCTGAGTTGACAGTTGACACCTCTCGTGTATGGACCGTCCTGTTGATAGTAATCAAGGGGCTCGGCTGTAGTGGGGCAATAGTGGTTTTGCTCTAGGTGGGGCAAAACCACTATATATGTGGCAAGTGCTGATTGGAAGAGATATAAAAAGGCTGACATAATTCAGCCAAGGCTGCCATAATATTAAGGCATTAAATGCCTTGCAACCTGCTATAGCAGGTTTGGACTTTGTTAAGAGTTGTTTGGATTTTAACTAGGATTGTTTGGACATTGCAAAGAAATGTGCCAAGTTTGTAAAATAATATGCATTATTATGTTGTACCTTATGGAATAAATAATGTACACAACTAAATAAAATTCAAGTAAGTAAAAAAAAAAAGGTAAATAGCAGATTTAGACTTCTTTGAAAGGTACAGGAAGTTCCTTTAGAAAGTCCAAACGATCTTTATCAAGGTACAAATGTTTCTTACAAAAGTCCAAATATTTCTTAATAAAGTCCATAGGTCCCTTAGTAAAGTCCAAATGTTTCTTTAAGAAAGTTCAAATTTTCTTTGAAAGGTACAAGAAGTTCCTTTAGAAAGTCCAAACAATCCTTATCAAGGTACAAGGATAGGCAGTTTATATTCAAAAGAAAGTTCAAAAATATTTCTTAAGAATGTCCAAATTATCCTTATCAAGGTACAAATGTTTCTTACAAAAGTCCAAATAATTCTTAATAAAGTTCCCTTAGTAAAGTCCAAATGTTTCTTTAAGAAAGTTCAAATTTTCTTTGAAAGGTACAAGAAGTTCATTTAGAAAGTCCAAATGATCCTTATCAAGGTACAAGGATAGGCAGTTTCCATTCATAAGAAAGTTCAAATGGGCAACTGGCTCAGTAGGTGAGATGGTTTTGAAATTTTTTAAAAGCAGCTTGCCATGTGTCGCATTAGATCCTCCTCTCCTCCTCATCCGACGGCTGAGAGAAAAAAGGCTTCACGTGGGGCGAAACCACTTCGCCCCACTGTAGAATTCCCCGTAATCAAGCCTTATACCCTACAAGGTTGTGTCAGGTCTGGTCGAGTGCTTCGGTCCGACCATGTCGGGTTTGGCATAGTACAAAGGAATACTTTAAACATTTTTGGGATGCTAATAATGCTATTCTTTTTTTTCTTTTCTTTTTTTTTCTTTTTTTGCTAAATAGGCAATTCATTGAAAAGAGAAAACAGAGTGATCTTTTTTTTTTTTTTTTTTTTTGCTAAGAAGAAAACAGAGTGATCAAAAGAGCTCCTTTGATCACTTTCCTCAAAACAAGGAAAACAATTAGATGCCCATTTGGCAAGATCGTGCGTAACAAAGTTAGCACCTCTGGGGACTTTAGCAAAAATCCAAAATCAAAATCCAAGACCAGAGAAGATCTCCCCCTGCAAATGATAGTATCGATGTTCCAATCCGGAGTGATAGACCAATCTTTCAGCGGAGCACATGCAAAGGGTGAATCTCCTTCAAAAATAACTCTTTTAAAATCACAAGCAGCGGCTTCCAAAATAGCAAAGAGGGCTGCCCTTGCCTCCGCCTGGGTTGGATCCATTTTGTCCGCTATCCAAACTCTAGCACGTATGGGATCGGATTTAGCATCACGAAAGATGACAGCAAGAAAACCAGCCTGGGATCTGATGGCAACGTCGAAGTTGACTTTGATCCACCCAAGAGGAGATGTAATCCAAATATCGGGAAGAGAATCCGCCAAGTTCTTACATTTAGGTTGGATCTTCCCATGCTCAGCCGCCATCGAATGAATCCTGGACAGCCAGGAGTGGGCTGAGATCCCCATCTTGTCGAAGAGGATTTTGTTACGGAACACCCAAGTCTGTTCCATACAAATCACAGCAAAGATGGTAAATTCCAGAGCTTCCGAGGGAGCAATCCCCAGAACTCGGGTAGGGTGCAAAACTGCACTAATCCACTGAACAATACCATGTTCAAGAAAAGCATTTCCATCTTGCAAAACTGCTATTCAAGTCTTTTAAGTTATACCATTTCCTCTTTAGCCAAAAAAAAGTTCTGTCATTTTCTGCATATTAACATGCTAAACATCTGTTCACAGTGACCAAAAGTTCAAGACTTCCAACATAGGAGGGAGAGTGTGACACATAACCCACTGAGCATGACAAATCTTATACATTAGATATAATTTCTTTAAATGTTAAAAAAACACTGCTGAAAAAAAAAAAAAAAAAAAAAAGGAGCAACTCATGGGGAGGAAATATGAAAACTGTGAATCATGTATAAAGTGTAATGTAATATATTTCTGTATGAATACAATGCTAACCAACAGAAAACTTACAGGAAAAGTATAATTCTACAAGTGCCTATCGATGAAAAGAAAAAAAAAAATGAAAATCGATAAAGGGCCTATCGATGATCCAAAAATTCTAATGCAAGGACTATATATATAGAACCGCTAAAAGCTGCAACAACTAATACAACACAGCCCTGCCGATGACAATAAATAATTATCGGGCAAGACACTATACAATGGAAAAAAGAATGGGTAGTTTTTCAACCTCATTGGGCTGGATGCTACAAAAATGAGAATTTGCCAAACACCACCAATATATAAACGAGGAAGACTATAATGATGCTCGGTATCAGATTGTGAGGTGAATTTCGCGACAAACTGTTATTCATCTGTCCTGCGTTGAAAAATTCACTTTTCCCGCCACTCGATGTTGTAGATACATTAACGGACTGTGAACCTAATGACAAGAAATTGAAACATATTTGGTTAGAATAGTGTGTCAGCCTAAAACTCCAACTCACTTGGACACCATAGAGAATCAATTTATTTCATCTGCTATTTTTATGGAATTTGGTGTTAGTTCATTTCTGATCTGATCAGTTTATGTCAGAGGTCTACTGAGAAATTGAGTTTAGGCTCCGTTTGGTTTGCAGATTTATACAAGGAAACGGAAAAGAAAAGGAAAAACAAGAAGGAAAGCCAATGTGAACTAACATTAAAAATTGAAAATTTTCAGAACATGATACGAACAATAAAAGAGGAAGGGAAGTGTTCCATAAAATTTATAATTCAATAATTTTTCATCCTATTTCTTTTCCTTCCTATTTTCCAATTTTTTCTTCTTTCTTAATCCAAACAAAAAAAAAAAGTGCTCTTTTGTTTTGTCACTCTGTTTTCTTTTCCTTTTCCTCACTAAACCCACAAACCAAATAGATTTTGAAGGAGTTCAAGAAACCCGAAACACTATTTTTGTACCAAAACCAAAATTAGCATGAGCAACATAGATTAAAGAAATAAACAGGAAATCACAAATAAAATGCTTGATACACTTGAGGTGGAACATTTCAGAGTGTTGGCACTGAAAAACTTACAGTCATAGTTGGCCCATCCAATCCGTTGGCCAGCCAGATCATAAACAATAATCTTGTCTTTGAGAACAAGGTCTGACAAAAGAAATCAACAAAAAATAATTAAGTCATAATTAGCCCATCCAATCAGTTGGTCACCCAGATCACAACACAACAATGCTCTTTTAGAACAAGGTCTTAAGAAAAACGAATGAAAAGAAAAAGGGAAAAAGGTAACCATATGGTTCAAATCAAGTTCTCAAAGAGAAGGTTTGATTGTGCAAGGCTCTCACAAAGTTGAATATAAGAATGATTATAATTATGGAGGAAAGGAAAACGCTTTCCTCTGTCTAATTGATAAGAAATATAGTGAGGAAAATAGGAAGGAAACGAAAAAATTGTGAGAAATAATTACAAATTTGAACTTTAAGTCACTTCACTGCCTTCTTTTTTTTTCTTTTTTTTTTCTGAACTTACAACTTATTTGTGAATATATATATATAATGGGAGAGGATCTTAAGTGCACTGGGTAATAGTGAACTGGTTTTTTTGTCTAAAAAACCCGGGGGTCAACAGAGGGGCAGGATGGGGCGCGGGTCAACGGGGCAGCCTGTGGATTTTTTAGGCAAAAAAGCCAGTACACTGGGTAGAGTGCACTTAAGATCCTCTCCCTATATATATATATATATATTTAAATTTTTAAAGTTATTTAAGCATGGAGAAAAACACAAGGGAACTAGTTTTCCTATCCCTTACAAAATTCGTAGACCAACCAGAACCCAAATTAGAGAAGTTGTTACGCAGGTCAGTATTCTCAAAAAGGTCCATGCATAGGGGAGGTAAAAATGTGAAAATGGATGATATACAAAACTTCACGATTTGGGAAATATCAAAATGAAAGTGTTGAAGTGAGGAATTGGGAAAGCCACACTTAATGTTAAAACAAAGGAGAGCTTACTGGAATAGACCATCACATGCTATGCTATTGGTAGTATATTTTAGATACATATATAATCATGTGCATTTGCACGCTAGAGGGAGGGGGGGTGTGGTGTTGAGGAGCTATGTAGCACAGATACGGACACTTGACACAGACACAATACGACACGAAGACGGTGAAACAGAAAATCCCAAAAATATAGGATACGGAGACGGTTAAGATACTTCAAATAAAAAAAAAAAAAATAACTATAATTTAATTTTAATTAAAAAATAAAAATAATAAGAAGGGAGGATTAAACATCAACATTACAAATTTACAATACATATCCATCCCAAAAAATAAAAAAATAAACAAATAAATTTGTAAACCCTACTTTAAAAACCCTAAACTCAAAACCCTTTTTGAAACCCTTTTTGACTCTTGTAATAACTTATAAAGAAAGATCATAGACAAGACAAGACTTAAAAAGAAAGAGTCTAAGAGGCTAGGGCTTATACGATACACAAATAATATATCATTTTATTTTCCCAATATTTTGTTTGGACCAACAAACACCCCCCCCCCCCCCCCCCCAAGAAACACTTATTTTAAAAAGATCACCATTCCTCAAAACCAAAAAAAAGAAAAAAAAAACACCCGGCCAAAAGTGTCCCAGTGTCCGAACATGTCTTGCCGTGTCCCAGAAGTGTCCGACTTTATGATTTAATTTAAATTAATCGGAACACTTCCATAGCCGTGTCCGTGGAGTGTCGGAAACAAAAACGGCACCCCAAATGAAGTGTCAGTGCTAATTCGTTTACTGAGGCGAGAGATAGAGAAAAAAAAACATGTTTTTTCAACATTGCAAGCATGTTTATGTACGTATTTGTTCATTTATTTATTCTTTTTGTGGAAACACTGATCTTCAATCAAGCCCACTAACTCTCCCCAACTAAGAAAATCCTTCAAGCTCAATGATCATACCTCCTAAAATAGTTATTGATTGACCCTGAATTTTCTGAAAGCCAATGCACCAGACTGAACCACCACCCTGCAGAAACAAATCCCTCCAATCAGGTTTAGGAATTTCTAAAGCACATGTAAAACAAATCCACATATAAATATCTTGAAGAACTTGAGATCTGTTTGGAATTTCCATCAAGCTGCTTATGAGAAATAAATGAAACACAAGAAAACGATGAACTCCAAAAAATGGGAGTACTATATGGAACTGTGAAGTAGAGATTTATACGCTCATGCAACTTCTCTTTCGTTTGGGTCTGTGAGTTGTGCTGAGGAGTGGAAAACCCGTCTCAAACCAGGGTCAGCTTAGAAAAGAGAAGAGAAAAGAAAGTCATCCAAACAACCCCTTAAAGATTAAGAAAAATAAGCTCACCATGGAGTTCTGCTGTAAAAGGTAGTCCTCGGGTTTCAAAATCATCGATGCACCACCCGCAAAGTTTAAACCAACTGTTGGAAATATGTCCGAGACACTGAACAGCAAACAAACAAATATTTCCAATGTCAATTTCATTAAAAAAGAGTCGCAACAAAGGACTAGGATTCCAAAAAGATGCAAACTAGGATACTATTTATTTGAAGACAACCTTGAGGTGATAAAATAACACTGGCTTCCCTTGGAAACAATAGGGCGCACATATTGTGAAACAACCTGTGTAATCTGCATGGATAGGAAATTCAAAAACTTCAAAGTTACACTCGTATATATATATATATATATATATGAATATGAAATGCTAACCAACTTTATATCTTGAAGTTCACAATTTACATGGAAAAAGAGTCCCAACCACCTCATTAAAATGAGTAAAGTAAATTTACAAACGACCTAAACTGAGTTAATTTAGAGCCCTCATTGTAAAACTACTTAAGAACCCTCATTTGGAAAAGGTGGCTAGCCTTTTCTTGTCCCTTTGGAATTGCACACAAGGCTATCCTACAACCTTCATGTAGTAGGATTGCAAGCTCATATATACATATATACATATATATAGAGATATACACATATATATATATATGAATTTGATGCAGTAATTTGTAGTACTTTATATTTAAATAATTGTACTAGGCCCATAATATTTCCTTTGATTGTGATTTTGATTTAGTCACAAGCATGTGAGGTTGGCATAGGTTAACTAGAGTATAAATAGTAGGCCAAGGCTAAGAGAAAGTAGCTTTTTGATAGTATTGTATCCAATTGGTTTTATACCAAATTGAGCCTAGAGCTTTTCTTTAAGGGTTTTGGTCCTTCAACCCCTAGTTTGTTCTTACCCTTTTCAATTATCTCCTGATTTTGAGCATTCATATGCATTTACATGCATCATTTGGTATCAGAGCTTGAGCATTGAACCTGGACTGCAAGAGCATCGAGCCAAACAAACCTTATATCTGTCGGTTGCCCAAATCCCAATCGCGATTGCCTTGTGACTTGGTTCTAACCAGCCAACACCCATCTCGAACAAGCCAAAGCCCAGATCAGAGGTCGGCAAACCATTTTCCAACCATTTCGAACCATCTGAGCATCATTCAGGCTAGGGATGGCAATGGGGCGGGCTTTCCAGGTTCCCCGCCCCGCCCCTAATAGATAGGGTATTGGGTGCATTCAACCGGGGTAGGGGCAGGTATGGGACCAAGTTGTACAACCCGAGTCGGGTTCGGGGTAGGGATAGATATCTTGAACCCGCCCTGATTATATAGGTGTTTTACACTTTTAACCCCATTAATTGGTAGATACTTACATTGCCAAGGATAATAAAACAAAATTCTTAAGTTTTAAGGTTTCCTATTCTTGAGTATTCCCCACAATTTCAGTCGTAGCTAAGCCCTCTCAACATTGACCGACAAAATATCTCTCTCTCTTTCTCTCTCTCTCTCTCTCTCTCTCTCTACTTTGCCAACCAGTGGCTAATCACTGGCACCCTTGAATACCCCCGTCAATCACTTCAGAACTCTTATGGAGGTAAAAACTCAAACCCAACACAAACACACATAAATATATATATATATATATAAATATATGTGTATATATATTTATGTTGGTGTGTGCCATGTGTGTTTTCTGTACTTGTGTGTGATACTGATTTGTGTTTGTGTCACTGTTTGTGTATAACTGTTTGTGCATACAATTCATGTCCATCAATCTGTGTATATATATACAACTATACATTGCATTGTTGAAGACTTGAAGCACTTGTGGAGTTTTTTTTTATCAAATTGTAGATGTTCATTAGGTGGCCAGCCCGGGTGGGGACAGGTTCCCGACTATTAGTCGGGGTCGGGGATGAGACATGTTCCTTGTTGGGGTTAGGGAAGAGGCTCGTGTTACCAGGGCGGGGTATGGAGGCCCCGTCCCATACCCGCCCCGTTGCCAACCCTAGTTCAGACCTAGTGAACTGTCGAATCCAGATCGAGACCTTGTGCAGGAAAATTTTGGACCACTTTGTGAGTTACGGCTAAAGCAGGTCATACAAACCCATCTCGAACTAGCAGAAACACCTTGTGATTAGGTGCCAACTTGAATTTTTTGTGATTCCGAAGTAATCAAGGACTTGCCTCAGTTCGAATTAGCCATCGAACCATCTGGAAGCAATTTCAGCTTGCAGAATTGCAAGAGTACAGGCTTGTGTTCGAAATTTCAATTCGATTGGGAGTCGGGTTTGGTTCTGATTGGTTTCTCGATTTCGATTTTTATTCTCGGCTGAATTGTCGACTTAGTTGAGGTTGAATTTTAGCAAGTAATTTGGTTTGGGTTTGTGATTTGTCTGCTTGTTGGATTGTGGCTAGTTGTTGTTTGTAATTATCGATATCATTTCGCTTGTATCTTGTTGGATTGTGGATTTTCTGTTGATTGTGGTTCACGATTTGATTCAATTATTCATTAATTTTGGTATCCAATTGATTGCCGATTGCTATGGCTCAAAGAGGAAGATGTAGGATAGGTATAGGCCAAGGAAATGCCATGTGTTTTGAGGATGGGGCTGAATTTGATTTAGCACATCCCATGGGACCTAAGAGTACCCGACAACATCAAATGGAGGAATTACGAAGGCAAATCGCAACCTTAACCGTTAAGGTGAGGCATTTGCAACCTCCTTGTTATAGAATCCATATTCCGGAATCCTTTGGTAATGAATCGGATTTTGAAGATTGTTGAAAGAAGTTGAAGGCATATTCAATTACTATTGACGAAAGGAAAGTGAAATTGGTGGAGACGGGTTTGAAAGGAAGTGATGTGGCTTGGTGGCAACAACTCAAATCTTTTAGAAAGAAAATGGGAAAACCGAAAATTGAGTGGCACACAATGAGGAAGTAATTGAAAGGAAAGTTTTTTTCCATGGATTGTTCCCAAAAATCAAGGTTTGATGAGTATTTGGATAAGGAACCAATAATTGATTATAATTATGTAAGAGTGTTTGATGAAAACCTAAACAAACTATACGTTGAGGAATTGGATGAAGCTCCAATATTTGATGCTTGTTATGAAAGTGGGCTTGAAGAAACCCTAGGCAAAATAGGTCACAATGAATTGGACTTTATACAACACCTTTGGTCTCTAACAAAGAATGAAGTGACTTCAACAAGTTGTAAAGCGGCCTATGACTATGAGAGTGAGAGGCTAGAAGTCAATGTCATTAATATTCTTGAAGATCCTAGTTGTATTGATGATGAGGTGACAGATGATTTGGAAATTTTTGTTGATGAGGAGAATGATGAACTCAAGACATCCACATTAGGTGATGAATGCGAGATTGAATGGTTTACTAGTGGAAGCGAGAAGAGCTTTGAAGGTGACGAATCTACGGGAAATTTTATGGACAACAAAGAAAATTTGGCATTTGATGAGGAGAGTTATTCGGGATTGGATACCGAATCCATTTAAGAGCAGTGTTTAGAGGCTTGTAATTTATTACAAGTCTAGGAGCACCTCTTTCAATTTCTGCATTTTTGTTGACATAAAAGGCATAAAACTGCTTTTAATGTTCCATTTGGAAATTATGAGTGGAACGTTATGCCTTTCGGACTTAAAAATGCCCCCTCGGAGTATCAAAATATTATAAATGATATTTTTAATCCTTACTCTGATTTTTGTATTGTTTATATAGATGATGTGTTAATTTACTCTTCATCTATTGAGAAACATTGGAAACATTTGGATATTTTTTGTAAAATAATCCAGAAAAATGGTTTAGTTGTTTCAGCCAAGAAAATAAAATTATTTCAAACCAATGTGAGATTTCTTGGCTATCACATAAACAAAGGAACAATTATTCCAATTGATAGAGCCATTGTCTTTACAGAAAAATATCCAGATGAAATCAAAGACAAAACACAACTTCAAACATTTCTTGGAAGTTTAAATTAAAAATCTTTATAAAGATTCAGCAGTCTTATACGATAGACTGAAAAAGATCCCTCCACCATGGACTGTAGTCCATACTGAAGCAGTCAAAAGAATTAAGGCAAAAATTAAAGTTTTACCATGTTTATGCCTCCCAATTCCTAGTGCTTTTAAAATTGTGGAAATAGATGCTTCAGACTTGGGATATGGTGGAATTTTAAAACAAAGAGTTAATAACTCTGAACAACTGGTTCGTTTTACATCAGGTGCTTGGAAACCAGCCCAGAAAAATTATTCTACAATTAAAAAAGAAATCTTGGCAATTGTTTTATGTGTTACTAAATTTGAAGGAGATCTACTCAACCAAGAATTTTTAATTAGAATAGATTGCAGAGCTGCCAAAGATGTTCTTACCAAAGATGTTAAAAACATCTATGTTACATGGACTCTTCAAAGTGTCCGGAGGACACAGGTATGGATGCCATATTCGACACGGGTACTTTACCTTTCTTGACTAAAAAGTACACTAAACTACACTAGACGGATCCTACCCAAGTGTTATACCCATGTCCGCAAAGAGTCGTGTCAACACGGGTACTTCACCTATTTAGAAGAGTCCATGTAAACATAGAAAAACATCGCTTCAAAACAGATTTTTGCTAGATGGCAAGGAATTCTATTTGCTTTCGATTTTAAAATTGAATACATAAGAGGAAGTTCAAATTCTCTCCATGACTTCCTTACCCGTGAATTCCTGCAGACAAATCATGAGGCCTAACTTCAGAGGTTATACCCCTGAAGGTCACAGAGGTGGTAGACACCCTGATCATCATAATTCCATAAATAAAAGAAAAGGTTAACTTCAGAGGTTATACCAGTAATACTCCAGAAAGGCTTATAGCCTTCTCAGATCCTTTTGACAAAGTTAAACTTTGGCTTATACTTGTTTTAAATAACAACGAAGAAGCAGTTAAACTGCCTAAGGATATTGCTGCTAATTATTTTGACATTCCTAATAAATGGTTCTATCCTAAAACAGCCAATGGGAATTCTAGAAAATACTACGAGAGTATTCTCATTGAGACTGGTTATGTTAAAATAGAACACAAGTATACAGGAGGCAAGTAGCCAGCCTTCTCCCAAATGTTTATAGCAAGGATCCTTTCCTCGCATAACTGGGGAATTGACCTAACAAAAGATAGAAAGCTTTTTAAATTCCTCCCCTGGTGATTGTAAGACTTGCAATTTCTATGATTACCAGAAAGCATGGGATAAAGCTTTACTAATTCAAAATCCATTGTTTAAACACACATGGTATTTTCAGTTCAATAAGAACTTCAACTTTGATATTCCTCCATGGTTCTTTTTTTGGATTTTTAAGCATGGTCCAGAAACTAAGATCCTTCCCCATGAAGTAAACTGTTGCTTCCAACTCTATAAAAAGAAAAATCTCCCAGGACGAAGTGACAACCCCCTGTTTTACTTCTTTCTTGAGTTTCAATTCCATGGATCTTAAAATGGGAATTTGCCCTTCAAAATTCTCCTTCCCATATTTGGACTCTGTAGAAAATACCAAGTTTGGTGGTGGGCTAGATATAATAATCCAGACCTCACCATTGTCAGGATGGAAAAGCTCCTTAGTATTGATTTTCCTTCTCCATCAAAGAAAGAATGTTCATCATCTTCCCCTGACATTTCTGAGATTAAATCTCAAATAAAATTAGATTTAAAATCTAAGTTTCCTGATTTAAGTCCTTCAGAGCTTAAAGCTTTGATTAAAGGGGAATTATGTAAAAGGTTAAATTTTGATTCTGATAGTGATACAGAAAAAGTCCCTCTCTCAGATGCTTCCATGCAAGATGGACAAGGTGATCCTTATGAAAATGAATATGCTCAGTCCAATGATGATTATGGATTTGAAACCCAGTTCAATCACTGAGTGTTCATTAAGGACAAAATACTTTTATAAAGTATAAAGGAAATCTTATCTTTTAATAAAGATGTTTCCTCTTTTATAAAGAGATGGCTCTGATTGATCCACGACAAAAGCAACTTTTGATAAAGAAGATTCCAAGCCAGATTCCACTATTTTCTTTTGGAAAAGGCGAATCTTATCTTCTCAATGACATAAAGTTGACGTAATGGCCAACAGTTTTTATAAAGCCACTTTTGACTCTTCTGCCAGCCAGACGCGTATAAAGTTTGTGATAAGAAGGAATCTTATCCTTCTTTTATGCAGTTCATGTCTGCTCCAGAATCTAACAAAGCAATGGTATCTAGGATGAATTCTTCTGCTATAACAATGGAGACTTGGACATACCATTTTTGATGATTAACTTTCTCAACGGAGAATATTCCTGTTTCTTCAACAAAACCTTCTGGATAATCATCTTCTTCATTGATTATCCTTTTTCCTCTATCCATTGGTTGGAAAGTTTCTTCAGGAATAAAATTCTCTTGTTCAAGAGCATCAACTCTAGATTTTATTCCTGTAAATCTTTAACAGAAGGGGTACTACTTTTAGATTTATTTGCATTAGCAGTAACTCTACCAATTACATCTTTGAAGTTATAAACTTCTTTATCTGTTTGATAAATCTCTTTATGATCCTTTGAAGAGGTTTCTCCTTCTAAAAATTTCATATATTGCATGATAACTTTTTTCTTTTCTTCAGGATCAGTGATTTTATCAATTATTTGTAAAACCAAACCTTCTTGAGCGGATATAGTAATTGTACTTAATCCATTGGTTTGTAGAATACTCTCATAGAAATTAATTCTTTCTTTACAATGATCAGAACATCCTACTTCTTCTACTTCTTGTTCTGATTCTCCTTCTATGATTTCTTCAATAACTTCTTCGTCATCTTCTGAGATTCCATAAATCTCTTCGAATGCTTTTTCTTCATCACTTAAAAGCATTATAGAAATTAACTAATTTTTGAAATCATCATCAATGTCTAAAGCATTTATTTTCTGTTTGACTTTACATGGACTCTTATAATAACCTGGTTTTCCACATTTAAAACAAATAGGAATTTTTCCTTTTCCTTTTGCGTTGGGCCTTCCTCTAGGCTTTGGTTGGGCTTTCCCTTTTGTTTTGGAATTCCTAGTGGTATTAGCTTTGGGTTTTGAAAACTTTCTTTCAAAAGGTTTTCTGGGTTTCCTATCAGGTGTACCCATATCATAACCCAACTGTTTACAAAAATCTCCTAACTCTTTATTCCTGGAATTTCTCTCCTTTTTCATTTGTTTCCTTAGTTTTATATCATTACAGAGGGCTAATCCTTCCGAATTTATTTCACTGATTAGTTCTCCATAAGTATATGAATCATAAGGAATGAAGTTATTATTTTTATGCCTTATCCTGATCTTTTCAGCAAAAAGGGCAGGTAATCCAGCAATAAATCTCTCTTTCCAGAAGTCTTGATTAGCATCGTTTCTAAACATTAATCTAGATAAGAAAACATCTTTGTACCATTTAAAATGGGCTAAGGTAGGGCATTTGAGATTGATTAACAAATCTCTTCCTCTTTCCATAACCTGAGAGACAACTCCTAGAAAATGAAAAGTTATCGCAGTTACGAGAGAAACTACAACGTCTGGGATATGATTCCCATTTCTTCCTAAGATACGGTTTCCATCTTCTTCTGTTTTAACAGAATTTAAAATCTCATCTCTTTGAGTCTGTGTTAAAAATAGGTTCCACCATCCATGAAGTTGTCCACTAAATCCCGAAACTAATAGGTTTACTACCATAACTTCTGGATTTGGATCATTAATTCCGACTCTTATTGCACTGGCAGCCATGGCCATATGCTGAAGGATTTTAATGACTTGGTGGTCAGACATCCCATCAATATTCCATTCATAAATGGAATTTCCATTGTATTGCATTGGGTTGATGGTTGGTCTTTCTTCAAATTGAAGATCAATAGGGCCCATAGGGGATGGTCTTGGATAATAATTCTGGGTTTTAACCGTAGAATTAATGAATTGGCCATCTAAAGCCGCAACATCCAAGCTTTCTCCTTCTGAGGATATCTCTTCTTCTTCTTCTTCTTCTTTATGAGATATAACATTACATTGCATTTTATCCTCATCATTAGTTCCTGAGGGGGAAGGTTCATTTTTTGTTTCAGGTTTATCTGAACTTGGTTCTTGAACAACAGGTTTATCTTCAGCAGTTTTCCAATTAGTTTTTACAATTTCTAAAAATTCTGGGCTGTTAGTAGTATGAACTAACGGCTTCTGCCACACCTTGGTTTTAACCTGTCTGACTTTAGGTAATGCTGAAGGAAGGGTGGTTGTTTCAATTTTATCTATTGCAAGTTGGTGTTTTATTAAACTTACATTTTCCTCAATCCTACTTCCTTGTCTACCTAAGGATTGCAAGAATACATTTGTAAAATTCAGCTGTTCTTGCAAAGTACTGGTTTCTTCTTTTGTTGCTACCATGCTTCTCCAAGGTGATTCAGGAGCTATATCTTTCTTGATTGGAGAACATTTAACCTTTTCATTAGTTTCCCTACTCCTAACGTAATTGTTTCCATTAGGAGGATGAATGCTTTCATGAACTTCTCCTGAAGGACATAATATCCATTTTCTTAAAATAGGATCAGTAGTAGCGTCTATGCCTCTTGCAAGGTACCATTTTAACCAATCAAAATACGAAACGTGTTGTTTAACAATTTTCAAATAAACCAAGAATTGTTCTTTGAAGTTGTATTGTGCTTCTTCTGGGAATGTTTTTAGCATTGCCCTGTTCTCTTTATTTTTTGGACTTAAATATTCTTTATTTAAAAGATCTCTGTCTATTTCAAAATCTGAAATAGCATTGACTGAATACCCTCCTGATAATGAATTATCATCATCACTTGAGGACAAGTTTTCTTTAGAGGGAAAATCTGATGCAGTAATTTGTAGTATTTTATATTTAAATAATTGTACTTAGCCGGTAATATTTCCTTTGATTGTTATTTTGGTTTAGTCACAAGCATGTGAAGTAAGCATAGGTTAAATAGAGTATAAATAGTAGGCTAGAGCCAAGAGAAAGTAGCTTTTTAATAATATTGTATTCAATTGGTTTTATACTAAATTGAGCCTAGAGCTCTTCTTTAAGGGTTTTGGTCTCCCAAACCCTAGTTTGTTCTTACCCTTTTCAATTATCTCCTGATTTTGAGCATTCATATGCATTTGCATGCGCATCAGAATTGTCTATAGATAAACATGTTGAGCATTGCTTGACAAGCATCACAATAAGTTCCAGATATAGGCTTAAAAGATGTGAGATATTGTTCTACTGGGAACTTACAGCACTGACAAACGGATCGTAAGCTCCTTCTGCAAGATATGCCAAGGTTGTTCCAGAATCAACTATGGTTCCTCTGTTGTCCGCTGTTGCAAAAACAGTTGGATCAATTGGCAGCCTTTGTCCATTCACAGAAATACTCTGCAGGTTTAAGTTGTAATGTGGCCTGAAAATTTAGACATAATGGTTATTTTTCAAACTTATGGTTCAGATTTCAAGATTTGCGAGTGACCAAAAATAGGAGAAAATTATCCCTAATGTTGGACATATTCAGGCTAAACAAAAAATTTCGAGAGTAAGAGATACCATGCAAAACTATGCATAACCCATTCCACAAAACTCATAACCACTTAAGCTTTATTTGGTTCATGGATTTCGCAGCATAAAGAAAGAAAACACATAGGAAAGAACTTTTCTTTGTTTGGTTAGCAAAGATAACAGAGGGCAAAATATGAAATATTGGTCTCATATTATATTTTGGAAACTTTTGATTTCTCAAGTATGGAGCAAAACACTAGGGTAGTTGTTTTCTTCTTGTTTTCCTTTCTTTTTCCTTCACAAAATCTGCAAACCAAACAGAGCCTTAAAGACTCAATGTTATGGAAACCTACAAGGGAAGCATCTTTTGACTGTCAAACTCAGTCTGCTGCGACGAAAGATTGAACTTTTGAGGAAACAAAAGTCCAAAAATAAGTAAAAATCAAGTTTTTTTTTCGTCTATTAATGGACGTAAACATGCAAACTAAGAAGCTGAGCTAGATCTATTCAGGACTATCTTCTTCAACACCAATATGGGCATCTGTATCATGACCCTACACAGCCTAGCTTTTGGAATTCTAAATATGAGATCACCAAGAAAGAGAGTACAAACCAAGTATCAAGCTTGGCTAAATGAATCGCAAACATGCCCAAACAAACACCTTTGGTTCAAGTTGGATCAGCCCCACATTTTATCAGTTATGTACACCTAATCTTCCCTTCGAACATCGTTTGAACATCTAATTGAGTCCAAGAAAGAACCAACAGAGGAGGTTGATAGATCAAAACTGAAAACAATAAAATAAAATATATAGCCTCTGATTCAAGGTAATAGTGACTGGGACACCTAGAAGTTCATTTATAGAATTTAGGCAGCTGCTTTCAGCAGCATAATGAAAATTTACTCCAAAAACTTGTTTTAAAGAAAAGAGAAACAACATGGTAGATGAGCAACAATAAACAATCAATTTCAGCAAATCGAGCAGAAGGATTAAAATTTAATAAATTCACTTGCTTTATGGATGAAAAAAAAGGTAATGGATATACTTACAAAATGTCAGCATAAAAGAGAGAATTGAAAAGATGCTGATTTTTTATTTATTTATTTGTCTTTCTTCTAATTAAACTGGGAAAAGTTTACAATAAATGGAGCTTATCCGGGGAAGAAATGATCAAACCGAGGCACATAAAAATCTAAGGTCAACAACTGAAGTCAACAAATCCTAGTAATAAACTATTTGTCGGCTACATGAATCCTATTTCTCGATTATGCCGTCTGAAAGCATAGTCGAGCTCAAACTAGATGGTACCACACACACACACATATCTATCTATATATATACATAGGGCTGTGCAAAAAAACCGGCAACCCGGACCGACCGACCCGACCCGACCCGAAACCGACCGAAAAAGTCGGTGTTTCGGCCTGTCGGCCGGTGCTCGGGTGTAAGCATCTGAGGGACCGAAATCTCGGTTCGGCGCGCGGGGCTTCAAGCCCTTGCCCCGAACCCGACCGAACCCGACCGAAAAGAGTCATATAAATACCTACATTTAGGGTTTTTTGAAGAAACCCCTTTCATTTTCTTTTGTCGCCCACGATTCCTCCTGTCCTCCAGACCAAATCGGCGCCTCCGCCTCCTCTCTTCACCTCTCGGCCTCACTCACTTCCCCTCCTCTTTTCTCACCAATCACCACCCTCCTCTGCCACCACCTCCCGTCAACCACCTCCTCGGCGCCTTCTCCCTTCACCACCCTCCTCCGCCACCACCACAAGTCCACCATCTCCACGGGCTCCACCCTAGTGCCTACTGGCCACCGATTAGCCACCACCACCATCACTGCTCCACGATCAGCCACCCCTACGGCTACCACCAGTACCACTGATCCACCAGGACCACCACGATCAGCGGCCACCAATACCACTGCTCCACGATCGGGTATAATTTTTTCTTAAACTCCATATCTGGATCAATTAACACAAAAGCCATGGTAATTGGCTTCTAACCCCCCTTGCTTATTATTGCCTTTTTTGGTTTTCAATCTTGGATTCTAAGGTTGTTTAGAGTGTTTAAATTTTTATTTGGAAATGCACTATGCCCTATATGAAGCACTGTTAGTTTTACGGTGACAAACAAACATGTGAATAGGGTAGTGCATGGATGGACCAAAGCATTCAAGATGGACAGTGGTGTATGTGTAGTCCTCTCTTGTTATTTTGTAATTAGGCTGATGTATTTGTGTCACATTTTAATGACCCATGAAAAAATTGAGTGACTTGCGTTTTCATTCCCTTAATTTAAAACATTGTACAGAATTTTAGGTCCATCACTTGACAAAATGGTTTGTTAATCAATACGAAGTTTTCGTTAGCCATCGGCCCATCACTGTTATTGATTAGTCAGTCTACTGAGCCAACTGATTGTGTTAGGCTAAGTCCACTGGACGTTTTGTTTTTTTCGGTCTCGTCTATAGGGGACATCAAACATTCAAATTTTCCCCTTCATTCTTGGATTCCAAAAACAGATGAGTTCTAACGATTAGCTTCTGGATTCTTGATTATTGATTAGCATAATTTGGTTCTCTGTGATTGTTCTTTCTAGACAGTTGAGGGACAAAAGCGTAAGCGGGAGGAAAGTGAACAATTACTAAATCAAAGGAGGTCTGTAGTATGTGAGTTAAAACTTGTTATTCACTTTAATTACTCTTCTTGCTGAACATGTCCATTATTGTTATGCAATCCCAGGGATCTGATTGCCAAGTATAGAAAGTCTGTTGAAGAGCTTATTAAGTCTGACCCGTGAGAGTTTGTCTCATTTCTACCTGAGGTAAGAATATTTCTTTTTGTTTCTTTACAAGAAAGAAAAAATGTAAAAGGAAAGCTCAGTTAGAAGTTCAAGTGTTATCAACATATTGATGAAAGACTGTATGACATGATTGAAGTTGGAAACATAGAGTTAATGAATGCACGAAATAAAAGAATTGCTTAAGGCTTAATTCAGGATAATTTACCCTCTTTTACATGTTACGGCTTTTATTATGCCTTTGTATAGGACATTATATAAGCTGAGTTTTTAGATGGTTTTATTCATTCTTCTGTTGACTTTCTGGGTGAATTGTATAATTGTTTTTGCCCTGGTATTCTCTAGATATGAGTAATGCTACTCCCGCACCCACTTCACAACCAAATATCCACAACCTAATGTTCTCACTTTTCATTGTTTTCACTTCTCAACATAGTGAAATCGAAGATAGAAGCTTGTTCTGTGTTCAAGATTTGAGTTTAGGGTAATTATTTTTCTTTTTCTTTTTTATTCAGTAGAGTTTTTTTTCACTAATTGATTAATTGGTTATTAGTTTGCCTTGGTGGGTTCTCTTTGTTTTCTCTTCCATCAGTTCCATGTATGTTTCTCTTTATTTATTTCTTCTACCTTGGTTATTAATTGTTGTGAATGACTGATAACTTGCTTAATTCATTGCATACAAAATTTCAAACATATAAATCGAATACATTTTGTATGTTCAACAAGCCAGCCAACATTTTGTATGTCATATTCACTGCATTCATGACCTTGGTTTCCTTGTTTGTTATGCATATTTCAACAACACTGGTGAACAACTCTTAAATAGAAGTCTTGGAGAATGTGTTTTTTTTTTTTTGTAATTATACCTATAAATTCAATTTCCATTATGATTTGTACTTATCCTTGTTACTTGTTTACGTTTTAGATGGATGATACTGAAAATGCCAATCAAACTCCAACCACCGCAATTGGTAGCAATGAAACTGTCAATCAAAGTACAACACAAGAAGGTACTCCTACTACGCCTATAGATACGCCTACGCCCCCACCAGAGGTTAGTGAATCTCAGAAGCCTAATCATTCTATGAATACTACTACTGAGAGTCGGGGTAGGAAAAGGTCTCCAAGAACGACTTGGAGAAATACTTGGTAGAGGGTTATGAAATAAATTCTCCGAATTTTGATTTATTGGGTTGGTGGAGGATTAATTCCACAAAATATCCCATTGTTTCCCAAATAGCTCGAGATGTACTAGCTATTCCTGTGTCAACAGTTGCCTCAGAGTCTGCATTTAGCACGGGAGGTCGGGTACTCGATCCATTCCGTAGTTCTTTAACACCAACCATGGTAGAGGCACTTGTTTGCACACAAGATTGGTGGCGGTCTTCCTCAACCCCCATTAGCATTCGTGATGCAATGGATGAAGTAGAAAATTTTGAAATGCTTGAAACAGGTAATATCATATCTTATGTTAAATTTTATTTAAAACGTTTTTTGTCTAACTACTTGAATTTTGTTAACTTAGGCCACATGGAAGGATCTTGTCCGGAGTCTATTGTCGTTGATGACTAAGCGTTTTTCTTTATTATGGAGGTAATTGAGTTTTCTTTGGACTATTATATTTACTTGTTGACTTTTAAATTTACTTTTTCTTTCAATTGTATTTTTTTCCTTCAGGTATTGTGAAAGTTGGTGATGTGGTAATTTTTATCAGGTTTTTATTGGGGATGTAATATTCTAGACTTGAATTTTTTTTTTAATGGTGATGTAATATTCTAGGCTTAGATTGGTAATTTGGTGGACTTGATGTGGTTACTACTTCGTACTTATTAGGAACTACTTTGCTTAGCTTTGGATTTATTGCTTTGTCTTACAGATTTTTGTTGGTGATGTAATATTCTAGACTTGTAATTTGGTAGGCTTGATGTGCTTGGATTTGATGTGGTTTTAGACTTTGAGTTGTGTTACTTGTAATTTGTATTGTAATTTGGTAGGCTAGATGTGCTTGGATTTGATGTGGTTTGAGACAATGTATTGTATTACTTGTAAATTGTATTGTAATTTGGTAGGCTGGATGTGCTTGGATTTGTCTAATTGATGTCTTATCATTCTCATGTCTATCAGGCTATCAAAACACAACAATGAGCAAATAGCCCAGTGAGCCCACAAATGTTGAGACTTGTGATTTTTATTGTATATATACTAGTATATAACTATATCCTATATTTGGTATAATTGTATAGTTCTTGACTTTTGCTACAAAAGCACAAAAAAGAAAAAAAAAAAAAAAAAAAAAAGAAAAAAAACAAACAAACTAGAAAACTTTAAAACTCAATTAGTCCATTACCTTCAGAATCTGTGGCCCAAATTTAGAAAAATAAAATTTTAAAAATAAACAGCCCACTTAGGGCCCAAATCAGTGGCCCAAATCAGTGGGCCAGTGGCTCAAATCAGCTTCAATCCCTTGCCCCGAACCCGACCGATTTCCCCGAGCAAACCCGACCACCCCGCCCCGACCGAAACCGACTGACCTGTGGTCAGTTTCGGTGCCACCAGAGGCCCCCCGACTCCCCTCGGTTTGGTTTCCAAAACCCCATTTACCCCGACCGAACCCGACCGAGTACACCCCTATATATACATATATTCCTTGCTACCTTTACCAATATCTAAGACCTATGGCATTCCGACCGAATAAAATGGGGCCTACCATTGAACTTGTGGATCGAGATAGTTAATTCTACACAACATTGCAGTCTACCGTTCCTATTCCACACTGTAACACAAAACGGAAGCACAGTAAGATCATACGTTATTGCAAGGCCACAACCAAACAATACATATGAAGGAAACATGGTGAACCAAGATCTTCATAAGACACATCATAGAAACAAATGATTTGGCATGTCCGACACATAGGGGTGCATACGAACTGAGCCGCCCAACAAGGGCTCGAGGCTTGGCTAAATTAACTCTCGGCTCGGCTCGGCTCGGCTCGGCTCGGCTCGGCTCGTTTAATAAACGAGCCAAAGCTCGAGCTTGAATTCCAAGCTCGTTTAGTAAACTAGCCAAGCTTGAGCACACTTGAAAGCTCGTGAACAGTTCGATTAAGGCTCATTAGTAGGCTCGTGAAAAAGCTCATTTACAAGCTCATATAACTTGGAGTTATTTATATTATATATGTATATATGTAATGCTATGCTTCCCAAATTTTGAATCCCAAATAATTCCCACATACATTTAGAAAGTATTTAAGATTTAAAATTTGGGTACCCCTGGGGGCTTTGCCATCAGCCAAAAAAAAAACAAACAAACAAACAAACAAACAAAAACAAAAACAAAACAAAAAACAAATAGAAATAAGATGCATATACATGTACTAATTGACTCTTGAAATGAAGTATAATTTTTATATATATATATATTTTTTTTTTGCTGAGTATAATTTTTATATTAAAATGTTAATAAATTTGACCTTAAAATAGAAGAGAACATCTGTAGTAAGGGATTTTTTTATTTTTTATTTTGGCTATGATAACAATATTATCGGAAATGACCTAGAGCATTAATTTAGGAGATAACATTATTATCAAACAATGATTTTGCATCCCCTCATTAAAATAGTGCACATCAGTACAAAGTACAGAACAATTCACAACTCATTTGTCCCACATCGGAAATCTTCTTGCTCAGCCAAGTGGTTGTGATGCTATAAGTAGAGAGAGAGAGAGAGAGAGAGAGAGAGAAAATGGTATTGCCCAGCCCAGCCCAGTGACTATTTGGTCCACCCCACCAAAGTGATTGGGGGTTCGATTCCCACTAGCTCCTCCATTTAATGTAAAAATTATAAAAGCTCTTTTCGAGCCGAGCCTTTTTTGAGCTCGATTTGACAAGTTAATCGAGCGAGCTCGAGCCAAGCTCGAACTTGTTGGTTTCTTATCGAGCCGAGCTCGAGCCGGCTCGTTTAAGTTTTTAACGAGCTCGAGCAGAGCTTGAGCATAGTTCTAGCAGACCGAGCCGAGCCTTAAAAGCTCGGCTCATATGCACCCCTACCTGCACACATGAATACAAGGACACACATGAAACTGTGTTTTAGAAGAATAATAGTTCAAGTGTTTATAAAAACTCATTGACAATAAAGGGGACGGGCTTTAAGATTTAGGAATTTTTGTGGGACTAAACAATCTATATCGTGTTTTCCTCGTGTATTTCTCTTTCCTACAATTTACTACAATCCTACAATCTACTAAAAGTGAATGTATCTTGGACAGAACCAAATTCTTAGTACCTTAATTCTGGCCTGATGAATCTTGTTTGTTGTTTCACCACTACATACTAATTTTATGAACTCATTCTCTCATTTCTTAACAATACATTTCCTGCTAATAATTATACACAACTGTATGAGGTGCTAGATACCTACACGTGCGTGTGCGCATACAAACACACACACAACAAAAGCAAAACTTTTAAAATGGTTAAAATCGAAAATCCATTATGCTGTTAACCTAAAAATTAGAGCATCGACTAAATATAAAATAAGCCATGCAGTTTCTTCCAGTAGAGATAGAATACGTACTGTGATGGGACAAGCGGGCTATATACTATATTTGGCTCCACAATCTCACCAAGAACTAATATACCACCACCGCTACCATCTCCCTTCAAGCAATGAGAAAACACATTTGGGGAAATTCCCTGAGAAGAAAGTTGTGAAACGATAGACAATCCCTGCTGCCCGAACCCAAAGATCCCATCAACTGCTCGGTCTGACTTTGTCAAGTCTCCAGTCTGTGATGTGCTACAACTGTTTTACAATTCAACAAGGAACAAGAAAGTTAACCAACAATTTTCGAAATAAGGCAGAAACTATATTTAGGGCCTATTTGGATTGACTGCGGTTTTTGCGTTAAGGCAGAAGCTCTAACCACAAGGGTGTAGTGGGAATTAAAAATTTTCATTAAAAGCCCTAATCTGCTTCTCGCATTGCATTTGGCCTGAAGCACATTTAGACCTACTTCAGGCAAAACGGGCTTTTGGTGTTCTAAAGTGCTTCCTAAAATTAATCCAAACAGTCTAATAATAAGTTTTGGGTCCCAGAAGCACACTCGCGCCCAAACGTGTGCATGAAAAGAAGTTTCAAACAGACCCTTAAATTTAATATGGCAAATTCATCATAACTCACCCGAAAGCAACGGGAGCAGAAGTGTTTGAAACTAATGAATTCCCAACTATAGTGTCCAAATGCATCAAATCAGATACATAATAACCCGATGTCCCACTACCATCTCCATACTGAAATGTGTAACTACACTGATTATTCTGAACAGAACAGACAGAATCTGAAGATTGTAATCCCAAATTACATCTTGGGTCTGAACAAGAGACTAGAGAAGCAGTCGACGAGCTTGAAGGATCATAGAACTCGAGCTGAATCTGTAAAATTGAATAAGAAAATAAACTGAAAATTCTACCACTTTCATACTCCAAGCCAGAATCGAGGGAAATTGAAGATAAGAAATTATAGTTTTACTTTCAGTCCACTCGATGTGGGACAACCATTGCAGGAATAGCAACTGATCCACAAGGCATCACTTCCAGTATCAATCTGAACATAGAACTCTTTGGGAGGGGAACCCAATTGAACCCTTGTAAAATAAAGCCTAAAGAAAAACAATAAACTATAATAAGAAGCAGCATAATCAAAATATAGATTGTAATAGATCAAACTCAAACATGAGATATTGATTTATACCATAAATCCCAAGTAAGTAGAACTTAACCTAGAACAATGAATTGATTGACCAAGAAAAAGAAAAAGAAAAATTAACAAGCAAGAGCTCAAAGTTAAATGAACATTAAACCTAAAAATGAAAAAGAAATACACAAAACAAAAAGAACCCATATCCCAATTAACTATAACCCAGATTACAAAAACAGAGAGAAACCATAAACAAGATATCCAATTTAAGAATTTTCAAAATCCCAATCCCAATTTTAGAGAGGTAGACCTAGAACAGTTTCCCGATTAAAGCTATAATTATCATCACCATTATTATACAATAAAGGGAAAGATATACATACAATTATTGTGTGTGTGTGTATGTGTGTGTGTGTATATAGTTGCGTAGGGAATGATAGAATTGAAAAAATTACCCAACACGGTAAGGATCGTAGGTGCCGTCAACGGGGAAATCGACGACACTACCTGAAGATTGCAAGATTCGGCCGTGCCTCGCTGAGTCACGAGCTCTGAGTTGACTCAGTTCGACTCCGTGACTCGTCGGAAATGCCCTCTCGAGCGTCAGAGTCGCCGGAAATCCAATCGCCGCCGGAAACACCACGGCGGCGAACACCAACAAGATCCGGAATCCGCCAAGAGAATAACCCGGCATTTCTTCTGGGTTTCTCTCCTCTCTCTCTCTCTCTCTCTCTCTCTCTCTCTCTCTATTTCCGAGTCCCCCCTCTTCTCTTGCTTTTTAACTTTCACCAACCAGAAACACCCAAACAACGGCTAAATAGATATTAGTGCATACAGATATAGATATAGATAAACATAAACGGGGGACGTGTTTATACACAATATAGAGAGTGTTTAATAGACAAGAAAGAAGAGACTAAGGAGGCAATAATCGGGGGGCGTGTTTTGCTGCTTCTTTTGGAGAGAGAAAAGTTTGAGAGAGACAGAGAGATGAAATAGTCCGCGAGACAACAGCTGATAACAGAAGATTCAAAAAAATGGATTATGTCATAACTCCGTAATTGTTCGAGTATTTATTGCTAGTCATTGGTATATAATTTTCGTACATGTATACACGTTGCTTACCTCTTCGTTTTGTATACGGTGTATAATTTTATTTTATTTTATTTTATTTTTCTAAGAGTGTTGGCAATTGTTTTGGGAGTCCACAAATAACTGTAGAACTCCAATAATGTAAGAATACATTTTTCTCACTTTAAAATTGTTCACATTTTGTTCACTCTTTTATTTTATTAGCTAGTGCAGTGGGATCCAATATTATATGAGAATTAATTAATAGTGTAAATTACTAGGGCATGCTGTATTAGCCAATAGGAGAGGAGTGTGAGCAAATGGTGAACAATTTTGGATTGAGCAAAACTGCACTCAAAATGTAAATAGAACTATTTTAGACAAATCAAATTTTGTAATTCAATCGTCAAAAAATGAGTTAATCGCAGAAATTTACGATTAGCTAAAAGCTGCGTTGCATAACTTTTAACTAAAAGCAGATTTTTATTACCATTGAATTGCAGATGCAGAAGTTGTGTGAAACGGGCCTAAAGTCTCTCTATTGCTATTTCACATCTTTTTTTTTTCTTTTCTTTTTCTTTTATATTTTTTGAAGTATACTGTTAAAGAAGGGTAAAGCTTAGGACACATCTATTCACACAACTTTTGGGACACAATACACAATCCAAATATGTCTCAAAAGTTGTGTGAATGGATGTGTTCCAAATATTACCCGCAAATGAAAGTTTTCCTTTTTCACTTTTGCAACCACCCTCCTCATACCTAAATTTATATTATAATCCAACAAACTTGTGTTCCAAAATGTAATGTTGAAGTTAATTTAGACATTTAGGTTTGTTTGGTTTGCGAATTTATTAAAAGAGAGCAAGACTAGTTCACTTATGTTTTCTGCCCTGCATAAATAACACTAAATTTACAAATGTTCAAAATAATATTTTTCGTAAGAAAATATGGTACAAAAGCGATTCATAAATTTCAAAAGCTTTAAATTTTTTTTCAAAATATTTTATATTTCTCGCTCTTTCTCTTGTAACCAGTCAAAGAAAAACATTATCCTTTGTGTTTTCCTTTCTTTTCACTCCCTAACTCTATGAATCAGACAAAGTCTTAGAATTCATTTGAGCTTTCCCAAGTGCAATAATTGCATTAACATTTTTTTGAGGTGATCTCTGTTGTGGATTGTATAGGTAGCTTCTTCCCTTAGCCGGTGTCACGCCCCAAAGTACCAAAAATAGGGAAAAATAAATTTTCTTTATGGGTTCGTAGACACGTGACTGGTTGTAAGTATCACCTGATTGTCCAAACATGCTTATAACAATAATGTAATACGGGAAGATGACTAAGTTCAGCGGTAGCATAAATTTAAAACTTCAAGTCTTACATGATTAATATATTACAGACCAAAATATATCCAAAAGATAGATATTACAAGTTCAACTAAGCTATTACATTATTAAACATATTAATAACAGAACTATGATAAAAGAAAAACTCTAAGATCTTCAGCTGGCGAAACCGTAGCCTTCCTCATAGTAATCTTCACAAGCATAGTCTTTAGTAGTAAAATCTGTATCTTGATCGTAGCCAGCTTTGTCTGGACCTGCAAAGGCTGGACGTGGAAGGTCCAGCGGCATGAAAAGCCATTAGCGGTTAAGTTAAGTGAAGGTCCCTTTAAGCTTACCACCACCAAGGTAAGTTATTCTTCATTCCTTCTTATTCTCAAACTATGCCTCGTTAATCTTTTCTTATTCTCAAAACTATGCCTTGTTTAAACCCAATCATTCCTTTAGAATTTTAACCCAGAACTGAACTGACCAACGACATTGACTGAAAAAAGACTTAACTCCAAACGCATTTACCGGTCAAGAAAGAATAACACTCGACAAAGAACCGCTTGATTGAACACATCACTGATGATCCTTAGAACAAGTGTGCGGGATATTAACAGTCTCTTGGTCGAACACGTCATGCCGATCCTCAGGTCACCCGCGTTACCGAACACGTCATGCTGATCCTCAGATCAAGGGTACGGGATATTAACAATCACTTGGACGAACACGTCATGCCCATCCTCAGGTCACCCGTACTTGACCGAACACTTCATGCCGATCCTCAGTCCAAGGGTGCGAAAAAATAATCAACCACTTGATCGAACACGTCATGACGATCCTCAGGTCATCCGCACTTGACCAAACACGTCATGCCGATCCTCAGATCAAGAACACAAAACATAACTCTCCGATCGACACCATGGAATTACCGAAAAAGACCAACTTTGTAAGAAATATCCGAACATGACACGAAAGTTTACTAATCAACTTTGACTGGTAGTCACATGACGAAAAACGACGCCCAACGTCCCTCATTCACATAAAATCTGTTATTGAAGGTTTTATCGTTATCTTACGCGTTCGTACGTTTCGTAGTTTAGTTCATTAATAGCTTCCAATTACAACCGTCAAGACTTCGCTATACATACGAGATTCCGTTTTACCCTCAATATACTTACGATGAGAACTTACCCAATCATTATCAACGCAATAATCGTGTTGTATAACATACTTAAAGCTTGGGCATGAATTTTCAACGGTCATTAAACTATATTCATAACAATGGAAAACATAGCACGTAGCTCATGGATTTTTAACATGGATTTAATACCAATAAATATATAGATGAAACCTTAACATACTCATCTAAATGATAGCACTACCATAGCACGAGATTTTCATAACAACACAGGTACCAAAAAACTAGCATCAACAATCAACACCATGCATAAACAAAACATTATACAAAAAAGTTGTACAATCTGTCAGGATTTATTTTCACTGTGTTGACTGAATTAACATTATTTATTTGGGCATGATAAATTACTTTGTGGATCAAACTCAAAACTAAAACATTGTAGATAATAGGATTATCTTCGTGTACAAAATAAAAATCTAGCTTCAATTACATTTTTGAGCTACTCAAAATATTTATTCTACCTAAACATTTCTATACTTTCGGACTGCTATGTCCCAGATTTATAGCACTGCGTTGTACGTGAATTTCACCTATGAAGGAGGGGTTTTTAGACTGAGCTATAGAAGAGTTATTTGTGGATAAATGAGTTAGCTTTCTCCACAAAAAAACCTAGCCTCTTTATGATTTTTGAGCTGCTCCAAACGTTGGTAAAAAAAATCTTACAGTTACTTAGACATTTCTATATTTTCGGACTGCTATGTCCCAGATTTATAGCACTGCGTTGTACGTGAATTTCACCTATGAAGGAGGGGTTTTTAGACTGAGCTATAGAAGAGTTATTTGTGGATAAATGAGTTAGCTTTCTCCACAAGAAAACCTTGCCTCTTTATGATTTTTAAGCTGCTCCAAACGTTGATTTTACCAAACTACATTTTGTTGAAAGTTTCTGTTTTCCAGATTTATAACACTGTGTTGTACATGCATTTCATATATGAAGGAATGATTTCTAGACTGAGCTATAGAAGAGTTATTTGTAGATAAATGAGTTGTCTTTCTCCACAAAAAAACCTAGCTTAATTCCGATTTTTGAGCTGCTCCAAACATTGATTTTACCAAACTACATTCTGCTGAAAGTTTCTGTTTCCCAGATTTATAACACTGCGTTGTACATGCATTTCACCTATGAAGGAGTGATTTCTAGACTGAGCTATAAGAGAGTTATTGGTAGATAAATGAGTTAGCTTTCTCCCAAAAAAAACCTAGCCTAATTAAGATTTTGGATCTACTCCAAACGTTCATTTTACTAAACTATGTTCTGCTGAAAGTTTTAGTTTCTCAGATTTAAGGATTTGACTTGCATGTTGCATAGAACCTCAAAATACAACATCAAACACACACTAAACATTACTACATACTATATATATGTTCTAAAGTGAGTTAGATTACTCACTAAAGCTTAGTATTAAGCTTGGATGTTGATTTGAAACTTGATGAAGCTTTGAACTCAAACTCCAAGGATGAACTTCTTCTTCTTCTAACTTTTTGGTTCTTCTTACTGCTGGAAATTTTCTTGAGCTTCTAGGATTTATAAACACAGCTCTTAGGTTCCCATGGTAGTGTATGTAGGTGTATGGGTGTGTATATGTGTTTGTATGTTTGGATTTTTCTTCTAATTCAATTCTATCTCTCCATGGAACTCCCTACTCCTAGCTCTCTCTCTAAACATATGTGAAGATTTTTATGGACTAGAAGAGTGAAATGCATAGGTGTATGTATGTTTATATAGAGAAAGGTGGATGCTAGGTGTCAAATGGATGCTTGCATGCATGGACAAGTGTCCATTGGATGGACAAGTGGCAAGTATATAGATGACATGTGGAGGTGATGTTGCATATGCCACCAAGTGGCCAACCATGTGGGGCCCACATTGGGTTTCATGCCACTTTCTTAATTTGCGTACGTTAATTCTTATTACGGCCGAGTCGGCACAGTTACTATAGTCTAATATGATAATACTACAACATGTCCATACCGTCACATAATTAAAATAATAATATAATATTATAGTCAGTCCAATACAGAATATCGAAAAACTGATATTATGGATTTCGTCCTCGAAATCAGAGCTTATCTAGGTACAAAACAGAAAAGGATATTTCTCTCGCATCTCTTACTCCATTTCCCACGAAGCTTCTCTTTCATCATGATGATTCCATTGAACTTTCACCAATGGGATCTCCTTGTTCCTCAGCTTCTTGGTTGCTTGACCCAAAATCTTGATGGGTCTCTCTGTGTCAGACACGTTGTTATTCGCCTCAATGTCCTTGAAGTTGATTACATGTGGCGTCGTTCCCTGATGATACTCCTTCAACATACTGATGTGAAAAATATTGTGAATACTTGACAACCTTGGTGGCAACATCACTAATTTCTAATATCCTACGTGGAATTTCTGGAGAAATTCAGGTGCTACAGCCGGCTCAGTCTCGAGCAACACCACAGACAGATTCATTGGAGATTGGGGAGGTTTGCAGTATTACTAAGAAGTTTATGTTGCTAATTTTTTTCATGTATTTTCTTACTTCTCTATGTTTGTACTGATTCTTTTGGGGATCTACTATAAAAAAAAATGGTAAAAAAAACATTTCAGTTTAGAAAAGTTTTGCCAATTTAAGAGCTAGTGTTTAATGAGACTTTTAGTCAAAAGTTCTCTAGAATAAACTTCTTTAGTATTAGGTCCACCCCTTTCTTTTTTTTTTTTTTAATTATTTTAGTGAAAAGCTGATGCGTTATAAAAGTTATGTGAAATTCACATACCTTTTGAACTAGTTATGTTAAATTTCACATTAAAAAAGTTATGTGAATTTCACGTAACTTTTAAAACATAGGGACTTAATCCAATTAAGTTTGTCACACCCCAACCCGCCCCAGCGGATTAGAACACGTGTAACAAGAACATACGCACCCAAAATACACTAATAAGCATTAAGCCATGCTAGTTATTAAGAAAGAACATGATTTAAACCAGCAGAAAAGACCTTGCTGTGACAAAACATCCCTAAGGGCAAAATGGTAATTTAGAAAAATATATCAAATTTTATACCAAAAGATATGTCTTTGAGTCTCGATTCTAACAAAAAAAAAACAGTGTGAAAATCTGAATTTTCTAGAAAGAGTTATGCGCGTTTCCGTAAAAGCGGACGTGCTGTGAAAAGCCTAGGCGGATCTATCCGCCCTTAGCCCGGATCGATCCGTAATGCAATTTTTCAGCAGAAAGTCCCCCAAAAAAGGGCCGGATCGATCCTCCCTTTAACCCGGATTGATCCGGGCTCTGCAGAACTAGTTTTTGCTGCTAAAAACTCTGTCAAAATATTACCAAATCATATCCAAACCAAACCAAACTTCATGGAACCTTAAAAAACAATTTCAAATCCATTTCTAAACATGAATTAAACTTGTGAAACACATACACAACTACATTTGGATCAAAACCAACCATAAGCACATCTTTCCTTTTGAATCAAAACAAGATTTTGAAACACAATTCTCTTCAAAAGTTCATAAAACATGGTAGGCATGAACTCAAGCCATATCTAACATATATATAACAATTAGAACTCGTACACAGCACTTGCAACACCATCTGGACTTGGTGGAATGGTCTAAGTCAACAACTTCCACACATTCAACCCCAAACATAGGAATATACATAAGTTTCCCAAGTTCAACTCTAAAACTACCAAATGTCAAGTTGGGATAAACAAACCTCTAATTTACAATCAAAGTATCAACCACCACTATAGGAACCACACTTTACATCATTTTACAAGTTAAAAGAGAGTTTACATGTTCTAGTCCCAAATCTCCCCCATCTCTTCCATCTCTCCCGTCTCTCCCAACGCTCGTCATTTCCTTTCCGGGAATAGCTCCGAACCTGCGGTGGTTGTTATATACCACAACAGAAATAGGAAAATGGTTTTCTTAAGCATTACGCTTAGTGAGCAATTCTAAACATGATTGAATGTTTAACATGTGCAATGCTACAATTTAACATATATCTCATTTACGTAGTCGCCGAGTCATCGGTTCAATGATTCATTCAAACCCGAAGACCTCCCTTGGTCTCGTGGTCATTTCTATTCCTTGGACTTCCGTATTTCTCGGATTCTTCCTCTTTATCACCCTTGTTACTCCCAACAATGAATCATTTCCCCGGAACTTATTGAATACCACATAATCATATAAGCACATAACATATAAGCTCAACAATTTTCATAGAAATTAACATGCAATTCACAATCTAGCATCTTCATGGTTTCTAGACATGAATAATCCTTACTAATCACCATTGAAGCGTTAAACACATAAAATCCCAATCAATTTTAGGTAGAAAAACTCACCTTAGCAAGATTATACCCAAAATCAACCCAAGAATTCAAAATTCTACCAAATTCAAGCTCAATTCCTATTCCAAAGAGATTCCTACATGAACTCGGTGAACCACGGGTCACCAATTAGTACTAGCTACCAAAATCCGACGAGTAAAACGTAAATTAAAGGTATAGAAGTGATCGTCTCACCTCCATAAGTCCGAAAACGGCTTCGGTTGGTGAATTCAACGAATGGCGACGACGGAACGGCGGAAAAACGATGTCGGCGTCTCGTCTCCATCTTTTCTCCTGAGCTCTCTCTCTTCTTTTTCTTTAATTGCTGTCAATGAGAGACTCCTTAGTCTCTTGACACACATGCATTGCATGTTGTGTTGTCAAACTCCCATAATTTCTCCCTTTTCGTTTACACCCCCAAAGTTTCTTAAGTTCTTATTATGAAATCCCCCAAACATTCCATTAGCTACCCAATGAGTGTTTGTCTAAGTTTCGTATAGCCGTATAGGTCCCAACGTGGGTCTCATATATTTTGTAAAGTTGCTATCGCACCTACTAATTATGAATCTTTTTCAATTATACCCTTATTTGGGTGTCCAAGCTATCACCAAATGCTAACACATATATCATCATCTAATATGGAAGCATTTAAACAAATATTCATGTAATCACATTTATGCATTTAATCACGTAAAATGCAAATATTTTTATTCAGGCCCTTCACTAGGTACCACTTCCAAACATGTCCCTCCTCACTGGGGACTTTTTCCTACTAGTGTTCTTTATTGAACACTTTTTACGGGTGAATCCAAACCTCCCCTTATTCCATAAAATATACTAATTATATTAATTAATGTATATAACATGACAATTAATCCATTGTCCGGGTACGGGTGTTACAAAATTTCACTTTTGACCAAAATAAAATGTCCATTAAACTTGATTAATAAAAAAATGAGCGACTTTTTACTAAATTTCTAATCTTTAAAATAAAAAATTTTGACATTCTACGAAAGTATAGAAGTGGAGATATTAGAATAAATATGGTGGCGTTGCTATATAATTATGGATATATTACATAGAGACACCCCTCATGTAGCCCTTTTTCACTTACACCCCCTAAACTAAAAATTTCAACAAACTAACCCCATCAACTATCATTTTTCTTCTCAAATTGACCTCCTCAAATACCCTATCCCCTCACATAGTTGAGGGGGCTCAGTTTTTAAATTTCGGAGGTATTAGTTAAAAAAAAAAAAATTTGCGATACATAAGGGGGGTGCCTATATAATTTACCCTCTAATTATCTATATGGAGTCATCCATAATGTTTTTTTGATACTTACTTGGATCCAAACTGGATACCCCCCTCCCAACACACACACACACATACACACACACACACACACACACATATGCACACTCCAGTTTCAACCCAACTCCAAAGCCCCACAGTAACCCACAGCAAAGCCCAACAAGGGCCACTCATTCCGACTGAAGAATAATTGGAGGGCAAGTAACTAGAATCCCTATAGGAATTCGAACCCTCTCCCTCCGCACTGAGAAGAAAGAGTAAAGTAATTTCGCTAAGGAGTAAAAATAGGTTAATTAATGTTAAGTCCTCCGTTAAGAAAATTAATAGGTTAAAGGACACAATGATAACCTTTTTAATTAGTGAAAAGTCCCTCAATAAAACCTTGGGCCAAAAAATCTTGACGAGCTAGTTTTAAAAAAAAATCCCGACGCATTTGAGAAATTTCACAAACTTTTCTTGTGAAATTTCTCAAAACTTAATCCCGACAAGTTCGAGAAACTTCACAAAAATTTCTCAAAAAGTTTTGAGAAATTTCACAAGAAAAGTTCGTGAAATTTTTCAAACTCGTCGGGAATTTTTTTGCCCGGGTCTATATTGAGAGAATTTTTACAAAATAAATTTCCTTGTTAGACCTAATGCTTAAAAAGTACTCTAAAATAAACTAATCCCTAATTACCCCAAATAAAATACTATCACTTTTCAAAATGATTTTCGTAGCCTTTTTTAGTGGAGTGACAATGATCTTTCTTGTAAATATAAAATTGAAGACTAACGTATCAGTATGAAACACTTGGATAGCAAACCATGTATATATAGATATATATATATATATATATACAAATGCGTGTGTAAATATATATGCTAATGGAAGAAATTTTTGTAGTCAACAAATGACAAAAAAATATTCAAGCAATGATGCATTCAGTTAAATATTGTTAATAATTGACCATTTATTTGCATTACTCAAAAAGTGCCCCCACCAAAGAAGAATTAGAGAGAGCAGTATAAAATTTTTGAGATTAAAATGAGTACTAAGTCAGCTATATGAACCACGCTTAAGGATAGTCGTTAACGTTAAGAAAAACTGAGTATAAGTATAACTAGAAGTCAATATAATTTTTTTTCTTTATTATTAAATATGTAAATATACATACAAGCTGTATAAATTGAATTTTGGTTAACATTTAATCTTATTAAAACCACAATAGTAAGGAATAAAAAAACCCATCAATTTTCACATGAGAACAATCTTTCAATGTATATGTTTGAATTTGTCAAACTGCATTGAATGGAAGTTCTCAGAGCATTAATTCTTTGAAGGGTAAATTACATTTTAGTCCATTAAACTATACATTTGTTTATAATTGGGTCTATAAATTTTATTTATTTATTTATTTATTTTTTTTTGTGATTGGGTACTTGAATTTCAAACTTTTATTCAATCAGACTCAAATTCTGACACTGTTAGCTTAAATTATTAAAAATTGTCACGTACGTTGCGTGTAATGCTTACCTGTTACATGTTAGGTTAAGATAAACACGGGAGACTGTGAATGGCTAAAAAAAAATAATGTGATTTTGGGTATAATTGAATGCAATTTTGAATCTAGTCGAATGTGTTTTCAAATTTGATTGAACGCGATTTCAGATCTGATTGAATGCGATTTTTTGCACTATTCACAATCTTCCGTGTTTGTCTTAACCTAACATGTGACATGTAAGCATTACGCGCAACGTACATGACAATTTCTAATAGTTTAAGCTAACAGTGTCAGAATTTGGGTTTGATTGAATAAATTCTTGAAGTTCAAGGACCCAATTGCAAAAAAAAAGTTTACGGACCCAATTGAAAACAGGTTATAGTTTAATGGACTAAAGTGTAACTTGCCCTTCTTTGAAAGACATGCACTTTTTTTCCTTTTTTTTTTTTGTTTGATACTTACCGATTTACACCCCACACACTCCCATAACCCAATGTAACCCAAAAATCCTATATTGACCCACACCAAAGTCAATAAGAGTCACTCATTTTGAGTGAAAGAAAAAACAGGCAAACAAAGATCTCCTTAAGGGGAGCCGAACTCTCAATCTTTCTATTGAAAAGAAAGATGCCACACTATTTGAACAAAGCCGACATGCACTTAAAATGGCAAGAAAAGTAAGATATGAACTTAGACCATCTAAAATGTATAACCTTTAATGATGATTTGGGTGTGTCTTAAAAAACAGTTATTTCTCATTGTGGTTTTTTATGCTTATACTTTCAAGATCTAGAATGATAAGATTGAAGTGCTTTTTTTTTTTTTTTTTTTTTTTAATTAAATTTTTTTTTTCATTGGAGGGTGGTTTTTTGTCACCAAAAGAAAAATATCTCGGAAAAGAAACAAAAATAAAAGAACAAATCACTATCACACCTCTCTCTCTACTTTGAATAAGCTTTAATACTTTTTTTTAGTTACTTTTCGTTCTATTCTAAACTTTTATTAGTTCACTGTATATCTTGCTATCATATATGTACCACGTAGACATGCGCGCATTTGTACACGTGGATCAATTACTTAAAAAATTTATCCAAAAAAAAAAAAAAAATCCCTTTAAAACTGTAGAAAAAGAACTTTAATAAGGGATCAAATTAAGTCTTTTCCTTTCATTTTCCCCATATTCAAAGACTAAAAATATTTCTTTTACTGAATCTACATGAACCAAAACTCATATTTCAAATTGTCCACAAAAAAAGCGAAAATAACATCAAAGTATGCTCCCATGAGGGCCGTCATTCAAATTTAATTTTCCAACATTTTATTTAATCATATTTTCCACATAAATTTTAATCTTTTAATGTTATTGGTGATCTTGCTGATAAGTAGAATCATAAGGAAAAAATCTTTGGTCCATATAGTAGATACATTTCTTTTTCATACAATTGAGTTGAGTATACAATTGTATTTATGTGACACATACCTATACTCTTTCGATAGTAGTACAAAAGTTGCACAATAAGTTATAATAGTGGTGCTTAAATCACTTATAAACTTCAAAAGTTGTTGTCAAACACCCTCTCTTGTACTCCCTCCATCTCATTTTATGTGTCCATCTTTAGAGATCAATTTTTTAAGGGAATTGATTGAAATAAATGCAATTATTCTAAAATTACCCTTACTTGTTTTTTGCTCCCTTTTACTTTTTGCTTGGTATTTTTAAATCAATAAAGATAAATTTAGAAAATAGCTAAAATCTATTCTTAGTGGATATTAATTTTAGAACAGCCAAAATAAGAAAATGTGAACAAATAAAATGGTTATGTTTCACTTTAGACAATGAACTATATTGACCACTACAATCTATCTTTCTCTAAACTTGGTGGGCTGTCCGCCTTAGTAGAGAGTGGGCCCCTGCTCAAAACATCCAAAGCCAAATTGAGATGCTAATGTACACATTGAAATTTAACCTTATTCATATTTGTGATATACTTTTGAGGTCATAACATATAAATTTCTGCGCACTGACTGTGTACTTTAGCAAAAATAAGTCTTCAATTATTTGAAAGTTTTTCACTTTATGTTGTCTGTTTTTTGAAAGCAAAAACAATTAACACATTTCTTTTGCTTACTTTTACTTTCTATATAGAACTAGACTAGCTAAAGGCAGAGTGGAGTTGCCTTTACTGAAAGGACTAATATGCCCCTACATTACTCTTCCAATTTTTGTTTTCCCATTAGCCAAATAAAAGGCTATTTGAGGACATGTGTGGGTTTTTTTTGAATTGATAGGGGCGTGTTTAGTGTCATATTGTTTGAGTTGGCTCAAAAGGAAGAGATCATCTTTTCAAGTTCTCCAATTTTTTGTAGTAGTTACTTTGATTATAGACCGACATGGTAGCAGTTGGCGCGCAGTTGCATTCAATACTAAAAAACTTAGCTTAAAATTAAACTTAAACGATATAATATAGTGTTAATTGCAAAAACACTCCCTCAACTATAACCCATTTTTAACTCGCTCCTCTGAACTATTTTTCCAACAAATTGACCCCCCTCTATTTGTCTTACTTGACAATTTGACCCCCTCTGTTTGCCTGCAATAGAAAATGGGCATGTGCCCATCACATGAGAGGAAAAATAGACACATTTACCCTTTGTGTCCAAAATGAGTCTGATCTCTCTCTCTCTACCCTAATTTCTCATTCTCCCCTCTCCCTCTCAATCTCTCTCATTCCCCTGCCCTACACCACCACGATAACCACCAACCACCACCACACGCCGCCAATCACCACTGCACCATCCAATCACCACCTAATGACCACCACACCATCCAGTCACTACCATTGCCCCATACAATGACCACCCAATCACCACCACCCACACCCAAAATCATCACCAAATCACCACCACCCATACCCAAAATCATCACCAAATCACCACCGCACCATCCAATTACCACCACCCATATAAAAAATCATCACCAATCACCCCTTTATGAAACTCACCCTCATAAACATCTCTAGAGAGAAGGGGTTTTGGGATTTAGTTATTGATGTGTAGTTGTTGGTGTTGTTGATTTGGTTTCGATTAAGTGGGGTTCGGTTATAATCAGAAGAGATGCCATTGGTAGTCATGGTGGCAGGGGGGGTGGGGTGGTAGGTGGCAGTGGTGGTAGGCGGTGATGGTGATTAATTTGTGTGTGTGTGTGTGTGTGTGTGTGTGAGAGAGAGAGAGAGAGAGAGAGAGAGAGAGAGAGAGAGAATGGGGTGAAGTTGTTCACTTTTTTAAATCAGGGTGTGTACTAAAAAACGGGTCATAGTTGAGGGGGTGTTTTTGCAATTCAGACCAAGGGCATATGCAACATTTTATATCATCCATTAATTGGGTTTGAGACTAAATAAATATTGATAGTTGAGGGGGTGAAGTTATTCACTTTTTAAATCAGGAGGTGTACTAAAAAAATGGTCATAATTGAGGGGGGTGTTTTTGCAATTAACCCTATAATTTATACATACACTGCTGCTCTAAGATATTAGTGTTCCAAACTATTCTCTGATTCAACTGTAAAAAAGTGACTTCCAATGTAATTTTGGCCAATCGCAATCCACTCACATATTTTTGCGATTAATTTAAAGAATTTATTTTGACAAATTTATTTATGTTAGTTTTTGAATTTCTATAATCATTTATGAACTATCAAAGTTGTTGCTAAATACCCTCTTATATGCTAGAATTTGATAGATTAATTAATTATGTTATGCTCGAAGTGTCTCCTTGAGTCTAAACAGTGAAACACATAGCGGCTCGATGCGTATGTTTATGGAACATTGATATTTTCATCTGTATGGAATGTGTAATGCTAGGGGTACAACTCATTGATAATCATCTCTATCTCGCTCCTACGTGGCACTGTGGAGTCTGGTTAAATTTCAATGGGCCCCCAATGCCACTTAGGAGAGAGATAGAAATGGTTATCAATGAGTTGTACCCCTAGCATTACTCGTATGTAATACTTTCTTCTTCTTTCATTTTGAGAGAGAGTGTGTGTGTGTGTGTGTGTGTGTGAGAGAGAGAGAGAGAGAGAGAGAGAGAGAGAGAGAGAGAGAGAGGGGTGCTCGGGCAGGCCCCAAAGGGTTATGGCTCTGCCCAGACCCGAGCCCGAATTCAAGCAGCCTGCCCAAGCCTGACATAAACCCGAACTTTTCAACCCGAGCCCGGTTTGTGATTTAGTATTAAAACCTGAGCCGGAGCCCGAATTACCAAATTTTTTTTTGGTGCAAACCGATTTTTAGTATGTAAACAATAATATGCACAGTATGAAATCTTTTTTTTTTTTTTTAAGATTTGGGAAAAAAACATTCATCTATTAATTTAGTGTTTGAATAATATCTAATAGTGTATTCTTGTCGCTAAAATATATTATAATCTAATGTAAAAAATAATACATAAATAGAATTCGGACTCGGGTTCCACAGGCTAGCAAAATTCTGCCCAAGCCCGATCCGAATTGAATTCGGGCATGCATTTTTTTGCCCAAGCCCACCCATGGTGAAAGTACCATGTGCCCGAGCGTGATAATTATCGGGTCTAGCCCGGGCTGACCACGGATGGCCCGCCCGAGTTACACCCCTAGAGAGACAGAGATAGGTGTGAATTGTTTGATTTGTATAATGTATTTGGGATTAAATACATTTTATCCATATGGTTAAACTCATTTTCACTTTACCTGCCTATGGTTTAAAAGGTGATATTTAACCTCCTTGTGGTTATGACTAAAGTGAAACGGTTAAGTTTTTTTGTCAAAAATTACCCATTTTCTCTTTACCTTTGTGGTTCAAAAGTTGACACTTAAATCTCATGTGGTTTGTAACTAAAGTGCAAATCAGGGCCGACCCTGAGGCGAAGCGGCACACGCGGTCACGTAGGGCCCCCCTTTAGGCAGGGCCCGCTTTAAAAAAATACTTACCCAAATTTATTATTTAAGTAATCAATAAGTAATATTTGTAATATTTATGCTAATATACAGAGGGCCCCCATTTAGAAGTTCGAATAGGGTTCTCAAAATCTCAGGGCCGGCCCTGGTGCAAATCCTAACAGTGTTAACTTTTGATATGAAATGACAAATGCAAATTCTGACGGTGTTAAATTTTGATGTGAAAAGATAAATATACATTTTGTTTAAGTCACAACTAAGGTGGGTTTAATTATCAATTTTTGAATCACAAGTGATAAAAGTGAAAATTAGTCTAAACACGTAAGCTAAAACCCCATATATTTGTCTTACAACTGCGAAGGAAAAGAAGAAAAATAAAATAAAATGAAAGAGTGGTTTTAGTGATCTTCCAATCTTCATGTTTTGTGAAAAAAAAAAAAAAGGAACAGATTTTCAAACAACCGACAAACCCTTGTGGACGCATATGGTCCTAAATTTTCTGTAATTAGTGGTCTATTTAAATTCAATTCAATATGCAAAAATAATGTTGTGATTGTTTCGAACTTTTTATGGTTCTTTCTTGGCTAATTAATCAAGTAAATCTTTTTTGAGGATGAACATTACCCTAGTGGCTATTGGTCTATTTCCCTACCTAAGTGCGTGCGTGTTGATTCCCCTCTCCAAATCTATCCCAAAAAAAAAAAAAAAAGTAAATCCTTTTCGTAAAATGTTGATAAGGTGCAAGGATGGAACCAAGAGGAGGCAGACAGGCGACGCCTCTTTTAGATTTTAAGAAAGTGTCTATTTATACTAGTATTATATTTTAAGTGCCCGTTTGGATTAGTTAAAATATTAAGTAATTATTTTTTAAGTAATGAAATACTAAGTTGTTTGATGTTTGGATTAGTTGAAATATTAAGTGATTGTTCTAAACATGAGTGTTTGGCAAACAAACTGAAAAAAGTTATTGTTTGAATAAAATGAACAAAGAGGACATCATGTAAATATTCTTTAACTCTTTTGTTTTCAAGTGGAGAGCATTTTTGTCTTTAAACAAATTAAAAGTAAAATTAAGCGATTGTTTGAAAAATAAACTACTTTTTTAGCTTAATTTTTCAGTTGATTTTAAGCTAATTTGTGTAAGTGCTAAAATTTTAAGCTAACCCAAACACTTACATTTTACAAAAAAAAAAAAAAAAAAAAACTGAGGGTTGGGGTTAGCTATGACACCAAATAGTTATTAAATTACTAAATTTTCACATAAAATTTTAAATCTTTAAAAAAAAATTGTAAGGTTGATCTCCAAAATTTTTAATATTTTTTAATAGTAGCCAGCCTTGACCTTGATCATTTCTTGTATCCGGCATTGGAATCTTTCAAATTTGGGGCAATATTATACAGAAACACACCTTGTTATTAAGGGAGAAAACAATTTTTTTTGAGATAGAAATTTAAAAAGTAAAGCATTACTCAATGTAATAGTTAAGCACTGTCTCAAAGAAAAAGTCAGGTTAAGCATTACTCAATGTAAAAAGTAAAGCATTACTCAATGAAATTTATTATTCACATCGTTTTCAGGTTAGGACAACAAAGAAAAAGTCATTTATTCTTTCAAAAAGATTGGGTCCATGAAAATAGAGATAGTTGAACAACAAAATTCTGAATCTCCAATTTGTCTCCTTCCGATTAATTTGTGAACCACACACTGACAGATAATAGGCCAAACCCCAAAGGAAGCTTCCTTGTGTCCGTTGGGAATTGATGTAGAAGTAAAAAAATAATAATAATAAATAAATAAATAAATAAATTGTTTTGAAAGAGATTTTTACTCTAGAAAATATTGTTCCATTCTGCTGGAATAAGAAATTTCTTGGAGAAGAGTGTTTTGTAATCTAACTAAAAAAAGAATTAAAAAGGACGGTATAAGGTACAATAATTTGACATTCGTGGACACTTCAAAGAAATTCAACGACTTTTTGAATTGACAATTTTAGTGAAAATTAGTTTTCAAAGGTCCAATTCAATTTTTTTTTTTAAAACAGTAATTTGCTGCATTTGAAATGCTATTTTTATTTTCAGAAATGATTTGTGCACAGAATATTTGCACCGAATTTGTGCACAGAATTGATCCGGACCACTCATTTCGATGGCCCCCACACATTTTGGTATGAGGGCCACCGAAATGAGTGGTCCGGATCAATTCTGTGCACAAATTCTGTGCATTTTTCTGTGCTTGTAGCATTACTGCTTTATTTTTAGGTTTAAAGTGAAGTTCATTTTTGCAAAAAACTATATATGAAAAGTTATTTACCGTATGAACTCAAAATTTTCAGACAATATAATCTCAAATAAGTGATAATTGGCCCTAAATGTAGATGGATTTCTTTTCTTTAGATTCTATATGAAGAGAGACAAAATTTTCAGACATCAATTTTTTTATTTATTTTTATTTTTAAATCACTGTTATTACTATAACAATGTTATAGTATTTTGACGTTGACGAGAGGGCAAAAATGAGAGCATTTTTGCTCATCCAAAATTTGGTTCACCAATACTCACCTAAACATCTTATTGACCAATGTAGTGGGACTCAATGCTTTGGTAAGCATTGGTGAACCATTTTTTGGGTGAGCAAAATTATTTTCGGCAAAAATTGTTTTACTTTCAAGGGTATATGTGTAATTTACCTTTCTTGGAAAATCTAACTTAGAACATACAAATCCGATTCTAAAAAAAAAAAAAAAAAATTAAAAATAGAGAGTGTCTATGAGTAATATCATATGAAGATAATATCTTCATAAGAGGACACAAATATAAAAATAGGACTTGTAAGACTTTTGGACGTGCTGAGGAAAAGGTTACACCGTCCTTCAACTTTAATTGCAACCCAACAAGGAGCAAGTAACAAATCCAAGAAATGGCAGTTAGTTTGACTTAGTTCAACCAAAAACACAAAATGAAGACTTCTGGATAATTTAGTAGTGGCAGCACGGCAACTGTATTTGTTTATCCTTGTATATATGCCCCGTTTGGCATCATCATTTAGAGCCCAAAAGCTAAAATGAAATTGCTTGTAGGGACTAATCTATTGAGGGACAAGAGAAGGGGACTCAACCCTCCCTCATTTTAAAAAAAAAAAAAATGTTAGATCTACTCAAAAAAAAAAAAAATATATATATATATATATACACACTTCAACTATCTTTTAAATCCAAAAAACTCCATGTTTTATTAGTTTTTGAGTATTTATGTAAGCAATAACTTATATCATCCAAAAAAAATGTATAAATAAACTAAAAAATATATATATAGCATATTATCACCTCGAGGGTGCTGCCCTCGAACCAATTGTATAAATTTGTGTAAATTTCAACCAACTTAAGTAAAAACACTTATGATTTGCCCATAAGTTAATGTAGCATACGGACTATTATTTCCATCATGTTTGGCCAAAAACTACCTAAAGTAGCTAAAAACAGTTTTATGCAATTGAATCACAAAGTTGATGCTATTAAACCAACTTATGTACAAACACTTATGATTTGCCCATAAGCTAATGTAACCACTTCCCTTGTCGCCGGATGGCAAAGTCTCTGGGTGTTACCCAGAGATCTCAAGTTTGAATCTCAAGGGAGGACGCTCTGACCTCGTGGGATTAACCGAGGTGTACGCAAGCTAGCCCGGACACCCACGGTTTTTTAAAAAAAAAAAAAAAATTGTCCTACTTCTAGATGTTTTTAGTCTACGCTATGTGAAAATTAGTCTTTGCGGCAGACGTGTGGCATACACATTGGTCACTCCTTGAAACAATAGAATAAAAATGTGCGTTGACTATTTTTTTTCTAGTATTTGTAAATTACGAATAGGTTTTTTGGGGTCACAGGTGATTAACTTGGCTTTACCCTCCCGCCAAACACACACACGCACACTCGAGAAGGGGAAGAGAAGTTCCAAGCCATCAAAGTCGTCTGTAAAAGTTCTCATTTTGGATTTAGGCTTAGTTTGGCCTCCATGTGGTGCTTCTTATTTTTTAAAGCACAATTTAATGTTAATTCATTTGGTAACTAGTTTATGATCTTTGCAAAAATTGAACTTAGGGCTTTTTTGGAGGGAGCTTTTAAAAGCCCAAGGCTGCTTTTTGGTTTCATGATGTTTTTTTGAAGAGTAGTGTACCACTTGTATAAAATTATCAAAGAACTTAGTAATAAATTTCATAAACTCCTTTTAAAAAGCCACATGGGAGCCAAACTAAGCCTTATTTAAATTTCAAAGACTAGCCCCTCTTTGAGTCCATCTAATAATCTGAGCAATGGTATAATTCTCAAATCTATATCATAAACTTGGTTTCAACTAATGTGATAGTGAGATCACCAGTAGCAGTTTTGGAGATCCAATTACTGTACTCTTTGGGGAGCAATTAATACACTTACCTAATTGCTCTCTACACTCATCTAGACAACAGCTGATGCTAAATATACAACTCCTCATTGCATCAAAGTGGGTAGATAAAGTAATTAGGGGGCATACTTATTTCCTTTTTTTTTCCTGGGGCAAACCAAAAGACCCTTGTTTGGCAAAAGAGATTATATGAGAGGGAAAGAAAGGAGTGCTATTTCAACAGTCCCAATGGGTCTACTTAAGAGTTAAGAGCTCCATCTCTCACAGTTTGAGCTGGAAAGTGTTTTAAGGGGCTGTGGAAATTACTTACCCCCAAAATCCAAGTGATAGTAGTAAGTAATTACTATTATCAATAATGCTAGGCATACGCATTTTTTTACACACTTTTTGACACACTATGCTTTAAATACATGTACCTTGTGCTGTTTGAATTTTTCACACTTTTTTGTGCACCACTTACACAACACAAGGTACATGCATTTAAAGCTGGGTGTCAAAAAATGTGTAGAAAAGTGTGTGAGTGTAGTAGTGCTATACTGTTATTGATAGAACACATTTTTCTGAAAAGTAGTCACTAATATGCTAGACTGCTAGTCAAGCATTTTTCCCACCTTATTCCAGCATTGTGTACCAAACACATTCATCCACAAAATACAATCACTAGAAACTTTAGTTATTTTATACTCCGATAAAAGCACAATAAAGTCGTATATTCAACTCTACAAATCTGTGTTTTGCAAATTAAATTTTTTCTACATAAAATGACAACCTCATGTTATTTTTTAGTAAAAATCAAAATCTCTTGGCAAATAGTCGCACCTCTTTTTTTCCTTTTTTTTTTCCCTATAAGCCCAAAGAACCCAAGATGATAATAACCAAGTCAATTACACCATACCTAAAAGGGTGCAAAAACAAGATAAGTTTAAAATAAAGAAGGAAAAGGCAAAGGAAACAAAACGTGTTGGAAGTTTAAAAAAACACCCAACAAAATTTCCACTCAACTAAGCGCCTTTACTTTCAACTTAGATATCACCTAAAAGTTGCGGTACCACAATGATTTGCCCCATTACTTCTCTTCTAATAAAAGCGATGTGCAAGACAAAAGCGACGATACCTCTTCTTGTGTTGCCAATCCAAAACCTTGCCACCGTATTTTTCCAAATTTGTCGAGCAAGAACATATATCTGCAGTATTCAACAATATTAGAGTACGTGCTATCACAACTAAAAAATATCATATGATTTTGCTTGTAAAAAATCATTTGGCTAATCATAATGGATATTGAAAATGATGAAAGTTCGTACCCAGTGAGAAGGTTCAGTATTTTAAGCTCTTTTCTGAAGTAATAATTGTCACCAAATGAATACACAATCTGTCTCTTTAGCACATCTTCCCTTCCATCAGGGTTGGATTTTCTCATCATCCGAAGAAGCAGCTTCTTAATTGGACTGCGTGATAATAACCACGAGTCTATAAACGAGACCTGAACATGTGAAACTTATTTGTCAATATACATGTTTTGAATAACGAAATATTAGTAATGCTCTTTTAAAATCAGTGCGTGCACCTTAGTATTATCATAACAGCTAAATTATATCGATACAAATATATTAGATTATACAGAATAGAAAAACTCAGAAATGCTTTCGGGTACAACTATTGTGACCCTGCAATGTTCTGCATGTTTGCCCCATACTCAGGCAAGTATTCCAATTAATAGGGACCCCAAGTTTTGATTATCTAAATTGTGCTTTCCAAAGGCTTCAAAACAAAAGAATCCCTTTGACAAATTTAAATTCCACTCAACTTTACCACACACACACATACACACACACACATGAGCAGTTATTAAAAAAGAAAAACAAAGATATGGGTTTTTTTTTTTTTTTTTTGGTGCAAAAAATGGAAATGCAGGTAGGTTACCCCACAATTCCGCCAGGGAGCATTGGGCCCCAACACCTAGGACTGATCTGCAGTGGTCCCCACCGCACCTATGTCAGGGCCGAAGCAAGGAAGCGCCTAGGTTTGGCCCCAATAACCGGTTGTGGGGGAGATTTGTGTTAAGATACTAGTGTAGCTATAATGTCTTGTACCTTCTAGTGTGTAGCTTTAGTGCATTGTACTGTAATGCTGTTAGAATTTTGTTTGAGTTGAAGAGAGAATCCGTTACTCTGTTTTATAACAAAATATATCTCTCTCCCTCTCTCTCTCTCTCTCTCTCTCTCTCTTATCCTTTTGTATAAAGACTCTCATCTGTATTCATTTTACAAGTAATGAAAAAAATGTTATTATTATGATAATCATGATTCTATATGGTATCAAAGCTATAGATCCTAGTTCCTGAAAATTCATCTTCTTCGTTCCTCTTTTACTCATCTTCTCTACAAAACCCTAAAATTCTCTCAAAAACTTCAATGGCGATTCTGCCTACGATCAGTGTACCCTCAAATCTAATCTTTTTCGTTTCTAATCTCAATTCCTTAGTCAACATCAAACTGGATCAAGAAAACTGTATGGTATGGAAGCTGTAGATGCGCAATGCTCTACGAGCAAATCAACTACTGGATTTCGTTGAAGGAACAATTCCTAAACCTATTGCAGTAATCTTGAATGAATCAGGTGCGATTGTTCCAAATCCAGTCTTCAATGAATGGTTGAAAATAGAACGTCAATTGGTTGGTTGCTTGAATGCAACAATTTCTTCGAATATTCTACCCCAAATTATAGGGTTTGAACATTTATATGATATTTGGATTCATCTTGAAAACCGATATGCTTCACATTCTTTTTCACATATTCATGAGATCAAACTGAAATTGTTGAATGCTTCTAAGGAAGGCACTATGGATTCTTAGCTTGATTTTATCAAGAGTTGTGCATATAGATTAGTTGCTGCTAGGTCACCCGTGAGTGATGATGATCTGATTCTTTACACCATTAATGGTCTACCAAGTGAATACTCCTCTCTAAAAACATCTCTGAGAACCACCACTAGATCTCTATCTTTGGGTGAATTACATGCTATGTTAAGATCTGAAGAAACCCATATGAATAGAGAATTGAAGCAACCTAATCAGATTAGTACGGCTCTAACTGCTATGTCCATTGCAAATAACTCTTTCAAACCTTTCAATAATCAAAATGGAAATCAGTTTCATAAATCAGGGGGCCAGAACACCAACTTCTTTCCTCATAGAGGTGGTCGAAATAGGGGAGGTTTTAGAGGAGGAGGCAGAAATAATTCTCATAAGACTGTTTGTCAAATCTGTGGCAAGGGTAATCACAGTGCCTCGGAATGCTACCATCATTTCAATCACTCGTACCAACCAAACACCTCTCAAATTTTACCTCAAGCTAACCTTACTCTTCCCAATTTCCAGACTCCCATAGAGAATCAATCTCCTCCCATTCTTCCTACACCTCCTTCAATGTCAGCTATTCCATTTCTTCCTCATCCTCTAACTCACAACTTCCCATTCCTTCATCTTCTCTACAGGAGAACTGGTACTTAGACGATTCTGGTACTTCCAATTTCTCTTATCAAGATCATATCCCTATTCAACATCATGCTCTCTTAGCCACAAATTCATCCCCAAAAACAGTACAGTGGTATCTTGATACTGGAGCTACTAGTCATCTTACCAAGAACCTAAATGCCTTGACCCTCCAAAAACCTTACATAAGTCACACTCAAGTTTCAGTAGGAAATGGTCGAGCTATAACTATTCAAAACACTGGTGACGGTATTCTTCCAACTCCTGCTGGACCTTTATCTCTTTCCCACATTTTTCATGTTCCAGACATAAGTCCCAATTTACTCTACGTGTACCAACTTGTCAGACATAATAATTGTAGATTTATTTTTGATTATGATGGATTTGTTAATCAGGACAAGTTAACAAACAAGATCCCGATTCAAGGACCATCTCAACAGGGACTTTATCCTGTTCCCTCTTCTATTCCATCCTCATCTCTTCTCCCCTCTCCCACTACCTTTGTGTTTATTCCCTCTCACCAATGGCATCTCAGATTGGGTCACCCATCCTCTAAAATCGTGCATGTTATCTCTTCAAAGTATCAAATTCCCTTATCCATTTCCTCTCTTCCACCCTGTCATCCATGTCTCAAGTCTAAAAGTCACAAACTCCCTTTTCCAAAATCCTCCCCACCACCACTCTTCCCTTACAACTTGTCCACTCTGATGTCTGGGTCCATCTCAAACCCAATCTATTTCAGGATATAGATTTTATGTCATATTCATTGATGACTTCTCAAAATTCACTTGGTTATATCCTCTTCATTACAAATCAGAAGTTTACAAAACCTTCATTCAGTTCAAATCTCTTGTTGAGAATCAATTCCCCACTACTATTAACATTCTCAGGACTGATAATAGAGGTGAATTTGTTAGTACTGCAATGACTCAATTCCTTCATACACATGGTATTATCGATCAAAGAACTTGTCCTCATACCCCTGAACAAAATGGGGTCAGTGAAAGGAAACATAGGCATCTAGTTGAAACCACTTTAGCATTACTCAACCATTCATTCATGCCCTTCAAATACTGGGTGGATACTATTCTCACTGCCACATTTCTTATAAATAAGCTTCCATCTCCGATCCTGAATTTTAAAACTCCATATGAACTCTTGTTTCATATAGCTCCTAACTTCAGGGTCTTTGGTTGTTCATGTTTTCCATGGCTTATCCCTTATAGAACTTCTAAACTTGAGCTTAAATCTAGATGTTGTGCTTTCCTAGGATACTCCTCCGATACAAAAGGATGTAGATGTCTTGATGTTCAGACAGGTCAAGTTTTTATCTCTAGACATGTTCACTTTGTTAAAACTGAGTTCCCCTTCTCAGTTCCCTCTCCCTCTTCTTCATCTCAGTCTACTACTTCTTCCACCTATGAGCTGTTCACTGATAACATGATCTTAAATCAGTTATCCTCCACTGCTTCTACATCTGAACCAACTCTTCCCCTTGTTGGTAATCCTCATCCTTCATCCACATCTCCTATTGATTCTCCTCTTTCCAATTAAGTCAATACTCATTCATGCTCACCAGATCTAAACAGGGCATCTCTAAACCTAAAGATCCTTTCAGTCCTTCTGCCCACATCACCACTGATGTTTCTCCTCCTTCCATAGAACCTTCTAATTTTCAGATTGCCTTCAAATCTCCTACATGGAGACAAGCAATGTCAAAAGAGTTTAATGCACTGTTAGCTCAACATACTTGGTCTTTGGTCCCCTTGCCTCCTAACAAGTCAGATGGAACCATTGCAAGATATAAAGCTAGGCTTGTTGCCAAAGGTTTTCATCAAATTGAAGGATTGGATTACTTTGAAACATTCAGTCCTGTGGTAAAGCAACCTACCATTTGAATTGTTCTCTCATTAGCACTACACTTTAATTGGGTTATCAGATAACTAGATGTGTCTAATGCTTTTCTACATGGTGTTCTTGAAGAAGAAGTCTACATGAACCAACCTCAGGGGTTTTATAGATCCTTCTGTCCCACAGTATGTATGCAAGCTACACAAAGCACTTTATGGTTTAAAGCATGCCCCTAGAGCCTGGTTCTCAACTCTGTCCAAGTTTCTTCTAGACCAGAAGTTTGTGCATAGCCAGGCTGACAACTCTTTGTTTGTTCAACATTCTGCTACCCAGATCCTCATAGTGCTTGTTTATGTTGATGACATATTTATTACTGGTAGTAATCCCTCTGCAATATCCAATTTTACCAGCACTATGAGTTCAACATTTTCCATGAAGGATCTTGGACCTCTCAATAACTTCTTAGGCATTGAAATTACTTCTTAAACAAAAGGGTTTTTTCTTTCCCAAAAGAAGTATGCTAGTGATCTCCTGGTCAAAGCTTCCATGGTTGATTGCAAATGCACTGTGTCTCCTATGCCCACCAAACCTCCTCTTACTCCTAATGATGCTCCTTTCTCTGATCCACAATTATACAGAAGTTTGGTTGGGTTTATTCAGTATCTTACAATCACCAGACCAGATCTCTCCTTTGTTGTCAACAAGGTCTGTCAGCATATGCAAAGTCTTATGAATTCCCATTTTCAAACCCTTAAAAGAATTCTGATATTTGTCAAAGGTTCCACCCATCATGGCATTCTCATTCAAAAAGGTCCTTTACATGTTCCCGCCTTCTCTGACTCTGATTGGGCTGGGGATTCTCTTGATTGCAAATCTACCACTGGACACTGTGTTTATCTGGGTCCTAACCTCATCTCTTGGTCAGCCAAGAAGCAACCCACTGTTGCAAAATCTAGTACTGAAGCCGAATATAAAGCACTGTCCTCTACAGCAGCTGAAGTTGTTTGGATCCAGCAAGTTCTTTTTGATCTTCATATCCCTCTATCTCAGCCTCCTATTTTATGGTGTGATAATATCAGTGCATTTTCCGTAGCTGCTAACCCAGTGTTTCATGCAAGAACCAAACATGTCGAGGTTGATTACCATTTCATCCGTGAAAGGATTTGTAATAAACAACTTCAAGTGGCTCATGTGGCTTCTATTGATCAACTAGCAGATTTGTTTACTAAGCCTCTCTCAGCTGCCACATTCAAATATTTGAAGGACAAACTCATGCCTTTTTCAAGCTGAATGTTTTTTGCATCCCACATCAGCTTGACGGGGGATGTTAAGATACTAGTGTAGCTATAATGTCTTGTACCTTCTAATGTGTAACTTTAGTGCATTATACTGTAATTCTGTTAGAATTCTGTTTGAGTTGAAGAGAGAATCCGTTACTCTGTTTTATAACAGAATCTCTCTCTCTCTCTCTCATCCTTTTGTACAGACTCTCATCTGTATTCATTTTACAAGAAATGAAAAATATGTTCTTATTCTGATAATCATGATTCTATAATTCAAACCCAAGCATTGGGCATTTTAGAACATCTTAACCATACATAAATTCTTAATTCCAAGTGTCTGTATTGGAGTACAGCTTTTCACAATTGCTTTACTTCTTCTTGTTCAGGAAAAATGAAGAAAGACAATGGAACTACTCAACTTGCTCTTTCCCTTAGATGGCCTTTTAGAGCATCTCCAATGCCCCTTCTATTTCTCATGCTATAGTCAAATTATAGTATGAATGCTCAAAAGCACCTCTCCAATGCACTCCTACTCCTCTAAAAAAAATAGCAAATGTAGCATTGGAGTAGTAATGTCAAAATATAGTATTTAGGCACTGTAACAATGCTAAATATAGGTTTTGCATGGTGAAAATGACATTTTAGATTGGAGATGCTCTTAGCAATTTATGTGAACAATATTGAAACAAGTATAAAAATTAATCACATCAAGACAAGGAAAAGTCGTTTGTCTTAGATTTGAACATATCTTTCAGTTAAGCCACATACGGGAGAATTAAACATATCTTTCAGTTAAGTTACAAGTTACCTCGTATAACTGAACTTTTTCTGAGTTACTGAAAGCATCACGAAAAGGCATACTCCAAGAATCAATCATTGCCTGTAAAAAAAGAAAGAAAAGAGAATACAATTGACTCCAGCGCATGCCGCATGCTAAGAAGACTAAAAAGATAGGATCATTAAACCTCAACCAGCCAAATTCAATTTCCACACTGAATAATGGGACAAAACTTGGCATAATAACAGTCATTACTGGAGAAAAAAAAAAAAGCAACAAAACAAAAATCCATCCAAGGATAAAATGAATGATCATCTTCGAAGCATATTAAAACTGAAAAACCTAATCGAAACACAAACAAGGTGACCGACCATATTGATTTTCCATCAAGGATTAAAGGATTCTTTTTTCTGCAAGTATTCAAGAACAACGGTTGTCCATCAAACAAAAGTGATGCCAAGTGCTAACATGCTGATGGCCTAAGTAACCTTTTTCTTCTTTGCATATTGAAAAGATTTAAGTGCCCACAGTTTTTTCTTAAATCAGACATTGCTAATGCAAAATATGAAGTCACAGGCTGCAACTACTACGGCCTATGTTGCCTGGACTCTCCTACTACCCCCAAGTATCCGATCCCAGTGTCTGACACCCGTACCCAATTCGGACACTCGGATCCTCCATAGGTGATGTTGAAAAGGTAAGAAGTTCAAAATTGTGGGCAAAGAGGTTTCTAACAATTGATATTAAGAAACATAGTATGTTTATACGTTCAGAAGGTGTCCGCATACCCGTATCCAACGTTCAGACACATGTCCCCGGATCCTAAGATTTGGATTTGGATTTGGATTTTGTGGAGGTCCGACACCTAGATACACACCCGCATCGGACACCCATACCTGAATCTGGGTAACATAGACTACGGCACCTCAAAAAAGTTACATAAAGACAACAGAGCATGACAGTGTGAATAAGTAGATTGATACTACGCAAGTTGTGTGATTAGGCATGATGGTGTTAAGGTTGGGGAATGTTGATGGCACTGAACTTCAACTGATTTCCTAACCTGACCTCTCACTTTTTAGCCAGAATGAGTCATTTAGAAAATACCAAAGAAAAAACCGGTAGTTAAGGGCTCACATGGTAACTTTGCGATTTTTGGTTTTCAGTTTTGTTCTCATTTTTTGGATTCATGATTGACTTTAAAATGAGAGAATTCACTCCAAAAATGAAAAGAAAAAACGAAAACCAAAGACCTCAACGTTACCAAGCAAGCCATAAGTTTTCGGTGAGCGCTAAACCAAGAAGCATAATGTATTGCGAACCAATGAATTGTTAAGAAGTTAAACGTCAATAAACCTAAGTTCTGCAGAATTCCACTGCAGTGCTTCACTTAAGTTTAAAGAAAATAAATAAAACTGACTGCTACTATTCTATGCTTCTGCATTGCACAAATGTCTAGAATTATGGTCAAATATACACTTTGCTAAGTAAAAGGTATTGACACAGCTTGCAACCTACATCATATAAAATAAATATGTGTGTGTACCAAGCAAGAAGTGAATATATCCCTCCATACAAGAAATACGAGACTAAGGGGAAAATATTTCAAACAATGAGTTCTCTAATGCTGATAGGCTCAACCATATCCCAGTAAGCAGCAAAAGTAAACTAGCCCAAACCAGAAGTTATCACCATTGGCCAAGGGCGGACCCATAATTTTGGATTGGGGTGGGCTGGAAATACAGACAGTGCGTGGCCCCCGATTTTTATTTTTGTGTCTATCTAGTATCTATACATATTTTCTGGATTTTTGCATAAAAAATGTCATAGTCTTGCTAAGTGAGGTATTCTGGCATTTGAGAGTTGAGATATTTGTGCTCGTAATCATCTCCTCCGTTCACTTTAAAGTTTCGTTCCTATGTGCATACTATCGTTAACAGTTGATCGTTGATTGTAATTTGTATATTTTGGGCTCAGTGTGAGGAAAGTATGGACCAAATATTATGGAAGAAAAAGAGATGGCCAAATTATCTAGAGTGGGCTGGAAAACAATTGGATCAATATATTACATTTAATTTTTTTCTTTCAAAAGTTGGGTTGGGCTACTTAAGAAGTGAGAAGAACATGCATTGAGCCAAATATATAGAGTGGGCTGGCTTACCACTAGACCAGAATATTACCTATACAACAAAAAATTTCCAAAATTTCTAAAATTTGAGGTGGGCAACCCGGCTCTGCCCGGGGTTGGATCCGCCCTTACCATTGGCGGGTGGACCTAATGCACAAAGCTTTCTGCACATTTCAGTTAAATCTCAACCAAATAAAATCTACCTGAGAGCTTGCTCGGAATGAAAGACATAACAAGGATGCTTTTGGGATCCCCAATTTATGTACATCAACTTCATTTCCATCAGAAGTGATAGGCAGCTTAATACTCGTGCCGTCCGAGTAATTCACTTCTACTTTAGGGAACTTCACAGCCACTACTGCTGGAATTATAACCTTATTCGCCATTGCAATCTGTACAAATAACATCACCAAGGTTTAGCTTATAAACTGCAAATTATAACTAATAGCTTAAAAAAAAGCTCAAATGAAGTGTTCGGTGTGGCTATAGATTTAGAATTTATAGCTTTTCTAACCTTAGGTGAGGCCCAAAAGCCGATTTATTTGACTATAATCTGCGTGACTAAGCTGCACCAAACATGGCCTATGATATTTAATTTAACTAATACTATCAGCTTACCTTACCACCATGTTGGTTGAGCTCCGAAATGTCTGCAAAGTAACCCCTATTCATCTCATCTGAACTGCCCTAAATCACACACACACACATGCACAGTTACAATGGCATTAATTTAATGCAAATCGCCAAAAAGGGTTCTAGAGAAAGGTGTATATTATATATATATATATAAGATATAACAAAATTAGGAATTGAGACGTACAGTCGAGCTCGTTCTTTCTCAATTGCATCTTTGTTTCCAATCTGTAATCAACAAGTACATAATACAAAGTCATGTAAACTCTATAAGCAACCACATACCATGAAAATTATACAACTTTTTCACAATTTTCACTTTGTTTTCTTCAAATTAAGCTTTCTCAGCAATCAAACAGAACCTGGTAAATGTCGAGGAAGCGATTGGAGGTCCATTGAAATGGCTGGTTTGGGGGGAAGTTAGAGAACAGCTTGTCTTCGACGGTAAAGAACAGTCGTCGAGAACTCAGAATCGCAGGTGTGGTCGCAATCAGATGCTTCAATCTTATCATCTTCAATCTGATTTCCGCCCCCTCCCTCTCTCTCTCTCTCTCCTCTTTCTCTCTCTAAACTGGAGAACTGTAAATCCCTCCACCGTGGGCTGTTAGAATTTACACAGGCCCAAGACAAAGGTAAGCCCAAGTCATTCACATGGGCTTTTCTATATGCTCTCTTGGGGTTATTTGCACTAACTCCAAGAGTAGCCCATATTCCATGGCCTAATGTTAAGGAACAAAAGCAGAAAAAATTTCTAAAAGACTCCCTTTGCCTCATTAGGGAGGCATACTTGGGGCCACTCGAAGTTTTGAACCGAACTTGAAATTTAAACTCCATTTAGTTTGAGTTGAAATTGAACCATATTAAGTGCAGTTCGAAATCGAACCATAGTGATTAGTACAGTTCGGATATCGGAAGGGAAATCCCGACCCGACCGAACCGAAAAATCGAAGTTTTATCACATGTATAAAACATCACTTTAGAAATTAGGGCTCTACAGCCTCCACTCACTGCCTTACTCTCTCTCTAGTCTTTCAACGGCTCAGCCCTGCACTATGTCTTTCTTTGAGACTCTGACTCTCTAAGAGGCACATCACTACACTCGATCTCACCACTCCCAGTCCAGTAGTGACCGACATCCGGCGAGGCTCAGGCAAACCAGACTCAGTCCCTCCAGCGCAGCACATACTCTCTTCATCTTAGCCCCTCCCTAACAGATGTGTATATATATGTATGTGTATGTGTGTGTTTGACTGAGTACTATGTGAGTGTTCGTGTGTGTATGTATATATGTATGTGTATCAGTGTATGTGTGACTGTGAGTACTATATGACTAATGTGAGTGTACGTGTGTGTGTGTATATATATATGTATGTGAGTTTGTGTGTTTGTCTCATAATGAGTCAGTGACTGATAGAAATCATACAATGGAGTTTGGCTCAAATTGGGAATTTAGGTTTGCAAACTGCAATGGAGTTGTGTATTTGTCTCATAGTGAGTCATGACTGATACAAATCATACAATGGAGTTTGGCTCTAATTGGGCATTTGGGTTTGTAAATTGCAATGGAGTTTGGCTCAAATTAGGTATTTGGGTTTGCAATGTAGTTTGACTCAAATTGTGTATTTTGGTATTTGGCTCAAAAATGTCAGAACCCGAATATCAGATTTGAACTCGAACTAAAAGTTCGAAACCAAACTGAATTTTTGAAGTTTAGTTCAGTTCGGATATCAGTATCATTTTGATTAACCAGAACCCGAGTAACCTGACTCGAACTTCATAGTTTGAACCCAAATCGACCGATTGCCCACCCCTATGCCTCTTGCTCGGAAAGAAGGATAGATTGATTCACCTAATCGGGAGGACGAAAATGACACAGATATAAAGCAGTATGTTCCGTAAGGAAAGCACATATGGCATATTCGTCCATACATGCGCACTAGGCGATGCACTAGGCTTAAAAGACCAAATTGGACGTGTCACCCCATACACGCGCGGGTCAGTGGGGCAGGTTTTTGGCTTTTTAAGCCTAGTGCGTCGCCCAGTGCAATGCAATTAGGCTCTCCAACGCACTGGGTAGAGCGCACTGAGTGAAGCAAGAGGCTTAATGAGCCAGATGCAGTGGGTCACCCCGCACATGCGTTTGTCCCATCGTTTCTGACTTTTTAAGCTTACTAGTGTTGCCAGTACGCTCTACCCAGTGCATTAGGAGGCTTATCTGTATATCATTCCGACTCTCCAACGCACTAGGTAGAGTGCATTGGCTGACACACTAGGCTTAAAAAGCTAGATAGGGGCGAGGTGGGTTTCTGGTTTTTTAAGCCTAGTGCATCACCAGTGCACTCTACCCGGCTAGTGCATTGGAGAGCCTGATTGTTATTTAGTCAACCACTCCAACGTACTGGATAGAGCGCACTGGGCGACACACTAGGCTTAAAAAGCCATATGGGGCGGTTCACCCCATACATGTGCGGGTTAGCGGAGCAGGTTGCTGGCTTTTTAAGCCTAGTGCATTGTAGTTAGGCTCTCCAATGCACTGGGTGACGCACTAGGCTTAAAAAAGCTAGATATGTAGGTGAAGGTATTGGATACAATATGATACATATGTTGTTACATACTAATACACTTAAAGATTGTGATTGCATAAGATGTTTTCCCTGAAAAATAGGAGGGACATATGTTTAAATAAAAGAGTATGACTTGAAGTCTGAAAAATAAAAAGGACATATGTTTAATTAAAAGAGTTTGACTTGAAGTAAATCTGAATACAATGCTACGTAGCTAGGATAGCTTACTAGTCAAAGTCTATCAAGAGAGCATAAGCACTTGGAAGCATACCATTTCTTTCATCAATTACATTAATTTTTTCTTCCCTCAAATTTTTCTTTTTGGCTACAAAGATGGGTTTTAATTTGAATTATAGTGTGGTTTGTTAGATTCGACGTGTGAATGGGAGCTTATGGAGCTTAAGGGGATCATTAGGATCGTTATAGACCAGCTCAATGATCAGGAAAAAGGTTTGGAATATTAAGTTCCAAGATTCTGGCAGAGGGGCTTTCGATCGGTCGACCGAGTCAACGTCTATATGATGTTTAAACAAGTTTCTGGTAGAGTGGTGTTCGACTAGACCCATTTTGTGAGAAGTCACAACTTTTCATGTTGAAACTTTGGATTTGTTTGAATTTCATATGTTCTAATGGCTTCTAAATATGTATATAGATATATACTTAAGCTATGGGTGTTTGGACACAACCTTTTGTGTAGAGAAGCATCTCTTACCCAATAGGCACCTCTATATATACGTTATAGTTAGTTAATTGATAGAAAACTTTTGATTCAGATTTTATCTCTTCTTCTCCACCCATTCTAGAGTCTTTGAGAGTAGTTCATAAGCACAAACGTTGATGTTTAAACCTTTTATTGGGTATGTGGAATACTCGTGCAAGTGATTGTCGAAACAAGAAAGGTTCTAATGGAGGGAACAAGAAGTAAAATCAAAGATAACATGATGGAGTCCGACGATCTTGCACCAGTGGTCATGGAAACTTTTGTGGTGACCAACTCTAAAGGTTGGTGGATAGACACCAGGGCTACTAGACACATTTGTGGAGATAGAAACATGTTTTCTACCTACACAAAGGCCGAAAAATTCGTAATAATTTGGTGTCTGGACCTATGCTAAGCAAGAAAGGATTCAATCTAGTCTTCAAATCCGATAAATTTGTTTTGACTAAGGGCGAAATGTATGTAGGAAATGGCTATATATGTGATGGACACTTTAAGATCAATTGTACTCCTAAAATTATTATGAATGAGAATGAAATAACTTCTTCTTATATTGTTGAGTTATGTAATTTATGGCATTCTAGACTTGGACATGTTAATTTCAAATATGTGCATAAAATGGCGAATTTAGGATTATTGTCGAAATTTGAAATTGACAAATCTCATAAATGTGAAATATGTGTTGAATCTAAGTTTGCAAAAAAGCCATTTAAATCCGTAGATAGAATAAGTGAGCTGTTTAATTTAATTAATATGAATTTATGTGATTTAGTTAACACCAACAAGAGGTGGTAAAAAAATATTTTGTTACATTCATAGATGATAAAAGTAAATATTGTTATGTTTAGTTATTGCAATCAAAAGATGAGACCATGGATATGTTTAAGACATATAAGGCCGAAGTTGAAAATCAACTACAAACACAATCAAAATGGTGAGGTCAGATAGAGGAGGTGAATACAATTCAACTGCATTGGTTGAGTATTGTGCACTTAATAGCATAATTCACCAAACAATGGTGCCGTATACACCACAATAAAATGGTGTTACGAAGAGGAAAAATCAAACCTCAAGGAAATGGAAAATGCTATGTTAAATAGCTCGGGAGTGCCATACAACTTGTGGGGGATGCCAATCTCACGAAGAATGTGATCCTTAGCTGAATTCCACATAAAAGACTAACAAGTCTCCTTATGAAGTGTGGAAAGGTAGAGTACCCTCATATAAAAAGTTAAAAGTGTGGGGGTGACTAGCAAAGGCAAGTTCTGCTTCCAAAGCGGACTAAGCTTGGACCTAAGACTGTGAATTGTGTTTTTATTGGATATGCCGCTAATAGTGCTACATATAGATTTCTAGTGGTTAAGCCCGACAATGTTGACATTCGTGTTAATACATTTTATGGAATTAGTTGATGTTGAATTCTTTTATGACATCTTTCCCTTTAAAGAATGAAGACAAAAATCAGCTCCTAAAAGAAATGTTGAAGAGGTTTCATCTAATTCTAGGAATGATGAAGAAGCCGACATAGCTCCTAGGAAGAGCAAGAGAGTTCAAAAAACTACTTCTTTTGGACTAGATTTTGTGACATTAGTTACCGCAGGTAAACCTCAAACCTTTAACAAGGCTATGACTACACCCGAAGTGCCTAATTGGCAAGAAGCCATAAATAGTGAGTTGAATTCCATTATGCAAAATCATACGTGGAAATTGGTTAATTTACCTCCGAGAAGTAATCCAATTGGTTGCAAATGGATATTCAACAGAAGACTTAAAGCCGATGGTACTATTGACAAGTACAAGGCTTGATTGGTAGCTAAAAGTTATCAACAAAAAGAGGGAATGGATTTCTTTGATACATATTCCCCGGTAACTAGGATTACATCCATTAGGATGGTAATTGCTATAGCCGCTATTTATAAATTGGAATTACATCAAATGGATGTAAAAACTACATTTCTTAATGGAGATCTAGACGAAGAGATCTATATGGAACAACGAAAGAGTTTATTGTAAAGGGACAAGAACATAAAGTAAGTTGACTTGTTAAGTCTCTTTATGGTTTGAAATAAGCTCCAAAGAATGGCACGAGAAATTCGACCACACCATGATTGCAAATGGTTTTAAAATCAATGAATGCGATAAGTGTGTGTATGTCAAGGAATTTGATGACTCATGTGCTATTGTATGCTTGAATGTTGATGACTTGCTTATAATGGGAATGAATAAGAAAGTTATTAACGAAACCAAGGAAATTATAAGCTCAAGCTTTGACATGAAGGACATAGGTAAAACCAATGTTATTCTTGGTATACAAGTGAGACAGTCTTTAGAAGGATATCTTCTCACACAATCATATTATGTTGAGAAAATTTTAAAGAAGTTTGGTCAATTGGATGGCAAATCGGCCGTACCTCCATTTGATGCTAATAGTAAGTTTAGGAATATATGGATGAAAGCATATCTGAACTTGAATATTCAGAAATAATCAGGAGTTTAATGTACATAATGAATTGTACACGCCCGGATATTGCATATTCGGTGGAAAGACTTGTTAGATACATTAACAATCTAGTAAGATATCATTGGGATGCCCTTGTGAGGGTGTTAAGATATCTAAAGCATACCGTGAGCTATGGTTTGCACTACACACGATACCCACCTATGGTAAAGGGATATTTCGATACGAATTTAATTTCAGATAGTCAAGAGACTAAGTCCACAAGTGGACATATATTCACTTTAGGTAGAGCTGCGATTTATTGGAAGTCAGCTAAGCAAATGTATATAGCGTGTTCAAAGATGGAATTGGAGTTCATAGCCCTAGACAAGGTGGGTAAGGAGGCCGAATGGCTTCAGAACTTCCTAGAATATATTCTGCTATGGCCGAAACCGGTAACGACCATAGTTGTGCATTGTGACTGTAATGCAGCATATTCCGTAGCTAAGAATGCCACGTATAATGGCAAGTCAAGGCACATAAGAAGAAGACACAATACAATCAAGTAGTTGCTCTCTATTTGTATTATCACAATTGATTATGTGAAATCAAAGGAAAACATTGCGGATCCTCTTACGAAAGGATTGCCTAGAGATCAAGTTCAATATATGACGAAAGGAATTGGCCTAAAACCAATACTTTGAACAACCCGGGTAGAAACCTAACCTAGTTGACTGGAGATCCCAAGATCTAGGTTCAATATGCAAACTAGTTGGGGAAGTTCATGTTGTAAACACACATTTAATGCGGTGTAGACACCCCATTTTGTCGGCTATCAGATTTAGGAGACCCATAGCTTGGTGGTTCACAATGATTGAAAAAGACTCGAAAAGGACTCCCAAACGTTAGTTCTATCGCTCAAAATACTTAGAAAAGTGGTACAAATGACCAGTACGCCCCTGAAAGTCCAAATGCTCCCAGATTTGAACTGAAAGTTCTAAAAACGCACTACGTCATAGGAAAAGTAATTAAATGAGTTTCAAAACAAAATCGGATGAAATCATCAGCTCCCAAAAGCCCCGAAAGTTCCCGGAAAGTCCCTGTTGATCGGTTTGACCAAGGTTTGATTGAAATTATCTGAATTTGCATAAAAGTTCTAAAATCATCCCGAATCATGTGAAAACTACTAAAATGAGTTTTAAAAGAAAATCAAATGAACACGTCAGCTCCTGAGAGTTCCCAAAGGTTCCCAGAACGTCCCAAGATCCCCAGTTTGATCGATTTGACCTAAAAGTTGACTCAGAGATCAGAGCACTGTATCATTTTTCAAATATTTTTCATGGATACTATAGGTCAATAGCTTTCCAATAGTATATCGCACATATTTTTTGGATTTAAAACGAAGTTAATAAGAATTTTTGAAGGTGAAAAAGGCAATCAAATCGGCTTTTATCGCAAATACCGCAAAGCTTTTCAAAGTGACCTATCTTTGAATTATTTTTATGGAAAATAGACTCCATTACCTTTTCAACGGTATATCACAAGCTTAATTTGAAGTTCGTATGTATTTTCTGTGAATTCCGAACAAAATAGGGCCTTTTCGCGAATAACGGAACCTCTGGGGGCCTAAATGTAATTTTAGAAACATCTGAGGAGCAGTGCCACCATGGCAAGTGCCCAATGCTACCGCGGAACTCTCCCCTAGAATGTCCATTTTTGTAATTTTAATTTGGGGATCCAAATTGAATAATTGAAAGTCAAAACGGCGTAGTTACTTGTTTACAGATGTTTGGGACAAATGGGACAACTTTTTAAATCCCAAACTCTCCCCAATTTGGCCTATATAAACCCCCCTTGACTCCTCACTTTGGGGGTGGCAAATACAAAGGTTTAGAAAAGTTGTAGAGAAAAAAAGATAGAGATAATGTTAGAAGAGAGAAAGAGAGCTTCTTCCCACTTATTTTCTATAGAAAAGTGAGTTCCCAATTTGTTTTTCTTCATTACTCTCCTCTATACTTCATATTCAATACTCCCAACTACCATTCCTTGAGTATTTATGAGCAAAGAACCTACTTCCATGTCCAAATGACATACTATATGAGTGAGATACCAAGCTACAAGTCCAATATCTCAATGATTATCATACTTTGATTGCTATTAATTGTTTGTTTACTTTAATGTTCATCTCTCTTTACCTCATTTCTTTTTTATTCAATTTTTTGTTTATTTTCTTGTCCATCATCATCTAGATGATGACATATTGTTTGAAGGGAGTAAATCATTATAGATAGTAGCTCTTGACTTCAAAAGCATGTTTATAGAAGATGATTCCAACTTCAATGTTTTTCCAAGTATTCTTGAAGTTGAAATCTAAATAAAACATGGTCTATGCAAGATAATTTTGGGAGTTCTTGATATGAGTTTGATGTTGATATTCTAAGTGGTCATAATCTTCATTTAGTTCTAGAAATACACTCCCAAAACCACCCATTCCAAAACCCCTCTTAAACACCCTTATTTGGATTCCCAAAGAAAAAGCTTATTTTCTCAAAAAGCCTTAAAACAGTGAGGTCTTCAACTTGAAAAATATCATTTCGAGTTTAATACTTAGGCATAGTTTGGCCCCCACGTGGCTTTTTAAAAGTAGATTATGAAATTTATATGAAGCTATTTGATAATTTTGTGCAAGTGACACATTACTCTTCAAAAAAATATCATGAAACCAAAAAGCAACCTTGAGCTTTAAAAATCTCCATTCTAGAGCTTTTAAAAGATCTCACCCCCCCCCCCCCCCCCCCCCCAAAAAAAAAAAAAGCCCTAAGTTTAATTTTTGCAAAGCTCATAAACTAGTTACTACATGAATTAACATGAAATTGTGCTTTAAAAAGGAGAAGCACCAAAATGGAGGCCAAACTAAGCCTTAAAGGATGATTGTGAAACCACCTAGAAAGTCTTTCTACTTCATTAGGGAATGTCCATGATTTTTGGTAGAATTTTAAAACAATTGGAAGGGTTCCATTTTGACCCAAACATTCTTCTACAACATTCTATTTTTCTATCACAACTGTTTTAGTTGACTTTTAACTTGTTTTCTAGAAAGCTTTTCCAAAAAGAGTGGTCCCAACTCATTTTTCCCTTGAACTTAAGTGTCTTATGGAACTTTCGGTACAACATGGGCCTCCAAATGTTTTGTTTTCATTTTCAAAGATTTTTCTACATTTTAGTCGACAGTATAAATTCTGATTCTGAGTAACCTCTCTGTTTTATATGATTTTTCCCAATCTATAACTTCAATCTTGATTTGTATTTTTTCTCTATGTTCTAGACACAATAGGAATGATCTCCATAAGTATTCATGAATTTAACACACTCCCAACCTCACTTTTCCATTTTTACAAATTAGTTCACTGTTCTGTCTACTATTCACAGCAAGCATGTTTTGACTTATATTCCTTGATTAGATCTTCATATGCATCATAAATTAGCTCATGTCTTAGGAAGTTGTTCATATCACATTTATACATATCTTAAAACCACATTCTTCATGCATTTATGCATATTTAAAGTTCTAAATCACTTTAGAAAATCCATGAACACTTGTACACTACTACTTTGCACATTCTAGCATCATATATTACATCCATGCAAGTTTGGAGTTTTTTGTGACTCCTAATTCGAGAAGATTATAAGGAAAGAAGTTGATCACACGTTTATGCTTCCGCTTGATCAAATATTCCTTTTCTCATCTGTCTCGGGGATTGAGAGGTCTTCTTTTCTCAAGAATCAACATGCATATATATACTAGTTTGTTAAACATATTTTCTTTGATTATTTATTTCAAGAACAATCCATGTCCCCCTTTAGAATCAGAAAATTTGATTCCTTGATATGTGATTATACGATTTTTCCTACGTTTGTCATGTGTGATCTTTCACTTTGCATTGTGTGATATTTCACTTAGATCTTATGAATGAAATCTTATCTTTTGATCTTCCACATCAAGATTTTTATGCAATGTTATATACTTATCATAATATTAACTGTCCAACCAAATATAGTATAACATGATTATTCAGATGCTAATTGAGGCCTGTCGAAAGACGAGGCAAGTTGAGGGTGTTTTAGTCTTTACGAAGGCTCCTTCCTCTCTCGTACCAAAACATCAAGCCAAGTTCTTTGGTTATGAAAGGCCGGTACCCTTTATCTATTTGGGTGAGTCAAATTGGGTTTCTTGGTTCCCTAAAGACCAAGTGGGGACTCTGTATCTGTTTTTACACAGACCTTTTTTGTCATGCACCAGAGTAGCAAAAATAGAGAAAAATGAATTTCCTTTTTGGGTTCATAGGGAATGACGGGTAAAAGTCACTAATTTGCCCACACCACATAGTACCAGCTAACAGACAGTAACAAGAGTTGTAATAAAACCAACAGAGATATATTACAAAAGTCCTAGCTATTATAATAATCAGAGTCCGTGACAGTGAGAAATATAAAATTTTGGAAGCAACATATGCCCAAGTACCAATTATAACAAAGTCCAACAGAATTACATAAAAACTAAATATCTATCTTCATCCTCAGCTAGCGTAGATGTAGTCATCAGCATAATAGTCTTCCTCTCAGCGTATCCGTCATTAGCTGGGCCACCTTCTATGTACTCCCCTTCCGAATAGTAGCCATCATTGTTTGGTTTGTTACCTATACTAGCATAAACAAGATAGGCTAGACGGGGAATGTCTAGGCAATAAAGGCCGTCATCTTATTGAAAGTTGAGTGAGAAGTAACTAACACAGTCTCATAGGTATAAAGTAGTTACTAGTTATGAACGATATATAGTAATGCTACTGATTGTATCTTTCCTACTTTATTCCAAACTCGTTATCCGATTCTTATCACCTTCAAATATTAAGATTAACTATACCTACCCTAACTGACTATCATGAACCAATTATATCATTACGATATACTAGTGCTCTTGTTCACCGCTTTTAAGAACTCTTACTGTTCACCGCTTTTAAGAACGCTTGCGAGCACCATACATCGTTCCCATATAACGACTGTCTATGGACATACCGTTACTCTTGTTCACTGCTTTTAAGAACTCTAACTGTTCATCGCTTTTAAGAACGCTTGCAAGTACGGTACATACATAGCTATGGTAACACAATCCTGGCCAATCTCGGCTACCCGCTTATTGAACTTAACATGAACAGATTATAAACTTGACTACGTACAACCCTTAATAATGTTCCAAACCTGAATATGTCACTCATCATACTATCTCAAACTCATTATCGCATCCCATTATCCTTTGCCTCAATAGAGTTGCGTTTGGAAGCATGCATTGATATGGAGACATATAAATAATATGTATTATAACTAATAAGAAATAATCATGTTCTGAAATGTTCGATCGATTGAAATCATTTCAAACGATTGAAGAAAATAAAGTTCAATCGATTGAAGAATCTTCAAGCGATTGACCGTTGTAAGTTTCGATCGATTGAACTAAGTTCAATCGATTGAAGGTCTTCCTCTTCATCTGACTGGACAGTGAATATCCAAAATGGTTAAGGCATGTTTGGGTTCTTTATTTTACATTAAAAGTTGTAAAACATTACACAAATGCTACCGAGTGAGTTTAGAACTCACTGAATGTCGTAAGGGCGCATTTGGATTGAGTTTCCAAGCTTTGAGCTTCTCTCTCTCTCTCTCTCTCTCTCTCTCTCTCTCTTTCTCCTCTTCTCTCTGTCTCTGTCTCCATTCTAGGTGCACTTGTTCCTTTGAAAGTTATCCTGAGGTCTCTATCCTTGAGTATTCCTTGATGAGGAGGTCGGGAAATTCCTCTGTTGAAAGTTCCTTAGTGGTGGGGGTCGGTTCAATGGTTGTCGCTGAACTGTGTAAGCGTTCTTTTCCAATCCCACAGCGAATCTAACAATTCCTTTAAATGACTGATTCATTTGACCAACCATCATATGGTGCAAGTGAGGGTTCAATCTTGCTGAACCTTTTTACCTTCTTCTAAGGTGTGTCGATCATATGGGGAGAAAATCTTCACAGACGCTCAAATTGTGTTGTATATTCTTGTACAGTCCATCCTCCCTAGACCAAACTGAATAAGTTCTTCTCTTGTTGATCCTTCTCATCTTCTGGAAAATACTTCTCCAGAAACCTGCCCTTAAATGTCTCCCAAGGCATTGCCTTGCAGCGTTTACCCCAGTGGTTGCTCGCTCTGCCTCCCACTAGTCTGCGACGGCATAGGTTAGTTGAAATGTAGCAAGATATGCTTGTCCTGCTCATTGCACTCCAAGACTTCGAATATCAGTTCCATCTCCCGTATCCATTGTTCCACTTTCCACGACTTAGTTAATCCGTCGAGCTTCTTAGGTCGTAGTCCACGAAACATTTAAGTCACTTATCTCCTATCTATCTTGGCAACGGGGGTGCAACAGGATACTAGACAGGTGGCTGACGTGTGGCATGGTTGTAGGTATCCCCTAGATGGTCCCTTCTTTGTATAAATGCCTCAAAGACACCTGTTGGGTTCATGCCCATCTCCTAGTCATGGCGGATTCCATCTTGCTCCAACCATTGTAATATAGTGATGTGTACCTACAAAAGCCCTATTGATTAGCTGAAAGTCTTCCCGGAGAAACAAAATAAGATAAAGCGATGAATAGGAGAAACTAACAATTCTACAAAGATGCATGTATCAAATTCAATCTTACTATATATATTGAAAGTACTGCACGTATGTATATATATAACAAAAGATGTACCGTAGAGTACACAATTGCCAAATGGTGTACTGATCGGGAGAGAACTAATCCTAATTATACGCCTTAATTCACATTTGTTAGTACTTTTTATCCTATTTTTGTGTATTTTTACTTCGTTTTCGAGTTTCTGATAGGATTCAGAAGAAATCAACTAAACCAGGCTAAACAGGATGAAAAAGCACAAAGAAAGAAGCTGAAAAAGCCACCTCGCGCGCGCGACCCGCTCGCGCGAGAATCCAGAATTCGCTCGCGCGACCCGCGCGCGCGACCTGCCAAATGACGCGCTCACGCGGCCCGCGCGCGCGATCCGTACAAAAAGCAAAGATACTTATTTCAGTATACTGAAGACTCCTGTGCAAACGAAACTACTGAATGACATCCAGACTGTAAAATATATCAGTTTCAGTTCATTTCGGGTTAGGAAAGCTTCCAAAACTTGTTGTAACTCTATTTTACTTCAATTGAAGGGTTACACACCCATACATACATACACATACAGCCATATAGACTGAAATTCCAGCCCTTGAAGAGGGAAAAGCAAGGAGAAGAAGAAGAAGACCAAGGATCTCCATGGCCTCCTCCATCAACTACTTGTCGATCTCCACTTCCATGGCAGCCTAGACAAAGATCTAGGGTTTCAATGAAGCCCTAGTCGAGTAATAGGGAGTATTTTATGTTTTTATTTTAGTTTTATTATGTATGGATGACAGTCACATGTTCTGAGGATTTTTATAAATAAATCGTACTTCTATTGATTAAATCATTGCTTTCAGAATTTATTCTTGTCTTAGATCTATTTTGACTGTGATGTGCTCAATGATCTATGCTCGCTGTGCTTGTTTAGATTATTTACATGTGATGGTGCTTTATTGATTTGTGCTATCAAGTATCCGAATAATCCATGCCTAGATTAGACGAGTTATGTCACAACCCTAGTTTAGTGTGGGATAATTCGTGCTAACCGAAGATGGAATATGTTGGTGCTTGAACCATGATTATTTTCTTGACGGATGAATTGGGCTTGTAGCCACAATTCCCCATAATCATCCAACTTAGTAAAGCTAATTGAATGCATAAATATTCCTATTATGAAGCTAGTGGTGGAGTTGCAATCCTAGGTTCCCTTTACATATTTACAAAAACACTTTTAATTGCTTTCATAGTTTAGATTTATTTTTATTGTTATTAGTTTAATTAAAATCAAATCAAAATCCATTTTCATAATTAACTAAAGTTAGGTTTTAAAATTAAGTCGCTGTAGTTAACCAATCCCTGTGGGTTCGACCTTTTCTTTCACACTACAAATCTTTTGAAAAGTAAAGAACACTTTTTATATCTTGATATTGACAACATCATGTACTGCGTGGGACATAACCTATTACAAGCACTACAGTCAGCTATATACAATGCTACTACTAGTGGTAAACATCTATACAACAGCTATGGTCCAATAGCTATCTCTCAAGCTCCCAAAAATTATGTAGACAACATATCCTGATAACAATAACAAAATCATAACCCTGCAGATCCTGACCCAAAAGTCATTAGTTACTGATCTAGCTAGTTGTGCCTCGTCCTCTGAGACAATATCCATCTCCTCCGGTGGGTCATCCTCAACTGGTGCAACGAGACCTCCAACTACTACTCCAGTATCCCAATCCTTAACCATCATCTCATCAACATTAAATGATGGCTCAGCGGCGTCAATAACTACCTTGGCAAATCCTCCAGTTACTGCTATGACCTCTGCCAACTCAGCCTCTCCTATAATGAACCAGTCATGCTGTATGACCATCTGTGCTACCCACTCCGTTGCCATATTGGCAATGACTGTCATCTGTAATAAAGGACCTGCTGGTAACTCGGGCATAACTAGTATCTCAAGTACAACTACATCCTCCTCCGGTATGTCCTCCTCGACTATCTCCATGTCCTCTCCAATTACCTCAACGTCATCTCCCACTAAGACCTCCATGTCTGCCATCTGGGTCCTCGTGCTCATCCTCCTCTAGTGGATACTTTGGCTCTTCGGGGTCATCCCCCGGCTCCTCATTGTCTATAGGCTCCTCCTCTCCATCCCTGTCCATATCCTCATCTAAATGCTCATCCTCTAGCTCGACGTCTTCTACTAGATCCCTATCATCCTATATTGACTCCAGCTCTGGGTCCTCCGATTGATCCTGGGGCTCTAGAACTGGTACGTCGGATACCGATGCTGGTGTAATGGGTCCCCTAAAAATCACTCGTAACTCGATCACATCCATCTCTAGCTTGCTCTTCACTAAGCGAGCCATCTCATGATATATCGCCTCACCAATCCTAGCGAAATGATAAGCATCCATACGTATCTGTGTCGGATGGGTCTGTCCATCGACATAGAGTGCCTTCCATATACCTTTCTCTAGATAACGACTGGCTATCTAACGTATACGATCTTGGTAACGCGCCAAGTCAGCGGGCTCTACAGTATCCCCATGGATCGTGTGTCTTCTATAAGGGTCATCCACGAACTTATGAAAATCTGGATCCATGCTAACCTACAAAGAAGACTATTTATCGTCAGAAGGATGAACTTATCTTAAACTCATATTTCATGTCAGGGATCTTATAATGCTAGGACCAAATGGTGTGGGATCATTAGTGAATAAAAGTATCAAACCTAGGGCTTTGATACCAAAAATCCTGCCACGCCCTGGAGCAACAAAAATAGAGAAAAATTAATTTCCTTTTTGGGTCCATAGGGAATGAGAGGTGAAAGTCACTAATTTGCCCACAGCACATAGTACCAGCTAATAAACAGTAACAAGAGTCCTATAAAAACCAACAGAGATATATTACAAAAGTCCTAGCTATTACAATAATCAGAGTCAGCGACAGCAGGAAATTTAAAAGGTTTGGAAGCAACATATGCCAAAGTATCAATTATAACAAAGTCCAACAGAAATATAAAAAAACTAAATATGTATCTTCATCCTCAGTTGGCAGAGACGTAATCATCAGCATAATAGTCTTCCTCGACGTATCCATCATTAACGGGGCCACCCTTTACGTACTCCTTTTCTGGATAGTAGCCATCATTGTTTAGTTCGTTTCCTGTAATAGCATAAATAGGATAGGTTGGATGGGGAATGTCCAGGCAATAAATGCCGTTAGCTTACTGAAAATTGAGTGAAAGTAACTAACACAGTCTCATAGGTATAAAGTAGTTACCAGTCATGAACGATATATAATAGTGCTACTAGTAGTATCTTTTCTTCTTTTATTCCAAACTCGCTATCCGATTCTTATCACCTTCAAATCTTAAGACTGACTGATTATCATGAACCAATTATATCATCACGACATACTAGTGCTCTTGTTTATCACTTTTTAAGAACTCTTACTATTTACCACTCTTAAGAATGCTTACGAGCACCATACATTGTTCCAATATAATGACTGGTCTATGGACATACAATTACTCTTGCTTACTACTTTTAATAACTCTTACTGTTCACCGCTTTTAAGAACGCTTGCGAGTATGGTACATATATAGCTCTGGCAACATAATCCTGACTACTCACCTATTGAACTTAACATGAACAGACTATCAACTCAACTGAGTACAACCCTTAATAATGTTCCGAACCTGAATATGTCACTCACCATAATATCTCAAACTCATTATCGCATCCCATTATCCCTTGCCTCAATAGTATCACATATAGAAAGCATGTATTGATATGGAGACATCTAAATAGTATATATTATAACTAACAAGAAATAATCATGTTTTGAAATGTTTGATCGATTGAAATCATTTTAATCGATTGAAGAAAATAAATTTTGATCGATTGAAGTATCTTCAAGCTATTGAACGTTATGGGTTTCAATCGATTGATTAGTTAAATTGATTGAAGGTCTTCTTCCTCATCAGACTGGACAGTAAACATCTAGACTGGTTAGGGCGTGTTTGGGTCCATTGTTTTACATTAAATACTTATGAAACATTACACAAATGCTGCCGAGTGAGTTTGGAATTCACTGAATGTCGTAAGGGTGCTTTTGGATTGTGTTTCCAAACTTTGAGCTTTTCTCTCTCTCTCTCTCTCTCTCCTCCTCTTCTCTCTGTCTCTATCTCTGTCTCCTCTCTTTTTCTCTTTTTGATCTTCTTCTTCTTTTCTTTCCTTAGCTCGTCTTCTTCTCTTTCTCTCTCTAACATATTATATATATCTATAGGTGTGTGTATATATATGAGTGTATGTATAAAGTATTTATATATATATATATCTCTCTCTAAATCTCAGCTGGTTTTAGCAACTCAAAACTACATGAAATATACTCATATAAGCAACCCAAAACTACATGAAATATACTCATATATATAGGGAAAGGTGATGCAAGGTGGCATGCCCAACGCACAAACTAGGATAAGATGTCCGACATTTTTGATCGATTGAAGGATCTTTGATCGATCGAGAGCAGTTCGGCCAGTTTCGATTGATTGAGAATAGTTCAATCGATTGAGAGGGGGACCATGTCATAAATGTATATCGGTAGGGTTTCAGTTGCTTGAAAAAGGTTCAATCGCTTAAGAAATGGATAGGTCAAGCACTCAAAACACTTCGATCAATTGAAAGTAAAAATTCCAATATAGTAAAGGCATGTCTACAGAATCTCATTTTTTTATTATATGCTAAAAATATAGGGTATTACATTTTCAAATGAATCTCAAAATAAATTCTTCTTAGAATGAGATGGGGTGGACCCCAAGTCCGTGTGTCCACAATCTGGCAACTCTACTGGAGACTCTTATTTCAAAAACAAAATAATACAGAGGTTTGACTCATAAGAAGCATCCTTAAAATAATCTTTTTACTGTGTCTGGTTCACCGCATTACACTTCTGCATTCTCCCCCCAACTATGTCTGAAATGTGGCGTTGGCATTGTTCAAGTCTTGTTGTGTCAGGGCATAAATCACCATTAATACTGTACCTTCCAAGGTATATCAAAAAGAGTAAAACCTTCATACTGCCTCTCTGACGGTATATTGGTACTCTTATCAATGAACCCTCTTTGACTGAACCCAGACTTTGCATATAGACTCTTGTAGAACCTTTTATATGACTATTGATTTATCCTTTCAGATAGGACAACGCGACATAACTATTGTATGGGATTACCTACGCGATGTAGACTCTTATGTGGCACAGAACAAAACCTCATTCTTATGATTCCTAGGGTAATCACTCACATGTAACAACATATGAGTTAACCTACCTAGGTACCATGATGAGGGTGTATTCTCTATGTTCACAGAGATATACACAACAAACCTTATTTGTTGGTCCAAAGGCATAAGAGTGTAAAAATTTACTAGACAGCATGATCACCATCATCACCTGCTCTTGTCATATATAGCTGTGATGATGTAATTTTTGTACTAGTAGAATTTAGTGTTTAAGAGCATATTAAAAGCATAGAAGAGAGGGAGAGAAAAATATAGATAGCGTGTATGTATATGGTTTAGCCCTATTAATGAAAGAACCTACATCCACGTGTGCTTGTATGTCAGTGCTTCCACTAGATAGAAAACTATTTACAGTGACTAGTGTACGTGGCCTTGATGATCCAACAATGAGACTGAAATTATCAAGGGGCTACCTTACACAATTGCTCTAGGGTTTCTAGGGAGAAAGTCAACATAGTGCTAGGGCTAGTATAAAATTTGCATCCCCCCCTCTGAGGGGGATGGGAGGACCCTTTTATATAAGGAAGAGTCCTCCATTACGAGGCATTTTAGTTTGATTAGGTAACTGTGGCAGCCTATGATGACAGCTGCATATCCAAAAAATTTTCTAATCTGATTAGAAAATAGTTTATTCGAATCTGGATGGTTTCTTAGCTGGTTTAGAAAACTGCTAGAGTCTGAACAGTTTGGGACTCTTTTGAGTTAGCTAAGCTGAACCTGAATTGTATTGTAATTGGACTATGTATTTTGATCCATAGGTCGGGGTTGGGGTCGGGGTCGGACCTAGAGCACTAGACATCAGACCTGGAGCACTGAAGGTTGAGAGGTCAGACTTGGAGGTCGGGAGCTCAGACCCGGAGCATTGGAGGTCAGACTTGGAGCACTGGGGGTTAGACCTAGAGGTCAGGAGCTAGGACCTGAAGGTCGGGAGATTGGACCTGGAGGTTGGGCATAGAGTGCTATATTACTGGACGATTTTGGGTGTATCAGTTGCCTTTATTTCTAAGGTTGGTCTGATGCTATATCTGGTCAAGTTTGGAAATCTATTGATTCTAATTACTATTGTCTGATGTTTACAAAGTTGGATTTTCTTAGGGAGTGATGCACCTAAGGTTTTAACGTTGGAGATCTTGGTGAGTCACCCTTGTATCAGTAACGTGTCAAGACCAGTAACACTATGATTGCTCGGGGAAGTTATCTTAGAACTTTTGAGTCTTTTGAATTGTTCAGAATTTGGATAAGAGTTGAGACTTAGCCTAAATTGAAGTATTTTTTAGTGCTCGAGAATTGGCTAAGAGTTGAGACTTTGCCTAATTTTGAGTCTTTTGAGTGCTCAGGAATTGGCTAAGAGTTGAGACTTAGCCTAATTAGGAGTCTTATGTTTAAGTTAGCTCCCAGGATGGTTATCTTCTACCCAATAAGCCTTCGACAAGGTTGTTGGTAGAAGAATTTGACCATGTTGGATAAGCCGACCAAGAGCGTGTTGCTTTAGGGTCCATTTTTTAGCTCCCAAGATGGCTATCTTCTGCCCAGTAAACCTTCGTTAAGACTATTGGTAGAAGCATTTGACCATGTTGGTAGAGCCGACCTAAAGCGTGTTGCTTGGGGTCCTTTTTATGTTAGCTCCTAGGATGGTTATCTTCTACCCAGTAAGCCTTCGTCAAGACTGTTGGTAGAAGATTTGACCACGTTGGTTGAGCCGACCTAAAGCGTGTCGCTTTAGGGTCCTTTTTATGTTAGCTCCCAGGATGGTTATCTTTTGCCCAGTAAGCCTTCATCAAGACTATCGGTAGAAGAATTTGACTATGTTGGTAGAGCCGACCTAAAGCATGTCACTTTAGGGTCATTTTTTACTCCTATATCATGGGCCAACCTAAGAGGCTTTAGTCACCTCTATTGTCGGTTTGGGCCTAATTAGAGATCCAAAATGTATGAATTTTAGGAATTTCTTTTACTCCTCTATCATAGGCCAACCTAAGAGGCTTTAGCTGCCTCTATCGTCGGTTTGCGCCTAAGTGGAAATCTGTGCCATGGTTGGCTAAAAATACCATTATAGTTGGGGTTGCCTGGACTGTTGGAGACAAGAGGTCGGGTCGGGATTGCTGGACCTGACTATTGTTAACTAGAGGTCGGGTCAGGATCGTCAGACTTGACTGTTGGAGGCTGGAGATCGGGTCGGGATTGTCGGACCCTGACCGTTGGAAGTTAGAGGTTGGGTTGGGATTGCAGACCCTGACCGCTGGAAGCTAGAGGTCAAGTCGAGATTGTCGGACCCTGACAGCTAGAGGCTGGAGATCGGGTCAGGATTGTCGGACCCTAACCGCTCGAGATAAGAGGTCGAGTCGGGATCACCGAACCCCTGATTGTTGTAAACTAAAGGTCGGGTCGGGATTGCCGAACCTGACTGCTATGAACTAGAGGTCGGGTTAAGATTACCGGACCCTGACCATTGGAAGCTAGAGGTTCGGTAGGGAGCTGGACCTTGACCGTTGTAAATTGGAGGTTAGGTCGGGTAAGGTCGGGATCGCCGAACCCTAATCACTCGAGACTGGAGGTCGGGTCGGGATTGCTCGACCTGATCACTGCAAACTGGAGGTCGGGTTAGGATTGTCGAACCCTCACTGCTCGAAACTGGAGTTTGGGTCAAGATTGCCGAGCCCTGACCACTCAGGATTGGAGGTCGGGTCGGGATCACCGGACCTGACCGCTGTGAATTGGAGGCCAGGTCGGGATTGCCTGACCCTGACCTATCGAGACTGGAAGTTGGGTCGGGATCGTCGGATCTGACCGTTGGGAATCGGAGGTCGGGTCAGGATTGCCGAACCCAAATAACTCAACACTGGAGGTCAGGTCAGGATCACCGAGCCCCTTTTTTTAGATCTCTGATCATTGTCTGTACTCTGCTCAGTTCACTATTTGCATAGTTAGTTGGGCCAGTGAATGGAACTTCTTCCTAACTGGGCAGGGCTGTGTGGCCACCAAGTCGTTGATTTGTTCCTGTGTATGACTTTATCCTTCATTGAGTTGAGTAAGCAAAATAATAATCTATTCTGGCATTAGGACTGTTGGAACTGCTGGGCTGCTTGTTTCCTAGAACTGCTCGAATTGCTGGGCTGCTGGTCCTAGAACTTCACGAACTATTGGGTTGTTGGTTTTCCAGGATCGCTTGAACTGTTGGGCTGCTGGTTTCCCAGGACTGCTCGAACTGCTGGGCTACTGGTTTCCCAAGACTGCTCGAATTGCTGGTTTCCCAGGACTAAACTGCTAGGCTGCTGATTTCCCAAAACTGCTTGAACTACTATGCTATTGGTTTCCCAGGACTGTTCGAACTGCTGGGCTACTGGTTTACTGGTTTCCCAGGACTTTCGAACTGCTAGGCTGCTGGTTTCCCAGAATTGCTCGAACTGCTGGGCTGCTAGTTTTCTAGGACTTTCAACCATGTTTTCAGCCATTGCGTATTGGTTACAGGATTTGTTTTGAAGGAAAAATTATCATTTCCCACAGACGGAACCAAGATGATGATACAATTTTTTGTACTGGTCGAATTTAGTGCTTAAGAGCATATTAAAAGCATAGAAGAGAGGGAGAGAGAAATATAGGCAGTGTGTTTGTATGTGGTTCGCCCCTGTTAATGAAGGAACCTACGTCCACATGTGCTTGTGTGTCAGTGCTTCCACTAGATAGAAAACTGTTTACAGTAACTGGTGTAGGTGGCCTTGATGATCCAACAATGAGACTGGAACTATCAAGGGGCTGCCTTGCTCGACTGCTCTAGGGTTTCTAGGGAGAAAGACAACATAGTATGCTAGGGCTAGTGTAAAATTAGCATCCCCCTCTGAGGGGGATGGGATGACCCTTTTATAGAAGGAAAAGTCCTTCCTAACAAGGCATTTTAGTTCAATTAGGTATATGTTGATATCCTATGATGACACCTGCATATCCGGAATGTTTCCTAATTTGATTAGAAAACATTTGATGCGAATCTGGATGGTTTCCTAGCTAGTTTAGGAAACTGCTGGAGTCTAAGCAGTTTGGGACGTGCCTTTGAGTTAGCTGAGCTAGACTTGAACTATATTGTAATTGGACTGCGTATCCGACCCATAGGTCAGGGTCGGACCCGGAGCACTAGAGGTCAGGTGGTCGGACTTGGAGGTCGGAATAAAGCTCAGACCCGGAGCACTGGAGGTCGGATCTGGAGCACTGGAGGTCAGACCTGGAGGTTAGGAGCTTAGACTTGGAGGTCGGGAGGTTGGACCTGAAGGTCGGGAGGTCGAGCTTGGAGTACTGGATTACTAGACAATTTTAGGCGTATCAACCTGTTTTTCCCAGAAACTCTGTCCAAATCTCCCAGATCACCTAGGAATCCCTATTTCTCCCAGAAACTCTGCCATATCACCCAGAAATCCCTGTATCTCCCAGAAACTCTGTCTAAATCTCCCAGATCACCAAAAAAATCCCTGTTTCTCCTAAAGTCCAAATCTCCCAGATTACCTAAAAATCCATGTTTCTACCAAAAACTCTGTCCAAATCATCCATAAATCTCTGTTTCTCCTAAAAACCCTGTCCAAATTTCCCAGATTCCCTAGAAATCCCCATTTCTCCTAGAAACTCTGTCCAAATCACCCAAAAATCCATGTTTCTCTCTGAAACCCTGTCCAAATCACCCAGATTTATGAGAAATACTCGTTTCTCCAAGAAATTCCCCTAAATCTCCCAGATTTCCCAGAGATCCCTGTTTTTATTAGAAAATTGTAATTTTCTCCTGTTGGTGATCATCCTTGAAAGAAAAGTTAGCACACTTTGTATGATTAAGACCTTACTTGCTTAACTACTATTTGTAGAAGTATGGGCATCATGTAGATTAGGGCTCACATCTGCATGCTTGTCTTAACAGCCTGCACACACTGTTTTATTCAATATGTACACAAGTCAGTCCATACTTGTGAAACATCATTACCACTTTTTATCCAATTGTCACTGTCAGAATCTGATACACTTTCCCTCTCAAATCTGTAGGTCAATATTGATTCCCAAAATCAACAACTGAGATCCTTGTCTTGGATCAGAAGTTCCAACAACCATCTTTACATGACAGAAATTGTGTGTGCTCTTACGAGTACGTTTAAGTATAGATGATCGCGTCGAGTATAAATTAGTAAGACCAAGTCATAACCCTAGGAATGAAAATTGGGGACATAAGATTCTAGATTGAGACCTAAAGAAAAATAAAAGATGATCTCTTTAACGTGGAGGTTCTAACGATCCTACTATATTCGAGATTAATCCAATTTAACAAAATTAGATAACTACTAATTTCACTAGAATAAGACTTTGGATTTAAAACTATTTATAAAGAGGTGTTGGAAACGTGTGAATCCACATTGTTCCAACTACTACCATGTGATAACATTAATGTACGAATGGGCTTTACCTTTCTAGCATTCACTATTCCAAAAAATGATAAAGTTTAGAAATCAAGATACTAACCATGTGCATTGTCCATGACTAGTGGTTTGAATAACTCAACTTACTTTGAAAAACTGAAATAGTCACTATGTAAAACAATGAACCATAACTAACAAATCAAGTATGTGATATTCGATTTGTTGATCATGTAAGTTCATTGCGTTAACTAGTTTGAAAGCTAATATTTCAAAATCCATTTGCAATTTGAACTTTAGAAGGTCAATTTGGTTTAAGTTTCTGAAGCAAAAGTCATTGGAATACTGTAAAGGTTCTGTCCAAAACATGTGCCCACCAATCGATTGCCATAGATAGCAATCGATTGGCATAGGATGTCTCCCAATCGATTGGCATAGAAGATCAATCGATTGGCTTTGAATCTATGGAAATCGATTGGGTTCTGTGTCCAATCGATTGCCATTGATTACTAATTCTAAAACATGGCAATGAATGGGTAATAATGTTTTATGACATTGTTCCCAACCACGAATCTAAGTTAGCATGTTTAAAGGTTCAGAAGCATAAATAAACTGAGACATGCTTATAAAATAGGACCTAGACATGGGATTGAGCATGAAATTTTAGAATAACAATTGAGATTGGAAAAGAACTAGATTAAAGATTGTAACTAGCAATCGTAGAATTTTCAAATAGAATAAACAAAACCTGAATGGAGTCACTAAATCCGATTGCAGAACCTGAAGTCTTCTAATAGTTGGCAGAAATGAAAATCTCTATTATAAACCTACAAAACCATTCAAGAATGAGCCAACCCCCAACCACTACAACTCTCTCTTCTATATATACTACTCTCAATGCGAGCAGAGAGTGTCTAGGTACATTTGTAACAGCTAGTCGTCATATCAATGAGTAATTTACTGAGATTTTGCTTAAAGAGGTTTGATTGCTAGTCCTGACTAATCGATTGTCTCTGACATCAATCGATTTGTATTTATGATAATCAATTACTGAGGAACGATAATCGATTGGTTAGGAAGATATGGCAATCGATTGCCAAAGGATGGCAATCGATTAGGACTTGAAGTTTAACTTTGAAATACCCTCTTTATTTCTTCACTATCCCTTTTCAACCTATTAACAATTCAGCTTCTGAAACCAGCATAAAACAACACTAAACACAATATACCAAGAAAATATATCATTGCGTAAAGAGATAGATTAAAACATAAATGAAAATAAAACTAGAGATATGGGTCTAAGATTGACCAATTATATTCTTTATTAGGCTAGTATTCTACAAAAACTAGCCCTCAGCATGTCTAGTCAGAATCAGTCCACCAGGAACTTTCAACATAAATCAGGAAGAATTGGAAACCAGAGTCGCTGAGTTAGGAGCAACCATAAGCCAGCAGTCTGATCGCCTGGCCCAAGTTTTAACCTTCATGGAAGAAATGATGCATCAGTAGCCACATTACCCACCAGGGTTCCCACCACCACCACCGGGGTTCATGCCACCACCACCGCTTGGGTTTGTACCACCTCCCATCACTGTACATGAGAATAGTGGGGAAGATGAATGGTTTTACAGGGTCCCGCCACCTGCATATGAGAAAAAGTTCCAAGAGAAGATGGATAAAGTTGATAAGCTAGAAAGTGTGTTGAGGAAAAACAAAGGGGTTGATGATTAAATGTTGGAGCATATGGAGGAGTAAAGTGGCCCAAATAACTCATCAGCTAATTGAGAATGAACAGGTGAGAATGCTAATCTGGAATTTGCAGCCGCTTTACTATGAGAAATTGTTCTATCAGTCCATCTCTACCTTCAAAGAGCTGTTCGAAATTGGAACTCGAATTGAAGATGCTATTAGAGAGGAAAAGATTAAGAAAGAAGAGTCGCAAGCCAGTCAAAGAGGCCCAATTATTCTCGGAACTCCCCGGATGTCAATGCCTTTAGTAGCCAACCTATGATATACCCTGCCCGGCCGTACTAATCCTCCAACCAAGTCAACACCTCTAACCACCCCTTCCAGAAAAAGCCATACCGCAACTCTGCCAAACTAGAAATCTCCTTTTCCTCGACCCTAGATTGACTACTCAAGAAAGGCCATCTACAACTGCTCCAGCCTCAAGATGCCCTGCCACCACCAAATTATGATATGTTTAAGCACTATGCTTACCACCAAACGCCTGGCCACAATACCAATGATTTTATGTGCCTCCGCCATGATATCCAAGACCTCATCGACCAAAATATCATCGAGCCACCTTCAAGGCAACCCCATGTCACCCAAAATCCTCTATTGAACCAATAAAGCATAAGCTTCATCGAATTTAACCCCATACCCTTCAACCCTTCTACCTACATTACCCCCATATTGTAGCCTCTATTCCTCATTGACATCCCGGACTCCATAGGGGTTCATTTGATTGAAGGGGGAGATGATGAATGGCAATAATAGTTGGATGATGAACAAAATCTATTCTTCTTGGAGGAACACGACTTAGCATCAGTGGACCTCAAATGGTATAATCCCAATAACAAAAGCGATGCCTCCATTTAGAATGAGCCAGAGAAACCATTTGTGGGCACTGATTGTGATTGGTTCACAAAGGATGGGACTATCGAAGGACCTACCCCCGTAGAAATCAACCATTTGACAAGGCTAGTCCGTCATTACCAGCCTCCGCAATCTACTACCGAAGCAATTGAGAAAGACCAATCATAAGTAAAGAAAATGTGAAAATGGATAAGATTACCGAAGAGGACAATGAGCTAATAAAGAAGTTGAAAAAGACCCAAGCACATCTCTAAATGTGGGACCTCATGGTAACTTCCCACAAGCATAGTCAAGCTGGGATCGAGTTCTCTATTAACATTGCAACGGAAGATATCATGGCTTTCTCAGGTGCACTTACCCTTGATCCAATCATCACTTTATCTGACGAAGACCTGTCGCCAGAGGGGTCTGCACACAACAAAGCTTTGTACATCACCGTCGGGTCCAAGGGACAATAAGTGCCATTCTGTCTGGTTAATACGGGTTCAGCCTTGAATGTTTAAGCTATAAAAACTATCACTGCGTTGGGCATTGATATATTCGACATCACCCCGTCCATATAATATGTGAGAGCCTAAGACAAAATAAAGAGAACTATGATGGGGACTGTCTCTCCCCAAATCCAAGTCATGGACATACCCGCCTCATTCAACTTGTTGATTGGGAGAAAGCTATGTCATCCACTGTGTACCAAATGATCAAGTATGTTCACGATAAAGAGGTGAAGATCATCTTCAGAAATAGTTGGGAAAATGAAGCCTTACTAAGCTATGCTCCCATCTTCGAAATCCAACTGCCAGAATTGGAAGAAGGGGAGATAAGAGGATTCTTCATGGAGGAAATCTACATGGTTAATGATGACGATAGTCTTCCTGAAATCCACTCTACGGTAGTCAATATCGTCCGTAAGATGAACTACTTTCTTGGAATGGGATTAGACCAACGTAAAAAAAGGGATATATGAGTTCCTTCAAATCGAAGGGCAGAAAGGCACATTTAGGTTGGTGTACAAGCCCACTAAAGAAGACATCGAGCTGCAAAAGCCGTGGAAGAAGAGAGTGAGAAGTCTCCCACTGTACCGAAAGACCCTGAACGGACAGTTCATCAAGGGCGGGGATGATTTCCCCTACTTTAGGTTTGCAGAACCTTGGATCCATCAAGCCATTAGGAAGAGATACCATGGCCTTACAATTTTTGCCGATTGTGAGAGGCTTGCCTATCAAGATCCGTTTCACCCAGAGGAAGCCATCAAGACCCCAGAGGAAGATTGGATGAAGTACTTGGACACCAAAGCTATCATAAAAATGTGGGAAGAACTCACTGAAGAAAGGGAAGGAAAGAGGGCCATGAGACAAGATGATCAGATCATACCAAGTGAGAAGGGTCTTAGCAACCGAACTATAGAGTCATCTGTGTGTGTCTCCCTATCCCTTGTTCCCCAGGAGTCAATACTTTCTATTATCAAGTCTGTATCAGAGTTGGCCGCTATAGGCCCCCTACTGTCTGATGTAATTGCTCCACCAGTTATCAATGAAATGAAAGATGATTTTGCTTATTCCTCTATGTCTAATAATTATGAATGCACAGATCCCTCCGAGGATCTCCCAATTGAACTTAAACAATTAGTTGAAAAACCACCTGCTTACAAAACATTCAAAGATACTTTATCGATTAATCTAGGTAATGAAAATAACCCTCAAATTGTCCAAATTGGCTCAACGCTTAATGAAGAAGAAAAAAAAAAGAACTCTTTTGCTAAAAGAACTTAAAGATGTACTTGCTTAGTCTTACGAGGACATACCTGGGTCGACCCTAACATTATCCAACATCATATTCTCCTTCCCCCCAATTCTAAATCTGTCAAGCAAAAACTGAGGTGAATGAGACCAGAATGGACACTTAAGGTCAAAGAAAAAGTCAAAAAATAATTCAAAGTAGGGTTTATCATTGTCACAGAGTATCCATAATGGGTTGCCAATATCATGCTAGTCCCCAAGAAGGATGGGAAAGTTCGCGTATGCATTGATTTTTGTGACCTAAACAAAGCCAGTTCGAAGGACTACTTCCCGCTCTCCCCATATCGATGTTTTGGTGGACAATACCATAGGCCATGAGCTATTATCATTCATGGGTGGTTTCTCATGACAAAACCATATCTTAATGGCACTGGAGGACTAGGAAAAGATGACCTTCACCAAACCATGGAGGTCTTATTGCTACAGGGTGATGCCTTTCAGGCCAAAGAACGCCGGAGCCACCTACCTGTTAAGGATATATACTAAAAGCCATGCTTTATGTAGTTGATTTATTAATCATTTAATAAAATCAGTTAATCCATTTTTTTATGAGAATCTGTGTGAGCAATGTTTGTATTATATTATTTATTTAATATTATGCATGTGTGTCTCTCATTCTATATAGTAGGTGGTTTGGTGTGTAGAGTTCAGCTTACACACGGAAGATCAGGCCATCAGATATTATAGAATGTAAGATTTTGGTTTACAGTCTTAGATGGGATTGGACACACCATCGGTAGGACTGCAGCATAGTGTTGTAGTAGGTTTGTCTTGACTACGGAAAATGGTATAGTTTCAACTCACTATGATGGTACACTTTGTGTATTAAACGGGACTGACTTGGGATAATTATCTTTATACTGACTTATAAGATAATTAATACCTCATGGCTATTATGAGTGCATATGCTCTAAATCCTAAGTTAATTTGTAGACACGTACATTTGATATTTACACTTTGATCCCTAAAAGGGTGAGATCCTTAAATGGGTCAATATCTCATTGGATTGGGTGGCAATATTAATTGTGTGGTGGATATTAATTAATGATGGAATCCATGTCTCAATTTTGGGATTGATGATATCCCCTTGAGAAAGCTTATAAATTTTGATTATGTCAAACCCTGCAGGTGGATTTCGTATCCGACATATCAGATAAGTTAAGCAGAGGATCTCAAGGAATTTTAAGCAATTAATTAAATATGATTTTCAGTAATTATATTTAATTAATGGATATCTGTAATCTTAACATGGGGAGATAATAAGCATTTAATAAAATGGAGCTCAAAATATATTTTTGAGATAAGGGTAGGAGTGCAATTATAATTCTTTAGTGGTATGAATTATAATTTATGGAAATAGGAATCTGATTCAGTTCGAATTAGGGTTTCCTAATTCCATAAGGAAGCCTATTCCTTATTGACTTCTTATGGTCCCTATCGTAGCCTATATATATGCTGCTTTGTCTCTATCCTCAACTAGCGTTTTTCTATATAGAGAATTATAACTCGGAATAGAAAAGAAAGCGTAAAAGAGGGAGAGCAGAAAGCAGAAAGGATTTCAAAAGAGCCCACACTCAGTTCGATATTCTGGCAGTAAAGGAATACGGTAGAAGATTGTGAGCTGTTATCAAGCCCGTGTTCTCGATTCATCTACTACAGCAATCCGTTTTAGCAGTTTAAGGTAATCCTAGTTCAGCCCTTGTAGGGTTATTGTAGTTTTCACGTAATTTTTTTGCAGTACCAACTTATACGCGCTGTCAATGGATTCTGGGAACACAGTTTCCTAACAGTGGTATCAGAGCAATGTTGATTCTACATATGGGTTGGACGCAACCATGTTGTCCAATAAAATAGATCTTATGCATGTTTTGATGGATGGATAGAACGTAGAACTGTGCTAACCCTTGTTTTGCAGCGTTCTTATTCCACTATTATGGTCACTGATTTTGTGTGATTGGATCCCACAATGGTTTTATCCGTGGTTAATTTTGCTGTTTTAATATAGCATGTGAACTCCTTTATGGAGGCATAGGATTTGTGTGTATTGGATCCCACGCTTGATTGATGTGTGGTTAATTTACTGCAAAGAAATAGCATGTGAACTCCTTTATGGAGGCATAGGGTTTGTGTAATATATCTCAAGTAAATCCGTGAAGACAGTTTACAAGTAGTTTCAGAAAGCAATCTGGAGGCAATTTCTGAAGTCTGTTTCAGAAAACAGTTCTGGAAGTCAATTGGTGGATGATCTTTATATTATAAATCCTATCTCTCCTATACTTCAACTTAATGAATTGAATAACACAAATAGTTTGCCATTTAAGAGAAAAGAACCTTAGAGGATGAACCAAACGCATCTTTGGCACTTACGCCTTGGTCATATTAATTTGAAAAGGATTCAAAGACTGGTTCAAAATGGGCCATTAGGCTCATTGGAAGTTGAGGCACTTCTAGTTTGTGAATCCTGCTTGGAAGGTAAAATGACCAAGAGGCCATTCTCGACCAAGGGCTATAGAGCAAAAGAGCCGTTGGAACTGGTTCACTCTGATTTGTGTGGTCCTATGACTGTCCAAGCAAGAGGGGGATTTGAGTACTTTGTCACTTTTATCGATGATTACTCAAGGTATGGGTACATTTATTTGATGCGGCATAAGTCTGAATGCTTTGAGAAATTCAAAGACTTCAAGGCTGAAACGGAGAAGCGTCTAGGTAAATGTATCAAGACACTACGATCTGATCGTGGTGGAGAGTACCTCTTGGGAGAGTTTAGGGAATACTTATTGGAGCAAGGGATTACATCCCAATTGTCTGCACCCCGTATGCCTTAGCAGAATGGTGTAGCAGAAAGAAGGAACATGACTCTCATGGATATGGTAAGATCTATGATGAGTTACTCGGATTTACCAATTTCCTTTTAGGGACACGCATTAGAGACAGCTGCATACATTCTAAACTTGGTACTATCTAAGTCAGTACCTACTACTCCCACGGAATTGTGGACTGGGCGAAAGCCTAGTCTGCGACATGTTCGGATCTGGGGTAGTCCAGCACATGTGCTGAAAGGGAACGCAGAAAAGTTGGAATCAAGAACAGAAGTATGTTTCTATGTTGGGTATCCAAGAGGAACTAAAGGTGGTCTGTTTTATAGTCCTAAGGATCAGAAGGTTATTGTTAGCACCAATGCCACATTCTTAGAAGAGGACTATGTTATGGACCACAAGCCCAGAAGCCGTATTGTTCTAGAGGAAATGAGAGGAGAGACACCGAGACATACTTCTTCGATACCAACGGTACGACAAGAAACACCACAAGAAAGAGTTATCGATATTCTATTACCACATCGTAGTGGGAGGATTATCGAAACTCGTGTAGATCCCGAACAAGCCATTAACACGCAGGTTCCTGAACCAGTACAACGTGTAGATAATGGTGTATTAAGTTCAGAATCTTTACAACGAAATATCAATGATACACAGACACAGGTTGTGCCTCGTCGTAGTGGGAGGGTTATTATTCAACCTGACCGGTATATATTCTTGGGAGAGTCTTATGACCGGGTCCCTGATGAACAAGGTACCGACCTCTGTAACTACAATGAAGCACTCCAAGATAAAGATGCAGATCTTTGGCAAAAGGCTATGAAATCTGAAATGGAGTCTATGTACTCCAATCAAGTCTGGGATCTTGTAGAACCACCCAATGAAATAAAATCCGTTGGATGTAAGTGGATCTATAAGAAGAAGAGAGGAGCAGATGATAAGGTGGAAACCTTTAAAGCAAGACTTATTGCAAAAGGGTTCACTCAAAAAGAGGGAATCGATTATGAGGAAACCTTTTCGCCGGTGGCCATGCTAAAGTCTATCCAGATTCTCTTATCCATTGCTGCACATTTCGATTATGAAATTTGGCAAATGGATGTCAAGACAGCATTTCTAAATGGGAATCTTGACGAGTGCATCTATATGATGCAACCAGATGGGTTTATTGCGAAGGGCCAAGAACACATGTTGTGCAAGCTTAAGAAGTCCATTTATGGACTTAAGCAGGCATCTAGGTCTTGGAATATCCGCTTTGATCAAGCAATCAAGTCATTTGGTTTTGATCAATGTACGGATGAATCTTGTGTGTACAAGAAACATGATGGAAGAGTGGTGGTGTTCTTAGTACTATATGTGGATGATATCTTGCTAATCGGAAACGATGTGGGGGTATTATCTTCTGTAAGGGTATGGTTGTCTAGTCAATTCGATATGAAGGACTTGGGAGAAGCCGGTCACATCCTAGGGATCTAGCTTATGCGAGATCGCAAGAATAGGATGTTGGGCTTGTCACAAGGCACTTATATTGATAATATTCTTGCAAAGTTTAGCATGCAAGATTCCAAGAAGGGATTCCTTCCCTCCAGACACGGAATTACTCTATCTAAGGATCAGTGTTCTAAGACACCTGATGAGATAGAGAAGATGAAGGCAGTTCCTTATGCCTCAGCAGTAGGAAGCCTAATGTATGCTATGCTATGTACTAGACCTGACATCTGCTTTGCTGTTGGCATGGTTAGTAGATATCAGTCTAATCCAGGGCAAGAACATTGGACTGCGGTGAAAAATATTCTCAAGTACCTGAAAAGGACTCGAGACTATATGTTAGTTTACCAAGCAGACAGTCTTGTACCCATTGGATACACAGATTCTGATTTCATGTCAAATAGGGATTCCAAAAAGTCTACCTCAGGATATGTGTTTACCCTAGGAGGTGGAGCCATTACTTGGAGGAGTATCAAGCAGTCATGTATTGCTGATTCCACCATGGAAGCCGAGTATGTGGCTGCTTCGGAAGCCGCTAAAGAGGCCGTTTGGCTCAGAAACTTCCTTATGGATCTAAGAGTAGTACCTGCGGTACAATCGGCTATTACCCTTTATTGCGATAATAGTGGAGCGGTTGCTAACTCAAAGGAACCAAGGGCCCATAAGAAGGGAAAACACATTGAGCGTAAGTATCACCTGATACGAGAGATCGTGCAAAGAGGTGATGTTGAAGTGACTAAGATAGCATCAGAAAATAACCTGGCAGATCCTTTCACCAAGAGCTTACCGGCCAAGACTTTTGACAGTCATGTAGATGAGATAGGAGTGAGGTGTGTCGCATCATGGCTTTGAGTCTAAGTGGGGAGATTGTTAGGGATATATACTAAAAGCCATGCTTTATGTAGTTGATTTATTATTCATTTTAATAAAATCAGTTAATCCATTTTTTTATATGAGAATCTGTGTGGGCAATGTTTGTATTATATTATTTATTTAATATTATGCATGTGTGTCTCTTATTCTATATAGTAGGTGATTTGGTGTGTAGAGTTCGGCTTACACACAGAAGATCAGGCCATCAGATGTTATAGAATGTAAGATTTTGGTTTACAGTCTTAGATGGGATTGGACACACCATCGGTAGGACTGCAGCATGGTGTTGTAGTAGGTTTGTCTTGACTACGGAAAACGGTATAGTTTCAACTCACTATGCTGGTACACTTTGTGTATTAAACGGGACTAACTTCGGGTAATTATCTTTATACTGACTTATAAGATAATTAATAACTCATGGCTATTATGAGTGCTTATGCTCTAAATCCTAAGTTAATTTGTAGACACGTACATTTGATATTTACACTTTGATCCCTAAAAGGGTGAGATCCTTAAATGGGTCAATATCTCATAGGATTGGGTGGCAATATTAATTGTGTGGTGGATATTAATTAATGATGGAATCCATGTCTTAATTTTGGGATTGATGATATCCCCTTGAGAAAGCTTATAAGTTTTGATTATGTCAAACCCTGCAGGTGGATTTTGTATCCGACATATCAGATAAGTTAAGCAGAGGATCTCAAGGAATTTTAAGCAATTAATTAAATATGATTGTCAGTAATTATATTTAATTAATGGATATCTGTAATCTTAACATGGGGAGATAATAAGCATTTAATAATATGGAGCTCGAAATATATTTTTGAGATAAGGGTAGGAGTGCAATTATAATTCTTTAGTGGTATGAATTATAATTTATGGAAATAGGAATCTGATTCAGTTCGAATTAGGGTTTCCTAATTCCATAAGGAAGCCTATTCCTTATTGACTTCTTATGGTCCCTATTGTAGCCTATATATATGCTGCTTTGGCTCTCTCCTCAGCTAGCGTTTTTCTATATAGAGAATTATAACTCGGAATAGAAAAGAAAGCGTAAAAGAGGGAGAGCAGAAAGCAGAAAGGATTTCAAAAGAGCCCACACTCAGTTCGATATTCTGGCAGCAAAGGAATACGGTAGAAGATCGTGAGCTGTTATCGAGCCTGTGTTCTCGATTCGTCTACTACAACAATCCGTTTTAGCAGTTTAAGGTAACCCTAGTTCAGCCCTTGTAGGGTTATTGTAGTTTTCACGTAATTTTTTTGCAGTACCAACTTATACGCACTGTCAATGGATTCTGGGAACACAGTTTCCTAACACTACCAAAGAGCCGCCGCCACTCTGTTGCATGACATAATTCACAAAGAAGTAGAGGTTTACGTGGATGATATGATCGTGAAATCCAAGGATAGGGAAGGGCACTTGATAGCATTGGAAAAGTTCTTCAAAACATTTTGCAAATACAAGGTGAGATTGAATCCAAAGAAGTGCACTTTCAGAGCAACTTCTGAGAAATGCCTAGGCTTTCTCATCACGCAAAAGGGGATAGAAGTGGACCCCTTTGAGATAAAGGCAATTCTAGAGATGGCACCACCGTAGAATGAAAAAGAAGTAAGAAATTTCCTTGGGAGAATCCAATTCATCAGCCGTTTCATCTCCAAGCTCATAACTACATGTGTTCCTTGTTCCTACTACAAATGAAATGATAGAAGATCCAATGGGATGACCAATGCCAAATCACCTTTGAAAAAAATAAAAACCTACCTTCAAAATCCACCAGTCCTCTCACCACCTACCCCTCACAAGCCCTTGATTCTTTACCTTTCTATCTTCAAGAATGCCATAGGTTGTATGCTAGCCCAAGAAGGAGAACAAAACCAGTCCGAAAAATTCATACATTACCTTAGCAAGAGGATGACTGGGTACGAGCTCAATAACTCTACCCTTGAAACATGTTGGACTCTAGTCTGGTGCACTCGCTGACTAAGGCACTACATGTTAGCCTTTCCAGTTATACTCATATCCCGCATGGATCATCTAAAATAACTCCTCAAAAAGCCTACCCGACTAGTCGCATATCCTGTTGGTTACTTCTACTATCTGAATTCGATATCAAGTATGTAACAAGAAAGTCGGTGAAAGGGAAAACTATAGTCAAGCATCTCGCCGAGCACACTGTTGATTCTGAGGAAAATGGAGACTTCCCGTTCCCGAACGAGAACATCATGGAAGTCAAAGAAGAGTAATAGAAGTTGTGCTTCGATGGGGCATCCAATATAAAAGGATATAGAGTAGGAATGATTCTGGTATCACCCAATGGGTACTATACCCCATTAGTAGTTAAACTCAACTACAACTCTACCAATAACACCGCTGAGTATGAAGCATTATGGTGATGGAAGCGACAATAGAATTGAAGGTTCCTAAATTAGATGTTGAGGACTCAAACCTCATTGTATCATAAGCCAGGGAAGAATGAAAAATGAAAGAGGAAATGATGACACCCTATCATGATCACCTCGATGGACTCAAGAAACAGTTCGAGAGCATAGCATTCTTCTACCTACCAAGGGAAGAGAACCAATTAGCGGATTCCCTAACCACCCTAGCATTCATGATCAAAATTCACGTGGGAGTCAAGATGATGCCCTTAGTAATTGAGCAAAGATACGAGCCGTCATTCAGCATGATCGCCGCAATCGAAGAAGAAGAAAGAGAAGAACCATTGTATCAGGATCAATGAGACTTCATGAAAAAAATGAGCATATCCCTAAGAGTTTATCGAGAAAGACAAAAGGGCAATCCGAAAATTTACTACACATTTCATCATCTGTGGGGAAAAGCTACTGAAGAAAGGGTATAACGGTCATAACTTGATTTGCCTATTTGGAAGGAACACCAGAAGAATGATGGAAGAAATACATAAAGGGGTGTGCGGTCCCTACATGAATGGTCACATGTTGGCTAAGAAGGTCATAAGACAAGGGTACTACTGGACAACATTGGAGAAAGATTGCTATGAATATGTAAGAAGATGCCATAAATGCCAGTTCCATGCAAACATGATGCATGTACTGCCATCTCTACTCTATAGTATGGCTTTTCCATGGCCCTTCTCAACCTGGGGTTTCGATATCATTGGCAAAATTGTCCTGAAAGCTTTGAATGGGAATTGATACATCCTAGTAGTCTTTAACTATTTTATAAAGTGGGTTAACACGGCGTCCTATACCAAGTTAGGAGCCAAGGAAGTGGCCAAGTTCATCAAGAGGAACCTCATCTATAGCTATGGAGTCCCTCAGGATATTATTTTGGACAACGGAAATCACTTCAAAGCGAAAGTCAGGGATTTATTTGCAGAATACAAGATCACTCATCACAAGTCATCGCTACACAGACCACAAACCAATGGGGTTATTGAAGCCGTGACTAAAAATGTGAAGTCCATATTGCAGAAATTGATCGATACTTACAAGGATTGGCACGAGAAGCTGCTATTTACACTTTAGGGATACAGAACATCTATAAGGACATCTACATGAGCAGATCCTTGTTCGCTAGTATATAGAATGGAAGTAGTACTCCCAGTCAAGATAGAATTGCCATCGTTGCAAGTGATTGCCGAATGTCAAATCTTAGAATTCGATTGGCTAAGGGAAAGGTACGAAGAGTTGGCACTCATAGATGAAAAGTGCCTCACGACAGTCAATCATGTCCAAACCTATCAAAGAACGATAGCCCATGCATTCAACAAAAGGGCCCTCCCAAGGAAGATTGTCAAATGAGAACTTGTCCTCAAAGAACTGCAAGCCCTGATCTTCGATCCACGCGGGAAATTTAAACCAAAATGTGTAGGACCTTACATCGTCAAAACTATCCTTTCTGGAGGAACAACTTATCTCATGGACCTCGACGGTATTGAATTCAAGGAACCAATCAATCTCGATCGCCTCAAAAAGTACTATGCTTGATTCTAACCACCTTTTTTCAAGACCTTGTCTTGAACTACGCTCGACCTGATTCCCACTCAGGGATATATAGGTAGCCTTTTTCGTTCGGTCTCCCCTACCCACTAAATAATCCAATTTTTCCTACCTTGTCCCGAACTATGATGGACCTGATCCCCTCTTGGGGGTACGTAGGAAGACTTTCAAAAATAAAATAAGGATGGCTCACAAGGTCAAAAACCCGAAAGGGTGCCTAGGCAAAAGTTAGAGCCAAATCCAAAGAGAGCAATAATAAAAGAGAAAAAAGAGCACACTAGGGCACTCTGCCAGTGGCAAGGTAAAAATTATGAGCATCTGAGAGAAATTAAAGTTGCGGTCCTCTCTATAACCCAAAAACCACCCTTCATACTAGGGGCAAACTTTGGCCACCTACCTTGTTTGTCTAAGTCTCTCCTAAACTAGGGGCAAATTTCGGTCATCTACCTCTTTTGCCTCAAATCCATCTGCATCCCAAACTAGGGTCAAACTTTGGCTACTCGCCTCGTTAGCTTCCAACCACCCAGGCCTACCCAAGCCAGTAACATTTAATCAGAATCTTGTTACAAAGTGTTTTTAGAAAGCCTAGATGCATAAAACAAAGTAATCTAGATTCATCGATAAATAAACTTCAAATATTACAAAATTAGGAACGATTGAAAAAGATGAAGTTTTCAAAAGCAAATCACAAAACATCAGTGACACCAGGAGGAAGAAATAGAATTTGTCAAGTTCGGTCTTATTTTTTGTTTCTTTTTCACCCTATATGTCCAACCATTGATGAAAGCAGCAATAGTGACAGCTCTGACTCTGGAAGCAAAGATCCTTTCAGTGAATCCCAGGGGGGCCTCTTGAACCTACATGTACTACCTAGCTAACTAACCTAGATAATAGAAGGAGGTCTTTCTCAGACCCATCAGCCATACCCTCTAGTGATCTCTAAGGCCCGTGGTTACAAAATAAAGCCCCCAACGCCTCACAATCCAGCAAACATCTATCTAAAAAAGATTACTCATCATGTGATTCCAGTGGGCAAAAGCATAGTTCTGAAAATGAAGCACAGCTTTGCGGAAGTAAACTGGTGGCACACAACCCACCCACAATTGAAGACACTCATACAACCAAGCCTACAACACCAAAGCTTCCCCTAAACAAGAAGAGTCCCTTGATTGAAGGCATTATCCAAACCATTCATAGTTTCAGCAAGAACCATAGCCATGGGGTTCCTACCCAATTTCATTCCAAGGCAAATATACATTTGAAGTGCTCGAGAACAGGAAAAGTGAAGACATACACAAGATCAGAGCAGCTTCGTAGGTAGTATCATAAATATTGGCATCTTTGGGGTTAGTGTAATTAGTGATGATAGAAGCAATGTTGAGAATCTCACCCTGAACTAGTCGACGAGAGATAAAGGTCGAGCAATCGAGATAGTCAGCCAAGCCACGAGTAGGACTGGGGATTATAGCAAGAGGAATAATCAAGTTTGAGTCAGGATTGAAGCCAAGGATGTCGCACAATTCCTCATCCTACACATCATCCAACATCCACAAATCTTACAATATACTGATACAACCCAATTAAAAACATAAAAATGGAAACAAAACAAAGTCCCTGCCCAAGAGGCCTTAGTCCTCCTTCTCATCCTCTACAACGCCGCCTGGAGTGTATGTCGGCGATGGTCTTCTACCGCTAGGCACCTCGACCTGGACCTCGACGAGCAAGTGCTAGCCCCGCGATTCTGTACACAGACAAGACAGAAACAATCAAGTAGTAAACCAATGGTAAGTCTAAATAACGGAGTTGAGTCAGAAACATACCAAGGACATCTGAGAGGTGACAAACTGTCGCATGCTGTCCATCTGCCAGAAATAAAGCCTAGGATTAGAATCTCATAAACTTAAGAGGTATAAAACTAGAGACCTACCCAATGGTCTCGCGTGAGGACCAAAAACCATAAGCTAGTTGCCAGGGCGTAACCTTTCTCAGTATAACTCCATGGGACATTGAGGATGCCTACTGGCTGGGTAGGATACCCGCTTGTGACCTATGGCACCTCCATGACCTGGGGGGAATACCCAAGACATTGATGGTCTAGTCCCAAGAAGAGATAGGATCAGAAACTGGAGGAGTCGGCCTCCTATATAGCCTGCAAACCTATAGGCACAAAATAGGTTAAGAAAGCGAGTCCAAAATATTGGTGACGAATAGAGATGGAAACGTAAAAAAAAACTCACATCCAGAAGTGGAAAGTTGGACATCAGAAACTGGCCATGATAGGTCTTATAACTAGTCTTAGAACGGAAGTGATCCCAAGCATTAGTGCCAATCAGAGCTGTCCGTAGAGTAGTACCTAAAAGACCATCAACATCTATCATGGGAGGAGTATGAGGGACATAGTACCTGGGGCCACTAATCACCTACCGTGACACTCGCTCCCCAAGGTACCACTTCCTATTGACAGAACTATCCATCAGGAATCCACGAGAAGTAAGGGGTTGGACCCCCTGAATCTTCTTAGGAGCGACACATAAAATGCCCTCCCGAGATGCCCACTCTACATTAGCAATAGTTAGCTTAGAAAGAAAATTCCACAACAGGATAATACGATGGGCCCCATTCTTGACTCCAACAACAACTTTTCGCCATCGCAAGCCCCAGGGGAACAAAGGCACAGGAGCCATGCCATCCTCATCCTTGCTCGACTCATCAGCTGGGAAGGGAGCCAACATCTTGAGATACTCGAAACTCTAAACCTGCACAAAAAAGCATACTAAGATTAGAAAGCAGAAACAAGCAGGAATCAAAAATAAAAAAGCTAAAAAAATCACTGGATATACCTCCCAGGCTCGCCAAAACCCTCCAATTGATGTGATATCGCCATGAGAAACCTCACCTATATGTTGGTAGAGATAAGCGAGGGCGGCACCGCCCCAATCGTAAGTAAGAATCTCATTAATATTTGCCAAATAGGCAAGGAGCCTCAAACTCACCCAATCATTTTGAGTCGTGAAGGTGGAACAATCGAGGATATATAAGAAGAAGGCTCGCAAGAGCTGGTGATCATTCAGGCTGTGCATCCCTTTTCCGTAAGTCTGGTAGATCTAGCCGTAAGTAAATCAATGAACCTCCAGATTCGAAGGAACTATACCAATCAAAATCTCAATAGCATCAGGTTTGGTCTCGTACGGGTAGTCCATGACCAGGCGCTTCCTGCCAACCTTTAAGCTAGTGATCATCAAAAAATCGAAGGGCACCATCATCATCTCGCCGAATAGAAGATGGAAAGTATTGGTGGTGTCCCAACACCTCTCAGCAAGAGCATAGAAATGTACCAGGTCATTTGTACTCTTTGAAACCAGGTGGACGAAGCCGCTGAATCCCGCCTCATTAACCATTACTGAACAGTGGGCGGTAGATGGCTATACCACATGAAAGTATGAGCATGACTACCATGTGCCTTCAAAGCTACCTTCGATACATGCACACACCAAAAATAGCAAAACAGGCACAAAATCACTATTTATAGCCCCAAAATCCAACTTCACAGAATCAACTCACAAAACTAACATCCTATGACATCTAGGTGCACACTAAAGTTCACAAAACTAGTACAATTGCAGAAAAATGGTCCCAAACTATCGAAAGTTTCACATACCTGACTCGTTAGAGTCGCGGCAGAAAGATGACGCTGGGGGTCTCGCAAAATCAACTCTGAGGGTTGACTCTCGATCCTCATTCACTCCTTAGCCTTCTTAAAGAGCCTCTTTGAGCTTGAACCATAGATCTAAAAAGAAAATGGAAAATGGAACCAAGTTTACTTCCTGAAATTGAAGGAAAAATAAAACACCAATCAAAATTCCAATCGTGGCAAAAGTTTACTCACCTGGGTGTGCATAAACTACTTTTTGATAAGTTTTGGCTCCAAAAACACTAAAAAATGGCCAAGAATTAGAATTTGGAGCTCAAAAACTCCAATATATATCAATGGAGTCCGGCCACCCAATGTCGCTGCGGCACTGGCCCCGCTTCGCTCCATTTTGCTCCAATTTGCTCAATTTTGACCCGTTTATGACTTTATTAGCCCTTAAAGACCCATTTTTTCAAAATTGGTGAGGTTTTATCCCCAATAGTCTAAAATTATCCCAAGCTATCCCCATCAGGAAAACAAAGAAAGAAATTGGCTCCCAAAGGCCCGAATCAGTTTTTCGGACCGATCATTGCAAGTTTTGATCAACTGTGAGAGATTCGAAAGTAAATCCTGGTTCTTATTAATTTGAAGAAAAGTAATCAAGAAAGATTCCTAGAGAATTCAGACCATCCTTAGCAGGAAAATACATAAAGAAATTGGCTCCCAGAGGCCCGAATCGACTTTTAGGACCGATCATTGCAAGTTTTGATCAACCGTGAAAGGTTCAGAAGTGAATCCTAGTTCTCAATCAGAAGTTGAAGACAAAAAGTTAAGAAAGATTCTTAGAGAATCCGAACTATCCCCAACAGGAAAACACAAGAAGAAATTGGCTCTCGAAGTCTTAAATCAGCTTGCTGGAACTATTGTTGCAAGTTTTGATCAACCGTGAGAGGTTCGGAAGTGAATCCTGGTTCTCAATTAGAAGTTGAGGACAAACAGTTAAGAGAAACTCCCACAGAGTCTGAACTATCCCAGTAGGAAAATACGAAAAGAAATCGGCTCCCGAAGGCCTGAATTGATATTTCAGACCAATCGTTGCAAGATTTGATCAACTGTGAGAGCTTTAAAAGTGAATCCCAGTTCTTGATTAGAAGTTGAAAAATCAAAAGAGATTCCCAGAGATTTCCCTACCATCCCTAGCAGAAGAAACAGAGAAAACAGCTCCCAAAAGCTCGAATCGACTTTTTGAATTGATCACTGCAAGAATCGGCCATCGATTAGAACACCACCGAGATCAAACTACTCTTTGAAAACCAGGGTTTCTATGTCCATCTCTGGGGCTTTTGTGTCTGTCTCTTGGGCTTCCATGTCCATTGTTTGACATCCAAGGCTTCCATGTCTACCAGTTATCTTAGGGCTCTATGTCCATATGACATCGTGGGCTTCAATGTCCGTATAATATCTTGGGCTTCCATGTCCATATGATATCTTGGGCTTCCATATCCATCAATCATCCGGGGCTTCCATGTCCATCTCTTGATGTCCATAGCTTCCATGTCTATCACTTATCTTGGGCTTCCATGTCCATCAGTTATCCAGGACGTTCGCATTTGTCGGTCATCTTTTAAAAACTTCATCTTCAATTGTCATCTCCAGGGACCCTACATCCAATTATATTCACTCGTAAAGCATACTTCTCAGGATTCAAAAGTTTGCCCTGAGACTCAGGGTCTTCAAAATCTCAGTGTCCTTATCCGAGTCAAATACTATACTAGAGTCAAAATACTAGTACAACACAAGTCCGTTCAGAGTGGAGTGGCACACCCCACAACAGCAATTCAGGCTAGCATCACAGAGCTAGACATGACGAAATCCATAATCACATCCATGCATTTGCAAACCTGTGGATACTAGGACCCTGATTATTCTTTTTTACTTTCTTTCTTTTAAAACTAATTGAGTCGACACTTAATTTTTAAAGGAAAAATTAAGAAACCATTTTAAAAGCAAACTGATCTTTTGGAAACCAGAGATTTCTAGGTCCGGGGATTATAGAATGAGAGGAAAGGCGTCCGGCAGACTAAAACACCCCCTCTCATCCTCTCTCGTGATAGGCTTCTACTTAACATCCTTTTTAATCAAATTATTAATATAAGCATGCCCTCAATAAGTACATATATACATTCCAAAAGCATGTCGAAAGGGGTGCATGATTGCTAACGATAAAAGGCATACAAACTACATAGTTCAAATAGCAAGCAAAATAATATGCAATAAGGAACAAAGGAACTTACCCGGGATCCAGTTGCGATATAGAAACATGCAATGCATATAAAAGTAGTAATCCTAAGAAAAGGTCTCTAACACATATATATATATACATAAGGCAAAATTTTAATCTAAGGTGTCGCGCATGGAGTCAAAAATCAATAAAATCAAAGGGATAAAATAAAATAAACTAGAGGAAAGATAGAGAGGCTCACCTCAAGTGTGTGCTACAAAACAAAGGTTAGTCCACATGCTTTGAACACAATATAATATTAAATCTTAAATATTATACCAAACTCCTAGCTTAAATATAACAAACATGGAAAAAGTCGACCAAAATCATGAATTCCTTCTAACTTGTTGAAGTCACACCACCTCTATAGATATACAAGTCTCAACTAGGAGGTAATGTAATGTCCATATAGATTGATATGACCTCAACGTGATTGAAGGGAATCCATGACTATGTTCAACTAATCACATCTTATTTCAATGATTTATAAGTTAAAGTCCTAAGATACAACTATCATGACTACCTATGAGGATGGTGAAATGCATGAGCATGAATAAGATATGAATCATTCATTGATTTGGATCATTCAATCTCTAGGTTTGAGTTCAGCTAATCATAATTTATAGAGAAGAAATCTGCCTTAGGTTTAGACAACCATTTGGATCAAAGTTAGCCAGATTTACCAAATCTGCCTTAGGTTTCCAAAATTTATAGAGAAGAAACCTAAGAATAAAAAAAAATAGAAAAAACATAGTTCCCATGACTTGATTTCAATGATTTTTGAGTATGTCATGCCTCTGCATGTCTAGTTTCTAACCCAAAAATAAAATTAAAGATCAAATGGTCCAATATCTGGGAATTGGACCATGACCAGTCACTACTCAAAGTTTATCAACTCTTTGTCCAGAAATCTTGTATGATTTTCTAAAACTAGTAAACGAATCTAAATCACTTCATTCTTTTTAGAGGATCTTACTAACTCATAATAATCCATAGAAAAATATTTGAAGCTAAAAATGTTTGATTAAAGCTCTAATCCATTCATTTTAAAAGACATTACTATTCTGAAATTCTGGATAGAGAACAATTGAGTTGCAAACCCACGACCAAGCAATGTTAACCATGGAATCTCATCAAAACAAAAATTGGAATGGTATATCTATGAATTAAGGATAGATTTCAATTGGTCTCATCCAATTTCAACAGATCATGATTTAACTAAAAATCTTTGATTACAGATCGTCGTTGGAATCACTACACCATTGTTGAATTGTCATTTCATTTGCAAACCCTAACATCTAAGCCATGTAAATTGGCTTCTCCTAAGCCTAATCCCTCTCTCAAGTTAACGATCCTTGAGGGATTTGAAACCTAACTCATCCATTCCTTCTCTCAAATTAATGGTCCTTGAAGGTTGTATATACTAATCCTTGTAAGTTTCAATGAAACATGAGATAGGTTCATGAAACTTAATATATGATGAACCTAAGTCATGTATATGGACTTAGATACATCATTTATATAAACACATAACCAAAATCAATCTCAACTTTCATGTAAATAATAATTTTACAGAAAATTAAGAGATTAAAACCAAATTATCTCAATGAGATATGAAAGATTTCATGAGTTTTCAAAAGAAGAGCATGAACAAAGAGAAATAAAATCTAAGCCAATTGATGATCTAAAGTTTAATCCCTCTTTGAAAACATATTTTATTTCAAATCTAGAGCTATTTAGATCCAAATCAACAAACACATAAAGAAATTCAATCACAATTCAAGTGGTGTGTGATGAAATGGGGTGGGAAGAGACTTTTTGAAAATTGTACAAAAGATCTTATAATTCTATAAATTGTGATTGAATTAGGGATAAACTAAATTAAGATTAAAAGATTACCTCTAGAAATCCTCAGATTTTCTCTTGTTTTTTGATGAAGATCTTCAAAGTCTTCAAACTTTCCTTCAAGTTCTTCAAGCTCTTCTCATGGCTTCCTTCACCAATTCTCTCTCTTACTTCTCTCTCTCTCTCTATATATATATATATATCAAAATTGCTCAACCTTCCCTTAACGGAGATACATATATATATATATCCTTATGTAGACAATTGAGGGAGGTTACTTCTATAAATTCGAGATGATCTCCCATGTGCTATGGCATCTTTGGGGGTTAAATACGTATTTAGAAAAAAATAGCCTGTTATAGCGGGGCACTTGTTGAGTTGTCCACCGATCCGGCACTCACGGACTACCGGCGCAGCACTTAGCAGCTTCGCCATGTGCCGCCTCGTCTTTATATATATATATACTTTTTCTTTTGAAATTCTTTTTCTTTTTCTTTTAAAATTCTTTTTCTTTTTTATTTTCTTTGATAAAAAATAACATCCATTTTTATATATTTTTTAGACTAATTTTTTTTTTTACTTTTCTCATATGTATTCTACACCCGAGAATTCCCTAGTCTCTCTCTCTCTCACTTGAAAATTTTATCGAGACTGAAGAACCTTCCGATGAGCTTGAATCACTTTAAAGATCTTCGCATTCTGTCGGACATTGTCGTCATCGATTTTAGAGGTAATCATCCCCCGAATTCAACGGTCGATCAAAACTGGGGTATCTACAACACCATTCTCATAGCATAGCATCCACATGTTCTGTTATGCATTTAGATTTGTAATTTTGCCCTTTGTTCGCCTGAACTACGTCTTAGTCTGATTCCCCCGGCATACATAGGCAGCTCGCGTAGAGCACAACTAGCCTCAGCGACACGTTTTTATCTTTGCATCTTTGCAACACTTTTTATCCTAAATCTGTAGCTTCCAAAAGACCAATCTCTTCAAAGCTTTGGCACTTGCTTGCGACATGCTTTGCCTCACAAATTCATATCAAAGAGGGACAAATTGTAGACACCCAATTTTGTCGGCTATCAGATTTAGGAGATCCATAGCTTGGTGGTTCACAATGATTGAAAAAAACTCAAAAAGGACTCCTGGAAGTTATTTCCATCGCTCAAAATACTCAGAAAGTGGTACAAATAACCAAAATGCCCCTGAAAGTCCAAACGCTCTCAGATTTCGACCGAAAGTTCCGAAAACGCACTATGTCATATGAAAAGTAGTAAAATGAGTTTCAAAACAAAATCGGATGAAATCCTCAGCTCCCAGAGCTCCCAAAAGCCCCGGAAGTTCCCGAAAAGTCCCCGTTGACTAGTTTGACCAAGGTTGACCAAAATCGTTTGAATTTGCCTAAAAGTTCTGAGATTATCCTGGATTATGTGAAAAGTACTAAAACAAGTTTTAAAAGAAAATCATTCGAAAATATTAGCTCCTAGGAGTTCCCGAGGTTCCCAGAACTTCTTTGAGATCCCCGGTTTGACCGATTTAACCTAAAAGATGACTCAAAGACCAGAGCACCTTATCATTTTACAAATATTTTTCATGGATACTAGAGATCAATAGCTTTCCAATGGTATATCGCAAATAATTTCTAGACTTAAAACAAATTTAGTATGAATTTTTGAAGGTTAAAATGGCGATCAAATCATCTTTTATCGCGAATACTGCAAACCTTTTCAAAGGGACCTATCTCTAAACTATTTTTTTAATTAAAAATAGACTCCATTACTCTTCCAATGGTATATCATGTAGTACTCGCAAATTTCTACCTTTTATGAATTTGAATTTCTGTATCTATTTTTAGATTTACAATCCTATGTAGGTATTTTAAATATTTATTAGTGAATTTCTGTAGCATTTATTCATATATCATATTTTATAACATTAGATTTTATCATATTAATATTATATTTTAATCGGACTGTTATTTTAGACCCGGACTAAAATCATACGCAGACCCGTATTAGTTTTCAAATAGATGTGGTTGCACGTATTTTGATGCATGCACGCACAATGATGCGATGTCATATCACCCCATGCTTGGAGCACCAACTACCAACCACCCCCATCACCTTTTCACTAACCCCCTCACTTCTCAGCTTGTACCCCAACCACCCTCTCACATCACCCATGCTTCTTTACACCCTCCCAACCACTAAACTCACCCCTACACTCCACCCCCTTACCTCCCCAAACAACCCCTAGCAACCCATCATGTACATGCATGTGTGTTTAGTGTGTTGAGTATGAAGAGAGAGTGTGTGTGTGCCGTGTGTGTGTGTGTGTGTGTGTGTGTGTGTGTGTGTGTGTTGTGTGTCATGTGTGCTTGTGTGTGAGGCAGTGGCAGTGGTGTGTTGTGTGGTGTATTATGTGTGATGTTGTGTTAATATATATTATATGTGTAGTGTATTGTGTGTATAATATAATATATATATGTTGTGTGTAGTAAGTTATATACATATTCATATACACATATACATAAACATATAGAGAGAAAGAGGAAGTTACCCACCCACTCCCTCTATAAATACCAACCCAAACCCCTTCCTCATTTCTTCCTTACCCAAACCCAAGAAAGAAAAGGAAAAGAAGAAGGAAAGGAAAGAAAAGAAAAAGAAAGGAGGCTTCCCCCGAGGCTAACCCGAGCCACACCGTGACCCCGAACCTACGGTGAGTGCCCTAACTCACTTGGTATACTATAGTTATGAGCTTTTATATGTTGTACCCCAAATTTATTGTCCGCATGTTATACTCCGTTATTATTATTATTATTATTATTATTATTATTATTATTATTATTATCATTATTATCTTATTATTATTTTCCAGTTAATACTCTACGTAAACATGTTGTACCACGAACTAATTCCCTTATTATTATTCTAGATATTGTTAATATTATTATTATTATTATTATTATTATTATTATTATTATTATTATTATTATTATTATTATTATTATTATTATTAGTATTGGTATTATTATTTTCTGTTGTTAGCATTATTGATATTGTTAATTATTAGTCTGGCATATATCGTGCCTAACATGTAATGCCCGAACTCATTAATATTATTATTATTATCAGTCTAGTTAACCCCATGTTAATATGTTATACCCCGAACTTTTTATCTATGTATTATTATTATTTATTCCGATTAACCTCAGACATTAACATGTTACCTCGTGAACTCACTATGTGTATTATTAATGTCCGTATTATATTATTATTATTATTATCATTATTATTACTATTTATTATTATTATTATTATTATTGCTATTATTATTATTATATATTATTCTGGTTAACCTAGTGCTTAGGCATGTTACATCCGAACTTGTTGGATGTATTATTATTCCGATTATTATTATTTTAATTCCTATTATTATTATTATTGTTATTATTTTACTATTATTATTATTGTTGTTGTTAATAATATTTGGTATTCCGATTAATCTCATGTTTAATATCTTGTACCTGAGCAATGTTCGTATTATTATTCCTGTTAATATTATTCTTATTATCATTATTATTATTATTATTATTATTATTATGGTAAAACTCTTGTTTAATAATTTGTACTGAATTAATGTCTGTATCATTGTTTCTGTTATTATTATTATTATTATTTATTGTCACTAATATGTCATTATTTAACTGTTATACTTCTTGCTTTAGAAGTGGTACCATAAATATACGAATGTAGTAAGTTATGCAAAGGAGTTAATCTGTTGTAATTTGTTGTACCGTACGGATAGTCGTGCTTCGTTGGCTTATACTTTAGGCACTTTGAGTTATAGCTCATATGATAGAGTTAGTCCATGACATCAAGGATGACGTGCATGGTATGTTGGGTATATTAGCTTTGGAGATCAGTTGAGTAATCATGTTGAGAGTGGTCGTCAGTCATAAGAAGACCCGGGAGATGAAAATTGGTTTGGTAGCAATGATAAATCGGCCCTAAAAAGGCACTGATGTTATCTTGGTCACGAGGGGTGACCACGCGGCCTTAATAGGCATAGATAACATATTATTCATTCGGCCCTAATAGGTACAGAATATTCCTTCAGTCAGAATATATTGAATAATCGGCCTTAATAGGCACTGATGTTATCTTGGTCACGAAGGGTGACCATGCGGCCTTAATAGGCACATCTATTCTATGTCAACAATATGTTATCTTGGTCATAGAGTGTGACCATGCGGCCTTAATAGGCACCGCTAACACAATGGATCAACAAGAGAAGTATTCATGTCAAGTGATTGGATCAGAAATCCAAAGGTACAGTCAAGCATAGTCAAGTATAATCAGGAGTAGTCAAGTACACCATTGTGGTATTGTTCGTGCTTAGTTGTATGCTACAGATCGTAGGCATGGTTATATATAAACCGAGTATGAAAGAGATCTAGATCATGATTTATGTTGATTGAAGTTATTACTTATCCTGATATGTAACGACGACTCGAATAAGATATTAACCGTATCCTAACATGTTGAACCAAGAATGACATTTAATACATTGCCTCAATTGTAATCGTTATATTATGGATACGATGATCGATGTCGAGACAAGTATATGCATATGTAATATCATAATCGTTGCTGTAGTGATATTTTCATATATTAATATTTAGGAGTGATTGGTTAGTGCGCTCACTCGGCTTAATTTCAAAGCTGACGACGTTTTATGCCCTGGACATACCCACATCCAGATTGTTCAGGTACATGATATATATTGGGATAATTACGGCTACGCCAGCTGAAGGAATAGGTGTCCCTGCTAAAGGCATATTTATGTTATTTTCCATTTGGCATGTAATTATTATGTTTTCAGACTTTATGTATTATTAGAACTAGATGGATTGTAACTGGCAGTGCCGCCTTTGAATTTTAGATGATTAACCCATATGATGTAACAACTAGAAATCCTTTTGAAGTTATGTTCAGTTTATGCTTCCATTTAAGTTACTCTTTTCTTTATCTAGCGTGTTTGTAGACAATCAGTTAATGTAACTAATCATGGCTTACGGACCCAGAAAGGAAAATTTCATTTCCTCCTAATTTCTGCTACTTCGAGCATGACAAATCACAAGCTTAATTTGAAGTTCGTAAGTATTTTCTGTGAATTTTGGATGAAATATGGCCTTTTTGCGAATACCGAAACATTTGGGTGCCTAAATGTAATTTATGAGACGTCTGAGGAGCATTGCCGTCATGGCACTGGACCTATGCCTCAGTGCCACTATCACCTAGAATGATTTTTGTAATTTTAATTTGGGAGTCCAAATTGAATAATTGAAAGCCAAAATGACGTAGTTGCTTGTTTACAAATGTTTAGGACCAATGGGAGCACTTTTTCAATCTCAAACTCCCCCCAATTTGGCTTATATAACCCCCCTTGGTGAAAAGGTCATTAAGAAGAGCCTTATTGGGACTAAAGACAACTTAAAATACATATTGGGAATAAGTCCTCCCAATATCCATAACCCAAAAATACCCTCATTTTGAACCTCTGACCCTAACCAACCACCATTTCCACTACTCCATACCACCTCCGACCACCACCCCTGCCACCTCCGGCCACCATCCTTGCCATCTCCGGCGACACCACCCCTGCCACCTCTGGCCACCACCCTTGTCATCTTTGGTAACCACCACCTCGCCATCTTCGACGACCACCACCTCATCACCTCTTGACCACCACAATGCTTGACTCTCTTAAATCTCTGTCTGTCTCTCTCTCTCTCTATATATATATACATATATATATATATATATTCATAGCACATATCGATATATCATATATTCATACACCATTGTCTTTTCAAAGCAACACAACAAGACTATGTTTTCAATTTCACCAGTTGTTACTTGACGTAATATGCATGTTTTTTCTATTGTCAATAATAGTCAATTCATTTTAGATTGTGGTGTCCACTCCTCTTCTGATTCGGAGCAGATTTGTGCTATGAAAGAAGAACATGCTACTAAGTGAAATCAAAAATTGTAAGTCAAATTTGACTTAGGAAATTTGACTTAGGATTTTAGACATTATAAGCAAAATTTCACTTAGGATATATGATTTTGCTTCTCACAAAAACACCTATGAACCAACAACAATCAAAAGAAAAGAGAGAGAGAACCTGCCACCTAAGGTCACCACCCTCACCATCTCTGGTGACCACCACCCTTGCCATCTCCAATGACCACCACCTCGTTACCTATTGACCACCACAATGCTTGACTCTTTTATTTCTCTCTCTCTCTATATATATGTATATATATATAAGTATATGTACACATATATATATATATTCATAGCACATATCGATATATCATATATTCATACACCATTGTCTTTTCCAAACAACTCAACAAGACTATGATTTCAATTTCACCAGTTGTTACTCAACACAAGAGGCCTGTTCATTTCAGATTGTGGTATCCACTTTGCTTCTGATTCAGAGCAAATTTATACTATGGAAGAAGAACATGCTACTAAGTGAAATCAGAAATCCTAATTGAAATTTGACTTAGGATATCAGAAATCCTAATTTAAATTTTACTTATGATATTCTAAGTGAAATTTGACTTAGGATTTCACACATTATAAGTAAAATTTCACTTAGGACATATGATTTTGCTTTTTACAAAAACACCTATGAACCAACAACAATCAAAAGGAGAGAGAGAAGAGAGGTGGTGGTTAGGATATATGATTTTGCTTCTCACATAAACACCTATGAACCAACAGGTTTTGTTGATCAATTTTATATTTCTATATTTAATTGAAAGTGATGAAATGTGTTCTTGTAAATATCACTGGCAATCAAAAGTTATATTTCTGTTTGTAAATATCAATGGCAATCAGTGTTTTAGGTTTAAAGTTTGTTCCAAATAAATTCCATTTTGAGGCCAATAATTGGAGTTAGCAATCAAAAGTTTTGGTACTTGTGGTGGTGGCTATGACAAAATAAGGAGAGAGAAAGTTAGAGAGAGAGAAAAGAGAGATGGTGGTGGGGCGACAGTTCTGGTGGTAGTGGCGGTGGCGACGACGATGGTTCGGTGGTGGTGGCTATGGATGGAAGAGGATAGAAAAAGTTAGAGAGAGAGACGAGAGATGGTGGTGTGGACGACGGTTCCGATGGTAGTGGCGACGACGATGACAACAATTCGGTGGCGGTAGCTATGGAGGGAAGATGAGAGATAAAGTTAGAGAGAGAGAAAAGAGGTGGTAGTGGTGGTGGCCATGGAGGGATCTGTGGTGGTGGTGGTAGCAATTCCATGGTGGATCGATGGTGGTTGCGGTGAGGAAAGAGAGATCTTAGAGAGAGAGAGAGAAAGAGAGAGAGAGAGAGAGAGAGAGAGAGATTGTAGAGAGAGAAAGTAGATCTGAGAGATAGAGAGTCTATTTTTTGGGAGAAGATGAAGTTGAGGGGTAGTTTGGTCAGTTGAAAATTTTGAAATGGATTTGAAGAGTGAATTGTTAGTGTTTTGGACTGGAATGAAAAATGGGCATGGGCTTTTGTCCTTGTGGGGTTTATTGTTAATGGGTTATACTTTAAATCAATAAAGACCAACCTTAGGGAGCTTAGACCAAGCCTCCCTTAGAAAAGTTGTAGATGGAAAGAGATAGAGATAAGGTTAGAAGAGAGAAAGAGAGCTTATTCCCACTGATTTTCTATAGAAAGGTGAGTTCCCATCTAGTTTTTCTTCATTACTCTCTTCTATACTTCATATTCAATACTCCCAATTACCATTCTTTGAGTACTTATGAGCTTGAAATCTACTTCCATGTCCAAATATCATACTATATGAGTGAGATACCAAGCTATAAGTCCAATATCTCAATGATTATCATACTCTGATTACTATTACTTGTTTGTTTACGTTGATGTTCATCTCTCTTTATCTCATTTCCTTTTTTATTTTTCTTTGTTTATTTTCTTGTCCATCATCATCTAGATGATGACATGTTGTTTGAAGGGAGTGAATCCTTATGGATAGTAGCTCTTGACTTCAAAAGCATGTTTAGAAGATGATTCCAACTTCAATGCTTTTCCAAGTATTCTTGAATTACTCTAAATAAAATATGGTCTTCGCAAGATAATCTTGGGAGTTCTTGATATGTGTTGGATATATTCTAAGTGGTTATAACATTCATTTAGTGTTGGAAATACACTCCCAAAACCCCTCTTAAACCCCTTTATTTGGATTCCCAAAGAAAAATCTTATTTTCTTAAAAGCCTTAAAACAGTGAGTTCTTCAACTTGAAAATGCTATTCCGAGTTCAATACTAAATGGATGTTTGTGAAACCACTTGAAAAGTCTTCATAACTCATTAGGATATGTCCATGATTTTTGGTAGAATTTTAAACCACTTAGAGGGTTCCATTTTAACATGGTAGAATTTTAAACCACTTAGAGGGTTCCATTTTAACCCAAACATTCTTCCACAACATTCTGTTTTTCTGTCACAGCAACTTTAGTTGAATTTCAACTTGTTTTCCAGAAAGATTTTCCAAAAAGAGTGGTCCTAACTCATTTTTAACTTGAACTTCAGTGTCTTAGGGAACTTCATGTATAATATGGGCCTCCAAATATTTTGTTTTCATTTTCAAATATTTCTCTACATTTCAGTCGACACTACGAATTCTATTTATGAGTAACCTCTCTTGTTCATATGATTTCTCCCAATCTATAACTTCAATCTTGATTTGACTTTTTGCTATATGTTCTAGACACAAAGAGAATGATCTCTATAAATTTTCATGAATTTAACACACTCCCAACCTCACTTTTCCATTTTTACAAAATCAGTTCACTGTTCTGTCCACTATTCACAGCAAGCATATTTTGACTTTTATTCCTTGATTATATCTTCATATGCATTCTAAATTAGTTCATGTCTTAGGAAGTTGTTAATAACACATTTGTACTTATCCTATAATCACATTCTTCATGAATTCATGCATATTTAGACTTCTAAATCACTTTAGAAAATCCATGAACACTTACACACTACTACTTTGCACATTCTAGGATCATATATTACATCCAAGCAAGATTTGAAGTTTTTTGTGACTCTTAATTCAAGAAGATTATAAGGAATGAAGTTAATCACACGTTCATGCTTCTCTTTGATCAAATATTCCTTTTCTCATCCGTCCCGGGGATTGAGAGGTCTTCTTTTCTCAAGAATCAACATGCATACATACTAGTTTGCTAAGCATATTTTCTTTGATTATTAATTATTTCAAGAACAATCCATGTCCCCCTTTAGATTAGGAAAACTTGATTACTTGATATGTGATTAGACGATTTTTCCTAGGTTTGTCAAGTGTGATCTTTCACTTTGCATTGTGTGATATTTGGCATAGACCTTATGAATGATATCTTATCTTTTGATCTTCTACTTCAAGATTCTTGTGCAATGTAATATACTTATCATAATATTAATTGTCGAACCAAACATAGTCTACAACAATTATTCGGATACTAATTGAGGCCCGTTGAAAGATGGGGCAAGTTGAGGGTGTTTAATCTTTGCAAAGGCTCCTTCCTCTCTCGTACCAAATCCCCGAGCCAAGTTCTTTGGTTATTAAAGGTCGGTGCCCGTTATCCGTTTGGGTGAGTCAAATTGGGTTTCTCGGTTCCCTAAAGACCAAGTGGCAACTCTGTATCTATTTTCACAAACCTTTCAAATCAATCTCAAAACAAATTCTTCCCGAAATGAGACGGGGTGGACCCCGAGGCTGCGTGTCCACATGTGGCTCCATTAATGCATATTGTTCAAGTGTGTAATAAAACCTGTCGAGGTTATCTTTGACATTTAATGAAATTGATGAGTAAATGATAGTGCTCTAAATTGGTATCACCTATGTAAGAATAGAAGTAGGGTTGCTTCTATGAGGACTTCAAAGGCTTGGTTTTCTAAGAGTTTCATGAAAAGGATCATGTTCAGGACCAAAATGAACACAACCGAATGAATTAACATGTATAAGGATATGTGGTGTGTTGTCTAATTTTGGTTTACACTAAGAGATTGAAAAGCTCAATACTTAATGTACACTGCTTCACCGAGTAAATTTAGTAGATATTCACTAAGAGAAAGTTCAAGTCCAAAAGACACTCTCCTAATGCATCGTAAGTTTGTGAATTGCTTTTGTAGTTTTATTGTATTTTTGTTTTTGTATAGATAGCCATAATCATTCACATATGACGGATTGTTAGGTTCGGGATGTGAATGAGAGCTTATGGGAGCTCAAGGGGATAATTAGGATTGCTATGGACTAGCTCAAAGTTCAGGGAAAGGCTTGGAACATTAAGTTCCAAGATTCTGGCAGAGGGGCTTTTGACCGGTCGACTGGGTCAGCAACTATATGATGTTTAAACAAGTTTCTAGAAGAGGGGTGTTTGACCGGTGGACCAGACCCGATCGATCAGTCGATTGGACCCAGTTTGTGAAAGTCACAACTTTTTATGTTGAACTTCGGATTTGTTTGAACTTCATATGTTCTAATAGCTTCTAAACGTGTATATACAGATATATACTTAATGTATGAGTGTTGGGACACAACCTTTTGTGTAGAGAAGCATCTCTTACCCAATAGGCACCTTTATATATACATTATAGTTAGTTATTTGATAGAAAACTTTTGATTCAGATTTTATCTCTTCTTCTTTACCCATTCTAGAGTCTTTGTGAGTAGTTCATTTACACAATATTCTATAGAATACAGTTGAGTTGTTGCCTCAATTATATAGATCTTAGTATCCTCAAGAACGATACGCTGTAGTCTAGAAGCAACCGAGTGTGGGACGTAAATTCATTTTTCGTAAATTCATTTTTTGGACAGTACAATTCTTGTATACTCGATCTTAATTATTGTTTTATTGAGTTTATTATCCATATATTCCAACATGGTTGTCTTACCCTCAAAAAAGATATTCCATGCCCATAACTCCATGGCCTAAAAAATAAGCCATTTGGCTTTTGTATAACACTGCATAAGCATTTCCCTGTTGGCTCCCCAATAAAAAGAAAAGTGTGTCAAAGATGGCAGTTCCATCTTGAATTCACTACAACAAAAATGGCCTACAAAGACATTTATTTTGAGACAAAAAGTAAAGGTGTCTTTAGAAGTTACTTGTAAGGACATATAATTTTCCGTCTCTACAAAGGAAAATAATTGGCTTTAAAAGTTACTTGTACGGACACATAATTTTTTGTTTCTATAAAAGAAAATAATTGTCTTTAGAAGTTACTTGTAGAGACACATAATTTTTGGTCTGTACAAAAGAAAATAATTATTTTTAGAAGTTACTTATAAGACATATGATTTTTGATTTCTAAAAAAGAAAATAATTGTCTTTAGAAGTTACTTGTAAGGACACATAATTGTCCGTCTATAAAAAAAATATGGCTTTAGAAGTTACTTGAAAAATATATAATTTTCTGTCTCTACAAAAGAAAATAAATGTATTCAAAAGTACAAATAACGACACTTATTAATTTTTTTCGTTATAAAAAGAGAATTGTCTCAAGAAACATAATAATAATAATAATAATAATAATAATAATAATAACAATAATAATAATTCAACATAATAAGAAAAATGGCATGTCCCGACGTTTAAAAAGATACCTTTTATTACTAGCATTTTTAAAAAAATAAGCGTTGTTAATTTCCAAGATTTTAAAGAGCGCTCGCAAATATCAGCACTTGGCATTTAAATGTCGATACTTAACATCGTTTTCATACAAAATGATGATAATTAACGGCGTTTGTAAACCAATGACCTTAATAACGACATTCAAAATTTAAATGTTTGCACTCTTTCCTACTTTAATAAAACAATGTCGGTAATTCTGTCTATTTTTTTTTAATCTTTAATGTTATTTAAGCATGAAGGAAAACACAAGGGAAAATATACAACCCAATTTAGGATAGCTTCCGCTTTGTGATTGTGATAGCTTTGAAATTGCTTTTGTCAGAATAGATTATAATAGTTGTGGTGTATTGTTAATGTATTGTAAAAGTGGTTATGGTGGAAGAATAGATTATGTAGGTGTTTCGAGACATAAACATAAGATGATTTTAAATGTTCAAAAAATAATTTTACCCCTGGACTGTATTGATATTTTATTAGTATTGGATACATAGTTATTTTGTTAGTGCTCCATATTATTAAATTTAATAAAATTACTTATTTAAATAATAAATTAAATAAATGTATTCAATAATATTAACTATAGTAATATAGAATATAAAAATAAGTAAATATATTAGTAATATAAAATACATTACTAATGGTGTTTAATACTTTAAATTTATGTTAATAGTACAAGATTTTATTATAAACAAATAAATAAATTTCATACATGTAGTTTAAAGCTAGCTATTTGGCCAAGCGGATTCAAAATTGCAACACATTCAAGAAGGTCTTAAGTTCAAAACATGGTAGACTGTTAGGAAAAAAAAATGGTGCAATTTCTAGTGGCACTCATAGCTAGGAGCGGAGTCAGAAATTTTGGTCAGGGGGGGCCTAGGCTACAAGGGGGTTCGGGGGCAGTGCCCCCAAGATGACTTTTTTGGTATCTACTTATATATAATTGACGATTTTTAGGGTCTACTTATACATAATTGACGATTTTTTTGATATCTACTTATAATATGAGTCTATTTGGTGACACATAAATATTTTATGGTGTGTTTCCAAATTCTAGGGGATCTATTTCAAAAACTCATAAAATCCTTACACTAAAAGTGTAATTTTCAAAATTCTAGGGACCTTTGCTTTTGAGTTGTATATACATGTATATCAATATATATGTAGTTGATGACACTAAATTGGACTTTTGGTCCCTTTGGGGGTCTAAACATGAGTTGAGGGGGCCTAATGTGGGTTACATATTTTTTAGGGGTGGGTGGGGGGGGGGGGGGGGGGGGCTAATTTCAAATATTTAATTTTTTATAGGATAAAATTTTAATTTTGAAAAATCCAGGGGAGGCCTGGGCCCACCCTGGCCCTCGATTGGCTCCGCCCCTGCTCATAGCGACACAAATGTATATATCACTTCAAAAGTAACATTAAGCGACACTTTTAATGACACTTTTTCTCTCTCATTACAAAGTAACCTTTACCGACGGTTTTACCAACATTTGGGTAAATGTCTCAATAAGGTTAGCGACAGCACCTATTATGACACTTAGGTAAGTGTTAGTATAACTACTAGTTACACATTTTGTGACCTATCGCAACATTTTTTTTTCCCTTCTGTCTTGAAGGGCCTATTTTGTTGTAGTGATTTCTATTTGTACAATTTGATGGTAATTATTGTAAAATTCCACATTGAGAAGTTCATTGAAAATTATTTGGTCAAATTCTCTAATAAGTATACTTAGATCATAAGTAAGCTATAAATTTAAAATCTATTAGATAAATACTTGTACATATGATTTCCAAAAAAAAAAAAAAAAAAAGACTTGTACATAAAAGAATCACAAAAAAAAAGAAGGAAAAAGGGTTCCAAAAGAACCTATGGGCTGCCCCGCTGACCCATGCGCCCGGATGACCCACGGGTTTTTATAAGCTTAAAATCCAGTTTATTGGGTAAGTTCACTCAACCCAGTGCACTTTAGATCCTCTCCATATATATATATATATATATATAAATAAGAAAAGAAAAAAAAAAGTAGCGATGCTTTTAAAGGCACCACTACATTTAATGTGTACTCCAATATGTATGTGCAATCCAATAGGCAACACCAATGAACAAAATGTTGCTCTCAACATCATCAATTGCCCATAATTTCTACGTTTTTTCAAAATAAAAAGAGAACATCTCTCTCAACCTTTAATTCAAGGGTCATTTAGATTTCAGTCTTTTATTGTAGCCTTTTCTAAAAATTGATCCATTCTATAAGTCAACTTAGAAATTAGTCCCTCATCTATTTTGAGGACCAAAATACCCCCACTCCCACAAATCAGGGTTTCAAAATTCAAAATCCATATTTGTTATATATATATATATATAGAAAGAGAGAGAGAGACCACCACTACCATAAATAAGGGTTTTGGCATTCAAAACCCAGATTTATTATATATATATATATATACATATATATATATATATAGAGAGAGAGAGAGAGAATTAACTAAGAAAATTATGCGAGAAAGAGAAAGAAATTAAAGTGAGAAATTCCTCACTTTAAAATACATCACAAACCATAAGTGAGAAATTTCTCAAAAACATAATACGAAATTCTATATATTATCGTGAGAAATTCTCACTTGTAACCATAATAAGAAATTTCTCACTTTAAAGATGCATCACTGACCATAAGTGAGAAATATTATCTATTATGGTGAGAAATTTTCACTTCTAAAAATTTTGATAATTTAATAATACAAATTTCTCACCAAAAAAAGAAAACAAATTTTTTCACCATTAAAACTCAAAATGTAAACCTCCACACAAATCAAATATAATTCACTTGAGACTGACACACTAAGGAAGGCATCATGATCAACGACCTTGCTTCACCCATGCTTTGCACAATCATGGCTTAATGATTGACGAAGGTGGCGAGATGGAGATCACTGCCTTTGTGGAGTCTCTGGTGATTTTCTTGAAACTAGGCTTCAAATTAGATCTGGCGCTGGGAGTGGTTTAATTTGATTGCTTCAATTTGATCGCAGAGGTGCGCTTCATCCAGAGGGTTCAGATGTGTTTTGGCGGCGGATTTCTTGGCCGGAGGTGTCTTCTTTGCGAAGGCCGATTTGGGGGTATCGGCATTGCGAGTTCTCAAAATATTGATTTATGGAGATCACTGACAATAATATATATATATATATATACAGCAAATTGCAAACAAACTCTCTCAAAAAGTGATACAAGTTTGAAATTCAGAATAGGTTACGAGTAAAACAAAAATCGGATCAAACAAACAAAGATTGGCAAAGAAGAAAGCCCATATAATCAAATATCTCTCTCTCTAGATTCTCTCTCTAGAAGCTCTCTGTAACTATCCTTTATGAGGTCAAACAGAAAGGTCCCAGACTAGGGAAGGATGAAAATGTGGGATTTGGTTGGTCATGAGCATTTATTTGGGGAAAAGGTCAAACACGCTAATGACTTTGATTTATCTATTAGAGTATGTGATGAGCATTAATTTTGGTCTCTAATTTTAATGTGATGGTATATACACATATATGCATATATCTAATGAAGGACAAATTTGACCATAAAAAATGCAAATATTTGGGAAAAATGACTAATTTTTAAATCAACTATTAACTTGGGGATCTATTTTCATACAGACAATATCAATAAGACCAAACTTACTATAAATGCCTATTCAAGGACTAATTCTAATATTTCTATTAATTCAATGAGTCCTTTTTAAGCAAAAAAAAAAAAAAATTCAATGAGTCCACATCTTTATCATCTTTGGCAATGGTATACAACTTTTGGTCCAGTTTTCTTCAACTTTTGATCCATTAATGAGAAAGAGAAAAACTTTATGAAAATCAACAATGGAGAGAGTAGGTATCTTATTTTCACTGTGGTGGAAGAATCATTTGAATTGAGGGGTAGTTTGCAGTCCGGCTCCTCAGAATAGGTATTTTTTATTTTATTTATTTATTTTTTTTTATTATTATTATTATTATTATTATTATTATTATTATTTTTTATAATTCTACAAATACCACATAAATACTATTCAAAGTGCTATTAATATTGGCAGTCGAAGATCCTTAGGCAGGTATGTGATAGTGCCCGTAGTGGCATCACCTTCCAACATCATGCTGTTCTAATCATTTTGGGGGTCTTCATGACTAAAATAGAAGGCTATGATTGGCTTACGAATTTGGTTTAGGAAAGGAAAAGTAAAAGAGTAAGATTAGCTGATAGATCGTTCAATATTAGGTGTATTAGTCAAAAACTTTCACGATTTGACTATTTTTTAATAATTTTCTTGTTACTTTTTTAATTTAATGAAAAACTCCTTGCTACTTTTTTAAATCGGCGAAAAAAGCTAACACAATATTATCTGTCAACTTTAAACCATTACTTACTCTTTTTTTTGTGCCTGTTTGGGTATTTTTTTTTTTTGGATATCATGTATTTGTTCGAGATCTACACATTGGACTTGAAAATTGCACACAAAAAAAGTAATTTAGAACCTCATTTTTCTATTTTATCTGTCAAAATAGATGATATTATCTGTTGACAGATAGATTATTTTGACGAAAACAAACATAATTTTCTCATTATTTTTTTTTTTTGGTATTTCATGTATTTCTTTGAGATCTACGTATTGGAATTCAAAATTTTATAAAAAAAAGATAAGTTGCAGTTTGATTTTGAGATTTTATCTGTCTGCAACAAGTAATATAATCTGTTATTTGTCAACAAGCCGATAATATGTATTAATGACAATAACTTTATCATTTCTTGGGTTTTTTTGTATAGTTTTTTTTTCATATTATTTTTTTCGAGATCTACGCATTCAACTTGGAAACTTTACAAAAAATGGGTAGTTTGCAGGCTTATTTTGGGATTTTATCTGTCTGCAAATAGATAGTTTTATCATTTTTTTAGACTTTTTGTCTTTTTATTATTATTATTTTATTTCATGTATTTTTTCGAGATCTATGCACCTATGATGCCAATATTTACAAAAGGAATATATTTTTGTTGTAATTTGAATTTTTTAGGCATAAAATGAAATTTTCAACCAAAACAAGAAAAATGGCCTAATGAGTTAAAGAAATTAAAAGTACCTAGCTTGGGTAGCTTGGAAGAGTTTTATTTGAGGGAGCTATAGCTGAAGCCCCCTTGAACATACATGTTTAAATAATGTGAGCAATTTAAAATTTGAAATTTTGAAGACAGTACGAAATCAAGAAAAATGAATGGAAATGATTCGCAAAATTACAAATTCAATTTACATTTCATTCAATTTTCTTTTCCTCTCTCTCTATTCCTTTCTGTTTTCCTTTTCAATCAAATAAAGAAAATTATATTTTCTTTTCTCTTGTTATGTTCATGATCACAAGACCAGACCGGGCAATGTTAAGGGCACTAACAAAATCTACTAACACTTACTAACACACTCTATCTCTCTCCTAGTGGTACTGCAGGATCCACTGCGGACCCCATAATGCCACTGGAAGAGAGATAGAGTGTGTTAGTAAGTATTAGTGGATATTGTTAGTGCCCCAAATATAACTCAGACCTAAATTATTGTCTTCTATTTCCCTCTGCAAGGCTTTCTAAACTATTTCATCATCTACTTACAGTAGTCAGAGCATGTGACTGCGTGATCAAAATTAGAGTTTTTAAGGAACATAGAATTTAGGGTAAATTACACAAACTTCCCCTGAGGTTTGCCTTAATTACACGGACCTCCCCTCTTGTTTCAAAAATTACACAGACCTCCCTCAAGGTTTGTAATTAGGTAACAAAACGCCCCCTCCCCTAACGGTCCGTTAGTTTAATTTTTTACATTAGCCTCCTCTGAAAATTACAATTAGCCCCCCTAATATTATAAAATTGTTATACTAAGCCCCATTTCTCTTATATTTTTGTTCTAATTATAAAATCCCTCCTCCCTCCTATGTTTTTGGGTTAATTTTTTTAGCATTAATTTATATCATCTACACAAAATACATATAAATAGGTCCAAATTTTTTTTTCTCCAAACAAACCTCTATAAAGCCCCCCATGTATTAATTTTCTAGATCCACCCCTGTCCCTATGCTTCAAAAGTGGACACTTAACCCCCTGTGATTGTGGACTAAAATGGAATTGTTATGATTTCACTCAAAACTGACAAAAATTCTAAAATTGGTTAAAAATATAAACACTTAACCCATTTTGTGATGTTAATTTTGGGGTTAACGCTCTTTGAGTAAAATCATAACAGTTCTATTTTAACCACAATCACAGTGGGTTAAGCGTCCACTTTTGAAGCATAGGGACAGGGGCGGATCTAGAAAATTAATACAGGGGGGGGGGGGGGGGCTTGATAGAGGTTTGTTCGGCGGAAAAAAAATTTGGACCTATTTATATATGTTTTGTGTATATTTTGTGTATATGATATAAATTAATGCTAAAAAAATTAACCCAAAAATATAGGAGGGAGGAGGGATTTTATAATTAGCACAAAAATATAAGAGAAAGGGGGCTTTAGTATGACAATTTTATAATATTAGGGGGGCTAATTGTAATTTTCAGGGGAGGCTAATGTAAAAAAACTAACGGACCATTAGGGGAGGGGGCGTTTTGTTACCTAATTCAAACCTCGAGGGAGGTCTGTGTAATTTTTGAAACAAGAGGGGAGGTCCGTGTATTAAGACAAACCTCAGGGGAGGTTTGTGTAATTTACCCTAGAATTTAATCAAAATGCTCTCTTTAATGAATATCGCAATACTTGAGTAACGGTTTAGCCTAGTTGAAAAAAAAAACTCTCCATGCCACACTGATATCAGAGTTTGAGCCTTGCCCCCTCCCCCGGACCATGTCACTTATGTCATTGCACAAGATCACTACACCAAATGATAAAAAACATAAAACAACAACAACAACAACAACAACAACAAAAGAAAAAAGAAAAAAGAAAAAAGAAAAAAGAAAAAGAAAATCAAGATCTCACTTTAAACCTATTAGTAACTTTGAGTTGAACATTGAATGCATAACTATATGTGACTTTAATTCTCACTACCATTATTTGCTTTGATAGTTTTGGAGTCATCTCAATTATTACTCTCTATACTTTAACAATTATGTCCTATTCTTTGAAGGCATGAAGATCAGCATAGTATTTTGCAATCCATCCATCAATGATCTCTACCTCCATCTTCCTTTGCCTCACCAACCAATGTGGATCACTTTCATGTGAAGGAAGTACATCCAAGCAATGAGATCCTGCAACAACATTAATGTTGTATTTTAAGCATGTGATTTCCACAATATCATATCTTATAATTTGGGTTGCAACTCTGGAGGATCTGTCGTAGTTTTAGGTTTATCAGCGCTCGATTCGAGTTTTAGAAGAGTCTATCCAACTAATTCAACGCTTATCTAGTTGGATCTAATTTTATATCTATCTATCTATATATATATATATATATATATAAAATTTTGGGGATAATTACATTTCAGTCAATTTTTTATATTAAATTTAAAAGTCAATCTATAACTTTTTTAAAATTTTAAAAATATTAGCAATCATAAAAAAAATAATTAAAAAGTCATCAACAAAATTAAAAAAATATCAACTTTTGAATCGTTATTTTATATTTTAGTCTATTTTATATTTTCAACGTTCAGAACTTGCACTAAAACGTTGTGATGATTGCTTGCAGCGTTTGGAAGACTTGTTTCCGAAGTTTGATGAGTTGAACCCGACTTTGAAATGAGTTGCTTTCAAATATTTCGCAGAGTTGCTCCACAACGTTATGTAAAATTTGATGACTTTTCCATTTTACAAAAAAAATATTTGATATTTATTTAATTTAGAAAAAGTAACACACTGACTTTTAAATTCAATACAAAAAAAAAAAAAAAACTAAAAGGTAATTATTCCTTATGTTTATGGTCAGAGTCCGGTTGATGCTACGAGTGAATGACTTGAATGTTATACAAATTAGCGAGTTTAGGTTTATTTTGTACGAGTTTGTGTTTACAAATGGTCACCTACTTTTTATTTTTTTTTGCTAAAAGGCAAATTTCATTAACTAAAAGAAACCATTACAAAGAAAACCAACATAAGCCAGAAGCAACAACAACACAATAGAGAAAATAAAAACAATAAAGCACAACTATAAAGACAAAAGGTACAAAAATGGAGATTCAGACAAAGTCAGACGAATCCCTCCGCAAGCTGCACCAGAAGCCAACCACCGCGTCACAGAAACTACTGCGTGGAGAGAAGGAGAAACCAGAGAACCAGTAACAAGGGAAACTTCAACTTTGAAAATGGGGTAGACCCACCCAAAGATGACGGTGACACAAAGTCTAGCCCAAACTAGTGAAGAAACATCACTCAGGGGAGCAACCAAAGTTGCTTTAAAAGTTTTCATGGTAGCAAAAGCTACACCATGAATGACAACATTGCGGTAAACAAGAGGCCAAAGACAACCAACCAAAACCCAAAGAAAACCAAGAGCTGAATGGATTGAACCATAGATTATTATAGGAGAAAGGAACAACAAAAAAATCAAAAAGGGGGAAAAAATCCCAACTGAAAACTTCATAAGGGGAAGGAAAAACCCTCAACTAAGAAGTAGAAATCTTCACAATGAAAGAGGGACTGAGAGAAAATGGAGGAGAGGAGCTGATTGGTACTGATGCAAGGAGGGAAATGGTGGGTGGGCGGCGGCTTAGGGTTGGGCCATTGCTTCTCTCTCTCTAACTTTTAGAGAGAGAAGCTCTCGCTCACATTTTAGTATTGTATTCGTGTCATTACCAAGTCAACCATCGGCAAAGCTACGTTACGGGCCACATTAAAATTTGCAGATTATGTATATGTAATTTGCTGAATTTTGGTATTAATTTACGTGCTGGCCCCTCTAAAATATTAGTTTTTAGAAAAATAAAAAATTAAAAAATAGTATTATGCTTTGCAAATGTAAATTTCAAATTTGATTCTTAAATATTTTATTAATTATATCTAATGCATACAGTGGTACCATAATTACTGTGGCAACATTTGGTACAACTATTATGTCATTTGAAAACCAACTTTAAAATTCAATTTCGAGAAACATAGCATTACTCTTTTGAAAAAAAATAGTTCATGCGTATATACAATACAATTAATAGTACTCATTCTTGTAAAGCATAAGCCAAATGTTGCAGTAAATATTTCAAATACCAAACCTCCCAACTAGGCCTGTCAACGGATCGGGTCTAGGCCCGGATCCGGCTCAGTTAGACGGATCTGAGTCTTTTTTTAGATCCATATCTGGATCCGGATCCATATCCGAATAGAGTTGTATAAAAACGGTCCGGATATGGATTTAATAGATCCGATCCGTACGTCTAAGACCCGATCCGAATTTGTGATATTGTATGTGTGTTATATATATATATAATATAATATATGTTAGACAAATCTCTACCCTTGATTCTTTTAATCCAACGGTAGACAGATGATACTAATGAGAATGTGGAAATAACACTTGTATTGCTATATGAAATTTGTGAAAAATGAGTAATATTACATTTTTACAAGTAGGATTTCTATTCGGATCGGATCGGATATCCGTATCTTAGCAAATTCAGATACGGGACAAATCTCACAGATTCGTCGAATATTCGGATCGGATCCGGACTAAAATATGTTTGCCGGATATGGATCCGGATCTGGCTGATCTGGTCCATATCCAATCCATTTACAGGCCTACTCCCAACCCTCAAACATGATAAAAACATTACATAGTAAAATTGCAAGTTTTATCATACAAAAAATCATATTAAAAAATATAATAATTAGGTCCAATTTTTTGCCTCGGATTCTGTATCTTTTTTGGATAAGTTTTAACTCTTAGATAATTTTTTTGAAGGGAAAAAAGTCATCCTTTAGTAATGCTAGATCTACACCTAAATCTCACGCTCATCTAATCATACCCTGACGTGGATCAATAAAGAGATAAAAGAGAGTGTAAAGTGGTGTGGATCCCAATGGACTCCACAGTCTCTCTCTTCTCATCATTGGTCCACGTTAAGGTGTGAATGGATGGGTGTGAGATTTGGATGTAGGTCTAACATTACCCTTATATAGAAAATATGATATATATATATACATAAATATATCTACCCATAATGTCAGAGTAGTTTTCTTTAATGCCATCCCACAATTTTTCTAATGAATTTTTGAAATTAATAACGGATTTTTGCTGTTACAAATAATAAAATGTTAGAATCTGCTTTGGCGTTAAAGGAAATTAACTGCTTCGGCATTATGATTTCCCTATATATATACTGCCTCTGTCTCATATTAAGAGTCTTTGATGCCATTTTTTGATGTCCCTTTTAAGAGTACTCTTTGAAAAATCAATATATTTTAATACATACTTTCCAAGTTTGCCATGTATTATATACAACTCTTCCCCCTCTTTCATTAATGTGACACTAAAATTTTGAATTTCAAAAGGGCAAAAATGGAAAGTTAGAAAATCTCATCCCGATCAAAGATGTCCCATTAGTAAGTTGGAATTCCCAAAAAAGACTTGGGACAGAGGGAGTAATATATATATATATATATATATATTTCCCTTTTGTATAATCTCATTTGAATCAGGTCATATATAGCCGAAGGGTAATAGAGCTCATGAGAGTGTACCATTAACCGTAGAAATGGCAAGAACAGTTTCTGATATGTCCTCCAAAACCCTAATGATTAGAGAGAGGAAGAAAACAATTAAATATTTTCAATTGCACCACGTAATATCTAGAGGGGGGGGGGGGGGGGGTTGGAATTATGTGTACCCTACCCTCCACTGCTAATTGAGAACCAGTTTTATATCCTGCAAAAAAATGTACTATTAGCGCTTATAGCTAACATTATTTTGCTAGTCATTATATATTAAAACATATATAAGATCTTTGAAAAAGATAGGATAAATAAATATCTTTACATAAAAAATATAGGGCTTACAATCCTATTTCATGAAAGTAGTAGTGCTGTGTTCAAAATGGTTTAGTAAAAAAAAAAAAAAGAATAATGTCATGCTTGTCAAATCTTAATCAACATATATACTGAGCAACTCTATGGACACAGACATCTCTCTCTTGGGTGAACACAGAGTCACCCAAGAGAGAGATAGACTCTTTATGGATTTTTCTTTATGAACTTTTTGTATTCATAGAGTTACTTAGTTACTACATGCTTTTAAACATCTCCTTGTGCCGATCTATTAAAATAGTGGTAATGTAAGAATTTTACAATAACGGCACTAAAATAATTTATTTTAGGTCGTTTCTAGGATTACTTTATAGTTCACTACTTTAATGAGGGGACAAACCCTTTTTCCCTCCAAAATTGTTATTACATGCATGCTTTTAAACATCTCTCTCTCTCTCTCTCTCTCTGTGTGTGTCTCTCCATGTACACACACTATATACAAGAAAATATGGACAAGTATTTAGCACAGTTCCTTAGAAATTGTGCGTCCTGTTCCTCTCACATGAGGAGCATTGAAAACAGGGAATACAATTTTGCCCGTATTCACTTTTCCTCCTATGAGAGGAACATGACGCACAGTTCCAAGTATTTTTCCAGAAAATACTAATTACTTGCTCTGCTTTTCTTTTCTTTTTTTGTTTGTTTGGTTTTTTTTATAAGGTTTGATTATCATTAATGAAATTTTAGTTTTTTAGGGGAAAAAAAAACCCTACATGGCCTCCATAGTACAATGTGATCCAATGAGGCCGAGGTGGGACGTCCCCAAATAATTTCTTGCAGTCTTTGATGAAGCTATTCAAATGGAAAGGTGCCGGAAAGAACATTGTGTCATTGCTACCACGGCCAATGGGCATCACCATCTCACTACATGTCTACCAAAAAACAATAAAAGCAAAAAAATGAAATTACAGAAACACATGTCTAATAAAATAAAATCAAATCAAACAGGGGTCGAATCAAGTGCGATAAATCAGAAATTGAGGGAAAATTTTTGTTAAAAAAAAACATATAACTAAGTACTTAATTTTAAAAAATGGGGCAGTGCAATTGGTTAGCCGAATACTACACGACAGCTCGAATTGAATATAGAAACATGAGTTTAATCAATTGATTTATTTGTAAACAAGGAAAAATATTATTGAGACTAAAGTGAATTGATTTACCTTGAAACAACAAGGATTAAATAATATATATTGACATAAAACAAGCTCTTATAAATAAAAATCATTTATAATACAAGTAATAATCATAAATATATTGCCTTAATTGTGTATATTGCTTTAATTGTGTTTTTTCTAAGAGGAGCTTGAATATTTCATTTTATTAGTCCATCAACGAAGTCAACTACAAATTATTCTAATAATAATGTGAATAAGAATATCACAAGAGCCATTGAGCAAATAAGGCTTCTGGGCCCACTTAGTAAGCAGTTTTGGGCGACAAGATAAGAGGAAAAAAAAAAACCTTAAAACCCTATTTTGAATAGTTTCAAGGAGATCTGTAAAAGATAAAATCATGCCCATTGCCTGTTGCCCCAATCATTTTTAGGCCAAATTTTTTTTTTTTTAGATCCTAGTGGCACTTTTGTGATTTTGGCAGTTTTATCATTTTTAAAAAATCTTCAACTTTAGAGTAAAATTTATGTAAGTGCTCTAGTAAGCCTAGTAAGTCTTGTAATTAGCTTAGTTTTCCATTCCAAGAATTTTACTATTTTGCTAGGATTTTACTAGTTTAATATATTTTGGCATTGAAATGTTATAGGGTTTAATGAAATTTTGTTCAAATGAAAATACAAATAAATATTTCTCTTTTTCTTTTCTAACTGTTTTTGGCATTATGACAAATCAATAGTGCTTCCCGTGTGATAAATAGAGAACTTGTTTAGTCTGTCGAATCCGTCTAGACGATCCCAAGAAATAAAATAGAAATACATACCTATGGATGTTTATGTGCATATATTTAAATACAATTCAAATCTTAAGCGGATCTCAAATAACGGGTTTGGGACGGACTCGTTTTTAGAGACGAAAAATTCGCTTTTAGTGACGAAATTTTTCATCACTAAAACAATGTTTTTTAGCGACTGAAAAATTTCGTCGCTAAATCGAGTCCATCCCAAACCCATTCATTTGACTCCGCTTAAAGAGAAAATTTTGGATACCCTCAAGGTACCACGTGGCATGCCACTTGGTACCCCGTACTCAATAGAAGCGCACCACACGAACAATGAAATTTACCACAAAAAAAATTAAATGACCCAATAATTCTGTGTGGCACTAACTCATTAGGAATGAGATACCACATAGACACTACCTCCAAGATACACAAAAATTTCACCCGTTTAAGATCCTCACTGTATATATATTTAGGGCAATGCTAGGGGCACTAACAAAATTCACTAACACTTACTAACACACTCTATCTCTCTCCTAGTGGTACTGCGGGGTCCACTGTGGATCCCGCAATGTCTGTAGGAGAGAGCACTAACACACTCTATCTCTCTCCTACAGTGGACCCTGCAGTACCACTAGGAGAGAGATAGAGTGTGTTAGTAAGTGTTAGTGAACCGCAATACCACTAGGAGAGAGATAGAGTGTGTTAGTAAGTGTTAGTGAATTTTGTTAGTGCCCCAAATATTACTCATATATTTATATTTATACACACATGTGTCTGTGTATAATTAACTTACTTGCCATCTCCACCCCAAATTTGTTTCAGTAGGATAGCTATATTCATTTGTTGCATAGCATGACAAATTCCCTTCAAAAGCAACTACACCGGCAAATATTCGACCAAGAATATCAGTTCCCAAGGGTGCTCCGTCAATGCCGCCACAGACCACAGTCACTGGATAATCTGGTGGCCGGTTATATTGGGCTGCAACTGCGTAAATTGAGTCTAAGTAGTCCTTGAGCTCGGAAGAGTTGTGCAATTGCCTGAAAAAAAGACATAATTAAACTAACTAGTATCATTGAAGTAAAATTAGAGCTAGTCTAGATTAATCTCGAATAAGAGATTTTCTAAAAGGGTTTTTTTTTTTTTGGGTACAGATTTAAAAAAAGCTACGTTTGGTATTGTTGTGGAATTTAGAGATTCTTAATTGTTTTTTATTTTTTTTAAATCTTCAATTTGCTGCTTTTAAGCTGATATTTATTATTATTATTATTATTATTATTATTGTGAAAAATTTGTTTTTAAAAAAAGCTATAAAAAATTAATTGCCAAACGGACTCAACTTTGTCAATAATCTCATATTATTTAAAATCACTAGTTACCAAACAAGCACTTAAGATAATAATCTTAGAAGTAAAATTAATCATCATGGATGAATCATTTTAGATAAATGGAATAATTCATCATGTTTCTTTACGTCAGTCTTTTTCTTTGTTTTCATGAAGCAAAAAAACACATCATGATTTTAAGCAACCTTTTTTAAAAATAAAACCATAAAGATTATCAACTTTTACTTAGAATTCAGTGATAAAATTATGAACACAATTATTGTCTTCAAGAACACCCAAATAGGTCCTAAGAGTTTCAAATTTAATCTAGTAATAACTTGAACAACTGAACAAAAACTTAGGGTCCGTTTGATAAAGCTAAAAATTAAGTATTGAAAATTAACTGTTGAATTTTAAATACTGAAATAGACTGCATTGAGTTCATATTTTCAGTAGAAATTTTCACTTAAAAATTCAGTGGCCTTTTCAATTAAATAGTACATTATCAAACACACCGAAAAAGAATAAGTGCTGGAAATTTTCATTTTCAGCATTTAATTGAGTTGTCAAACACACCCTTACTTACCCACAAGTCTTGAATCTTTGGCTAAGGGTTGCAAGGCCATTTGGTTGGGAAGCGACTTCATCAATTTCTGACCATGATTTTCTTATGGTTTCATAGCAACTCTCACTCACTTCCTGCAAGGAATTGAGAGTTAAAACAGAGGCAACTACTAATATTATTTGTGTGTATATATATATATATATGTGTGTGTGTGTGTGCGTGTGTTGTGTGTATAATTAAAACTATAAATACCTTGAAATCCTTTGTGACAATAGAATAATATCCGTTTTCTGGAGTAATGTCATCAAAGTAAAGGATTGGAGCTGATGAGGCCAGAGCCCCAAGGGCAACGTGGGGATACTTTAACCGAAACCATGAAGCAAGCACTGCAAAATTTAAATAAATAAAATAAATAAATAAGGAAAATAAATAAATTGAAGTAATAATTTGGGAAGAAAAGAAAATGAAGTGTACCCAATTATTGAATTTATGGTTTATACTCACTTCCACCATAAGATGCTCCAACAACAATAACTGGAGAATTTTCTGCTAATAAGTTTTTCTTCAGGAAAATAATCACTTCTGCATAATCTGCAATAGCTTGAGCCGAACTGAAGTAACCGCGAAATGTTTCGTTTTTCAAGGCTTGTTCCATTGACCCAACTGGATTTGATTCTCCATAGTACCTATGCTGATTAGAAAATGAAAGATTTTTCAGTTACCCAAATGCGAAACACACCCCCCCCCCCCCCCACAAAAAAAAAAAAAGCTATGCCTTGTAGTACAATTACCTCTATATAAACTAAGAGAGCTTTGAAATGAGGAGCATTTTCTGTGAGAAAGCCTATGCCATCAAGATCATAGTCCAATGATGCCTCGGCACCAAGATACACGAAAATTGGCGCATTTTTTGATGCGCCGCCCCAATATTTAGAGTTAATTACATATCTTTGTTTGAAAGTTGTGTAGCTTTCAGGGTTGTAATTGAAGTGATCAAGTGTTTGGTTGTAGAAAAAGGTTTTGAAATCTTCAGCCAGTGATTTTGGTGTGGTTTCTGGGTTTTGGAAGATTGTTCTTCTTAGCACACCAAGCCTTGGAATGTTATATTTAGATGCAGAAACAGAGGTTGCAAATATAAGGAAAAGCATAGAAAGCCAGTGAAAATCCATGACTATGTGCTCAGAAGAATGTACCTAAAGTATCATATATGCACTTATATATATAGTCTAAAGACCTATGTTGGGTTGCTTATGAATGTATTATAATGAGAATATATATGTTGACTTGATAGTCTTGATTAGGTACTTTTTTTTTTTTGGGTCAAAATTGATTAGGTACCTTCAGGTATCTTGTAGGCAATGTGTGAGTTATTTAGGTGGGGCATCCTCCTACATATACATAAGGCTATTATTTGTAGATTCTGAGGCATGGTCTCATCAAATAATTTAATTTTTTTAGTTGTAGGGAACTAATTCAGCATGTCACTTGTTACCTCAGTACCTAAGCAATCGATTAAAGAAAGAAATAGGTCAATTAAGAGATTGCCAGATGAGTAATTGTAGACTCACAAAATTCTACACACAATTCCACACAAAATAATCTTAGCTCTTATTTCCAATAGGTCCTGTGTGGGACCCATGTCCTCTCCACATAAGATCCACTTAAATCAAAGGACATGATTATTTTGTGTGAAATTTTATTTTAAAATTTTGTGTGGGTCTTATATTATTCATTGAAAAAGAGTTAGAAATGAAATTAAGTCTAAAAGAGACTCTTCTCTTAGCACACCGAAAAGCTCAAGGAGAATATGTTGGAATTTGATGATGACCCAAAGACTTAAACAAGTCTTGGACCAATTACAAATATTAGGGATAATTTGGAAAAACAAAGTACTTATTTTGTGGCTCTATAAAATTAAGTGTTTGGCGAAGGTTTATACTGACTTTGCGACGAAAAATTTGTTATAAGACCAAATCTAAACACTAAATTATCAAACTTGGAGAACTGTATTAAAAAATTAAAAATATAGAAACTAAAGTGCCCCAAAATTGAAGAGTGACTTCTTATAAAAACAAGATAAATAACAAAATTAAACCAGACCCCGTTTGGCCACCTTATTGATGCGGCACAATGTCGTATTGCTCGGCTCTATTTTTCTGAGGTTACTCATGTGAGACGGGACGAAAATAAAGTTGCTCATGAGCTAGCCTCACTTCGCTAAGATTCATAGATCTGAGATTTTGTTCTTTGATATACTTTCTCATTGTATTCAGTCTCAGGTTTCTTCTGAGATGATGTCTCGTTTTGCTTCTTGAATGAAATTTTCTACTTCTCCATTTAAAAAATAAAATAAATAAATAAATAAACAAACAAACACCGTATAAACATTCTCAAACAAGTCCTTAGTTATTCCTTGTCACACTATTTAACGAATAAATCAATTAACGTTACACGTTTAACACATTCTAGAAATATTTTTCCACTGAGCTTTTCGGTTCGCTCCCGTATATGGTCGGCCTTCTTACCAGTCTGTCTCCTTTCTCTTGATGAAATATTACACTACCCGACCTCCAGCTTTGCTTGCGTTCTTCACCGGCGCTCGCCCTATTGAGTGTGAAACACTCAAAATAAAATAAAAATAGATTTCCTCTAAGGAAGTATTGCTAACATAGTCATAGACATACTAATTGCTTCCACACGGCTCGACAATGGAGCACATTTCCTAAGATTGACTAGATATGCCACTATAGCTAGAAGCTGAATAGATCTGGCAACAACTGTGCTTTTTCGTGATTGAATAGATATTGAAAAGAGTTACTAATTAGATTTACATAATTACTTCATACATGATACATCTACTTGAATACATTTAAGAGTTGCACATTTAGCATCAATGATTCATTAGATGAATATAAAAGTACCAAGTTATTACTTTTTCAAAAAAAGTTAAACCGGACCTTTAAAAAAATTTCATTGAAATTGTCATTATCCTTTGTATATCTATAATATATATAAATGTACCAATGCGCATAAGTGTTTTACACTTTTATCAATCGGTGCACTTTTACTTAACTAATTTCCTTAGAATTTAGAGTTTTAAAAGTTTAGTATACCACTTTTTTATTTGTAGTGTGTCCATGTCATAAGAGTCCTACAACTTAATAACAACATCTATGTATTTGGTTGGTTTTTTTCTTTTTGGACTCTAGAATAAACTAAATCTATTGGTTTTTTTTTTTTGTCGTTTTGTTGAACTCTTTTTTTTTTTTTTTAACCTCTTTTTGTATATATATATATTATATACATATGCATATTTGTATGTTATGTGTATGTTTATGTGCCTCATAGATCAACTTTCTTTTTGTTGGACTCTAGAATAAACTTAATCCATTGATTTTTTTTTTCATTTTCTTGGACTTTTTTTTTTTTGATAACCTCTTTTTGTATATATTATATGCGTATGTATATTTGTTTGTTATGTGTATGTTTATGTGCAGAGATAGATCAACAAATATTACAAATCTAGGTCGTAGTGGTTATTTTGGTAAATTCATTTGTGGGACGGTTTTAGTATTTTAGATATAAAGCAACTGATAATTACCGATGCCCATAAGTGGTTTACACTTTTATCAATCGGTGCACTTTCACTTAAGTAATTTTCTTAGAATTTTAACAACTTTAGTATACCATTTTTTTTTTTGGGTCCGTCCATGATAATCCTAACTTTTTATTTTTCTGCTTTGGATATATCATCTTATATACAATCCCTACAGTTTTACAACTCCTTAATATTAATGGTATTCGACATTAATCCTATTGTGTATTACAACTCCTTCCAAACAACTCAAGCTCCCATCGGAATTTACAAATAAAAAATAAAAATAAAAAAAGAAAAGAAAAAAGTCAATCACACTTTAGTTCAAATATGACTCTTTTTTAAATACGCCCCTAAACTATAAAACTTGACAAACTAACTCCCCTCAACTATTACATTTTTGTCTAAAACCCCTTCCATTAGAATTCCGTCCCAAAAAAGAACGTTTTTTTTTTTAAATTCATATTTTATTTTTTTTATTGTCATGTGAGCAATATATGATACAAACTATTAGTAACATGATATCTATTATTTGTCCCTCCTTGGAACCATTGGAAATTTTATGACAAAAATATCATTTGTTGCATAATAATTGCCCTTTGTTGTACACCAAATTTTAGGCAATTTTGTTTTTAAAATTTCAACAACTCAAAGAAGAGACAAAAATGTTATGTTGTTAACACTTTTATATTGGTCACATGATACAAAAGTAATCAATTTTTTAACTACAACCTAACAGAAGGGCTGTTAGTGAAAAGTTAAAATAGTTGATAGGGTCAATTTGTTGAGTTTTATAATTGAGGGCAATTGAAAATGGTCATAGTTGAAGGGGTGTTAGTGTAATAACCCCTCTTTTCTTTTCTTTTTTTGAACTCCACGGTGGGTTATGTGAATGATAGATTAGTAATATATATGTCTCTTAAAGAGTTATAATAAATGTCTATGAAGAATTTTAGGACTCTTAACTAAATTCATATTACCAATTTCTTAGTAGTATATGATTCTTTTTACACTCGCGAAGTTTAAAAATTTTACCTTCCAATTATAAATCTTGCATTCAGCCTTCAATTAATACAAATGTTTGAGAGCTAATCTATCTAAAAGCTCACATTTAATCAATAGCTAATTAATAGAAGAATTTTAGTAATTGAACACATTTGGGCAAAGTTCCTTAGCTGTACATCACTACAACAAAATTGGCCTTTAAAGACAGAAAAATGTGTCACAATAGGTCACAAAATGTGTCACTAATTGTTTTACCAACACTTACTTAAGTGTCATAATAGGTGTTGTCGCTAAGCCTTGTTGAGACACTTATCCAAGTGTTGGTAAAACTGTCGGTAAAGGTTACTTTGCAACGACAGAGAAAAAGTGTCATTAAAAGTGTCACTAAATGTTACTTTTGAAGTGACATATATTTGAAAGTAATGACAAAACAAAAGTGTCATTACAACTGTCACTAAAAGCTACTTTTACTAACACATATATATTTTTTTGTGTCACTATGAGTGTCACTAGAAATTGCACTAATATTTTTTCCTAACAGTCTACCAAGGTTTGAACTTAAGACCTCCTTGAATGTGTAGCCGTCTTGAATCCGCTTGACCAAATAGTCAACTTTCAACTACAAGTACGAAAATTATTTATTTGTATATAATAAAATCATGTACCATTAACATATATTTAAAGTATTAAACATCATTAGTAATACATTTTATATTACTAATATATTTACTTATTTTTATATTATATATTACAATAGTTATTATTATCAGATACATTTATTTAATTGATTATTTAAGTAATTAATTTTTATTAAATTTAATAATATGGAGCACTAACAAAATAACTGTGTGTCCAGTACTAATAGAATATCACTACATCCAGGAGTATAATTGTTTTTTGAATATATAAAATCACCTTATATTTATGTCACCAAACACCTATATAATATATTCGTTCAACGTAACCACTCTTACAATTCATTACCCAAACACCACAACTACTATAATCTATTCTGACAAAAGTAATTTCAAAGCTATCGCAATCACAAAGCGGAAGCTACTCTAAATTGAGCTGTATATTTTTCCCTTGTGTTTTCCTTCATGCTTAAAAAAATTAGACATTAAATATTAAAAAAAATTAGACAGAATTAATGACGTCGTTTTATTAAAGTAGGACAGAGGGCAAACGTTTAAATTTTTACAAACGCCGTTAATCAACGACATTGTTTACAAACGCTATTAATTATTGGCATTTTGTATGAAAACGATGTTAAGTATCGGCATTTAACTACCAAGTGCTGGTATTTGCGAACGTTCTTTAAAATCTTGATAATTATCAACACTTGTTTTTTTTTAAAAAAAAATTGCTGGTAATTAAAGGCATATTTTAAATGTCGGTACATGCCGTTTTTCTTATTATGTTAAATCTTTTTTTTTTGTTGTTTATTGAGACAATTCTCTCTTTATAAAGAAAAAAAAAATAACAAGTGTCATTATTTTACACTTATTTTCTTTTGTAGAGACAAAAAATTATGTGTTTTTCACGTAACTTCTAAAGTCGTGTTTATTTTTTTTAGAGACGAACAATTATATGTCCTTACAAGTAACTTCTAAAGACACTTATTTTCTTTTTTATAGGCCAAAAATCATATGTCGTTACAAATAACTTTTAAAGACAATTATTTTCTTTTGTAGAGACAAAAAATTATGTGTCCTTACAAGTAGCTTTTAAAGACAATTATTTTCTTTTGTAGAGACGGAAAATTATGTGTCGTTACAAGTAACTTCTAAAGACACTTTTATTTTTTGTCTCAAAATAAATGTCTCTATAAGCCATTTTTGTTGTAGTGCATGGTTTGTTAGATTCCTCTCACAATTGTGAGACCCTAATTAACTAGAAAATAAATAAATAAAATAATTTTAAACGTTATTTTTTTTAATCCCTAGACCCACTGTTGTGAGAGGGAACCTAACAAACCACACCTAAAGAACTTTACCCAAGTATGTTCCTTGAGTAATTGTGTAACAATTTTTTGCTTCTTTGATTAAAGTGGACCAGAATGGATTAATTGAGTATTGGATAAGGAAATCAAGTACTAGGAATAAATAAAGGAATTGTGTACTAGAAATTAATCGTGTAGAAGAATAACATGAATTCACAAGCTTCTCAGTCCCAGGTTTACTTTTGGCCCTATTTGTTAAGACATTATTTTAGTTCTCTCTCTCTCCCTCTCTCTCTCTCTCCTTTCTTTTTTTTTTTTTTTTTTTTGGACTAGAAGACTAATGATAGTATTAAAGAACCTACTGATATTATCTAATTTCTATTATACGTCTCCACTTCCCAAGTTTTCCATAGCCTTGGACATTTTTTTTACACTTTAATTAAGATTCACAAAACAGTCTACTCTTTGTGTTCTCTTACTTTCAAGCTTTGCATTGAAGGTAATTATTTTTCCTTACTCTTCTATTCATTCATTCAACTTACTTATAAATTTCATTATCATTACTATTAATATAATATTTTCAATAACTTAATAGTCAAAATGAAAACAAAAAAACTATAAGTTATAGTAACATCAGTCCCCTTCTCATGACCAGACTTCTATTTACAGTTATTGGATCCAGTTTTCATTAAGGGTATTGAAGTAATTTCACAGAAATAAAACTATACCCATCAACTCCTGATATCAATTCTTAGTATTACATAACTCATTTTAAAGAATCTTGATTTGTTTTCTTCTTCTTCTTCTTCTTTTTTCTTTTTTGGAGCTCTAAAATGAGTCACTCACGATTTTGTTTTTTCTATACCAACAATAATATAGGTAACTTCTATCGAACCTATTCTAGGTAAGATATGCATTCGAAAAATTTTAGGATTCAATTTCAACCACTTTAATATTTGGTTACCCATTTAACATAGAGTGCATTTTTCTCACTCTTGCTTATCCACCACTACCATGCTGACATGTGTCCTATTCCATTCCCATTTTACCCATGCGTTTAGCAACACAATTATTGAATGTAAAAATTAATTGAGTATTTTTCTTTATGAAAAGTTACTATTGTTATCTTTATTAGCAATAATTCGTAGAATTGTTATCATTATTTAAGTTCCACAAGAAAGATAGGAAGTTAGCTAGACAAATTTAGCTTGTGATTCTAACCAATTAAGTGGTAAATTAAAATTTTAAGCACATATTTTGTACAATACATTTGATAATGTACCACTTAATTGAAAGAGTCACCACACTTAATTCTGCCATATGGGATACCATATCATTTTGTAAGCATTTCTTTGTGACTCTAGCATTACTCTAATTGAAAATGCAGCCAAAAATCCATTGAATATCTTAATTGAAAAAATTTGACTAGAAATAATCGATAATTGCAATCTATTTCAATACTTGAAATACTCATGTGTTATGTACCGCAAATTCAACTGCTTAAAATTTCCAGTACTTAAAACTCAACACTTAATTTTCAATTTTATCAAATTAATGGACACCCTTAGGCCCTTTTCAGCTCATGAACAAAGGAAAATATTTTCCTCAGTGTTTTCGTTTCTTTCCTATCCCTCAATATGTGCACCAAATAGAGCCTAAAAGTCTCTTTCGATATAGATTATCAATACATTTTCAGAATTTTAGGACTTTAAATTAAATTAAAACTACCATCCTATTGGTTTTTTATATTTTGGTCTTAGTGGATTCCATTTTTTTTCCTTCTTCTGTCATGTTTCAATATCATTTCTCTTTCTTTAGGTGAACTCCATGGATAACCAATTACTTTCTAATATCAATTCCCGTTATAAAATTTTTTTCTTATGTGATTCTTTCAATTATATTGGCAATTTGGCAATAGAGACTTTATGAAAAATTTCGGTTGAAGATTTTAAGAATTTTCAAGCCATACAGCACAAAAAGTTTGACCATCTTGAATGTAGAGAGCTCCCTAAATCCTTTTTGTAGGAATCAAATTTTAATGTATATAAAAAAATATTTAAGAAAGCTAGATCATGATTGATTTGTAACTTATTCTAATTAGAACATATGAAATAATTTTATAGTTTAATAAATTACTATACAAACATGGTAAATTAATGAAATACTAACATATGTGGTCATATAATAAATAAATATATAGTCATTATTAAGTAATGAGCAAAGAAAATAGTAAATTCAAAATATTAAAGATGTAAGAAAGAATTATAGCTAGGACATGTGGTAACAATTAAATAGCAACATAAAAATATTATTATTGAACAAATAAACAAATGGTCTAAGAAGAATAATTCAACAGTTTCTATTATTTTTACCCTATGAATTGATTGTTATATGTGCTTTGTGTATCTTTTTTATTGTGGAAGTTGCATGAATTCTTCTTTTTCTTCTTCTTTTTATTTTTATTTTTTTTATACCTAATTTAAGTGTTTTTTTTTATTTTAATCCTTTTTTTATCTTTTTTTTTTAATTTTTTTTAATTTTGGCTTACTGTTCCTAATTAGTTTTTAGACAGACACTGTTCACGTGCAACGCACGTGCGTTTAAACTAGTATATATATATATATATATAAACTACTTATTTTCCTAAAACGTCAATGTTAAGTTTTGTAAAGAATCATGAATTTATTTGATTTCAAAATTCACAGCTCTTTAATTTATCTTATAAAGGATTAGAAAATATTTGTAAGTTATTCTATCATTTTTGGTCATTTTACATAAGAGAACAAGTTTTTAATTATATTGACAACACACTTCTCTAGAAAAATTCTTATTCCGAAGGCAATACCAATAATCAACTTTTTAGAACATCACTATAGAAAAATCTTCTTATACAAAATTGTATTAATAAAAAAAATATCTTATTCCCACAACCATTCCGAACAAACTCTAAGTTCACCAAGTTTTATGCCTGATTTTTATGTCCATGTTTCTTATCATTTCCATTGTTGGTTTCGTGTACGAGTAATTAACGTTATACTTTGTAAACAAAAATTTCAAATTTAATTTCCAAATTAATGCTTTAACATTTGCATTACATACAATCATAAATTATAATATATGGTACAATTGTAGAGAATTTGAGAATCAAATTTAAAACTTTTATTTGCATTACTCTTAGTGTAAAGATGGGCCAGCCACGAGGTGGTGCGGTCAGAGTTTTGGTTCAAAAAGTTAATCGATTACAAGATGACCAATTTGTTGAGATATATATATATATATATATATCACATTTTGTGGGATCCATCCCATGTAGATGAAATATTAGTAGATGGGCTAGCCTAATGGAGTTGATAAGCATAGTAGATTGGAATATTATTTACGGATTCTAATCAATTGGATTTCGGTGACACCAGCTTATCTCCATGCATTGGTAGTGTGATCAAGATGGATCTTGTGAAATAAGATATATATCAGCCGTATATATATATATATACATATGCTGATGATGTATATATATGGTGAGTATCACTCGGCCATAGAGTGGTGAGAGAGAGAGGGTGTCGGACATTAATTATTGGGTTTTCTGTGAGGGTTGTTCACAGTATTAGGAATGTGAGGTAGAGAGGTTTTTTTGTGTTTTTTATAATATATTTCTATAGTTTCTCTAGATGTAGACAGTGATTATGTCAGGTTCTTCTTATATTATGAGTGGGGGTGTACAAGGGTCTACGGGTTTGGGTTATGTGATTTAACTCAGTTGTATCTTGTACTAGTTATTATCTTATAATGAAAGAATGGATCTCTCGAGTGTGGATGTAGGCAGGTTTTTGCTTAATCACGTAGAAATCTACGTATCTTTTCTTTGATGTGGTTGTTTATTACTGTTTATGTGTGTCTGTGTGTTTATTGGGGGAATTTGGTTCCGGGTGTTAAATTTCCAACAAGTAGTATCAAAGCCATGGTGGTGAGATCATGGTGGGCAGAGGTGCACAGCGGTAATGGGATAGCAGCACAGTGATAAAAAAAAACAGAGAAAAACAAATAAATTCGGTGAAGTAGCATGGACGTGGCAGGGACATTCCAGAAGAATGAACTCTTGCAACAAAGGGCTTGTGATCAGCCCAGATCACCTCTACCTCGTCACTATTCCAGAAGATCAAGAACTGGTGCAAGGTTGATGGAATACTCCAACTGGTTTGGATCCAATCTCGGCCAAGCAGAGCATTGTATGATATTGCTCTAGAGTCCACCATGAAGAAGGCCATTATGGTAGTCTTTCTTCCAACAGTAAGCTCCACATGGAGGATTCCTTTTGTCTTTGCTGAAGCTCCCGTAAATCTGCTTACAGTGAGTTTTATGGGGATTAGCTCACTTTTGTCCCGCTGCAATTTCAGCAGCATGATTGATGGTAATATATTCACGGTTGCTCCATTGTCGATCAGCACCCTTGAGTATGGTACCCCATCGATGGCCGCGTTGATGTATAACAGCTTCAAGTGTTGTGTCATTCCTTCCGCGGGCTTCTCAAATATGACTTTCAAGGGCTTCTTACTTGCCTCATCTTCGAACTTTGGCCTGATCACCGAGACCTTCGGTCTTTCTACTTTTACGTCATCCTGGACAAATATTGGTATTGATGGACTGCTCTGATCCTCATGCTCGTCATCGCCCATTTGATTTTCCTGGTTAGGCCTTGCCCCGAAAGACATTGGTAGTGTGTAGACCATGTTCAACGAGAAGTCTCTTGAAATGCTTCCAAATTGGATGTATTTGTCCAATGGTTCTTCATAATCAGAATCTAGATGGCCATATCCGTGTCCGATTCTTTTACCTCTGGGACTGATGGCGTTTTCAACTTTCTTAACTCGTTACTTTCGCTTTCAATCTTGATCTTTTCCTTGCCCTTCCGACTTAGAATCACCCTTGGTATGATGCCTTTACTTTTTTCACTTCTTCGATGTGCCCACTTTTTCTCCAAATAGTACTTAGCCTCCCAATCTCGAGCAGATTACCTTAACCTCTACATTCTCCTTTTCCGTGTTTTAGTGAAGTAGGCTTGCTCTGGGAAATTGGGATGCTCCACCTTTCTCCAACGGTTTGATTCTGCCCACGGGGGAACAACCATTCTGGGAGGCCGATAACGATGTTGATGCTCTTCCCTCCATATGTCTTTCCTCTCTTACCTTGATTCTTTGTAAAAGTGTTCACGTCTTTGGAGCTCGAGCTTCTTGTGTGACTCCGGATTAGGGTAACAAAGACGGCTCTGTATCGGCCTTCTTGGACTTGGAGACAGATACAACTTTTCTTTCCTTGGTTCAGATTGGATTGTTAGTTTGGCCTTGCATTTGCAGTATAACCCTTGTTCGATCAATTCGACCATCCACTGCAGAGTAGGATTCTTGCTTATATCTGTCTTGTCCTTATCAGATGTAACCTTCGAGGCCAATTTTGCTTTGGGCGTTTGTCCACTCGGTCTCGAACTAGTTTCAACAATTTCTAGGTCAACCTTCCTCCTTAACTTATAGAGGGCCGCGAAGTTGGGTGCAACCATGTTTACCCCTACCACTGCGAGAAACGGATTGCTATCTACTCCCTTGACCTCGTTTTCCGTTTCTGCAAACTTCAAATTTCACTTGTCGACCATATCCTGCAAAACATTCCAGAATGCAAGATAGTTGTTAGTGCTATAACGCCAGAAGTGTCACGCCCCGATGTAGCATAAATAAGGAAAGCGTTTAATTTCCTTTATGGACCCGTAGGTCGCGACAGTTTGAAGGATCGATTCTGTCCCAAACGTCGAACAACAAAACAATAATCAGAGCAGGGCAATCAAGGCTTATAAAATTTTTCTAACTTAATAAATATTACAGCACCGGGTCGTCTAAAGGCACAGACCGTCTTGAAACAAAATAATAACTTAATGTCTATTACAGTCATCCTTATAAACAAACAGTTTAAAACTTAAAACATATAACTTGAATATGCAATGATGATAACAGTTTCTCTTCCAAAAGCAGCCGTTCTCAATTAGCATAGTCATAAGGCTCGGCATAGTCATAACCTGAAAAGCCTGAACATGAGTGTCCAGGACGCATCAACGTCGTCAGCTTCAAGAAGCTGGTGAGTATTAAAAACATAACTTTGAATGTAAAACATACTCATTTACCTTTTTTCCATTTTCAATTTTGTAAAATCAATCGTTTGACCACAGAAAGAATTCATTTTATAAAACAACGAGGGATATCTTAAAAGTCGTTCATTCATAAAAGCATATATTCGTGTATGAGACAATGCACCACACTCATCTTGCCGACTCTTTTCTCTCGACAGACACAACAACCCACTATCTCACTCCAGTATCTTTGAAACACTAAGATAGCCACACTTTAGCAACGGGGCGCCAGGGAGTGTCCAGTTTGCCTCACACTTTGGTCCGGGGTACCAGGGAGTGTCCATTGCCTCACACTTTGAATACCTAATCCGCCATGCAAATATCGGAGGAACCCTCACGCAGTATCCAGACTCGGGTATCAGGGAGTGTCCGTAGGCCACACTTTAACACTTCCATGGGTGCCAGGGAATGTCCAAGTTCGGCTTCACACACTTTGACGCTACCATGGTCGTCAGCGAGTGTCCAGTTTTGCCACTGTCGCATTTCAAAGACACCCTCGCCGTAATCTCAATCACAACACACTTTGGTACTCACTTACCAGGGAGTGTCCACATCACAATCTCAACCGCACTCACTATACCACACAGACCATTACTCTTTTTCATACTGACCAACATTCACATGCACCACGCATGTACAACTGACTCCACATGTATGTCATGAAACTTTAAAACATGAGGCAATTTACTGAAATATAAACACCACATGCGTACGGGGATTGACAAGTCGTAATTCAACATTTTAATCGTTCAAACATAACCAATTAAGATTCTGATTTAATAATTTTCCCAAACAGAGCTTTAACAGTTCATAAAATATCACCCAAATAGTTCCTTAACACAAAACAAGCAAGAACTAGAAACTGCCAGAAGTCGCTCGCGCGGGACGCTCGCGCGAAGTATCGCTCGCGCGATGTACCCAATTTTCGTTTTATTATAAAAGCCTTTCTTTCTGCCTGAAATAAGACGCCTCGCGCGCGCGGGTCGCTCGCGCGAAAGGTCTCTTGCGCGACCCTCGCTCGCGCGACCTGCCTATTTTCATTTTATTATATAAAATCTTTTCTGTCTGCCTGAAACCACGCGGCTCGCGCGCGCGGATCGCTCGCGCGATGGGTCACTCACGCGGGCCGCTCGCGCGATCGTGGCGCGAGATGAAGCAGAGGCTTCATATTCTTCGTGGAGAATGCCCTGTTTTCAGTTTCAGGGTCCAAATTGTCCCATTTTCAATTCTGGAAGTTACTAGGCCTTATTATATATGAATCTCTTCGGTTTTTCACAAGGATTAAGAATCCATTATCAATTTAACATGAATCAACCTATAACTCAAGAATTTTATGAAAAGCTAAAAAATGTTAAAATTTGATTTCTTATATACTTCTTCATATGAATCAATTGGGCTCCAAAACTCATGTCATGTCCTTACTTTACATCACTTCCAAAATCTGTGGAAGTTTAGCACAGCGCGGACAGTTTTGGAAGTGAACTGGTATTTTCATGGCGCGGTGATCACCACAAAAATACAGAAAATTCATTTTAACGTAAGAAATGGTTTTCTGGTTTTATAAAAATACAGTTTGAATTAAAAGGTAATATTTCCACCGTTTTGAAATACAGATTTTGAAATTCACACAGGTATTACTAACTTTATAAAAATTATAATTTGATCCCAAAAGAATTTTAATCATGAAATAAAACAAAAAATCAGATCTAACATATAAGAATTGTAAATAAAAATGAGATCAACAATACAGATTAATCATGGAAATTCAAATTGAATTTAAATATGTCAAATACAAATACCAGAAATTAAATGGAAATGCAGGTTGTTACATCCTTCCTCCCTTAAACAGGATTTCGTCCCCGAAATCAAGACTAACTAGTCATGAAATAACTCCAGGTACTTCTTCCTCATATCAGCTTCGACTTCCCACGAGGCTTCGTTCTCGTCATGGTGATTCCACTGAACCTTCACTAATGGAATATCCTTATTCCTCAGCTTCTTAATACTCTGATCTAAAATCTTCACGGGGCTCTCCTTGTAAGAAACGTTATGACTCGTCTCAATATCGTCATAACTAACCACGTGCGAGGGGTCTCGTATGTACTTTCTCAGCATACTCACATGAAATACATTGTGAACCCCAGACATCTTCGGTGGTAGCGCCAGTCGATAAGTCACTTTCCCGACACGTTCCAAAATCTCGAATGGTCTGATGAAACGCGGAGCTAACTTCCCTCTCTTGAGACGGAAACGTACTACTCCTCGGGTCGGTGAAACCTTAAGGAGTACGTGATTTCCAACACTAAACTCCAAATCTTTTCGGCGTCGATCAGCATAATTCTTATACCTGCTCTGAGCGGTTCTCATCCTTTCCTTGACCAAAGAAATCTTTTCGTTGGTTTCTCTAACCAAATCTGGTCCCAACAACTCTGTGTCTCCCACCTCTGCCCAACACAGCGGAGAACGACACGGTCATCCGTACAATGCTACGAACGGAGCCATCCCGATACTCGTGTGGTAACTATTGTTATAGGCAAATTCAACCAACGGCAAGTGTCTTCCAAGATTTTTCAAAATTGATAACACAAGCCCTAAGCATATCCTCCATGATCTGATTAACACGTTCAGTTTGCCCATCTGTCTGAGGGTGAAAAGCAGTACTCATCTTGAGCGAAGTTCCCATAGCTTCTTGCAGACTTTCCCAAAATCCAGAAGTAAAACGTGCGTCACGGTCTGACACAATTGACACAGGTGCACCGTGAAGTCGCACAACTTGTTGTATGTACATCCGACTCATCTTTTCCACCGGGTATGTCATACTATAGGCAATGAAATGAGCAGACTTCGTCAATCGATCCACAATTACCCAGATGGCGTCATGATTCTGTTGAGATCGAGGCAATCCCACTACAAAATCCATGGTTATGTGCTCCCACTTCCAACCAGGAATAGGTAATGGTTGCAACAGTCCCGAGGGTCTCTGATGTTCAGCTTTGACTTGCTGACATGTCAAACACTTGGATACAAACTCGGCCACGTCCTTCTTCATGCCTTCCCACCAGAAATTTCTCTTCAAATCCTTGTACATTTTTGTTCCTCCCGGGTGAACTGTATACCTTGACTTATGTGCTTCTTCCAGAATATCCATCCTTAGCTCACCACAATCTGGCACACATAATCTATCTCTGCACCGATATCCTCCATCGACTCCCACCTTCCATTCCGTCGGGTCTTTTTCTGACATCTTTATGAACCAGGCTTGAAACTTCTCATCTTCTTTCTGAGCTCCAATAATGCGATCGATAAGAACAGGCTGTAGGATGAGACATCCGAACAATTGTCCTTCTCCTTCTTCAGCACTCTGTACATCAAACTCCGCCAAGGTCTCCAACGCTCGCCACTCTCTAACCATTAAGGTGGCGATCGTCTCACTAGTCTGTCGACTCAAAGCATCGGCGACCACATTAGCTTTACCGGGGTGGTATTCTAACGTGAAGTCGTAATCTTTGATCAGCTCCATCCATCTGCGTTGCCTCATGCTCAACTCTTTCTGTGTGAACAAATATTTCAAACTCTTGTGATCGGAGAACAAATCAAACTTCTCACCGTAGAGATAATGTCTCCAAATCTTGAGTGCAAATACCACTGCCGCCAATTCCAAATCATGAATGGGATAGTTCAACTCATTCGGCTTCAGCTGTTTGGATCCATAAGCGATAACTCTGCCATCTTGCATAAGTACACACCCTAGTCCTTGATATGACGCGTCACTAAAGATAGTGAACCTCTCATCAGGCTTGGGTATAGCCAGTACTGGTGTGGTAGTGAGTCTCTCTTTCAACTCTAGAAAGGCTCGCTCATGCTTCTCTGTCCACTCGAACTTCAGATTCTTCTTCGTTAACCCAGTCAAAGGTGCTGCTATCTTGGAGAATCCTTCAACAAATCTCCGATAATAGCCTGCGAGTCCAAGAAAACTCCGAACTTCTGTAGGGTTGCTTGGCCTAACCCAGTTGGACACAGCATCAGTCTTGGACGAATCCACAAAAATTCCTTGAGATGACACCTTGTGTCCCAAAAATTTCACTTCTTGCAACCAGAACTCACACTTACTGAATTTGGCATACAACTGGTGGTCCTTAAGCGTCTGCATCGTAATTCGTAGATGTTGCTCGTGTTCTTCTCCTGACTTAGAATAGATCAAAATATCATCAATAAAGACGATGACAAACTGATCTAAATAAGGCTTGAACACTCTGTTCATCAGATCCATAAACACTGCCGGGGCATTCGTCATTCCAAACGGCATCACCAGAAATTCATAATGACCATATCGGGTTTTGAAAGCAGTCTTAGGTATGTCTTCCTTCCGTACCCTCAACTGATGATATCCCGACCTAAGGTTTATCTTGAAAAATATCGTAGCTCCTTGTAGTTGATCAAACAAATCATCGATCCGAGGCAAGGGATACTTGTTCTTGATAGTCACGCGATTTAATTCTCTGTAGTCGATACACAGCCTGAGCGTCCCGTCCTTCTTCTTCACGAATAACACTGGTGCTCCTCAAGGCGATGTACTTGGACGTACAAAACCTAGGTTCTCGAGCTCTTGAACTTGTTCCTTCAATTCTGATAGTTCAGCGGGGGCCATTCTGTAGGGAACCTTGGTGATTGGTACGGTACCCAGTATAAGCTCAATACAGAACTCTATACTTCTCTCGGGCGGTAAACCAGAAACGTCTTGAAATACTTCTTAAAAGTCCTTGACTATAGGTATAGACGATGCTGTCGCTTCTGTACTGACGACTTCTATGTTAGCCAAACACCTTGTGAGGAATATATCTCCCGAAGGGTTATATTGAAAATCGAATGATTGATTCTCATTGTTGGGGAATGTAATTCTCTTCCTCGCACAATCCAACTTCACTTGATTCTGAGAGAGCCAATCCATTCCTAGGATTATGTCGAACTCCTTCATTGATAGGACAATCAACCTTGCAGGGATTTCACGGTCTCCTAACCGTAAGGGACAATCCTTGCACACGTGACCTAAACTGACTGCAGCTCCTAATGGTGATGTAGCCTTCAAAGCTTTCTCTAAACGATGAGGTAAGATACCCAATCTTCGAATAGTATTAACAGATATGAACGAAAGAGCAGCACCCGTATCAAATAACACTTTAACATGAGAGTTAAACAGATTCAATGTACCTTCCACTGCTTGCTGATCAGGTTGAGCTTCTCCATAATCTCCTTCTTCATACACAGTTCTATCATATCCTGCTGCATCAGGGATAACAGCATTTAAGCGAGTCTAACCCTGTTGACCATAAGTCACCTGCTTAGGAGCAGTGCAGAACCTGCTGATGTGACCTGGTTCACCACAGTTGAAACAAACTATGCCCTGCTGAGCAGCACGCCTTGGTGTCTTGCAATCTCGAGCCAGATGTCCAGGGTTGCCACAATTGAAGCATTTTCCACCACTACTTCCTTCTCCTACTCGGGGTTGAGTCGGATAGGTAATAGCCTGGGCCTTCTTGCTTCCGTCAAAATTCCTCTTCTGCCCTTGGGTACGATTCATTGGTGGTCTATTTCCAAAATTACTCCTTTGAGGCGGTCGGAATTCAAATTGCTTACGGTTCACTCGAGCGTCTTCTTCTAGATCAGTAGCCAAGCCAACCAATCCCTCAAACGACTTATCTAGGTGACCGAGAGTCAAGTGGCGAATCTGCGGTGTCAGCCCTTGGTTATACTTACGGATCTTCTTCTCTTCAGTATCAACCATATGAGGGGCAAACCGAGACAGCCTCTCGAACTGAGTAGTGTACTCTTGCACCGACTTAGTCCCATGAGTCAACTCCATGAATTCCTTCTCTCTCCTGTGCCTTTCTGTAGCTGGGAAATACTTTTCTAGGAACCTTCCTTTGAATGCAGTCCAAGTCATTCCCGTGGCAGCTGTGTTCCCAATAGTGGCTATCACCGAGTCCCACCAATCTACGGCGGCGTCGGTCAATTGAAATGTAGTCAATCTCCTCTTATCCATTTCATTGCACTGGACAGCTTCGAACATGCGGTCCATCTGTCTTAACCACTGTTCTGCCTTCCAGGGCTCTGCGGTACCCGCAAACTGCTCGGGCCTGAGCGCACGGAATCTCTCCAGCAGCTTATCTCCAGTTTGACAGTCTCGTCGGTTGTCATTCGTATTACCGATTCTTTCCAACCGTCTGATAAACGCTTCGAACATCCCCGTAGGATCGGCAGCCTCGGGTGCTCCCTCGATCAAGTTCATGTTCCTCCTTAGTCCTCCAGCCATTCTATGCATGATAGTGGTAGTAGAATGAGAAACATGCATGCAACAGTGTTATGGAGTAATTCAAATGGCGACAATATTCAAAAGAGTATATTATATATATAACTTCTTGTCAAGTTGATACAAAAAGCATGTATGGTCAGATCAATGCCTACCCTACCTGTATGGGTTAGGACGCATGCAAGAGTTAATGTTACAAAAATGGGTCATTGCCCTACACTCTAATGCATGTAATTACAGTTTGCAAAAAGAGATAGAGCGAATAGTCAAAAGTAGTTAATATATACAAGGCCATATCTAGAAAGTCAATCGTCTCCATAAGCAGCTATCAGGAGATCTAGCGAATCGACGGGGCGAAATCTCTGCACAAAGAACGGACCAACCCCGTCATAACCGTGAGAGGTCGACAATGAAGCAGGCACAGGGGCATCTGCCTCAACTACCATCTCCTCAGGTAAGGCTAGCTCAAGTACTAGCTCAAGTGCTAGCTTAGCCTCTAGGTCAGCGGCTAAGTTGCCTAGACCTATGCCATCCTCCACATTCTCTCCACCTACTAGGACCACCTGAACAACCTCAACATCGTCCTCAGCAATGGGAACCACTGGCGGAGGCATCTCTAACTGAGCCAAATGGGCATGCACAATCTGGATCTCGAGGGGAAGATAGAAAGCATCGCTATCAACCAACCTCAAAACTTCAATCAAAACCAAGCGCTGAGCCTCTACAAAGTAACGAAGCTCTAGGCGGATACGAGTCAGGTCAACTAAGCCTACCACATGAACCTAGTGCCATACATCAGATACTACGGTCGCTGTGGACAACTGCTCAACGGCCGCATGATACAAGTCGAGGAAGGTTGGGATCACTGCCCCAGGTGTCACAAAGTGTCCCCCAAATCCGTCTGGTACATATAGTGGATGAGCTAGATCCATACCTGATAAAAAGGTACTACTTAAGTCAGGAAAGAGATAATCTTAGGCGTTTGGGTTCTGAGTCTATCCTCCCTATCGTATCATCGGGTGTGCAAAGCTTAAGCTAACAGATCGTGGAATTGGGTCTAAACTAGTAAACCCTAACCTGGCTAAACTATCTTGAGATAAATAATAACCTGGCTCTGATACCACTAAATCCTGTCACGCCCCGACGTAGCATAAATAAGGAAAGCGTTTAATTTCCTTTATGGACCCGTAGGTCGCGACAGTTTGAAGGATCGATTCCGTCCCAAACATCGAACAACAAAACAATAATCAGAGCAGGGCAATCAAGGCTTGTAAAAGTTTTCTAACTTAATAAATATTACAGCACCGGGTCGTCTAAAGGCACAGACCGCTTTGAAACAAAATAATAACTTAATGTCTATTACAATCATCCTTATAAACAAACAATTTAAAAATTAAAACATATAACTTGTATATGCAATGATGATAATAGTTTCTCTTCCAAAAGCAGCCGTTCTCAATTAGCATAGTCATAAGGCTCGGCATAGTCATAACCTGAAAAGCCTGAACATGAGTGTCCAGGACGCATCAACGTCGTCAACTTCAAGAAGCTGGTGAGTATTAAAAACATAACTTTGAATGTAAAACATACTCATTTACCTTTTTTCCATTTTCAATTTTGTAAAATCAATCGTTTGACCACAGAAAGAATTCATTTTATAAAACAACGAGGGATATCTTAAAAGTCCTTCATTCATAAAAGCATATGTTCGTGTATGAGACAATGCACCACACTCATCTTGCCGACTCTTTTCTCTCGACAGACACAACAACCCACTATCTCACTCCAGTATCTTTGAAATACTAAGATAGCCACACTTTAGCAACGGGGCGCCAGGGAGTGTCCAGTTTGCCTCACACTTTGGTCCGGGGTACCAGGGAGTGTCCATTGCCTCACACTTTGAATACCTAATCCGCCATGCAAATATCTGAGGAACCCTCACGCAGTATCCAGACTCGGGTATCAGGGAGTGTCCGTAGGCCACACTTTAGCACTTCCATGGGTGCCAGGGAATGTCCAAGTTTTTGACGCTACCATGGTCGTCAGGGAGTGTCCAGTTTTGCCACCGTCGCATTTCAAAAACACCCTCGCCGCAATCTCAATCACAACACACTTTGGTACTCACTTACCAGGGAGTGTCCACATCACTATCTCAACCGCACTCACTATACCACACAGACCATTACTCTTTTCCATACTGACCAACATTCACACTCACCACGCATGTACAACTGACTCCACATGTATGTCATAAAACTTTAAAACATGAGGCAATTTACTGAAATATAAACACCACATGCGTACGGGGATTGACAAGTCGCAATTCAACATTTTAATCGTTCAAACATAACCAATTAAGATTCTGATTTAATAATTTTCCCAAAAAGAGCTTTAACAGTTCATAAAATATCACCCAAACAGTTCCTTAACACAAAACAAGCAAGAACTAGAAACTGCCAGAAGTCGCTCGCGCGGGCCGCTCGCGCGAAGTATCGCTCGCGCGGGCCGCTCGCGCGATGTACCCAATTTTCGTTTTATTATAAAAGCCTTTTTTTCTGCCTGAAATTAGACGCCTCGCACGCGCGGGTCGCTCACGCGAAAGGTCTCTCGCGCGACCCTCGCTCGCGCGACCTGCCTATTTTCATTTTATTATATAAAATCTTTTCTGTTTGCCTGAAACCACGCGGCTCGCGCGCGCGGATCGCTCGCGCGATGGGTTGCTCGCACGAGCCGCTCGCGCGATTTTTCGCTCGCGCGATCGTGGCGCGAGATGAAGCAGAGGCTTCGTCTTCTTCGTGGAGAATGCCCTGTTTTCAGTTTCAGGGTCCAAATTGTCCCATTTTCAATTCTGGAAGTTACTAGGCCTTATTATATATGAATCTCTTCGATTTTTCACAAGGATTAAGAATCCATTATCAATTTAACATGAATCAACCTATAACTCAAGAATTTTATGAAAAACTAAAAGATGTTAAAATTTGATTTCTTATATACTTCTTCATATGAATCAATTGGGCTCCAAAACTCAAACCGTAAACTCTATATATCATAAACTTTGATATTCATCTCTGAAAACGGATTTAGATTAAGGTTGGAAAAATCTTGATTTTTTAAGCCATGGATATCAACGTAAAATTTTTCATGGAGGTTTACATACTAAGCTATACACACAGAAATTAAGCATGTAATTACATTCATAGTGAGTTAATAATACTCACTGAGATTAAAAGCAGAGAGATTGTTGAGAAAGATAACTAAATCAAGAAACCCAATACAAGCTTGAAGCTATGGTGATGTGCTCTCTCTCTCTCTCTATAAAACTTTTTGAAAAAAAGAACTCTCCAACTCTCTCTGTGTTTGTATATTGCAGAATGTGTAATGGAGAGAGAGGTGTGAGTTATATAAGCAAGTGCTTGAGCGGAACTTGGGCTCCAAGTTGATTCTCAAAGGCTCAACAAATGATTTTAATTTCACAATTTCTAATATGTAGAAAACACAGCACATATACATATATCAATCATATATGCAGATTGTTTAACTCAACACTTTTCCAAGGGCCAAGCATAGGTATATAGGGGGTCAAGTTGAGTGTGTTTGGGAATTAGAGCTTATGGCATAAGAATACACATACAAAATTGCAATATCCAAACAAAGCATATCCAATGATTACTAGCCATAAATAGCAATAAAGCAAATGTCATGTCCTTGCTTTACATCACTTCCAAAATCTGTGAAAGTTTAGCACAGCGCGAACAGTTTTGGAAGTGAACTGGTATTTTCGTGGCGCGGTGATCACCACAAAAATACAAAAAATTCATTTTAACGTAAGAAATGGTTTTCTGGTTTTATAAAAATACAGTTTGAATTAAAAGGTAGTATTTCCACCGTTTTGAAATACAGATTTTGAAATTCACACAGGTATTACTAACTTTATAAAAATTATAATTTGATCCCAAAAGAATTTTAATCATGAAATAAAACAAGAAATCAGATCTAACATATAAGAATTGTAAATAAAAATGAGATCAACAATACAGATTAATCATGAAAATTCAAATTGAATTTAAATATGTCAAATGCAAATACCAGAAATTAAATGGAAATGCAGATTGTTACAAGAAGTTATGCCATTTGCACTTCTCCTTCCCTTTTAGCTTATTAGCCGAGGGCACCTTGGCATTTTGTGGCAGTCGAATTTGCCTATCAGTCGTCATAAAGTCAAAGATTTGATCAGCCATCCCATTATTAAAAGAATTTTGCTTACCTGTCTCAAAAGGTTGTTTCTGAACTGATGATAGTTGTGCCTCTATTGGTTTTGGCAAATGGCTCGCACATATATGGCCGTTTTTTGATACAATCTCGACTGCATCAACTTCATTGTTAATTTCACACTTGGTCGTATGTATATCAAAATGGGATCCCTATAGTAAGTTCCTTTCGAATAGTTCTTTCTCTCTTGTTGCTCTTCTAACATACATTCATATTGGGCTGCTCGGGTTGCCAGCTCGAATAGATCGCGAAAGCCCATACCTTCAAACTTCTTTCTTAACTCAAAGGTAAGTCCTCCTAGAGCTATGTTGACAAATTCTTCTTCGGGCAACATGAGCTTGCAATGGTGCTTAGCTCATTTAAATCTAGCGATATATGCTACGGCTCATTTGCCCTGAAGTTGATACAGCCTAGTCAGGTCGACTATAGAGACTTTGGGCTCAGTCTGATAGAACTGGGAATGGAAAGCCTCGTCCATCTGATTCCAAGTGTGGAACAAGTTTGGGGGAAGATTTATATACCAACTGAAGGCTACACCAGTTAGAGAATTAGGGAACAGTTTCAACAACATGTCTCCTCGGTGGCTTACTTTCTCGCTCTGGAGCAGAAAGCGACCGATATGCTCCACGGTCGATTGATTACTTTACCAGAAAAAGTAGTGAAGTTGGGCACCTTATATCCTCTTGGAAGAGACGTTCTCTCAAATGCATCACTATGCGACCTCCTGTACACGGGCCGTTGTGTCCTATGAAGTAGGCCACCGAAGTCCTGATAAATGACTTCAGTGATCTATTCTTGATAAACCCTTATTGTTTGGGCTGGAACACTTCCCCTTAGACCGACCTCATGTCCTAGAATCGTCCTTTCATTCCCCGAGGGTACTTCCCTATTGCTGGTCCAAACCTTTTCCATTTTGGCCGAGCGCTAGCTCCTTGCTAGTAATGCTCGCTTTGACTGGAGCCTGTGGTAGGTTCATGGTCTCCTAAAACCTCTTTACCATTCCTCGTTGGAGAGGTGACTCATTTTTTAGTCTGAGAGGAAGAAGGGGCATTATGACTTGCCCCACCCCAACCTGCGACAGCAAGGTTGGTGGTATCGTTGGTTGTAAGAGACCACTCGCTTGGTGTTCCTTCCATTCCTTCATCTCGCGGAACATCTCAATCATTTGGGCAAAAGTCTGATCTTGCCTTATGGTCATCTCAGTAAATCGCTGATTAAAGTGTTCTAGTATGTTATTACCCATATTAGACAAGTCAGCCGACTGGGTACCAAACTATCTGAAGATTCTACACCTCCAGTAGGCTCACGTGGGTCCACCTCTTGGAAAGGACCCCTAGATTTTGTACCTTTTCAAGCCATTTGACACTATCCCATCGGGCGTGCCAAAAATTGTTTGCTATAAAAATCCCTGGTGGTATGATTGGGCGTGCCAGAGTCCACTTGGATTCGAGGAGGTTGTAAAACCTTATCTAACTTCTGATTCAAACGGTTACTATCGAAGCAATTAATAATAATAATAATGGTCTCACTCTACTCTGATGCAATTAAGTAAATACAAATGGAAATCGAAAAACGAACAACCACGGAATTCAAAATACCTCAGAGAGCACCATCTTCATTGATATCACAAGAAATAGCAATTACAGTAACTCAGGAAGGTAATTGGGACTCACAATCACTCAAGGACAAACAAAAATGCTTGAGGAGAAAATAAAACAAAGTCAGCCAGGAAAGAAGTGACGTGTGTGTTAGCAAAATGAAATGTTGTACATTTGATTCTATTTATAGGCAAGTTTGATAACTACCCATGATAATAGGGTTGTGGCTCCTAAATTCTAGCCATGAACAATTAACTTCCCTACTTTGCATCCCATTATCTCTATTCTTCCACCACATTGCAATATTAGTGGGATGTAACCCCCTTCTAATTCCACCCTGGCAAAGATCCACGTTCATATCCTTACCCACATTCAACTGCCCAATAGATCTCACTTACATTGCCCTTATTGACCGATACTCTGTTGTTCCAAATTGCTTGACATTCATTGGCTGACATATCTCGGTCTTGATCTTATGGGGCCTCCATGAGTGACCTTCGGCCTTATTAACCGATGTCTTAACCTTGTACATATTTCTTGACCTGAGTCCCTCGGTCACATGGGATGACTCCGAGGTGTTCCTGGTTTGACTCGTACCATGCTGTCTTCAATCTTGAGACCGATAATCCTGATATCTAATGCTTTGACCCTTTAGTTGTACTGGGATCAATTTGAACTCTGGTTTTTAGGGCCTCCTCCTTAGTCATTTAGCCAGTTGTACTCATGATGATATCATCAGACTACGTGACCTTCACGTGGTTTGAAAAACTCAAAATTAGGGTATAAACAACATCAGAACATGAGTTAGGGTATAAACAACATCAAAACGCAAATGGCTCTCACTCACTCTCTCTCTCTCTCTCTCTCTCTCTCTCTCTCTCTCTCTCTCTCTATCTATGTATATATATATATATGCATATACCCAAGGGCGGAGCCAGGGAATTTTTTTTAGGGGGGACTGAGGAAGCTATACAGGGGTTTGAGGGCAGCGCCATTGAAATAGTTTTTTTAGGATCTATTTATACATATTTGATAATGAGATATGATGTCCAATTGAGGCTATTTAAGAACAATATTTCTTTTGGGGTAATAGTTATATATTTTGGGGTCTATTTATCAATAATGTATGGAGTCAAATTGAGTTTGGAACACTTAATTGGGATGAACTAGACTATATTTGGACTAAAACATCACATCTACAAAACAAATTCTCAAATTTTGGAGTGGACTAGACTACAATTGGGCTAAAATATCACATGTACTAATTTTTATTTTTATTTTATTTTTTTTCAAAACTTAGATGGGCTAACCTACAATTGGACTATAATATCACATGGACCAAAAAAACTGGGTAGGGGCGGCCGAGCCTACTCTTACCTCCGCCCCAGCATATACCAAAATTGATCCACCTACTTTGAGAAAAAAGTCACCTTTATACCAAACAGACATCCATTCCGAATTAAGAGTTATCCATTCCGAATTAAGAGTTATTATTACTTTTTAATTTCCCAATTGGGCTGTTCCATTGTTAAGTCTCACACTTTTCATCAGAATCAATTAACCTTCCTTAAATAGTTGAAATTAAACAAAAACAAAAAACCTTAATTCGGGACAGAGAGTATCTTAATAATCACTAGTTGGTGTTTGGTTGCATAAATTTCTATATTATCTTTTATGATTCAAAAATTGACACCTTTGTGATGATCAATAAATTAAACTTGTTAAAATCTCCAATATCTAACCAAAAATTGGGTTTTGAAATGTCAAATTTGTATTTTTTCCATTATCTCTTTTCTTTTTTATTTCACCGTATATTCTTTCTTGCTCAAACCATTATCACTGCAATCACCACTACAGCTGCACACATCCAACCATCACCATCATTATCTAGAATAATGATGTAAAGAAAATAAATGGTTGACTAAAATCTTACTATGAAGAATGTATATATAGACAAAGAAAGCGGAAATTAATTGAATGAATGATTTATCCATACTCTAAAAAATTAAAAGCTGAACTCATTAAATTTTGGACTTAGCACCAAGCAGGAGTTTAAATGTAACACTTTATGAGGTAAACAAAAATGTGAGAACAAAATATACTTAACCTGTTTTATTTGTCTCAGCTATATATGCAAATTATTATTATTAGCTTATAACATAAGTGTGTCGTCGTGTATTCGTTAATTATCAGACCTTTGAAAGTACTTTTCTTGCTTTCTTATTGTTAAACATTGGTATTCACATTAACTGGAATCAGATATTCTAAAAGTGTTTTTTTTTTTCAAAAACTATTTAGCCTTTGGTATTGTTGCATGAATTAGAGATTTTCTGTACAATCACAATTTCATTGAAATATTTTTTAAAGGTTTGATTCAGTTTTTTTTTTCCTTCTAAAAAGCTTCAATTTGCAACTTTTACATTACTCGCTCTTTCTCAAATTAAGAATTCTTTATTCCATTTTGGGTCGTCCAATATTTCAAGAATATTCATTTTTGAAAAGTGTATGACCAATTACTTTTCAAGTTTACCCTTTATCTTTTTAAATCTCCCACTTTTCATTTAATCTGACAGAGAAAATTTTGAGTACCCCCAAGGTATCACGTGGCATGCGACTTACTACTCTGTACCCAATAGATGTGTGCTACACGAATAATGAAACTCATTACGAAAATTTTAAATGGCCCAATAATCCTGTGTGACTCATTGAATGTGGGACACCGCATAAGCACTAGATCACATGACCTCTTTAACTGACATGAAATTGCATTTCTTTTTCAGAGTTTATTTTCCAACAAAGAAGATTCAACTCCAATTCAAAGATGGATACCATTTGAAAAGCTGTTATCAACCATCCTAGTCCACACACTTGCAAGAGGGTATGAATTCAAACTTAGAAAAATCCTATCTTACATGTGGTGCACATTCATGTCATAGACTTTAATTTAGAACCTTCGGTAAGATGTGAAACTTGCAAATAATGAAGAGTAATACTTCCCAAATTCAAATTACAAATTCACATCTCAAATGATGTGGTAGAGGGATTATCGTGAAGTCACTTCAATATCCTTCAGTCTTAATTCATTGGTCCCACTGTTACATTATTTCAAATGTAGATTTGAGATTTGGAATATTTGGGCAGCATAGCAGTACTCAATAATGAAACAGACTACTTTAGTGTTGTAGATAATGACTCTATGGCTTAGGGTGTGTTTGATAACCCAATTAAGTGATGAAAATAAAAATTTTCAGCACTTAATTTTTTTCAGTGCGTTTGATAATGTACCACTTAATTGAAAAAGAAGCCAAAAATTCACTGAAAATATTAAGTGAAAATTTTCTACTGAAAATAATCGCTGAATGCAATCTGTTTTAGTTCTTGAAACACTATTTTCAGTATTGTAAATGCAAATCACTTAAAATTTTCAGAACTTAAATTCAGCACTTAATTTTCAGTACTTAATTTTCAGTTTTATCAAATACACTCTCAGTTTGGCCCCCAAGTGGTGCTTCTCCATTTTTAAAGCACAATTTCATGTTAATTCATTTGGTAACTAGTTTATGAGCGCGCTTTGCAAAAATTGAACTTAGAGCTTTTTTGGAGGGAGCTTTTAAAAGCTCTAGAATGGAGCTTTTAAAAGCTCAAAGTTACTTTTTGGTTTCATGATGTCCAGGGCCGGTCCTGAGGATTTAGAGACCCGGGACGAACTACTAAAACAGAGGCCCCTATACATTTACATATAATTTTTTTTAAACACGTTGAAGTTCATTTTTGACAACTGTTTAAGATAAAATCAAAATTTTTTTTATTACTAATAAGTGTTGTATCCAAGTAACTTTAGGATTGCCTACATACCAAGGAGGGGGTTATACCTGACCCTAAGGATCAAGAACAATGTAGTTCTCCTAAACTACCCACCCTGGCCAAAGCCTACAAATCATACCCTAACACTCCCCTTCCCAAAAAAAATGCCAATGAACAAACGCCAAGATAGTTTCACTTAAAGTGTATTCTTCTCGCATTTTTTGAAGCAAAATCACTAATCAGAGTTGTATAATCAAGCTCCTCAACCATACCCTTTTCAATCGATAACATGGCTAATCCATTCAATCTTTCTTGAGACATAGTCGATCGAAGGTAAGATTTGATCAACTTTAACTTTGAAAAGCTTCTTTTTGCAGAGGCAATTGTAACAGGGATAGTCAACAATATTCTATAAACAACCCATGTATTTGGGAAAGTACCATCCATTCGTTTCAAATAATTCAACACATCAATTGCTTTTTTTTTTTTTGTATCTTTTGGCAAGAATTCTCTTAACTGTTTCAACTCTAAAAATAAATATTTCCCATCAATATCATAAAGGTCGTCATGTTTTAGAAACTCTTCAAGAGATTCACAATGAGTCTTCAAACTATGATCATCCATAGAGCTGAACTTCAAATCAAATAAAAACCCAAATATGCCTTCATAAATTTCAAATTGTTCAAAGCTACTCTTAAGTGAAGAAGTAGCTTGATCCACTATATATAGGAAGTATTTAACTCTAAAGGATTCTTCAGCTGGTAGTGTTGCCTCTTCACTAGCACTCTCATCAAATTGTCTCTTTCTACGAATGATATGTTTTTCACGAAACATGGCTTCAATCTCTATTTTACTTGCAATCTCTTTAGCTTCAGTCATGGCCTCCTGACATCCATTTTCTCTGTACTTTTCAAAAAAATGTAATAAGCCCTTTTAATTCATCAATAGCAACATCAATATGCATGTCTTGCTTTTGCAACAATTTGCTAACACTGTTGACAACAAACAATAAATTGTGCCAAATAATCATCCCCAATAAGAATTCTCCATTTCATTTGTTGCTAACGACTCGGCTTCACTCTTGATTTTTGGATCTCCATCAATGCTTGCCAAGTGAATTAAAGCATCTCTAATTTCCGTAGCCTGGAATCTGATTGCTCTAGCACTTGCAACCCGACTTTCCCATCGAGATTGTGATAAGGATTTAAGTGTGAGACTTGGAACATGTTCTTTCAAAATATCCCACCGCTTGGTAGAAGATGAAAACAATGTGTATAGGCGTTGTATCACTCCAAAAAAAGATATAGCTTTAGCACAAGAGTTGGCCATATTACAAAGTGCAAGGTTAAGACTATGACAACCACAAGGAGTGTAAAATGCTCTAGGATTCACTTTGAGTAGTCTTTTTTGTACTCCTTTATTTTTTCCTTTCATATTGGAGCCATTGTCATAACCTTGTCCCCTCACATCACAAATATCAAGTTCCAACTTACTCAACACATCTTCAAGTTTAGTAAAAAGCCTTAATCCCGATGTATCATTGTAACACCCGTACCCGGAAAAGAAGATTAATGTGATAATAATATGTGTTAATTAAAGATAATTAATGCATAAAATGGTTTAAGGTGGGGTTATGAACCCACACGTGAAAAGATGCTCAAATGCGGGCACAGATGAAAGTTCTGTAAAAAGGACAGGACTGGTATAAATGTGGGGCCCAACGAGGGTCTAATTAAAATGATTTGTATTTTGATGTCATTATATGCTTATATGATTACTTGTTTAAATGCTTATTGATATTATTATGTCTTATAATAGGAAAGGGGACCAATTTGGGTACCCATGTGAGGGCATATTTGAATAAAATTGATAACTGGTAGGTTTTATAGTAACCTCATGAATTATGTGAGACCACGTTTGGGACCCACGCGGGACTTAGATTAAATACTTTTAGAAAAGGTGCGTAGCTAATGTAATTAACAAGGGGGCTTTATAATAAGGCTTAAAGAAAGTTGGGGGAGGTAAATGGGAATAAGGGAAAAAGGTGACAACACATATGCATTACTTGCATATGTGTCTCACAAGTGTTGCATAAGCTGGAATTCACAGCATTGAAGAGAACGAAGAGCTCTTGGGTCGACGACGAAACTTCTCAAAGCCATTTTCTTGCCGTTTCTTCACCGTCCGACGCCGGATTCACGCACCGAGACCGGATTTGGACTCGTGGAGGTAAGAGGTCACATGCACGTCCTTTATTTTCATTTTTGGTAATGTTTTTACAGCGGCCGTTCTTAATAGACGATGTTCTTGATACCAAACTTGTGTAGGATTATCACTAACTAGAAATTGAGCTAAACTTGGGAAGGAATTGGGGATTCTAAGCTTAGTTACGTGTAAATCGAAGAGGTGAGTGTTCTAATCTCAAAACTGGGTGTTTACTTATGTTAATGTGATAATTGATGCTCTAGAATGCTTAATCCATGACTAGTGTGCCAAGTTTGTGATTAGGATGAAGTTTACATATCAATTATATGAAGGATTGTCATGTTCATGTGATTAGTTACTTATATGCCTATATGGATCAAAGGAAAGTCAAGTAGTGGTCTCCATTTATAGGTCCCATATGTAAGGGACGGTAAGCCCTCAATGAGCGGGGCGTGGTGACGACCACAATGATGAAACGGTGATGCCTTCGGGATCACAAGAATGTGTGTGATATGCTATATGCAATAAAAGAGTAAGAAATTCCGGGATGAGAAGGACCCGGGGGTGGTGGCTAGAATGACTTGACTTTCCGGAGATCAATTTGTTGTTGTTTATAATGATTGTTGCATTTGCATATTAAACATTCCAATAGCATGATTAGTCCCCTCACTAAGCGAAAGCTTAAACAAAAATATATTTTGTGTTGTGGTTATTGAATAACCATCGTAGGTACCGTCCGAGAGGAGGAGAGGAAATGATCCACGCGACGGGTTTGGGTGTAGGAGTAGCAAGTTGTAATGATATGTGCATTTGTATAGTTGTTTTGAGTTTAAGTTGTAATCTTCAACTCTAAGTGTTGTAAACATCTTGCATTTTGAAAATGTTGGGAGTAACTAGTATTTTGGGAATACTTGTAATATGTCAAGTTCACATAGTATGATTGTGCCCAATGTTACAAGTTGTATTTGCAAGTCAAGAGTCATGTGTAAAATTGGGAAGGAACTTGAGCATGTTAAGGTAATTTTTGAGTTGTAAACCTTAACTTAGTACTCCTATGTGAATGGTTATGTGTATATGGAAGAAATGTGTATTTGGATGTTGAATTATGATTCATATGAAGAATTTGGGTGTTTTAATTGTCATTTCGTATATGGAAATCTTATGTCAATGTTTAGAAACACTTAGAATTGAATTTGGAGGGTTCTTGGATGTTTACACAAAGTTTGATTATGTTTGGTAATATTTTGGGGCTTGAAAACTGAAGTTTTTAGCAGCAGGGAGTTGTTCTGCGAAGGCCGGATTGATCCGGCCTTCCGGCGAATCGATCTGCCCATTTCTGGGGACATTCTGCCACAAAATCAAGAAGATGGATCGATCCGCCCTTTTTACGGATCGATCCGCCCCTATGAAAACAGACTGTCAGCTTTTACGGAAACAAGCATAACTCTCTCTACAAAACTCGGATTTGCGCACCATTTTTTGCATTGGAACCGGGACTCAAAGACCTATATTTTGGTATAAAATTTTCTATACCTTATTAATAACCATTTTTCCCTTGGGTCTGATTTGTGCCAAGAAAGCTCTTTTATGGAGTCTAAAACATGTTTTTCTTCATGATTAGTGTATGGTTTGGTGTGTGGGCTTTGTTACACGTGTCCCAATCTACCTGGGGCGGGTTGGGGTATGACAATTTTGGTATCAGAGCTATAGGTTAGAGCCTTTGGGGACGAGTGACGATTACGACATGTAATAAGCATAAATGATTAATAAATGTAGAAATCATGCATATACGTTTACTTAGCATGTTGAATGATGTTGAGCATGCTTTGAAAAGTACAAATATAACGTATGTGTGACAATGTATTGTGAATAACAGAGAGAAAATGTCTGGTTCAACACCGCCTACGCAAAAGGAGAGAATGGAAAGGGTTGTCTCTGGTTTGGTACAAGTAGTTGAAACTCATGCAATAGAGGGAAGACGTGAACAACCGAATCCTAATCCGAGGGAGGAGGTGACCACTATTTCACAATTGTACAAGCAGAAACCGACACTATTCCGAGGGGAGACCGATCCAATGAGAGCTGATTTTTGGTTGTCCGATATGGAAAGGATATTCCGGGTTCTTCTGTGTTCCGAGGCTCAACAGGTTCTATTTGCCGCTGATACTTTAAAAGAAGAAGCGCAGTACTGGTGGCGTACAAAATTGGGACCCGAAAGGCCGAACACTTGGGGGGAGCTCGTAATACTCTTCAAGAAGCAGTACTTTCCGAAATCATTTGAAGATTTGAAAGCTCAAGAGTTCATGGAATTAAAACAAGGGGGAATGACAGTTTGGGAGTACTCCGCCAAATTCACAAGTTTGGCACGATTTGCTAAAAATATAGTACCGAATGAAGGGGATCGAACTAGAAAGTTTGTGACGGGGCTTAGGGATGAGATTCGACGTCAAGTATCAGTGCAACGGTTGGATAAAGTTGCAGAGGCATTAGATGTGGCTTCAATCGCCGAAAGAGACATGGGGTATAAACAAAGTTCGCAAGCACCAACAACTCAACAATACAAAAGGCCGAGTGCAAGTCAATATAGCGGTCAAGGGAGTTCAAAACGACAAAGTTTTGGGGGTTCTTCGGGTAGTGGAGGTAACAAGCCACGATGTAACACATGTGGAAAATTTCATTGGGGTGTATGTAATCTACCGACAATGATGTGTAACAATTGCCGCCAAATGGGCCATATGGCAAAGAATTGTCCGGGGGTGAGGCCAAATACGTATGCTCCGATGAGACGTACCGACAATAGTGGAATGGTTTGTCATAATTATGGGGAGCTTGGACACCGAATGCGCAATTGTCCTAAGCCGAGGCAAGGAGGTTTTAGTGCAACCGCAAGTAGTGCACCAACACCGCGACCACCTCAACAACAACAACCACAAGGAAGGCAACAACGTCAGGGCCGTTATTTCTAGCTTAATCTAGGGGAGACCACCGTTACTAACACGGTCGTGTCAGGTAAAGTTCTTATTTGCTCAACACCTGCTAATGTGTTAATGGATTCTGGTTCTACACACTCGTTTGTATCACACTAATTCGCTAGAAATATGAATGTACCCTTAGAACTTCTAGAATATGATCTATCTGTTGATGTTCCACTAGGAAGATCATTGGTGAGTTCGAGAGTTTATAGAAACTGTAAAATTAAAATCAATGATGAAGTGTTACCTGCTAATCTTGTACCGTTAGTAATTCAGCATTTTGATGTCATATTGGGGATGGATTGGTTATCAGTAAATCACGTGGTTATCGATTGTGAGAATAAAAGGGTAGAATTCCAGGCACCGACTCATAGAATCTTTTCTTTCCAAGGGGTAGGTGTTGTGTCACCACCTTATTTTCTATCCTCCATTAAGGCTTGTCGTTTAATGAAAAAGGGGTGTAAAGGTTTTCTTTGTAGTATATCGGATACTAGATATACGGAACTAAAGTTGGAAGATATACCCATAGTTAGGGAATTTCCTGATGTATTTCCAGAAGATTTGCCGAGTGTGTTAATTGAAAGGGAGGTTGAATTTGGTATAGATGTAATACCGGGAACACAACCCATTTCGCGGGCACCATATAGAATGGCTCCAATAGAGTTGAAAGAGTTGAAGAATCAGTTACAGGAGTTGTTGGATAAGGGATTCATTTGGCCAAGTGTATCACCCTGGGGTGCACCAGTTCTTTTTGTGAAAAAGAAAGATGGGACGATGCGGATGTGTATAGATTATCGTCAGATCAACAAAGTAACTATCAAAAACAAGTACCCATTGCCACGGATCGACGATTTATTCGATCAATTACAAGGGGCTCAAGTGTTTTTAAAAATCGATTTGAGGTCGGGGTATCATCAACTAAAGGTAAAAGCTGAGGAAGTTGAAAAGACGGCCTTTAGAACATGATACGGTCATTATGAGTTTCTTGTAATGCCATTTGGAGTAACCAATGCACCGACTGCGTTCATGGATTTAATGAATCGAGTCTTTAAAACGTGTTTGGATGAATTTGTTATAGTTTTTATTGATGATATTCTTATTTACTCAAAGAGTCCAGAAGAGCATGATAGGCATTTGAGATTGGTGTTACAACGACTTCGAGAAAAGCAGTTAATCAGAAAATTGAAGAAAAGTGAATTTCGGTTAACAAGTGTTACCTTCCTTGGCCATGTGATTTCCAAGGATGGCGTGTCAGTTGATCCGCAGAAAATAGAAGCTGTTATGAATTGGGCGAGACCAACCAATGTGTCAGAAATTCGTAGCTTTCTGGGTTTGGCCGGGTATTATAGAAGGTTTGTTCAGGATTTCTCGAAGATTGCTACTTCGATGATAACATAAATGAGAAAGAATATTCCGTTTGAATGGGGAAAAGAATGTGAGGAATGTTTTCAAACATTGAAAAGTAAGTTGACTTCTGCTCCAATACTTGCGATTCCGACAAGTACCGGGGAATTTAGTATTTATAGTGACGCTTCCCATCAAGGCTTGGGATGTGTTCTTATGCAAGGGGACAAAGTGATAGCATATGCTTCAAGGAAATTGAGGACTCATTAGAAGAATTATCCAACCCACGATTTGGAACTTGCCGCAGTAATTTTTGCCTTAAAGATTTGGCGACATTACTTATATGGGAAAACTTGCGAAATCTTCACTGACCACAAGAGCTTAAAGTATTTGTTTACTCAGAGGGTTTTGAATATGAGACAACGAAGATGGTTGGAGTTAATGAAGGACTACGACCTGAAAATTCAATATCATCCGGGTAAAGCAAATGTGGTGGTCGATGCTTTGAGTCAAAAATCTTCAGAAAGTTTAGCATGTGTTTTGACGGCACAAGAAGGGTTGGTGAAAGAGTTTGAACAGCTAGAATTGGAAGTTATTCCTAGAGTTGAAGGTGGATTAATGGCAGCGATTGTAGCACAACCTGACTTGATTGGAGAGATTAAAATAAATCAACTATTGGATTTAAACTTGAAGAAAGTTGTAGATGAATTACCTGAGGGTAAGCAACCAGAGTTCAGTCTGCATGATGGGGTACTATGGTACATCAATCGGTTATGTGTGCCTAATGTGGGCAACTTAAAAGAAAGAATTTTGGAAGAAGCTCATAATACTCGGTATTCCGTACACCCGGGTAGTACGAAAATGTATAGAGATTTGAGGGAGGTCTATTGGTGGAGTGGTATGAAACGTGAAGTTGCTAAATATGTAGCCAAGTGCATGATGTGTCAATTGGTAAAGCTTGAGCATCAACGTCCCGCTGGAGAAATACAACCATTGGAAATACCGGAATGGAAATGGGAGCACATTATGATGGATTTTGTGTCAGGAATACCGAGGTCTCCTAGATCAAATGATAGTATTTGGGTGTGTAATAACCTGCATTTCCATTTAATTTAAAAGTCATGCCCATATTTAATTTATGTGTATTTGCATTGGCATATTTAAATTCTATTAGCATGGTCTGCTTTTATTTTAATTCCAGTCACTTGTTTGGAATATTAATGTCATATCTAATTCACATTTAAATTCTATTGGGGGTCAAACTGCAATTTTACAAAAGTTAGTAATACCTGTGTGGATTTCAAAATCTGTATTCCAAAACGGTGAAAGTAACTCCTATTGACTCAATCAGTATTTTTATGAAACCAGAAAATCAATTCTTACGTTAAAATAAAATTCCTGTATTTTTGTGGTGACCACCGCGCCCCGAAAATACCAGTTTATGTTCAAAACTGTCCATGTTGTGTTTAATTTCCCCAGATTTTTGGAAGTGACGTAAAGTATGACATGACTTGTACTTTATTGCTATTAATGGAAACTCATCATTTGCTTAAGCTTTGTTTGTCAATGCTTGGTGTGTGTGTGTATTGTTGTGCCAAAAGCTATTTTTCCCAAACACTATTGGAATTGCCCCCTATTACTCTAGCTTACCTCTTCACAATCTGAGGATATATATGTATACGTAAGTGTATCACACACACACACACCTGTAATTCTTGTAGTTCATATGGGATTGATTGAGAAACTAATACTTGAAATTCAATGTGGAGTCTCCAAGGTTGAACTTAGAGCCCAAGTTCTCTCTATTGGGTCCTATATAGGTATACCTCTCATTACACACACACATTCTGCACATCACTAAACACAGAGAGTTGAGAGAGAGAGATTTCACAGAGAATTTCAGAATTTCATAGAGAGCTTTTAATCCCCATAGCCAAAGCTTGGGTTTGAATTCCTTCATATTTTCTTTCTCAACAATTCTCTGCTCCATTAATCACAGTGAGTATTATTAACTCACTCCCAATGTAGTTCTATATTTATTTACTGAGCATGTGTATGTATATTGAAGCACCATTGCTAAAATTCGTCCATGGAAGCTTGAGCTTCAAAAATCACCATTTTCCAAACTCAATCATATTTCGTTTTTATAGATGAATATGGAAGATTATACATCATACATGCCATGTTTGAAGTTATAGAGCCTAATTCGTTCATATAAGAAAGTATATAGAAAATGAAATTTTGACATGTTTTAGTTTTTCCTAAAATTGGAGAACTATGAATCAAATGGTGTTAAATTGACTTTAGATTATTAATCCTTGTGAAAAACCGAAGAGAATCATATATTATATGTCCTATATACTTTAGAATTCCAAAATGGGTCATTTTGGACCCCTTAAACTGAAACAGGGCAGTTTCTGCGAAGAAGACGAAGCCTCAGCTTCATCTCGCGCCACGATCGCGCGCGCGAAAATCGCGCGAGCGGCCCGCGCGAGCGACCCTTCGCGCGAGCGGCCCGCGCGCGCGAGGTAGCCTTCCCCAGGCAGACGTAAGAATTTATATATATATATTTGGAAATTGGCTGGTCGCGCGAGCGAGGGTCGCGCGAGAACCCCTTCACGCGAGCGATCCGCGCGCGCGACCTTGCTTTCCTCGGGCAGTTAGAAAAGTTTATTAATAAAGGAAAAATGGGCTTATCGCGCGAGCGGCCCGCGCGAGCGACCCTTCGCGCGAGCGGCCCGCGCGCGCGAGGTAGTGCAGTTTCTGTTTTTGTCTGTTTTTCTGTTAAGGAACTGTTTGGATGAAATTTATAAACTGTTAAGGCTCTGTTTGGGAATTTAGTTGATCAGAACCCTATTTGGTTATGTTTAAGTGATTTAAACATTGTACTATGACTCATTAATTCCCGTACGCGTGTTGTTCCTTAATTCAGCATTTTTGTTTAAGTGCATATCATTCATGTGGGTCAGTAGTACATGCATATGGGTGTCAGTCTGTGTGGAAAAGAGTAACGGTAGTGTGGAAAGGGTATGAGGTTGTGTTTGTGGTTGTGGTTGTGGTTATGGTTGGGTATGAGTTTGTGGTCGTGGTTGAGATTGTGGTTGTGGTAGAGTTTGTGGAAGAGGGTATCTTTGAAATGCGACGGTGGCAAATAAGGACACTCCCTGACGCCCATGGAAGCGTTAAAGTGTGTGAAGCCGAACTCGGACATTCCCTGGCACCCATGGTAGTGCTAAAGTGTGGCCTACGGACACTCCCTGATAACTCAAGTCTGGATACTGTGTGAGGGGTCGCCCCGGTATTTGCATGGCGGTTAGGGTATTCAAAGTGTGAGGCATTGGACACTCCCTGGTACCCCGGACCAAAGTGTGAGGCAAACTGGACACTCCCTGGCGCCCCGTTGCTAAAGTGTGGCTATCGGAGTGTTTTAAAGATACCAGGAGTAGGATAGTGGGTTGTTGTGGATGTCGAGAGAAAAGAGTCGGCGAGATGAGTGTGGTGCATTGTCTCATTTCACGAGTATCTGTATTTATGAATGCAAGACTTTTATTATATTCCTTGTTGTTTTATAAAATAAATTCTTTCAGTATTTTAATAATGGAAAAAGGTAAATGGGTATGATTTACATTCAAAGTCATGTTTTTAATACTCACCAGCTTCTTGAAGCTGACGACGTTGATGCGTCCTGGACATTCGTGTTCAGGCTTTTCAGGTTACAATCAGGAGGAATCATACGACTATGCTAATTGAGAATGGCTGCATCTGGAATAAAGAAACTGTTTATTTTATGCATTAAGTTTATTTGTTGGAGTTTTAAACCGTTTTGCTGTTAAGGATGACTGTAATAGACTTTAAGATATTATTTTATTTTCAAGGCGGTCTGTGCCTTAGTTGACCCCGGTTTATAAGATGTAATAAGATAGAAAATTTTTGTAAGCCTTGATTGCTTTACTCTGATTATTATGTTTTGTTGTTTGACGTTTGGGACGGAATCGATCCTTCAAACTGTCGCGACCTACGGGTCCATAAAGGAAATTAAACGCTTTCCTTATTTATGCTACGTCGGGGCGTGACAGGGTGATCGTTGACCGGTTGACTAAGTCAGCCCACTTTTTACCGATTATGACTACTGACCCGATGAAGTTAGCAGAACTCTATGTTAAAGAGATTGTGAGATTGCACGGATCACCAGTATCAATTATTTTGGATCGGGATACACGTTTTGTGTCAAGATTTTGGGAAGGGCTACAAAGAGCAATGGGGACAGCTTTGCATTTTAGCACAGCTTTTCACCCGTAAACTGATGGACAATCGGAACGAGTTATTCAGATTCTAGAGGATATGCTTAGAGTTTGTGTTATGGATTTCAAGGCTGACTGGGAAACTCACTTGCCGTTAATTGAGTTTTCTTATAACAATAGTTTCCAGACAAGCATTGGTATGGCGCCTTTTGAGGCATTATATGGTCGGAAGTGTAGATCGCCCGTGTGTTGGACAGAGGTTGGGGAGAAGCAACTACTAGGGCCGGAAATTGTTCAAATTACCACCGACAAAGTTAAATTAATTAAGCAACGGTTGCAAGTGGCACAAAGTCGCTACAAAAGTTATGCTGATACGGGTAGAAGACCGTTGGAGTTCGAGGTTGGTGATTATGTGTTCTTAAAAGTTTCACCTTCGAAGGGCATTACGCGGTTTGGTAAGAAAGGTAAGTTGAGTCCAAGATATGTTGGACCTTTTCTGATTTTGAATAAAGTGGGACCAGTAGCTTACAGGTTGGAGTTACCACAAAAGTTGTCACATGTTCATAATGTGTTCCACGTGTCTATGCTCAGACGTTATGTGTCGGATTCGAGTCATATCCTTAAACCAGAACCGTTGGAAGTCTGAAAAGATATGATGTATGTTGAACATCCGGTACAGATTCTAGATATAAAAGATCAAGTGTTGAGAACAAAGATAATTCCGTTAGTCATGGTCTTCTGGCGTAATCATAGCGTTAAAGAAGGAACTTGGGAGCGAGAAGATGAGATTAGGGAGAAGTACCTACACTTGTTCGACTGATGAGGTAAGAATAAGTTTGGGGACAAACTTCTTAAAAGGGAGGGAGAAATGTAACACCCGTACCTGGAAAAGAAGATTAATGTGATAATAATATGTGTTAATTAAAGATAATTAATGCATAAAATGGTTTAAGGTGGGGTTATGAACCCACATGTGAAAAGGTGCTCAAATGCGGGCACAAATGAAAGTTTTGTAAAAAGGACATGACTGGTATAAATGTGGGGCCCAACGAGGGTCTAATTAAAATAATTTGCATTTTGATGTCATTATGTGCTTATATGATTACTTGTTTAAATGCTTATTGATATTATTATGTCTTATAATAGGAAAGGGGACCAGTTTGGGTACCCATGTGAGGGCATATTTGAATAAAATTGATAACTGGTAGGTTTTATAGCAACCTCATGAATTATGTGGGTTCACATTTGGGACCCACGCAGGACTTAGATTAAATACTTTTAGAAAAGGTGGGTAGCTAATGTAATTAACAAGGGGGCTTTATAATAAGGCTTAAAGAAAGTTGGGGGAGGTAAATGGGAATAAGGGAAAAAGGTGACAACACATATGCATGACTTTCATATGTGTCTCACAAGTGTTGCATAAGCTAGAATTCACAGCATTGAAGAGAACGAAGAGCTCTCGGGTCGACGACGGAACTTCTCGACGTCGTTTTCTTGCCGTTTCTTCACCGTCCGACGCCGGATTCATGAGCCGAGACCAGATTTGGACTCGTGGAGGTAAGAGGATCACATGCACGTCCTTTATTTTCATTTTCGGCAATGCTTTTACAGCGGCCGTTCTTAATAGATGATGTTCTTGGTACCAAACTTGTGTAGGATTATCACTAACTAGAAATTGAGCTAAACTTGGGAAGGAATTGGGGATTCTAAGCTTAGTTGCATGTAAATCGAAGATGTGAGTGTTCTAATCTCAAAATTGGGTGTTTACTTATGTTAATGTGATAATTGATGCTCTAGAATGCTTAATCCATGACTAGTGTGCCAAGTTTGTGATTAGGATGAAGTTTACATATCAATTATATGAAGGATTGTCATGTTCATGTGATTAGTTGCTTATATGCCTATATGGATCAAAAGAAAGTCAAGTAGTGGTCTCCATTTATAGGTCCCATATGTAAGGGACGGTAAGCCCTCAATGAGCGGGGTGTGGTGACGACCACAATGATGAAACGGTGATGCCTTCGGGATCACAAGATTGTGTGTGATATGCTATATGCAATAAAAGAGTGAGAAATTCCGGGATGAGAAGGACCCGGGGGTGGTGGCTAGAATGACTTGACTTTCCGGAGATCAATTTGTTGTTGTTTATAATGATTGTTGCATTTATATATTAAACATTCCAATAGCATGATTAGTCCCCTCACTAAACGAAAGCTTAAACGAAAATATATTTTCTGTTGTGGTTATTGAATAAACATCGCAGGTACCGTCCGAGAGGAGGAGAGGAAATGATCCACGCGACGGGTTTGGGTGTGGGAGTAGCAAGTTGTAATGAGATGTGCATATGTATAGTTGTTTTGAGTTTAAGTTGTAATCTTCAACTCTAAGTGTTGTAAACATCTTGTATTTTGGAAATGTTGGGAGTAACTAGTATTTTGGGAATACTTGTAATATGTCAAGTTCACATAGTATGATTGTGCCCAATGTTATAAGTTGTATTTGCAAGTTAAGAGTCATGTGTAAAATTGGGAAGGAACTTGAGCATGTTAAGGTAATTTATAAGGAAAAATAGAACCTGATTAGCAAAATAATTGAAATCGCCCCCTCTTTGACTTTAGTCTTTCTAATTTTCAAATATCAAGCTCCAACTTGAAAAATTGATTATCTGAAACAAAAAAATATATATAAATATATATATATATATAAAATTCACAGTAGAACAAAAAAAATTAGGGCATATATATAATTAGATTGATCATTGATCAAAAGTCATACCTTAACATATCCTAGGGTACATGTTAACAAAACCCTAAGGACACATGTTAACAAAACCCTACATAAAAAAATGTTGGTATTGTTGGAGATTTGAAATCTTAAAAATACCAAATACAAATTTACAATCTTTACATTCTTTATGCTATAATTGCTATTATAATATTATATATATATATGTATGAATATATCATATTATTATATGATATTGTACCTCATGTGAGACTGAGAGGAACTTGTCAAGTTGAGGAAGGGACGACTGACGAGATTTCGAGAAGCATGAAAGCTTCAGCGGCTCGATCAGGGGCCTCAAATATATTATATACATAATACATATATATATATATATAACATGTGGGCCGGCTGAATGAGTGAATGGGCTGATGCTTAATGCTTATGCAATTTATCTAGACTATCTAGTATAGACTAGTAGTATAATATATATAAATATATATATATATAGGTAAATATTTGGGCTGGGGGCCCTCAAAATTGTAACTTCTTTTGTGGCCCAGGGCACTTGCCCCACTGGCTCCCCCATTGGACCGGCCTTGATGATGTCTTTTTGAAGAGTAGTGTGTCACTTGTATAAAATTATCAAAGAACTTAGTAATAAATTTCATAAGCTCCTTGTAAAAAGCCACATGGGGGCCAAACTAAGCCTATGTGTAGGGTAAACATCTAGACAGTCCGTAGAGCGTTCAAAATTCCTGACGGCCGATCGATCGGACAGTTGTGCAATTTTGTGGCATTCATTGAATTCCAGCAAACACTCATGCAATCCATTTGGACGGTCCGTGTTATAGAAGTGCGTGGTTGCGAGTACCGTTTTGGGAATTTTGTAAGAGACCTTATATAAATGCATTCTTGGGTTATTGGTTGTAACTTTGCAGTTTTAGAATTAAAAGGCTTATGAAGCTCTCTAATTTTGTAATTACTAGGTTTAGAAACACTTTAGTACCCAGTAATTGTAACCAAGTTTTACTTTGGGCCCTCTACTTTCGATTGTAATACTTTGGGCCCTATATTTTCAGTATTGTTTCAATTAAGGACAATAGGTCACACTGTGAGGAAAAATAGACAGAAAGCTCACACGGGGTCCATGAAAAGCCTCTTTACTGCCAATTCATGTGATATATATGAGTAATGCTAGGCACACTTTGAAATTCACACTGAATTTGACATCTTATACTTTAAATACATGTACCTTGTGTTGTGTGAATTTTTTGCACTTTTATGTACACCACTTACATAGCACAAAGTACATGCAATTAAAACTGGATGTCAAATTCAGAGTGAATTTCAAAGTGTGCCTAGCATTACTCGATATGTATTACCTTGATCTTTTTTTATTTTTACCCATTTAACCTAAAATTCTGGCGCCAAAAACATGTGGGTTCTCTCAAGTTTCCCTCCACTAACATGTGTATATACATAGTTAAATACATACAATTTACATATACCACTAATAGTGAAAATGAAGAAAAAAAATATAGAGAGACTAAGAAACAGAGCACAGTGAAATGATGGCAACATCTAACAACTCTGATAATTCGATTGGCTCAGGGAGGAAGTTCTACTATGATCGTGGGCGATGGGATGTAATGAAGACTTCTTGGACTGAAAAGAACCCTGGGAGGAGGTTCTTTGGATGTCCCATATATCAGGTATGAACCAGAGTTTTGTTTTTGGTATATCCTTTAAGATTATTAAAGTTTTGTCTTTCAAATCAATTAAAGTTGCAGAATAATGGAGGCTGTGGTTATTTTGCATGGTATGATGATCCAATTTGTGATCGTGGCAATGATGTCATCAACAAGATGAAGAAAAGGTGCAGAGGTTGAAGAAGAGTGCATTTCATGATAAACATACATCTAATGCCTATATCAGACTAAACTAATCAATTTAGGTAATCGCATGTAACAAAAAATAGCATAAACAAAGCAATGTTTACCTTTATGTTGTTTGGAGAACTTCGATTGCCAACGCAGAAATTGAAGACTCAATTGGTCCCTCACAAATCTTCAAAACCCTTGATTCCACCTCAAATCCTCAAAACCCTACACAAGTCTTCGAAGCTCCACTGAGTGTTTTTTTTTTTTGGCACCATGATTTGTTAGGTTAAATGGGTAAGAAGGGTAAGGGTGATATATATCACGTGGTATGGTAATAAAGAGGCTTTTGTGGGCCCCACTTGGTCTTTCTATCCAGTTTTCCTCATGATGTTACCTATTGTCCTTAATTGAAACAATACTGAAACTATAGGGCCAAAAGTGTTACAATTAGAAGTAAAGGGCCCAAAGTGAAACTTGGGCATAAGTACAGGGTACTAAAGTGTTTTTAAGCCTAATTACTATCATCAATAAGATCAATCTGTTCCTATTAATCCTGTGGAACTAGATCTTTGCCCAACCATTTACAATCTTGTTATTTGTATATAAATGTTTGTTTGATTTGTTTTTCCCTTTGGAGTTATTCCATACAATATATATTCATACGTCATCAAATATATACTTGTTGGAAATTTAAAATTGGGAACCAAATTCTTCCAATAAACACACAGACACACATCAACAGTAATAAACAAGCGCACCAAAGAAAATACAGATTTCTACCGAGTTTGACCAAACATTGCCTACGTACACACCTGAGAGAACTGTTCTTTCACTATTGAGAATAAAATCCGGTACAAGGAAACGTTGAATTTAATCTCATAACCCAATATTCTAACCCCTTGTACACCTACTCTAAATATTCAAAGAACTCTCACTTTCTTACCCCTAGACCATGCCCCCCCATGAGGGGAGACCCCCAACTAATTGGTACACCAAGTGCTTTCTAAATTTCTATACAATATTCCTTTATATAGAGCTTCCAGCAATTCTTTGTCCAACAAGAAATCAAAGATTTACTCTAAATAAAACTCTATCACAAAAGAAAACTTGTCATATTAGGAATCTACCTGAATGAACAATCTCTAAATCCATGGGATTGTCCCACATGTGATATAATTCCAATAATCACCCCCTCTATCACTTGTGGAAAAACTACACAATCAATCTATCACACATGACTAATACCCCTTCAACCAGAGCATCCACAAAACCAACCGCTTTGCAACCATTACCATTGACTGTCTTCCATACTAGCATGATAATATACACCTCTGATTCGTCAAACCGCAGCCAATACATGTGCAGCTGCGCGAGTTAATATACACCTCAATTCCAGAGAAAAGCTTTGATACCTCTTTCTCCCCAGCAGGAATTACCACCTTACCATCGTCTGAACCGTGAATAAGCCATTCATCCACTTGAAAGAATTTTCCTCCGAGAACTTGGGAGTACAACTCTAACAACCAGATGACAAAAACAATCCACACTTCTCTCTTTTTCATTGTGAACCCGCCGTGTATGATTTTCATGTACCTACACGTAACTCAAGCGTGCATCCAATGGAGACCATCCAACAAAACATAATATAGATTCCTTCGCAAATTTGGGACCTAAGTCACACCACCCAAATAACGAACCAGTCTAACAAAATATTTTGAAATCCACCGTTCTACCCCACGATAATACTAGTCATCCAAATGAAAACCGATAGCCCTTCTGGAACCTATTAAAATTTTTTTCTCCCGAACCACGTACATGCCATATTCGGAATCTAACAACCCAAGAGAAGTATCCGTACAAGTGGAGTGTATGGATCTCTCCACCATACGCAACCTGCTACAATCACAGTAGCACCGAAATTGCCTTTTGCCCTAGATTATGACCTGCTGTGTCATTCAATCTATTACCAATAAAACGACCTCAGTTCGTGTAGAATCTCACAAATCTACACCCACCGATGAATCCGCAGTGCTTGAAAACCTCGAGAACCATCGTTGCCCCGAATTCCAATTACCACAGCTTGTCACATAATTAGATTCATTGCATCTTACCACATTGGATAACTATCCATATCCCAACCATGAATCTAAATCAAACTCCCATGAACTATGTTGCCTTCAATTCCAAAGGCGCCCAAATACCTCGAACGATGACTTTTGATGCCACAAACACCTCCATGGTGATGGTCATGATCACAATCACACTGCTCCATCAATAGCATTTTTTTGGATCTGTTTTTCTTTTACCACCGTGCTGCTATTCGATTGTCACCATGTGCTCTGCCCACCATAGATCTGACAACCATGGCTCTGATACCACTTGTTAGGTATTTAAAAACCGGAACAAAATTCTCCCAATAAATACAGAGACACATCAACAATAATAAACAAACACACCAAAGAAAACACAGATTTCAACGTGGTTTGGCCAAACATTGCCTATGTCCACACCCGAGAGAACTGTTCTTTCATCGTTGAAAATAAAATCTGGTACAAGAAAACCTTGAATTAAATTTCATAACACAACCTTCTAACCCCTTGTACACCTACTCTCAATATTTAAAGAACCCTCACTCTCTCACCCTAGACTATGTACCCCCATGAGAGGAGACCCCCGACTTGGTACATCAAGGACTTCCTAAATTCCTATGCAACATCCCTTTTATAGAGTTTAGAACAATTCATTATCCAACAAGAAATCAGAGATTCACTCCAAATAAAACTCTATCAAAAAAGAAAATTTATTATAGTAGAAATCTAGCCAAATCAACAATCTCTAAATCTATGACATTGTCCCACATGCATGTGATATGATCCCCAACCATATCTTCTAAAGAAAAAAAGAAAAAGTAAAAAAGACTTCTTTTATTTTTACTTTATCTTTATGAATAAAAAAAATACTAGAGTATATTGTTCTTTAATATTATAGCATTTGCTGTGGACCTATTGTCTAATGAATAATGTCAAGTATATCAGATTTAAACGTACACCTAAATTATTTACTCACTGATTTTCTTCAAAAAGGTCTAATGGGTAAGCTACATAAGCAATAAATTGACTTTCTTCTCCAGCAACAAGCTCGATGTGGTAGCATCGCCCCTTGTAACGATCAAGGCTGGTAAGTTTAATGACAATTTTGAAATAAAATCTAATTATACATATACATATATATATATTTGTTTTATAAATAAAGAAGAGATTTAGTCATCCACGTTAGCAATGTCTTTTGTAAGTGTGTACCTAACATTACTCATCGTAGTTTTCATTCGGTATTGCCACCTCTAGGCTAGTGCCATGCACTACACCATCCTTGCCCTTGACCTATTGGTTTTTTGACAAACTGGAAAGAGGCTATTAGAAAGTGATTTGGGTAAGACTTCAGTAAAGTTCTTTAAGTAGATTTCGTTACATTCCTCTCAAATTGATGCACAATTTTTGAAAAAACAATTTAAAAAATACAATTTAAAATTGATAGTTTTAAAAACTGTGCGAGGAACCTAACAAAATGTACCCAAAGAACTTTATTGAAGTCTTGTCCACATCATATATACTTGTATGCGCACTCACATATATATATATATACAGTCCGGATCTTAAGCGGGTGTCAAAAGACGGACTTTGGGATGGACCACTTTTAGCGATGAAAATATGGCTAAAAATCATTATTTTAGCAACGAAAATTTTTGTCGTTAAAAGTGGTCCGTCCTAAAGTCCACTCCTTCACACCTGCATTTGATCCTCATATATATATATATATATATAGAGAGAGAGAGAGAGAGAGAGAGAGAGAGACAGAGTAACTATTTGGGTACAAAAGAATTACACAAAGAGTAAAGATTGGGATACACCCAAAGACACAACTTTTGGGACACTACCCAAGAGATCTCCTGTGATGTCACTAGACCTCACAGTGACACAGGAGATAGAGAGATAGATACATCTCTTGGGTTATGTTCCAAAAGTTGTGTCTTTGGGTGTATTCAGTGGACCCCAAATTCAGTGGACCCCAAATTCAGTGGACCCCGCAGTTTTAGTAGACCGCACCAGAAGAGATATAGACACAAACTCTTTAGGTGTAATTATTTTGTGCCCAAAGAGTTAATCATATGTATATATATATATGTGTGTGTGTGTGTGTGTGTGTGTGTGAGTGTGTATACCCCAACCATATATGTAAACAACGAAACTTTTTTTTTGCTGATGGTCAAAGCACCCGTAGGCGCCACGCACACACACTTCAACCAGCCAGGGGGGATCACGGGTCCACTTCAAAGGGACTTCCTTCCATAGACGCCTGAAGGGAAAACAACCCCGAAACAATTCCCCACCAGGGGAATCAAACCCTCCACCTTCCACTTAAAAGGACAGTGCTTCTGTGCAGTAAGCACAGTGCAGTTCGCACTGTGCTACTCACAGTTTGCATAGTAAAATTGCCCAGTTTTTAAAAATTGCTTTTACAAAAGCAGTTTTACTGTGCAAACTGTGAGTAGCACAGTGCGAACTGCACTGTGCTAACTGCACAGAAGCATTTTTTCACTTAAAAGAGATGGAGTGATTCCACATGGGCAAAGGCCTACTTGGTATGTAAAAAACTAAACATTAGTGGGTTTCATGCAATACTGTTAGTTGGTCAAAAATAAGAAAAAGGTAGAATTGGAAGGGCAGATATGGCAAGTATAATTATCGGAGAAGCAAGAACATAGCAAGAACGGACTAAGGGTTGACTCTAGCACTTTATTCTTTTGGGAAAAAAAAAATTTTGATACATAATATGTGTAATCATCCCCAATATTTTGAAGAAAAAAAATTGTGTAGTATATTTGTCCACTTATATAGTTATATATAATTATATTTCTGTCCGTCTTAAATATTTATCTCTTCACCTTTTCTTATATATAACTTTTTGATTTAATCCAATCAGTGTTTTTGCTTTTAGCCAAACCTTTTTTTTTTATAACTGAACTATCAGACAAACTTTATAGAATAAGCGAGCAACTCTCATTATTATTATTATTATTTTTGCTAAAGACTCTTATTGGTATTAAAACACAAGTATTGTACAAATTTTTTATTTTTTATTTTTATAATCATGGGTGTTCAGGCCAGTTTGCGCGCATCTCGATTAATTCCACGAGGCCAAAGCGTCTGAGTGAATCATCTGTGACCACTTCTAAGAGGATTCGAACCTAAGACCTAGGGAGTACCCCCTAGGTGCTTACCGCTAGGTAGGCCACCTGGTCATATGTTCAAAAAAAAAAAAAAAAAGAAGCATTGCACAAATTATTTTACCCAAAATATATGTAAACAAATCCAAACTAATTCACTTAAAAGTGTTGCCTCAAACCCCTTATGGATCTGTCATTATAAATACCAGTATTTTAAAAATCGGATCGGACCAACCGGTTGAACCGTCGACCGGGACAGCGAATGAACCGGTTTGAACCAGGAACATGGAATAATGGTTGAATCGTTCGAATTTTGAAAAACCGGTAGGTTGAACCGGCGGTTGGACCGATAAAATCGGTAGTTGAATTGGGAACCGATCCTTTTTTGTATATATTTTGGTTTTTTATATTTGTAATTATTATTACTCCCTCCGTCCCAAATTATTGGGCACTCTGTCCACTTGGGCTGTCCCAAAATGCTTGTCCAATTTGGAAAGTCAACACACTAAATTTTGTATCTTTCATATTTTGTCATTTCTCTTTTTTCACAATTCCCGCAAATCTTAGTTTATAGGGAAACTAAATTAAGGCCATGTTGGAAACTAATAATATTTAAACATGAATATTCTAGTAATTTGAGATAGAGGGAATAGTATTTATGATATCATGATCCAACTGTCTGAACCGGCCAATTGAACCGGTCAACTGATCAACTCGTGAACCGGTCACCTTTCCAATTCAAGGATCAATCCGATTTTAAAAACATTGATAATTAAAATGCAATCCAATCCCAATCTCTAATAAATAATCTTAGAAGAGTACACAACTGTAGAAGTCGAGTCAACTTATAGAATAGTCTTCTACATTTTTTCCCCACTCACTTTTTTCCTTTTATCATCCATATATAGAAAACCATAAAGTATGTTTTTCAACTTGGCTTAATTATTAAAAAATACTTTTGAAGTTTGACCTTTATCTTATTTTAGTTTATGTAATTTTAATTATATTAATTTAGTCTTTGAAATTTTGAAATAAAAACAATAGTCCAAATTTTTTCATTCTGTGATAAAAATTGACAAAAATCACCCACATACTATACACAGTTATACTGAAAAGATAACAAAAAAATTGGTGGTGTTTTATTTTTTTGCCTTGAAAACCGTGACCAGGCATAACATGACATGGGTGACTTTAGTCAATTTTTCTAACAGAATAGCAAATGTACACCACATTGTTTCTTTAAAAATTTTAAAGAACAAATTAATACAATTAAAATTATATGTAGGGGTGGCAATTCGGGTTCTCGTGTCATAATCGGGTCATTAATCGGGTTGTGTGTTTTGGGTTTGATTTTTAGTTTCGAGTGCTATTCATATCGTGTCGTGTTCGGATTGTCTCAGTAAAAACGGATTATCGTGTCAAAAATTACAACCCCTAATTATATGTATTAAAATGAAAGAAGAACCAAACTTTAAAGATATATTTTGTAAGCCTTCAACTTTTATTTCTTTTTTGAATGCTAATCTATCACACGTAGAAAGCATGGTCCCTATGCCCTAGCTTTATTTTGAAGCAAAGCAACACTGCTGGTCTCCCAAACTTTCAAACACACACACACATATATATATATATATATATTGTTGAAGAAGTAAAACCAGACAAAACACAATCAAGAAGATGACTCTCTGAAAACAGTTTTTATTTCATACTTCTTTATTTTTACACAATGATACTCTACTATATTTATACACAGTTTGTTTCATAACAAAAGCTCTGTAACTGACTGTCTAATCTGGCATAGTCACACGGCTTCAGCTGATAATCACATGGCCTATACTGCTGATGTGGAAACTGCTGATGTGGATTTTGTATTCACAGAAGAGTCCCTAACACCCCCTTGCAAACTGATGGAGGGTGAAAGAACCATCAGTTTGTCCCTGAAACGAATGAATCGAGCAGAAGACAACCCCTTAGTGAAGACATCAACAACCTGGTCCTCAGAAGATACAAATTGAATAGCTAAATCCTTTTTGAGTACTTTCTCCCGAATGAAATGATAATCGATTTCAATATGCTTTGTGCGAGCATGAAAAACAGGATTTGAGGCCAAGGACATTGCCGAGATATTGTCACAGAATAATGTAGGAATTTGAAAAATTGGAATATGAAGTTGACACAGCAACATGCGAATCCAGGCTAGCTCGGCTGCAGTAGTGGCAAGGGCCCTATATTCAGCCTCAGTGGAGGATCGAGCCACTGTGGGCTGCTTCTTTGCACCCCAACTGATTGGATCAAGACCAAGAAGAACTACAAACCCAGAGGTAGATCTTCGATCATATGGATCCCCAGCCCAGTCAGCATCAGTGTAGGCAGAAAGGGTTAAGGAATTAGGTTTGTAGTGTAAGCCAAGAGAGGGAGTACCATTAAGGTATCTGAGAATCCTTTTAACTGCTGCAAAATGAATGTCTGTAGGTGAATGCATAAATTGACAAACATGGTTGATAGCAAAATTAATATCGGGTCTAGTAAAAGTGAGATACTGAAGACCACCAACAAGACTTCGATACAAAGTAGGATCTGAAAGAGGGACACCATCTGTTTTGGTGAGTCTAGAAGAGGTAGCACAAGGAGTTTTGCAAGGTTTACAACCTTGCATTTGACTTTTGACAAGAAGATCATTCAGGTACTTGGTTTGAGTGATAAACAGACCAGAGGTGGTGGAATTTATTTCCAAGCCCAAGAAGTAATGTAAAGGACCTAAGTCCTTCATATCAAAGGTAAGACTAAGATAGGAGACAAGAGACTGAATGAAAGCTGAATCATTACCAGTGACTATGATGTCATCAACATAGAGTAAAAGAAAAGTGGTGGACGAACCAATGGTTCTGATAAACAAGGAATTATCAGCTTGTGACTGAGTGAACTGGTATTGAAGAAGATTAGAAGTAAAGGTAGAAAACCAGGCTCTAGGAGCCTGTTTAAGACCATAGATAGCTTTCTGAAGCTTACAAACATAAGTAGAATGATTGGGATCAAGATAGCCTGGTGGTTAAGTCATATAAACCTCCTCTTGAAGAGAACCATGAAGGAAAGCATTTTTCACATCAAGTTGTTTCAAAGGCCACTGAAAGTGAGCAGCAATTTTAAGAACCAACCTCACAGTGGTGTGTTTCACCACTGGACTAAAAGTTTCAGTGTAATCAAGACCAGCTTCTTGGTGAAAGCCTTTGGCTACAAGCCTAGCTTTGTATCTAGAAATGGACCCATCTGAAGTTTGCTTAATTTTATAAACCCACTTACATCCTACCAAATTTTTGTTGGGAGGGAGTGGGACAAGGGACCAAGTGCCTTGTTTGTGAAGAGATGAGAACTCCTCTGCCATAGCATCTCTCCAAACCTGATGTTTGGATGCTGGAGAAAAGCAAGTAGGCTCAGAAATGTTGGTTTGAGCAAGATAAACCTTTTTCTTGCTAATTCCAGACTTTGATCTGGTTTGCATAGGATGAGAAGAAATGGAAGGAATAGAATTAGTAGAAGAAGAGGTGTCAGAAGAAGGTAAGGACTGAGAAATAGATGTGGATGCAGGGGGAGGCTCATCAGATAAAGAAAGAGATGGTGCTGAAGGAGAATGAGCAATAGCAGAAGGGTGAAAGAAAGAAGCAGAAGGAGTGGGAGGCAGTGGCAGAAGAGGAGGAAAGGGGTAGAAGTGGGGCTGCTGATGTGGAAGAATTACCTGACGAAGGAGGGGAAGATGACTTTGATATGGATGAGGGAGTGGACAGCCAGTGAGGAAGATTATAAGAATGAGGGGAGAAAGTGGAAAGAGCTGCAGGAAACATAGTTTCATAAAAAATAACATGCCTAGATATATACAATCTATTATTCTGAGCATCTAGACACAAGAATCCTTTGTAATCTGAAGGATAACCTAGGAAGATACATTGAGTAGATCTAGGTTCCAATTTATTTTTGGTATAAGGTCTAAGGAGAGGGTAACAGGCACATCCAAATACTCTTAGTGTAGAATAAGAAGGAATTTGAGCAAATAGGACTTGAAATGGAGACTTGTGGCCTGTGTTAGGACTGGGCATTCTATTAATAAGATAAACAGCAGTAGAAAAGGCATGAAACCAGAAGGAAGGTGGGAGAGAAGCAGTAGAGAGAAGGGTTAAGCCTGTTTCTACAATGTGTCTATGCTTCCTCTCAGCAATACCATTTTGTTGAGAGGTGTGAGGACAAGACTTTTGATGTTGAACACCATGAGAACTAAGCAAGTCCTGAAGACCTTGCTTCTTATATTCAGAACCCCCATCAGTTCTGAGAACTTTCAGTTTAGTATTAATCATATTTTCAACCAGTGCTTTGAATTTGACAAATGTGGAGAAAGTATCAGATTTATAGGTAAGAGGATATATCCATGTGAATCTAGTAAAATCATCCACAAAGGAAATAAAGTACTGAAAACTATTATAGGAAGTAAAGGGTGCAGGACCCCACAAATCACTATGAACAACTTGTAATGGAGCAGTAGTTTTGGAATGTGACAGAGGAAATGGAAGTTTGCACATCTTTCCATACAAACAATGCTCACACAACTGAGTTTCAGCAGAATTATTAGTATGCATGTGCATAGTAATACTAGGATCTACATGATTTAACATTTGACTAAGAACTTTATTAGATGGATGTCCTAGTCGATTATGCCACAAAACATTAGAAATTCTTTGTCCTAAATGAGCAGAATGAAACTTGGAGTTAGAACCAGATGGACTGTATGCTGAAATGGATGATGAAGGGAATGAAGTTGCAGCTACCGAATGTTGCTGCATTTGAATAGGATAGAGCCCATTACTGCAATTGCTTTGGTACACTATCTTCCCTATAGATAGGTCCTGAATTTGAAGCATGTTTGAGTAAAAAATGCATCTACAATGACTGTCTAAACACAACTTATGAACTGAGAGTAAATTCGAGGACAATGATGGAACACAAAGCAAATTATGAAGACGAAAAGCATAAGAATCAGTATGAATAACACCTGTTCCAGTTTGAGTTATTGGCATGTTTTGTCCATTAGCAATGGAGATGTTATCTAGACCTTGATAATCAGTTGCAAATGAAAGATTGGACAGATCATGAGTAATATGGGCAGAAGCACCAGAATCAGTGTACCAGATGTTAGAATCTTGAGAACCAGGAGTATATGAAGCAGCCATTGCAGAAAGTTGTGGAGGTGGATGTTTTCCTTGATATGAGAAATCCATTCGATGATAACAATCAGCAGCAGAATGATTAGGTTTATTACAAATCTGACAGAAAATCTGTGAGTTGTTGAAGTTTGTCTTCTGAAATGGAGAATTAGCAGATTTGCTATTGAATTGAGAGGGATTAGACTGCTGATTTGATCTTCCGAAACCAAAATTCTGACCTCTACCCCTTCGATTGTAGTTGTGACCTCTTCTTCCTCTTGCTCTGTTATTTCTTCTATAGTTATTGAAGAAATGTGGTCTAGTCTGAGAAGCAACCATAGCCTGAGGAACATGATTGTTTTGATTTTGCTTACTTTGATTCTCGATGGAGATTTCTTCAGCTTTCAACAGAGCATGAAGTTCTTCAAGAGTAAGAGTTTCAGATCTAGTCCTGATTGAGGTTCGAAATGCACTATACTCAGATGATAGGCCATTAAGAGTATAGATGAGGATGTCTTCATCATCAACAAGGACAACAACTGAAGCTAATCTATCTCTAGCTTCCTTAATTTTTTGGATGAAAGTATCAATCGAATCATTTCCTTTGTTGATTGATTGTAGATGAGTCTTAAGCTGAAGAATATTAGATCTCGAGTTTGATGCAAATCTCCTTTCGAGAGCGTTCTAGACTTCCTTCGAAGTGCCATAACCAACGATATGAGAGATTGCTGATGTTGAAAGTGTAGCATTGATAAGAGTCATCAAAGCCTGATCTTGAGTTATCCAATTCAGATATTCTGGATTTACCTCTGAAATTGATCCATCCTGATTTTGAAGATGTTTCTCTGGACATGGAATCGATCCATCAACAAAACCGAAGAGGGCATGTGCTCGTAGTATAGCAGAGAATTGAAATTTCCATTGAATAAAATTTGAGGAATCAAGTCGAATGGTGATGAGATTACAGATGTTGGAGAGAAGATAGATGGGAGAGTGTGGAACACTAGATCCAGTTGCCATTGAATTGAGACAGAGGTCTCTTCAATGGTGCTTTGATACCATGTTGAAGAAGTAAAACCAGAGAAAACACAATCAAGAAGATGACTCTCTGAAAACAGTTTTTTATTTCATACTTATTTATTTTTACACAATGATACTCTACTATATTTATACACAGTTTGTTTCATAACAAAAGCTCTGTAACTGACTGTCTAATCTGGCATAGTCACACGGCTTCAGCTGATAATCACATGGCCTATACTGCTGATGTGGAAACTGCTGATGTGGATTTTGTATTCACAGAAGAGTCCCTAACATATATATATACTAGATGAGAACCGATCGCACGGGATAGTTACGGTATAAAATAATGTTGCCTACTTGATTAAAAATAAGGCTTAATTGTACTTTACCCTCTCGTATTATATACGTATTTTTAATTAGATATATGAACTTTTTTTTTTGTAATTGGATACATGAACTTTCATCATCTTTCCAATCAGATCCAATTGATGACGTCGTTAGTTTAAAACTAATGGAATTGCCCAGAATTGTCCTTTTTTTGCAATTGGGTACATAAACTTTCATTCCCTTTCCAATTAGATCCATTCGCTAACGGCGTGAGATTTTGTTGGATGGAATCGCCCACGTGTCCTTCCCCCAAATTTTGACCATTTTTTATAAACTCCTTTACTACTTTTCGACATCAAAAGGAGAGAAAACCCCCTCGCTAGAACAGAAAAATGACTAATTTGGAACCTCATTTTTTGATTTTATATGTCAAAAATTGATAATTTTATCTGTTGACAGACAAATAATATTGAGCTAAACAAAATAAGGCTGCAACGTGTATATATATATATATATATTTTTTTTTTTTGTGAAATTTCAAAGCCCATTGTGTTGATCTCGAACAAATACTTGAAACAAAAAAAATCATCCCAAAAGATAAAAAAAAAAATAGGATTGTTTAGCTCCATATTATCTGTCTCTCAACAGATAAAATCATTTGTTTTGGCAGATAAAATGAAAAAAAGAGGTTCCGATTTAACCATTTTTGGAGGAAGGATACTTGGACAATTCCGTCCAACAAAATCTCACGCCGTTAGCGAATGGATCTGATTGGAAAAGGGATAAAAGTTCATGTACCTAATTGCAAAAAAAGGACAATTCTAGGCAATTCCGTTAGTTTTAAACTAACAGCGGCATCAATTGGATCTGATTGGAAAGGGGATGAAAGTTCATGTACCCAATTGCCAAAAAAAAAGTTCATGTACCCAATTGAAAACACGGGTACAGTACGAGGGGGTAAGTACAATTAGGCCAAAGAATAATAAAAGTAAGATATAAAGTCATGAATAGAGAATGGAAAAGTTTCATATCGAGTAACATATTAAATCGTGATACGCCCAAACTTGGCTCTACTCTGTGACCGAGCGATTATACTTAGCGATCGGCACCTATCCTGATTTTACGAGCGGTTGAGGACTCTCCCGGGCTTCCTAATCCTATAGCACAGGCCTCTGCCAGAGGGGAAGACCAACCCGTGGGTCGGGGTAGCATCTTCCAGTCAAACAGTCCAGAATAGGCCAATAGTCCCGTCCCGAGCGGTACACGCATTATCAATAGGCCCCGACCAATAGATCGAGAATGCAATACGGGCACGGGTCATACAGGCACAGTCCAGCCAGGCCCACGAGACATGCCCCAGAATATTTGAGCTAGTTTCCTACTCAAGTTAGAAGACTAATGGCATGTATGGAAAGTTTCCTAATACAAATAGGAAATACAAACAGGAAACTCACTTAATTTATATCAATCACATCCTAATCAGGGTTGGATTACTTAATCTGCCCAATTTCCTTGTACGAGTAGGTCTCTTGCATCTATAAAGAGTCCACTCACCCCCATAGAAGGGGGTCAACTTTTCAGTCTAGACAACACCTCTATAACAGTCATCATCGTGCCTGGCCGACCTACAGTAGCTCCAAACTATTATTGGTTCACCATAGGTCCCCGGCTTTTTACAGTATAGTGAACGTGCTCAGACACACACGTGGATGTATGTTCCTTTATTAATAGGGCCGAACCACATACAAAAAAACAATCTCTTACTCTCTCTCTCCTTAATCTGCTTTAGTTTATCTCTAACCAAATTTTAGCATCATCAGCTTGGCGCCGTCTGTGGGAACAAGACAGATTTCCTAAAAAACAAATCTCTTGACTGACTGTCTCGAAGAAGAGTAAGAAGGCTGCGCAGCGGGATGACCGGGCTATCCCGCCGGCCTCGGTGGTCCTGACACTAGAGTAGATCACCGCAACCCTCGCACAGCTCTTGATGATCCAGCGTTAAACCTAGCAGCAGATCGAAGCCCTACTGGCCCAACAAAGCAATCCTCTAGCGGCCGGGAAATAGCCCGGGAACGTTGTGCACGGTCGGGAACCGATCCTGACCAGACAACGTCCTCGAGCCAAACCATCCCGTGTGGAGGACACTAAAAACATCAACGATAGGCGTGCTGCCCGAGAGGAGAGGCAGGAGCATGTGGCCTGGGAGTCAGTCCAGGGTCACTCGGTCAAGAGACGAGGTGTCCTTAGGAACACAATGAACCGGAGTCATAGCCGAGCCCGATCCCAGAGGACAGCGCACTGCCACGAGAAGAAAGTCTCTTCCAGTGATCCGACCTATGTACTAGATACCGGCCGGGTTAGTGTGGTGGCCCATATCAAGGATATGGAGAAACAGATCGACGGGTTGGCCAAAGACCCGGACCAGAATCCTACTCAGGACCATGTCAGTACCGAGATAGTCACCATTCTCTAGCCGAATCACGTGGTTCACCATCCCACAAAAATTCAAGCAGCCTCGCCTGGATTCATACAATGGCTCGGGAAGCCCGATCGACCACGTCCGGACCTATAAGGCTCAGATGGCCCTGGCCGCTAACGCCGACCAACTGTATTGGCTGGCCTTCCCCAGCACTTTGAAAGACCTGGCCGCAAAATTGTTCCACTCCCTGAAACTCCGATCGATCAAAGATTTCAAGCAACTAAGCAAGCAATTCATCAACCAGTTCATCGATATGCATGAATGGCCAAAGCCTGACATACAGTTGTTGACTATTAGGCAAAGGACTAATGAGTCTCTCAAGGAGTTCACAGACCAGTTCAACTAGGAGAAGCTTGGGATCTATAATCTTGATGAAATCGTCGCAATTATAGCCTTCTGTTCGGGAGTTCAACACACGAAGCGCACCACGTCGTTTCACAGAAATCGACCGAAAACCTTGGTTGAACTCGTAGAGAGGGTCGAAAAGTATGTTGACACTGAAGAATTTCTAAAGACCAAAGACCCGGGCACGTAAGCAACGAGCCTTCAAGAAATAAGCGAAAGCAAGATCAGCCCAAGAGGAGCAATGCAAAGAAGCCTGATAGTTCTGGCAGTTCTTTCAGTTCACAACGGTCCGGGTCTGGTAGCCCCGATTTGACCTCCAGTTCACATCGATCTGAGTCTGGCAGCCCCGACCCGACCTCCAATTTACAGCAGTTAGGATCCAGTGATCCCGACCTTGCCTCCAACTTAGAATAATCAGGAGCCCGATGATCTCGACCTGACCTCCTGTCTCCAACAGACCAGTCGAGTCCAACTACAATGGTACTTTCTCCCGACTATAGAACAAAGCTCAAACTACCAAAGGGTTGCTACAAAGATTCGGATCGCCTATCAACTCCTTGACGATCCCCGGAGCACATGAAAAAGACCTCGGGTTCAACTCCCGAGGCACTAAAAAGACCTCAGGCCCAGAGGTAACCAAAGACCACTGTTACGCAGTTGGCAAAAGACCTCGGGATCACACCCGAGGCACCCAAAAGACCTCGGGATCACACCTGAGGCACCAAAAAGACCTCGCGATCACTCATGAGGCATCGGTTTTGCTTCGGTCCATAACCTACGATGGGGGCAAATCCCCCTAGGTGGTTGATGATAGCAAACTTCAAAAGACCCTAGAAATACCAACATTCTAGGTCGGTTACCTATTGTCATAGCCTCTACAGACTCCCGTCTTAGCAAAAGCTTAGGGGGCATGAAGGTACAATGAACTAAACATGTATTCACACCGGGTATTTACCGCCCTTGGGGTTAACTATGTTAAATTTTTAGACAACCCGAACGCCTACAATACTTAGAGGCACTAGCTCCTCTTAGGTCTAAACCGACGATAGAGGAAATCCTCTTAGGTAAGCCCACGATAGAGGAACAAAAGGACCCTAAAGCAACACGCTTTAGGTCGGCTCCACCAACATAGTCAAGCTCTTCTCCCAATAATCTTGACGAAGGTTGGCTGGGCAAAAGATAACCATTCTGGGGAGTTAACATAAAAGGACCCTAAAGCCATACGTTTTACGTCGACTTTTCCAACATGGTAAAATTCTTTTACCCACAACCTTGACGAAGGTTTACAAGCAGAGGATGACCATCCTGGGAGCTAACTTAAGTAAAAGGTTCCGAGTTAGATTGAGTCTCAACTCTTAGCCAATTCCTAAGCAATTCAAAAGACTCGAAAGTTCCAAGATAAATTTCCCGAGCATGATAATGGCAAACGACTTCAGACAGATTTCCAAACTTGCCTCGATATAGCATCAAGCCAACCTTGGAAATAGGGGGCAACTGATACGCCTAAACTTAGCTCTACTCTGTGATCGAGCGGTTATACTCAGCGACTGGAACCTATCTTGATTTCTCGAGCTGTTGAGGATTCTCCCAGGCCTCCTGATCCTATAGCATAGGGCTCTACCAGAGGAGAAGACCAACCCCTGGGTCAGGGTAGCATCTTCCAGTCAAACAGTCCAGAACAGGCCAGCAGTCCCGTTCCGAGCGGTACACGCAGTATCAACAAGCCCCGACCAATAGGTCGGGAATGTAAATAGTAAATTGAGTAAACAAAATAAACATGTATTAGTTGGCCAATATTGTTTATACAAAGAAAACTTTAAGTCGGTTTAATAAAATAAAAAATTAAGCACTAAACTAATTATTGAATTTTTAACGTTGAAAATTCTAAGTTAATGAATTTGTAGTATTTAAATAATGAAGTACTAATAAATCTTTGGCGGCATGCAACTCTCTTTGCATATGAAAAAAAAACCCTACTTACAACACAGTATTGGTAAATTTTATAAAGACCAAACAGGTTACAACTCACAAAGTTTTACTTGCCAAATTCAAAATCATAATCCATGCTTCTCAAGGTATATGCACAACAAAATGTAGATCAAATACAACCACATAAGATGGGAATTGGAAATTTGTAACGTCTAACAAAACTTTTCACATTTAAATTTTGGTTGTGAACCCCATTTGGTATTATGAATCTCAGCAGGATCTAAATATATATATATATATTCAGGAAATCGTCTCTACGTCTTTAGTGGTGTCTAGCTTGAACCTAAAACAATAGTAGCAAATAAAGACAAGCTGTCTAAACAACTTTGAAATATAAATTAAATGTGACAATTTTCATTCCAAACTCAACTAAACAACAGTAAATCGAAGCAGAATAACAACATATTTGCCAATCATAATAAATTTACTCATTCCGTCCCAAACTAAGGAACCATTTTTGGAAGCCCTAGTATTTAACCAAATTTATTTTATTAACAGGTTTTTGACTGTATTTTCAATTAAGTGGTATAGTACCAAATGCACTGAACACAATTATGTGCTGGATTTCAACACTTAATAGGGTTACCAAAGACGCCTTTAGATTTCCAAATTGATTTGCAGCATATGTTTTTTTAAGGGAAAAATACCTTTTAAACCCACCCACCCCCTCCCCCCTCCCAAATGGTTACATCCATTTTCTCATAACTCCCCTGTGGTTTGTTTTGTAAGTAACACTTAACCCCCTGTACTATTGACTGAAGTGGGCCTATTAAGTTTACCATCACTTTTGATGGAAATTCAAAGAATCTCATCGAGTTTCACGTAGCAAAATGAGCGGGAAAACATTCCCTCTATATCCAGCGGTGAAATGACACTAATACCCTTAAGGCAAGTGATATATATATATATATATTCCACCTCTGTCCCTCTCCATTGTCTTCCCTTTCATTTCCATATATAGTTTATTAAAACAGAGAAGAGTGGCTGTGTGAGATGACTTTAGCATATTCAGCTACAAATGCTTCAAATTCTTCTCATTCATGAACAAGTAGCAGCAGATAAGAAGAATATATGTGTGAGATGGCTCTGTTTTGTAATGCTTTGTAGTGCTCTGTTTTTGTAAATGGCCATGAAGTCCTCTGTTTTGTAAGAAGAATATATACTGTAAAATGGCAATGAAGTCCCTGTTTTGTAATGCTTTGTTTTGGAATCACCATTTAAAAAAAAAAAAAAAAAAAAAGCAAAACATGGAAATTTTCAAAACAAGTTGATGTTCATTCTCATTTTTAATCTTAAATGGAAGTTTCACATCAAATAAGAAAAAGCAAGAAAGATAAAAAAAAAAATTAAAAATTAAAAAAAAAAAATTCAAAACAAGATGTAAGGACCCATACCATAAACAAACATGAAAAAAATAAAGAGTGTGCGTCCAAAGCAAATAAGATTTCAACTACAATCAAATACAAAAACAAACTTTTCATTACCTGATGAAATCTCAGTCCCTGTCTGTATCCTTCTGCGTCCTTCAATCAGATTGAACTCTAATCCTTCAATTTTGCCTACTCAATCACAGAAACCCTAACTTTTCAGAATCATTTTTTGTATTTTGAAGGCTTTGTAAGTATAAGAGTATGTATAGGGGCTTGAGGGTATTAATGTCATTTCTTTGCTCCGTTAAAAAACTTAATAGTCCCACTTCAATCAATAGTACAGGGGGTTAAGTGTTACAAAATAAACCACAGGTGATTATGAGAAAATGGTGTAATCAAAGGGGGTTAAAGGTATTTCTTCCCTTGTTTTTTAATTTGAAAAAGCAAAACAATATGTGAAACCTATGGGCCACATTTGTGACTTTACATAAAGCATCTCTGGATTAGAATGAGTCAAACTTCCATTATGGAAACTAAAGATGAGAGCAGACTCATCTGTCTACAAATTCAAAACAATAACAAATACCAAAGAAAAATGGAATGCTTTAATTTGAAATCTTATCTGATTAGTAGATAATTGTTAACAATATCAAATACTATATCTATTAGTAGATACTAATACGTATACTACAAATGAAATTGAACACTCAAATTGATTTCAAGATGAAATTTTGTATCCAACACATATTTGTGAAGAAACAGTACTAACAAATAATGAACAAAAAATTGCTCTTCCAAGAATATGCCACAGTTTTAATAAACTGTAAAACTCAATAAAAACAACTTGTTTAACATTAGTCGAAGTTAAATATTTTACATGGAAAAGCATTTTTCATGTAAAACATTTTCATGTAAAAAGATGCTTTTAAATTATTTTTTTCCCGGCCCATTGACAGGGCAGATGCACCATGTTGGCATGAGACAGTTTTGTTTATGTGATTTATAACCACATTATTAATGCTTATTCCTCTTTATGTCCAAAAAAAATAATAAGTTTTGTGAAATTTGGATTCATATTGAAGTCATGTTCGACCTCATTTGGACAAATCATTTCTCATACTTATCCTTGGACAATTATGTTCTAGCACGTGTTCTTGATTTTACTGTATTATGTACATGTGTTTGGGTCTTGCTTTCCTAAAACTCGGGTGTAGTAAGGGAAAGGAAAGGGAAATACTTTTCCTTTTTCGGTTAATAAGTTAAACGTAAAGAAATAAGGCAGTTCACAAAGAAAGGAAGAGAAAAGGAAAAACGATTATTTACTTCGAAGTTCACTCCGTAGGCTCTATTTGATTTGCAGATATAGAAAAGCATCCATAAACCTCGTTTGGTTTGTACATTTAGAAAACAAAAAGTTTGTTTTGTGTGTTTTTTCCTCCATTTAGTACAAATAAAAGGTAGGAAAAAGAAGGTTAATTTTAGTGATTCTTTCCATATATAAGGATTTGATATCAGGTTTTTATTTTTATATATAAATAAAAATCAAATTTGACACTAAAAATAGTTTCCCAAGGTTGAAAGATAGCAAAGAAAACTACAAAATAACTTGAAATAAAATCAATCTATTATTTTGTTGGGTACCATAGAAAAGTCTCTATTTTCACGCCAAAATTTATATTGTGTAGGTTTCCTCAATGGAATAGAAACCCCATTTGGAAGGTCTGTACACTCACAAACACACAGATACTAACGAAACCTAAAAATGAAAATTTTCCAAGTAAATAAGGGGTTTTAGATTCAAATAATATGTTACTCGAAAAAATGTCGATTTTGGCAAGAGGAGGGATGTTCTTGTATTACCCTGTATTTCGGTAATGCATTATATGAATAAGACCTTGTATTCATTTTTTAAATACTTGTATGAGTTTAGCTTTACCTTTGGTGTAATCTATATCCCAATCGATTGGACGAGTTTCCCAATCGATTGCCTTATCTTGGATACCAATTGATTGGCATCATATACCAATCGATTTGATCATTTAATACCTAACCCCAATCGATTGCCACCCTTTCCGATCGATTGGAAGCAGTTGTTTCGATTCCTTTGCTTTGGCTGGGGATCGGCCACTTGAACACACACACATATATATATATATATGTGTGTGTGTGTGTATTTGTGTGTGTGATCATTTTCTGCGCCATTTTGGTTTCCAAAACTGGTTTTAGAGAGAATGTGTATTTGGTGTGTTATATATACTCATATATATACACACATGTATACGTCCATACACACACACACATGGACTGAAGAGAAGAAGAGGACTAGACAAAGAAGAGAAGAAAGAAAAGAAAATAGAACAAAGAGAGAGAGAGAGAGAGAGAGAGAGGGAGAGAGAGAGAAGAGACAGACAGAGAGGAGGATAGAGAAGAAGAGCCACCATTGAAGCTTCTAAAGCTTCATATACACACACCCAAACACACCCTCTAATCCTAAGGTGAGTTCTAAACTCACTGAGTATCAATATATTGATGTTAAGACTTGTTTAGATAAAGATAAGAAGCATGGATCATATTTTGCCTATTTTTGTATTGCTAGATTGTCTTTAGTGTGAAGAAGACGAAGTTCCAATCGATTGGATCTTTTTCCAATCGATTGCCATTGTAGATACCCGAATCGATTACCGAAGTTAGCAATCGATTGTTATGGATTGTGATCCAATCGATTGGACTTTTTACCAATCGATTGTTATTGCTTTTATAACAATCAATTGGACCTCTGCCCTAATCGATTGGCAGTTACAGAATGTTATTTTTCCTGTTTAGTTTATAATATAACTGTTTAGTTGTTTATATACTATTCTGAATCCCCAGCATGCAATACAGACGTAATAATGAGATAATACGACGTAGGATCGTAGTGACGATAAGATTAACGAATAATGGTCGTGACGTTAGATAACATATCGTTATGAATCATTTGGAGTTATCGTTCATTTCGTTCGATGTAGTCAGGCTACATGGGATTGTCATGTATCGATGTTAGAGTTGAACTTAAGTAGGTATGTTAAGATTCAAAAATCTTGCGTGGGCGGGCCTTGGTCGATCATATGTTCTTAAAAGCGGTAGACAAACGGAGGTGTCTATGAATAGCGGTGGATCGGACCAAGTAGCCCTAAGATAGCTAGATGATCTAATCATATGTTCTTAAAAGCGGTAGACAGACGAAGGTGTTTATGATTTGCGGTGGACCGTGATCACTAGTAGACGTTGTTAAGTCATGGCATTAGAATGATGTACTATTGCTTAAATCGTTATATCCCTGTAGTGCGGTGAACTAAACATATGTTCTTAAAAGTTGGGAATGGACTGACGTGGTATCCGTGACATGCGGTGAATTGTGCATATGTTCTTAAAAGTGGTGGATGGAGCAATAGTGTATCTTTAGAAGTGAACTACTGTTGAGTTTATTCTTCTATTTAGAGTATATGTTGTCGGTCTTAATTTAGTAAGACGTTAGTAATCGAATAATCAGTTTGATTAAAGAAAAGATACCCTTAATGGAATTTAATTATATATCGTTCATAACTTGTAATGACTTCAATAGTTGATACCCTGTTAGTATCTAATTCACTCAGCTATCATTAAGTTGACGGCATTTATGCCGCTGGACATTTCTACGTTCCAGTGCACCCTGGTTATGACTATATAGGTGAAGGACCTATAGGCGAGGACTACTATACAGGTGACGATGTTCCTGCGGAGGATTATCCCGACGGAGGTCAGACAAAAAACGACTACTACATCGAGGACTACCTCTACACCAATTAAAGATTAGGCTAGATAGTAGTTTAATTATCCTTTCCATTTTCAGACCATTTTGTAATCAGGCATATGTTGCCTTAACATTTATGTTTCCATTATGTTCTATTTGATTCGAGACTCTGATTTGTAATAGCTAGTAACTTCCTTTTTGACATTAAGTTATATTTTAACTAGGAACCAGATTATATTTTGTTATCTCTTTATCATTTCTGTTGTTTAGTACTACATGGTGCGGACAATTATGTGACTTCACCAGTCGCTGCCTTTGGACCCAAAAAGGAAATTAATTTTTTCTCTATTTTTGCCGTTCTGGGGCGTGACAGTTCTGCTTTCTTGGAAGTTTTTAAAAATGGATTTTTGGTTTGAATGCTGCTAACAATCACAATAGAAAGGGGGAAAAAATAAAATAAAGAACCAAATGAATCCGTGAAAAACAAAACAAATATCATGATAGATTCATTCAATCGTTTTAACACTATACCAAATCAAAGATCTCGAATTATACTAGATCCAGTTCTTCTCCGAGAGAATGACATACTCGAAAGCATTTGCAAAAACAAAATCAAATCAGATCTGATACTGCACATGAAGCAAGGGTGGAGATCCATGAGAAAGGGAGCCTATATTCACCATTCAAGGTTTAGAAACTTGGATAGGTAAAAAAAATTTGAAAATAAAACAAATCATGGATCTCAAACCTAGGGTGAAAGAAACAAAAGAGAGATTTATGGAGAAGAGAGAGACGGAGGGAGGAGACTGAGATTTACGTGTGGGGAGAGAGAGATTTGCGTGAGATATTAGAGGGGACAGAGAGAGAGAGAGAGAGAGAGAGAGAGAGAGACGTATAGAGAGACAGTGAGATAGTTGTTTGAGATTATAGAGAGAGAGACGTATGCAGAAAGAAGATGAAGGGTTGTCCACGTAGATAAGAATCCTGAATGGAGAGGGCTGCAACCTAGTCGCTGAGGTAGAGGGCTGAGGAGAGCCCTTTGGTCTCAGCAATAGAATGTATATATATACACACACACACACACACACACACACACACATACACACACACACACACGCGCGCGTAAAGGCTCTAGTGCTTACGTCCGTTTACAATCCTCCACTTTTAGCAACGGTGTTTTTCACCTTTAGCAACGAATTTTTGACTCTAAAAGTGAGGTTCGTTTACGGACAGCCAGCCCGTATATATATATATATATATTTTATATTTACTGGAATATACTAAAACTGCAACCTAATGCTTTGTGAAGCAATTTTGTTTCGAAGCTAAAAACAAAAGCTGATAGGTATGTCGGAGAGGAATATGAATATTTAGTCATGGTCAACTCCATAATTATTTCATGCGGGACATTTTCTCTCATATACATGAATGTACTAAAACTGCCTCTTACTGATTTGTGAAAAAACTGTGTTTCAAACCTAAAAGCTAAAGCTAATAGGTGGAAAGGCCCAATACGAATATTGAGACATAGCTGTCGCGTGTGCCTCTTTGGGTCTTGTCAGTATTCAGCCCTTTTTATTGGCCTGTCATCGTGTGGGTGTTAGCTAATTCTATCTTTGTTTTAGAGGGCGTGGTCAAATACCATGAAGAAACTTTGCTTCCAACTTAAAAGCTTAAGTTGATATATAGGTGGAGAAGCTCGATATGATTTTGTAGCCATAACCAACCCCATATTTATTTCATGGGATGTTTTTTTAACAATTTGGCCGTACATTGCAATTTCAGTTTCATGACACAATTAGGGCCTATTTGGCAATATCTGCTTTTGCTTATGCAATTCAATCCCAGAAAACTACTCTTGACTAAAAGCTGACAAAGTTAATTCTGGTCATTCACAAAGTTTTACGGTTGACGCACATTTACAAAAAAAAAAAAAAAAATTGAATCGCAAAAGCTGGTTTGCCATACAATTTCGTTTTAAACTTTTAAGTACCATACACACTTATGAATACCAAAAGTTAGAGTCCCACTTCGGTACACCTAAGTGGTTTTGGTGTACTTACACCATTTGTTCTTGGTAGGAAACATTTATTCCGTGATAGGAAACATCTGTTCCAAAGTGGTCTGGGTGATTTTGGTGGGACACAAATCTTTCCTATCGAAGGAACAAAAGTTCCTTACCTGAGAATAAATATTTCCTACTCAAAATCACTTTGATGTATATACACCAAAACCACCTTGATGTACTGAAGACTTTTTCTGGAATTGCCAAACAGGCCTTAAGCACCTTTGAAACAATACCAACCAAAATGCAACCCTGTTTTGTTTTTTCTTTGTCATTTTTTTGTACTTTTTGACTACGAAAACAGAGAGAGGGAGAGACAGTTTTGTCCTCATTATGAACCTTAAATTTTCTGAACTTAGTTTTCGTTTAAAGAGATAATTTATCGTGATAATTTGAACCAAAAGTAAGTTAGAAAATTTAAGGTCTAAATGTGGACAAAACTGCCTCTCTGTTTTCCTAGTCAAAAAAGTAAAGCAACAAAAAGAAAAAGAAAAAACAAAACAACATTGCATTTTGGTTGGGACTTGAGAGTAATATTTGTGACACAATTATTCACACAATTTTTGGGATATAAATTAAAAGATGTCTATCTCTCTTTTGTGATGTCAGTGAATTCCACAGTGACACAGGAGAGAAATAGACACATTTTTTAGATTGTGTTCGAAAAGTTGTGTGAATGGTTGTATCCCAAGTATTACTCGTTGGTTGGTATGTGATCATTCTTACATTTTTTTTTAAAGATAATATAAACGATTATTTAAAGAATGTAGCTATCATTTTTAAAATAATCTAATTCAAGAGATAGATTTTATATAAGATGCTTACATTCGGACTTGTATTGTTAACTAAAATATACTCCGTATTTAACATCCTGGATTTTAGAAACATGTGTCAATTAAAGACAATCATAATCAGTGTAAAATAAAATGACGGAATGATCATGATTGTTCTTATTCACACACGTTTACAAATCGAGTAGCATCAAGTGCTAGAATTAATATTGCAGCGTTCAAAGTGAAACCATGGTACTAAAATGTATTTTACGCTTTAGCCATTTAAAAAATTTCTCCATGTTTCTTCTCTCTCTCCCTCTCTCTGCACTACAGACACAGTGTTCTGTGAGGGGGTGGCTGTGTCTCCTCTCCAGTTTGCCCTGTAAAATCCAGTGTGTATGGTAAAGATCATTTTTGCTATATCATTTCAAAATGAAAAAAGGTGTTGATAAACCTTTTTTCTGTATGTTCTGTTGGGTTAAGGCAAGCCCGGCCCAATCATCTACACTGGCTTTTCTGTATGTTCTTTTGGGTTATTTTTCCAATAAACTCCAAATGTGGCCCATTTTCATTGGGCTCTTACATTATTCTTAAACTTTGTACCTAGGAGAGCATTTCTACACCCACGAAAATTGCCGCAATATGGGCCTGTTTGGCAACAGCTTTTCCTCTTTTGAATCTAGTAAAAAAAACAAAAAATTTGTTTTTGGCCAAAAGCTATTCAAGGTAGTTTTTGTCCAATTGCAAAAGAGTAAAGATTTGGGCACAAACACTCTACAAACAAATAACACTAACACCAATGGGAGACTACAATGTGGTAGAGCTGATACCTTTTTGTCCCCTGTGTGACAGACAAGTTGCCCACGGGTGTTATTGTAATTTATTTGTGGAGTGCTTATGCCCAAATCTTTACTCATTGCAAATTTCTGTGATCGAGACATGTAATCTCAGGTGTTGGTTCGTCAAACAGTTTCGCTTTAGCTTTTGAAGTCCTAAATCATGTATGAACTCCAAAAACTATTGCCAAACGGACCTGTGTCAGCCAAAAGTTCAGCAATACAATGTTTGGGACGAGACTCACCTTTTTTCAATAACATATATCATTAACATGTTTTAGATTTGGAGAGAAAAAAATTGAAAGAATGTTTTGTAAGCATATATTATATGGCCCACATATTTTATACTGATAAAATAAATTATTTAAATATTATATCTTATCCTAGTTTGACATGGTCAATATTCTTAGTGATAATATATAGTATGATGATGCTGAAATTTGGGTAAGAGAGATTTAGAGAGAGATGTGCACCAAAAGATTGTGTGTGGTTCGGCCCCGTTAATGAGGTGACCTACGTCCACGGTTGCATCGGAGCACTTTCACTAACAGATCATCGGCGGTGTCTGGTGAGCCAACGAAGAGGGCGGCACTACCAGTTAACCAGTTGAGTATATGCGAAATAGTGATATGTTTGTTATTCTCTAGGTTAAGAATGCGATCCCCTCCAATGGGGGCGAGTGGTCCCTTTTATAAGTGCAAGAGACAACCCTTACAAGGTAAGTTAGTAGATTAGGAAGCTCAATCTAATTACAATTAATTTGCATAAATTATGGGAGTTTCCTAAGTGGTTCAAGAAACAACTTGTACCTTCCATAAGTCTTCTGGCCGAACTAAGAAACCTACTCGGTGCCTTGAGGAGTTGGCTACAAGGTGCGCCTGGCTGCACCCACTGGAGGGCACTCCCGTAAGGCGCACCCGAGTTGTGACCCTAACCGGACGGGATATGAAAACAACCCGGGGGAACTGAACAGGCAGCACCCTCTCCACATGAAGTGGCATTTCTTAGCCCGCGTGCCAATATGACTTTGAGTTGATATTTTTGTACCTATCAGCTCTCCCCCATTTTCAAAGTTGATGCGATGCTTCGTCGGATAAGGATTGAAAATCAGTACTGTTCCGAAAAATCATTCGGGAAGTTAGTCGGGACTTTACTCGAGGTAAGACTGATCGTGTTGGTCATTCGGGGTCTGGACTGAGCGGTGAATCTGTGGGCCCAGGTTCGACGTTTTCCACGTGTCAGTTGATGGTTGGCTTGGTCAGGATCCAGCGAGGCCGGTGCGAATGTAACCAAACAGTTGTGTTGTAACCGAACTGTCACGTGTTGCATTAAATGCGCGCACCTTTTAAGGCGTCGCTTCACGTGCCCGAGATGACAGCTGTCGAACGGTTTTAGCGGGAAAGCCTCTTGGCCGTTGGATCTGATTTGATCTGGACCGTCCATACTTTCTATACGAGGAACACTTGTTCATTTCTTCCGTTCCTGCTGCCAAGAGATAGAGATTACCGAGCGGTTTTGAGAGCAAAAGTTCCCTTCCAAACTTCCCGAGCTCTTTTTCTGCTCTAATTTTTGTAAGTCTTCACTTCCCCTGTATCATTTCACTGTTCTCTTCCTTCTCCTCCTTTCTTTTTCTATCTTGAGTGAGGCTGGAGAGATCAAACCAAGTAGGTTTTGCCCGGGACTGGTACTTCTTTTTCCTTAGGTTCATTTCGTCCTTAGGTCGAGTAACCTATCCTTAGTAGTAGAGCGGTTGAACCGGTCGGATTGCCCTATAGCAGTGTTGATTGAGTGTTACCTTACCTTGAGGGCTTTGTACTTGTTGCCCTTTAGGTCTATAGCCTTGCCCTCCTTGTACCTCAGACTTGGAGTTTTTGACCCTTACCAAGGTCGCCAACTGCTTCCTGGTCCAGCCACAAGAGACCTAGGGATGTGTCACTCAGGATTCGACTCGTCTTTCCGGTCGGAAGATGAGCAATCTCGCTGCGGAACGCTGGACACCAGCGTAGATCGCCTTCTATGACCCCGTTCAACCAGCAAAGTAAATGGAGGATCCCTGTTCGGGTGCCTGACGACGAGGGGGCTCACGATATTCCCGTTGCCTCAACGTCTGGGAGGCAAGGTGCCGAGGAGTTGGTCCCAAACAGTCCGGGTGTGGTTTTTTCATGCGAGCGGATCGTTAGCATCTTACGTTCCCCTGACCTAGCCCGGATCGGGGAAAGTATGACATTCCCGACCATTTTTCCTTCGGTGTGCATGGCGACGGGGCTCACATCCATCAATCAGGCTTCGTTACTCTGTATGAGGACGCACTTATAGTGGGCCTTCGCCTCCCTCTACATCCCATTGCCCAGGATGTGCTGATATATCTCGGGATCTCACCCGGGTAACTTGCCCCGAACGGTTGGAGCTTCTTGATGGGGGCCATCTCCTAGTGGCCCCAGGCTCTAGGGTACGAGCTTACCTTACAGGAGTTCTTCTGGACCCACAGGTCGTTCAAAGTACATGGGGAGGTCGGTTTTTTCTCGCTGGGGTCCCGGTAGGGGAAGAAAATAATAGTTAACTACCCGAGCAACTACAGAGGGTGGAAGAAAAAAATTCTTCCAAGTATCCACCCTCAGGCTCTGCGAGGAGGCGCCGGGTACTCAACTGAGGACCTCCTGGGCAGGGGAGTTGAGGAGTAAGCCCCCCTTACCTTCTATTCCTTTGCCTTTGCGTTACCTTTCCTTTCTGTTTTTGAACTAACAACTTCTTACTTTGCAGTGGGCTCGGTAGACTTTCCCAGCATTTTTCGACGAGTGCCAGGCAAGGATTCTGTCACTGGTCAAGGATTCTACAGACATCAACAAGATCCTGACCCGGTCGGGATGTTCGAAGACCTCGTACAAGCCTAAGCACCGCTTCGAGGCCCCTGTTTTCCCTCTGATTATTCCCGATATGTGCCGTAATTTACCTCATTATTGTCTTGCTATTTGCTCGACTTTGACTATAATTGTTGTTTTCTTATTAGTTTCACAGAGATGGCTCCTAAGGACGCGACGGCCTTGAAGGAGAAGAAGGCAGCCCTGTTGGCCCGAGCGGGACAGAAGTGGAAGAAGCAGGTCCCCGTTGAGGGCCAGAAACTGAAGAGGATCTCTAGGGGGATCGCTATCTGGGTGGACAAGGAAGCAGTCGGGACCTCAATGTTAGGGATATATACTAAAAGCCATGCTTTATGTAGTTGATTTATTATTCATTTAATAAAATCAGTTAATCCATTTTTTATGAGAATCTGTGTGGGCAATGTTTGTATTATATTATTTATTTAATATTATGCATGTGTGTCTCTCATTCTATATAGTAGGTGGTTTGGTGTGTAGAGTTCGGCTTACACACGGAAGATCAGGCCATCAGATATTATAGAATGTAAGATTTTGGTTTACAGTCTTAGATGGGATTGGATACACCATCGGTAGGACTACAACATGGTGCTGTAGTAGGTTTGTCTTGACTGCGGGAAACGGTATAGTTTCAACTCACCATGCTGGTACATTTTGTGTATTAAACAGGACCGACTTGGGGTAATTATCTTTATACTGACTTATAAGATAATTAATACCTCATGGCTATTATGAGTGCTTATGCTCTAAATCCTAATTTAATTTATAGACACGTACATTTGATATTTATACTTTGATCCCTAAAATGGTGAGATCCTTAAATGGGTCAATATCTCATTGGATTGGGTGGCAATATTAATTGTATGGTGGATATTAATTAATGATGGAATCCATGTCTCAATTTTGGGATTGATGATATCCCCTTGAGAAAGCTTATAAGTTTTGATTATGTCAAACCTTGCAGGTGGATTTTGTATCCGACATATCAGATAAGTTAAGCAGAGGATCTCAAGGAATTTTAAGAAATTAATTAAATATGATTGTCAGTAATTATATTTAATTAATGGATATCTGTAATCTTAACATGGGGAGATAATAAGAATTTAATAACATGGAGCTCAAAATATATTTTTGAGATAAGGGTAGGAGTGCAATTATAATTCTTTAGTGGTATGAATTATAATTTATGGAAATAGGAATCTGATTCAGTTCGAATTAGGGTTTCCTAATTCCATAAGGAAGCCTATTCCTTATTGACTTCTTATGGTCTCTATCGTAGCCTATATATATGCTTCCTTGGCTCTTCTCTCAGGATGCATGATTTCATATTCTAAGCTTCCCTTGACCTCCTAGCTTTCTTCTAGAAGGGTTTCCACCAAACCCTAGTCTCTGTGAGCATTCAAGAGACATAGGAGTGTAGATCGCTAGCGTCGGACAACGCTCACTAAAAGAGCTTCGGACTGCTCGATACTGATCAAAAATTGCTGAATTTTTTACACAACGTTCCTGACGTCGAGACGGAGCTGCTGTTAAAAATTCAAGTAAATCGGAGATCGTTTGATCCTCCTGACGAACACATCTTTGTCGGATTAATGTGATCAGGATTGAATCGTCACAACAATCAAAGAGAGTGTTATAACTGGGAATAGAAAATAGAACGTAAAGAAGGAAGAGCAGAAAACTAAAAGGATTTCGAAAGAGCCCACACTCAGTTCGATATTCTGGCAACAAAGGAATACGGTAGAAGATCGTGAGCTGTTATCGAGCCCGTGTTCTCGATTCGTCTACTACAGCAATCCAATTTTGTAGTTCAAGGTAACCCTAGTTCCGCCCTTGTAGGGTTATTATAGATTTCATAAAATTTTTTGTAGTACCAACTTATACCCACTGTCAACGGATTCTGGGAACGCAGTTTCCTAACAGTGGTATCAGAGCCAGGTTGATTCTGCGTATGGGTTGGACGCAACCATGTTGTCCAATAAAACAGATCTTATGCGTGTTTTGATGGATGGATAGAACGTAGAGCTGTGCTAACCCTTGTTTTGCAGCGTTCTTATTCCACTATTATGGTCACTGATTTTGTGTGATTGGATCCCACGATGGTTTTATTCGTGGTTAATTTTGCTGTTTTAATATAGCATGTGAACTCCTTTATGGAGGCATAGGATTTGTGTGTATTGGATCCCACGCTTGATTGATGTGTGGTTAATTTACTGCAAAGAAATAGCATGTGAACTCCTTTATGGAGGCATAGGGTTTGTGTAATATATCTCAAGTAAATCCGTGAAGACAGTTCGTGAAGATAGTTTACAAGCAGTTTCAGAAAGCAATCTAGAGGCAATTTCTGGAGGCTATTTTAGAAAACAGTTCTGGAAGGCAGTTGCGTAGTTGCGACATAGAGCTAATCGGGTTCCATGAAGATTTCTTCACAAGAGTTGCAGCTTGACCATAATAGTGGGATTCCTATTTTATTGTGGTTTCCTTATTTATGTGTGATTGAATGATTATTATTGTTTCATGTTTAATGAATAGGACAACATGGATAATTGTTCCTAGACCTATTTCAGATGTCTAGCTGCATGTTTAATTTATATTAATTTAAAATGATGGACAACTACATGTGTATTTAGAAATAAAACTAATTCCATAATTTGAAAACATAAGTACTTATTTTCTAAAATCATGAGAATAGAATAATTTTATTATCTACACATGTGGGTTTCACAAGTAAGGATGAATTAATCCTTGTCAAGTATTCCATTATTTTTTATTAATTAAATTAAAAGTTTTTCTAAAAAAATTATAACCCTAAATTTTTTTTAAAAATTCTAAGTGGGAAAGGGAATTTATCAAGTATAAATCCCATGGTCTCCATCACTGGTTTGTAGATGATATGATTAATTTTATGTGATGGCTCTAGTGTCATCCTCCCCATCGGATGTAGTTGATCATGGAATCATCAGTACAAACTTCTTTAAAAGAATGTTTTGGGTGATTGTTTGTGTGGGTCACCTCTCCATCAGAGGTGTTCCTCACAGAACTCTTGACCTAGAATTAAGTGATGGTATACACTTAGCTATAAATAATAATATCCTCTCCATCTGAGTCACTGTTATTATTTATAGGACCAAAGCAAGTCAGCAGTTTAATTTTATTAGGCAAAGTACATTGCCTGGATAGTAAAATTAAAAGGCAATTGTCTATCTGAACAAATGATGGATAGTATATGGCTTCCCATCGAGTCATACTATTCGCGGTGTATCAGGTTGCTGGCAGATTCCTTTCAAATATGGTAGAGGGAACCAATATTTTCAACTCGAATCCATAGTAAATTTTGCCCAAACATAATTATTTATGTTATGTGATTCTCAGGCTTTCAAATGGGTACTTTCAATCCACTTGCTGTTATACTTAAAGAAAACAAGCTTACTGGACCAAACTATATAGGCTGGAAAAGGAATTTGGATATTGTGTTAACTGCTGAAGAGTACAAGTTTGTGCTTACTCAAGAATGTCTTGAGCAACCTGGTGAGGGGGCAACCGCTGAGGAAACCCAGGCTCACAAGAAATGGGTCAAGGCTGATGAGATGGCGCGGTGTTACATTTTGGCATCCATGTCAAATGTTCTGCAACATTAGCATCAGTCAATGATCAGTGCCTATGACATGATGGAGAGCCTCCGAGAGATGTTCAGGGATCAAAGTCGTGCTGCTAGGCAGGTTGCTATGAAAGACTTGATGAACACAACCATGGCTGAGGGGACGCCTGTAAGGGATCATGTTCTTAAGATGATATCTCTTCTTAATGAACTAGAGATCCTTGGAGCTGAAATTGATGGGGAAACCCAGGTCGATATCGTACTCCAGTCACTGCCAGAGTCTTTTAAGCAATTCCGCCTCAATTACAACATGAATAAATTTAAATATACCTTGGCGGAGCTGCTTAAAGAACTTCAGGCAGCTGAGGGTCGCAACAGAAAGTCAGGGAGTGCTCTTGTATTTGAGAAAGGTTCTACTTCAAAGCCGAAAGGCAAGAAGAAAATGAAAAAGGCTCAAAAGAAGGCCGTGGGTCCTCCGCCAATCCAAAGGCCACGAGGACAACCGGGAAAGCCTAAAGGCAAATGTTTTGTTTGCAAGCAGCCAGGACACTGGAAGAAGCAATGTCCAGTTTATCTCGCCAGACAGAACAATCAAGGTAAATCTCATTTACTAGTTGTTGAATCGTGTTTAGCTGTCCGATCTACCGGTACCTGGTGTGTAGATACGGGAGCCACTGATCATGTATGCAATTCTTTGCAGGGGTTCCAGGGAACTAGGCAGCTCAGTGATGGAGAGATTTATCTATATATGGGAAATGCTACGAGAGTAGCAGTAGTTGCAGTAGGAGATCTACATCTTAGTTTTGGTAGAGATAGGAATTTAATATTAAGAAATTGCTTTTATGTACCTTCTATTAGAAGGAATTTAGTTTCAGTTTCTAGTTTAGTAAAGAATGGATATTCAGTTCATTTTAATAAAGTAGTAGTTATTAAAGAAAATAAACGTTTTATTTGTTCTGGTCAATTGGTGGATGATCTTTATATTATAAATCATATCTCTCCTATACTGCAACTTAATGAATTGAATAACACAAATAGTTTTCCATTTAAGAGAAAAGAACCTTCGAGGATGAACCAAACGCATCTTTGGCACTTATGCCTTGGTCATATTAATTTGAAAAGGATTCAAAGACTGGTTCAAAATGGGCCATTAGGCTCATTGGAAGTGGAGGCACTTCCAGTTTGTGAATCCTGCTTGGAAGGTAAAATGACCAAGAGGCCATTCTCGGCCAAGGGCTATAGAGCAAAAGAGCCGTTGGAACTGGTTCACTCTGATTTGTGTGGTCCTATGACTGTCCAAGCAAGAGGGGGATTTGAGTACTTTGTCACTTTCATCGATGATTACTCAAGGTATGGGTACATTTATTTGATGCGGCGTAAGTCTGAATGCTTTGAGAAATTCAAAGACTTCAAGACTGAAACGGAGAAGCGTCTAGGTAAATGTATCAAGACACTACGATCTTATCGTGGTGGAGAGTACCTCTTGGGAGAGTTTAGGGAATACTTATTGGAGCAAGGGATTACATCCCAATTGTCTGCACCCCGTATGCCTCAGCAGAACGGTGTGGCAGAAAGAAGGAACAGGACTCTTATGGACATGGTAAGATCTATGATGAGTTATTCGGATTTACCAATTTCCTTTTGGGGACACGCGTTAGAGACAGCCGCATACATTCTAAACTTTGTACCTTCTAAGTCAGTACCTACTACTCCCACGGAATTGTGGACTTGGCGAAAGCCTAGTCTGCGGCATGTTCGGATCTGGGGTAGTCCAGCACATGTGCTGAAAGGGAACGCAGAAAAGTTGGAATCAAGAACAGAAGTATGTTTCTTTGTTGGGTATCCAAGAGGAACTGAAGGTGGTCTGTTTTATAGTCCTAAGGATCAGAAGGTTATTGTTAGCACCAATGCCATATTCTTAGAAGAGGACTATGTTATGGACCACAACCCCAGAAGCCGTATTGTTCTAGAGGAAATGAGAGGAAAGACACCGAGACATACTTCTTCGATACCAACGGTACGAGAAGAAACACCACAAGAAAGAGTTATCGATATTCCATTACCACGTCGTAGTGGGAGGATTATCGAAACTCGTGTAGATCCCAAACCAACCATTAACACGCAGGTTCCTGAACCAGTACAACGTGTAGATAATGGTGTATTAGGTTCAGAATCTTCACAACGAAATATCAGTGATGCACAGACACGGGTTGTGCCTCGTCGTAGTGGGAGGGTTATTATTCGACCTGACCGGTATATGTTCTTGGGAGAGTCTTATGACCGAGTCCCTGATGAACAAGGTACCGACCACTGTAACTACAATGAAGCACTCCAAGATAAAGATGCAGATCTTTGGCAAAAGGCTATGAAGTCTGAAATGGAGTCCATGTACTCCAATCAAGTCTGGGATCTTGTAGAACCACCCAATGAAATAAAACCCATTGGATGTAAGTGGATCTATAAGAAGAAGAGAGGAGCAGATGGTAAGGTGGAAACCTTTAAAGCAAGGCTTGTTGCGAAAGGGTTCACTCAAAAAGAAGGAATCGATTATGAGGAAACTTTTTCGCCGGTGGCAATGCTGAAGTCTATCCGGATTCTCTTATCCATTGCTGCACATTTCGATTATGAAATTTGGCAAATGGATGTCAAGACAGCATTTCTAAATGGAAATCTTGACGAGTGCATCTATATGATGCAACCAGACGGGTTCATTGCGAAGGGCCAAGAACACATGTTGTGCAAGCTTAAGAAGTCCATTTATGGACTTAAGCAGGCATATAGGTCTTGGAATATCCGCTTTGATCAAGCAATCAAGTCTTTTGGTTTTGATCAATGTGCGGATGAATCTTGTGTGTACAAGAAACATGATGGAAGAGTGGTGGTGTTCTTAGTACTATATGTGGATGATATCTTGCTAATCGGAAACGATGTGAGGGTATTATCTTCTGTAAGGGTATGGTTATCCAGTCAATTCGATATGAAGGACTTGGGAGAAGCCGGTCATATCCTAGGGATCAAGCTTATGGGAGATCGCAAGAATAGGATGTTGGGCTTGTCACAAGGCACTTATATTGACAAAATTCTTGCAAGGTTTAGCATGCAAGATTCCAAGAAGGGATTCCTTCCCTTCAGACACGGAATTACTCTATCTAAGGATCAGTGTCCTAAGACACCTGATGAGATAGAGAAGATGAAGGCAGTTCCTTATGCCTCGGCAGTAGGAAGCCTAATGTATGTTATGCTATGTACTAGACTTGACATCTGCTTTGCTGTTGGCATGGTTAGTAGATATCAGTCTAATCCAGGGCAAGAACATTGGACTGCGGTGAAAAATATTCTCAAGTACCTGAAAGGACTCGAGACTATATGTTAGTTTACCAAGCAGACAGTCTTGTACCCATTGGGTACACAGATTCTGATTTCATGTCAGATAGGGATTCCAGAAAGTCTACCTCAGGATATGTGTTTACCCTAGGAGGTAGAGCCATTAGTTGGAGTGAGGTGTGTCACTTCATGGTTTTGAGTCTAAGTGGGAGATTGTTAGGGATATATACTAAAAGCCATGCTTTATGTAGTTGATTTATTATTCATTTGATAAAATCAGTTAATCCATTTTTTATGAGAATCTGTGTGGGCAATGTTTGTATTATATTATTTATTTAATATTATGCATGTGTGTCTCTCATTCTATATAGTAGGTGGTTTGGTGTGTAGAGTTCGGCTTACACACGGAAGATCAGGCCATCAGATATTATAGAATGAAAGATTTTGGTTTACAGTCTTAGATGGGATTGGACACACCATCGGTAGGACTGCAGCATGGTGTTGTAGTAGGTTTGTCTTGATTGCGGGAAACGGTATAGTTTCAACTCACCATGCTGGTACATTTTGTGTATTAAACAGGACCGACTTGGGGTAATTATCTTTATACTGACTTATAAGATAATTAATACCTCATGGCTATTATGAGTGCTTATGCTCTAAATCCTAATTTAATTTATAGACACGTACATTTGATATTTATACTTTGATCCCTAAAAGGGTGAGATCCTTAAATGGGTCAATATCTCATTGGATTGGGTGGCAATATTAATTGTATGGTGGATATTAATTATTGATGGAATCCATGTCTCAATTTTGGGATTGATGATATCCCCTTGAGAAAGCTTATAAGTTTTGATTATGTCAAACCCTGCAGGTGGATTTTGTATCCGACATATCAGATAAGTTAAGCAGAGGATCTCAAGGAATTTTAAGAAATTAATTAAATATGATTATCAGTAATTATATTTAATTAATGGATATCTATAATCTTAACATGGGGAGATAATAAGCATTTAATAACATGGAGCTCGAAATATATTTTTGAGATAAGGGTAGGAGTGCAATTATAATTCTTTAGTGGTATGAATTATAATTTATGGAAATAGGAATCTGATTCAGTTCGAATTAGGGTTTCCTAATTCCATAAGGAAGCCTATTCCTTATTGACTTCTTATGGTCTCTATCGTAGCCTATATATATGCTGCCTTGGCTCTTCTCTTAGGATGCATGATTTCATATTCTAAGCTTCCCTTGACCTCCTAGCTTTCTTCTAGAAGAGTTTCCACCAAACCCTAGTCTCTGTGAGCATTCAAGAGACATAGGAGTGTAGATCGCTAGCGTCGGACAACGCTCACTAAAAGAGCTTCGGACTGCTCGATACTGATCGAAAATTGCTGAATTTTTTACACAACGTTCCTGACGTCGAGACGGAGCTGCTGTTAAAAATTCAAGTAAATCGGAGATCGTTTGATCGTCCTGACGAACACATCTTTGTCGGATTAATGTGATCAGGATTGAATCGTCACAGCAATCAAAGAGAGTGTTATAACTGGGAATAGAAAATAGAACGTAAAGAAGGAAGAGCAGAAAACTAAAAGGATTTCGAAAGAGCCCACACTCAGTTCGATATTCTGGCAGCAAAGGAATACGGTAGAAGACCGTGAGCTGTTATCGAGCCCGTGTTCTCGATTCGTCTACTACAGCAATCCAATTTTGCAGTTCAAGGTAACCCTAGTTCCGCCCTTGTAGGGTTATTATAGATTTCATGAAATTTTTTGTAGTACCAACTTATACCCACTGTCAACGGATTCTGGGAACGCAGTTTCCTAACACTCAACGCCCGGGGTAACCATGTGCCCCTGAAGTTGCCCCCCATCGGCAAACTGGCCAGGGTGTCGTTCCCCAGTTTGGACGAGCCGACACCCCAGGGTCCACGTGCATGACCGTCCACGAGGCCGGCGGTAGAGACGGAGGATGATGTCCGTGGGAGAGTCCGGCCCGGGCTGCTGCAGAGTCAAGTGGACAATTGCGCTCTGCTGAGTCCTGAGGCCATAATTGGTTGGCTTTATAGCGTCAGCCACATTGTAAGTTGCATTGTATATTTTGCGAGTGCCATTTTTTCCGCCTCGAGAATCTAACATTCTTTTTTTTTTTTCTTCTTATATGTTGGTTGTATAGCGGCGGGGGCTGAGGCTTCCTTGCCCGGGCTTGCTAAGAAGCTGCCCGCTGTCGAGGCTGCCCTGTCCGGGGAGAGGGCAGCACGGGAATCCGCGGAGTATGCCCTCTCCGTGGAGGAGGAGAAGTCCAGGGCACTGGGACTGGAGCTGGGGGAGGCCTGCGACTCCGTCTCTGCTGAGCGGGCTTCCTGGAAGGCCACCAAAGCCAAAGCGGCGGCTGCAGAGGCTAGAAGGGTGGTTGCCGAGAAGGAGGCCGAGGTCCTGATAGCAGCTCTCTTCGAGCTTGCCGCTGCCCAGGAGGCTGTTGATCAAAGGCTATGCCGACCTGACCAAGCGGGCGGCTGCTGATCACTCGAACTGGGACTTGTCTGGCTACTCTTGGGCTGAGTCCCACTTCTAGAAGGAATCAGCTCAGGCTGCTGAAGGAGCCACCATCGAAGCTGCAGCTGCCGAGACTACCGAGGACGAGCCGACTGGGAATACCGAGGACATTGTTGTGGTTGACGCCTAGTTCCTTCCGGGCTTCTCATTTTTGCTCGTTTGTGTTGTTTTGTTTTGGTTCTTTTTTTTGGGAGGCTACTACAACTGCCCCTCAGGCTCTGTACAAATGTTTAATTAATGAAAAGGTCCTTTGAGGCTACCTTTTTCATCAATCATCGTGCTGTTTCTATATTTGCATGTTCATTATTGCCTGTAGCCAACTGGTTTTTAGTCTTTTCATAACTCTACCTTATCAAAAGTTTTAGCACTGTGACCGCTAGAGAACACTAGGTCACTTGAGGACCTGTACTATAGGTCATGCTCGGTAATGTGGGACCTGGGTCCTGTTATTATCCAAGCAGTTTCTTTGGATATTGTAGGTACTCATAACTATTTTAACGGTGGCATCACGTGCCTAGCCTAGTGTCCTATTGAATTCCCAGTGTGATTACCTGTTTTGGTTTGGAGTTAGATACCAGTATCCCCCTGCCCCCCAAGCTTTTGCTAAGGCGGGCGTTGGCTGAAGGAGCGACCATAGGTAACCGACCTGGAACATGGGTGGTTGCATGGTCTTTTGAGACTTGCCATCATCAACCACCTAGGGGGTCCCGCACCCATCGTCGGTTGGGGACCTAGGCGAAGCCAATGCCTCGGGTGTCACTCCAAGGTCTTTTGTGCCTGGGGTTTGACCCCGAGGTCTTTTAAGTGCCTGGGGTTTGACCCCGAGGTCTTTTTGAGTGCCTGGAGTTTAACCCTGAGGTCTTTTTGCATGATCGAACACAAGGAGAAAAATTTGCTGGGCAAAAAGAAAATTTTATTCATTATTAAGACTGCTTGGGGAGAGCTACAATTTTCCTAACCAATACTGCCTTCATGCTTCTATGAAAGTACTTGCGTAGGTGCTGCACGTTCCAAGTATGAGAGAGGTCTTGCCCATCCAGAGTCTGTAGCCAATCTGTGCCTGGGCGGTTTGCGCTGATTACCCTGTAGGGTCCTTCCCAGTTCGGGCCCAACTTTCCATGACTCGAGAATTTTATTGATTGGTTCATGGCCTTGAGGACCAGTTCCTCCACCTGAAAACTACGGTGCTTCACCCTGGCGTTGTAGTACCGAGAGACACTCTGTTTGTAGGCTGCCACTTTCAAATACGCCCGGTCCCTTTTTTATTCTATTAAATCAAGCTCTCCTCTGAGGGCTTCCCTGTTGCCCTGCTCACTGAAATTTGTCACTCGATAAGTGGGTAGCTCGAACTCCGTGGGGATTACCGCCTCGAAGCCGTAAGTAAGTGAGAATGGTGTCTCTCATGTTACCGCCCGGGGAGTTGTTCGGTATGCCTACAGGAGGGTCGTTAGTTCTTCTGCCCAAAGACCTTTGGCGTTTTCGAGCCTAGTTTTGATTGACTGTAATATTGTTCGGTTTGTTACCTCGGCCTGGCCATTGGCTTGGGGGTGCTCGGGAGAAGAATAGTGATTTGATATCCCGTAGCCCAAGCAGAATTGTCTAAACACCGGGGTGTCGAATTGCCGGCCGTTGTTGCTGACTAGGACCCGGGGGATGCCGAACCTGCTGAGAATGTTTTTCTCAACAAAATTTTCCATCTTCTTTTTTGTAATTGTTGCCAAGGGCTTGGCCTCCGCCCATTTGGTGAAATAGTCAACAGCGATGACGACAAACTTAACTTATCCTTTGTCCATCGGGAGGGGACCAACAATATTGATGCCCCACTAAGCGAATGGCCAGGGACTGAAGTTTAGGGTCTGGAGCTCTCCTAGGCGATTTATCACTGGCGAGTATCTCTGACACTTATCACATCTTTTAACGTACTCTTGGGAATCCCGGGCCATCGTCGGCCAATAGTAACCCAGTAGTAGGGTCTTCCGAGAGAGCGCCTGACCTCCCATGTGGTTCCTGCACACTCCTTTGTGGATTACATGCAATATTGCTTGGACCTGTGCGGGGTGAACGCAACGGAGATATGGAATAGTGAACCCCCGTTTGTAGAGGATGCCATCAACAAGGTGGTATCTCGCCGCTCGGTATCTCACCCACCGAGCTTCTTCTCTTTTGTCTGGTAGAGCATCGGTGGTGAGGTAGGTCACGATCGTGTCCATCTAACTGGGCCCCTAAGGTGACCGGTTCGACTTCCATGCCCCTTGGGCTAACCACGATGGGCTCGGGCAGGTATTCCACCCTTATCGCGGGTAAGTTTGACTCGGAAGACGAGGCGAGGCAAGCAAACCGATCGGCCCTTGTGCTCTTGTCCCTCGGGATCTGTGTGATGGAAAATCCCTTGAGCTTCTTGGAGACTGTTCGGACGAGTGTCAAGTAGGCCACCATGTTTTCTTCCTAGGCTTCATATTCCTGATTGACTTGGTTGACCATAAGCTGGGAGTCGTTGTATCCCTGGACTTGCTGTGCACCCATTGAAGTAGCCAACTATAGCCTAACTAGTAAGGCTTCGTACTCGGCCTCGTTATTGGAGGCTCGAAACCCAAATTGTAATGCGTACTCTAACTGGATCCCATCGGGTGTGGTCAGGATAATCCCTGCCCCACTATTCTGTTTGTCGGATAATCCGTCAACATATAGAACCCAGGTCGGGGTATCAGGTTGTAAACCGAGCTGTATGACTGGCGGTTTGAGCTCTTTGGTTGCGTCTTTTGGGTAGGTGAATTCTACAAGAAAATCTGCCACTGCTTGCCCTTTCATTGCCGTTCGGAGTCTATAGACTACCTCAAATTCTTCCAACTCCAATGCCCATTTGACCAGCCTCCCAGATGTCTCTAACCTGCTTAGGATCCGGCGGAGAGGTTGGTCCATGAGGACTACGATGATGTGGGCCTAAGATAGGGACAGAGTTTTTGGCAGAGGTGATGAGGGTGAAGGCCAGCTTCTCGATGCGGGGGTACCGACTTTCCTCACCCTAGAGTGCCCGACTGGTGTAATACACAGGGAACTGTATCCCTTTTTGTGCTGAAAATGTGCTTTTAAAACCCCTATTTCAAAACCCCTCTAAAACCCCAACATTTGGATTCCAAGAAACAAGCCTTATTTTACCAAAAAATCTTCAAAACAGTGAATGATCTGAGTTCAAAGATTTCTCAAGAACTCAATACTCAAAGGGTGATTACAAGACCACTTGGAAAGTCTTCCTAACTCATTATAGAACACCCACGATTTTTGGCTTGGCTTGAAAACACTTGGAAGGGTTCCATTTTGACCCAAACATTCCTTCCATACATTCTGCTTTTGCTGTCATAGCAGCTAGGTTGACTTTCAACTTATTTTCCAGAAAACTTTTCCAAAAGGGGTGGTCCCAAATTATTTTTCCCTTGAACTTCAGTGTCTTAGGGAACGTTCTATATAATATGGGCCTCAAGATGTTTCTTTTTCATTTTCTAAAATTTTTCAACATTTCAGTCGACAGTACGGACTTTGTTTCTGAGTAACCTCTATTGTTTATATGATTTCTCTCAATATGTAATATTCATTGAAGATTGGATTTTTGGTATATGTTCTAGACACAATAAGGATTATCTTTATAAAATATCATGAACTAAAAACATTGATAACCCCAATTTTCCATTTTCCCAAGATCAACTCACAGTTTTGTCCACTATTCACAGCAAGCATACTTTTACTTTCTTTCTTTGATTTGATGCTCACATGCACTCTAAATTAGTTCATATCATAGGAAGTAGCTCATACTACATTTGCATACATCCTATAATGAATTATTCATTCATTCATGCATATTTTAGACTTCTAAGTCACTTTAGAAAGTCTATGTATACAAACACACTACAACCTTTGCACATTCTAAGATCATACATTGCATCTATGCAAATTTGGAGTTTTTGTGACTCCTAATCTAAGGAGATTATAAGGAATTAACTTGATCATACGTTCATGCTTCCCTCGATCTAATCTTCTTTTCTCATCCGTCCCGGGGATTGAGAGGTCTTCTTTTCTCAAAGATTAACATGCATCATTCTAGCTTGCTAAGCATATTTGATTTATTTGATTATTTATTTCAAGAACAATTCATGTCCCCTTTAGATTAGGAAAACTTTATTACTTGATATGTGATTAGACGATTTTTCCTAGATTTATTTGTGTGATCTTTCACTTTGTATTGTGTGATACTTGGCTTAGATCTTATGAATGATATCTTATCTTTTGATATTCTATTTCAAGATTCTTATGTGATGTAATATACTATCATAGTATTAATTATCGAACTAAACATAGTATAAGATGATTATTTGGATGTTAATTGAGGCCAGTCGAGAGACGGGGCGAGTTGAGGGTGTTTTAGTCGTGACAAAGGCTCCTTCCTCTCTCATACCAAAACCCCGAGTTAAGTTCTTTGGTTATGAAGGGCCGGTGCCCTTTATCCATTTAGGTGAGTCAAATTAGGTTTCTTGGTTCCTTAAAGACCAAGTGGCGACTCTGTATCTGTTTCAACAGACCTTCTTTTCTTCAAATCAACTTTGATTTCAAAACTAAAGGAAAATCAATTCCGAAACCCCAAAAACAAGAAACGGGGGTGGGCTCACGGAGGCCGCGTGTCCACAGCAGGCACCGGTCGGTAGCTTAGGAGAAAAACCTGTTTAACGCGGCTACCCATCCGGCCAAACTCTGAACTTCTTTGGTCGACCTTGGCGATTTCATGTTGATGATTGCTTGTATTTTCTTGGGGTTCGCCTCAATTCCACGCTTGCTGACTAGGTGTCCCAAAAGCTTCCTAGACGAGATGCCAAATGTGCACTTGGCTGGGTTCAACCTCATCCCGAACTTTCATGAGATGCTGAAGGCCCCGACCAAATGCTCGAGATGGTCGGACTCGTCTCGGCTCTTGACCACAAGGTCGTCAACGTAAACTTCTATAGATTTCTTGACTAAATCCTTGAACATCTGATAGAACAGACGTTGGTAAGTTGCCCCGACATTTTTGAGGCCGAAGGGCATCACTTTGTAGCAGTAAGTACCCCTGGTCTGTGATAAAGGAGGTCTTTTCCTTATCGCTGGGGTACTTACTGATCTGGTTGTACCCGGAGTAGGCATCCATAAACGAGAGGAGTGAGTGACCTACCGTTGAATCTACAAGGAGGTCTACCCTAGGCAGTGGATAGCAATCCTTGGGGCAAGCCTTGTTTAGATCGGTGAAATCTACACACATTCTCCACTTCCCGTTGCTCTTCTTGACGAGCACCACATTCGCCAACCAGTCAGGATAGTGGACTTGTCTGATGGAATTCGCCTTTGGGAGCTTTTTAATCTCTTCCCGTACTACTGCTTGTCTTTCCGGAGCCATGCCTCATCTCTTCTGCTTGATCGATCGGGAGTCCGGGTCGATGTTGAGACAGTGGGATATAACCCGAGGGTCAATCCCAGGTATGTCTTCATGACTCCAAGCAAAGACATCCTGGCTCTGCCGCAGGACCTAGATTAACTCTTCCTTAAGGCCTGGCTCTAATTGAGTCCCGATGCTGACAGACCGACTGGGGAGTTGTGGGTCCAGCACCGCTTGCTCCACTTCCTCCGCAGGGCCAATTCCATCACTTTTGTCTCTCGGGTCTATCTCCTGGACGCTCAACATTTCTGCAATGGCCTCCCGGCGTTGGGAGCTAACGTAACAGCTCCGAGCGGTTACCTGATCTCCCCGTAGGCTGCCGGGACCGTTAGGGGTCAGGAACTTAACCACCAAGCTATACGTCGACATAGTGGCCCTGGCTCGATTGAGAGTTGGCCTTCCAAGGATGGCGTTGTATGCAGACGGAGCCTCTACAACTACGAAGTTTTTGAGTATGGAGGTTTACTGGGGATAGGTCCCTATAAGAATTGGGAGTTCAATCATACCGAGCGGCTATGTGCTCGAGCCATTGAATCCGACCAAAGCCGTGGCAACCGATCAGAGTCTGTCCCTTGAGATCCCCGACTAGTCGAACACCGAGGTGAAGAGAATGTCAGAAGAACTGCAGGTGTCCACTAATACCCACTTCACCGTGTAGTTGGCTATAGAAATCCTTACTACCAGCGGGTCATTGTGGGGGCAGTGCAAGCCCTTAACATCATCAGATGACAAAGTTAACACATCTGCAGCGACAAACTTGTCCAGATGACCCTGTTCTATCAGTTTTTCGATGGCCATCTAGAGCTTGAAAGAAACATCCATATCATGGCCATGGTCTTTATGATATCGGCAGAACTTGTCCCGGTTTCTCTTCTCGGGCAGGCTCCTCAGCTTCATCGGCTGTTGGAGCAGCCTCTGAGTCTCCGCGGCGGTCATGACCTCATGGATAGGCTGGGAAGGGGGAATGAAGGTAATTGGAGCTTGATCCCGACCACCTCTTTGCTGTTCCTGCTTGGGCTTCTTCTCTGGACCCTTTTCAAAGCCCTCATGCTTGTGCTTAGATCTTGGGGATTCATCCCCCGTGGAACTGGCACACTTGGCCTTCAGGAATTCTTCCATGTCGATGTATTTTCTGACCTTCTTCGAGAATTCCACCAAGGTTTCCGGTCGGTCATGGTGGAATGACGTAGAACTTTGGTGTGTTGAACTCCCGATCAGAAAGCCATAATGGCGACTATTTCATCTAGGTGGCGAATCTGGAGCCTCTGCTAATTAAAATGGTCAACGTAATCTTTTAGACTCCCCCTTGCGCTGCTTAACAGTCAGCAGCTGAGTATGCAGTTGCGATCGGTCTTGCATCCCCACAAATTGGCTGATGAAGAGTTTGCTTAGTGCCTTGAAGTTATCAATCGACCGGGGTTTAAGAGCATGGAACCACTGTGTGGTTGGCCCTTTAAGAGTGCTGGAGAAGGCCAGGCACAGCAGTTCATCGGTAGTGGTGACTAGCGCCATTTGAGTCTTATAGGTACGGACATGATCAATCGGGCTCCCTGAACTTTCATAATAATCGAGGTGCAGTAGCTTGAACTTCCGCGGGATGGAAAATCCTGTGACCCGGTCGGTGAAGGGAGATTCGGTCTCCATATTTGTGATATCATGGTGCGACTTACGGCTTAGTCGCTTGATCTGTTTCTATAGGTCCTCGATTAGGGCCTTGAAGTCTGTTTGCCCGGTCTTTCGCTCCGTGTCTGAATAGTACGTCAGGTCAGATGACGAGGCCTCTTCCTCAAAGCGGGTTATCCTCGGGGATAGGGCCCGACTTTGGCTTCGGGTAATCATGTGCCTAAGATCCTCTAGGCTCTTAGCCGAGGGGTCCTTGGCCGAGTTCCGAGCCATCCAGTCACGCCCCTCCCCTCTGGCAGTACGCCTGTTGTTGATAATCTCTATGGCGTCCCCCACTCGGCGTGGGTTGGCCCGAGAATGTCGCCAAGTCCGTTCAGGAGCCTGGCTACGCTTGTCGTCTCCGAACTGACTCAGATCTGGCGAAGATATAGGCTCAGTATGGGTGCGCCTTCGGATTTGTACGGGCTCCCGGTCAGGGAAGCCCTTCTCGGGCTGTTATTCTATTTGAGGGAATTTTTCCTGGCTGGCCAGCAATGCCTCGATCTGCTGCTGAGTTTTCCGCTAGCCCTCCAGGAGCTGCGCGAGGGGCGTAGTAACCTGCTCGGAGGTCATGGAAGCAGCCGGTTGCCCGGCTTGCGAATTCGTCTGACATTCTAGAGCAGCGGTCTTCTTACCCTTCGGCAGTATGTTTGGCAGTCAAAAGATTTATTTTCGAAAAAAGCAGTCACTTCCCACAGACGGCGCCAAACTGATGTTGCCGGAATTTGGGTAAGAGAGATTTAGAGAGAGATGTGTACCAAAAGATTGTGTATGGTTCGGCCCCGTTAATGAGGTGACCTACCTCCATGCTTGCGTCGGAGCACTTTCACTAACAGATCACCGGCGGTGTTTGGTGAGCCAACAAAGAGGGCGGGACTACCAGTTAACCGGCCGGGTATATGCAAAATAGTGATATGTTTGCTATTCTCTAGGTTAAGAACGCGATCCCCTCCAATGGGGGCGAGTGGTCCCTTTTATAAGTGCAAGAAACCACCCTCACAAGGTAAGTTAGTAGATTAGGAAGCCCAATCTAATCACAATTGATTTGCATAAATTATGGGAGTTTTCTAAGTGATTCAAGAAACAACTTGCACCTTTCATAAGTCTTCTGGCCGAACTAGGAAGCCTACTCGGCGCCTTGAGGAGCTGGCGACAAGGTGTGCCTGGCTGCACCCACTGGAGGGCCATCCTGCAAGGCGCACCCGAGCCGTGACCTTAACCAGGCGGGGTATGAAAATAGCCCAGGGGAACTAAACAGGCAGCACCCTCTCCAGATGACGTGGCATTTCTTTGCCTGCGTGGCAATGTGACTTTGACTTGATATTTTTGTACCTATCATACACTACACCATATGGCCTCATTACTAACGGATATATCCGTTAAAATAAATGTTACTAACGGATATATCCGGGATATATCCGTTAGTAAAACTAATTTTACTAACGGATATATCCGTTAGTAATTTAGTTACTAACGGTTAGTTTTCTAACTCATTTTAGACGATTTATATTGAAAACTAACACTTTGTCAATAATTTCTAATGGATATATCTGTTAGTAATTTTCAAAAAAACCAAAAAAAAAAAATACTAACGGATTTACTAACAGCTATATCCGTTAGAAATATGCATAAATTAAAAAAAATTTTAATTTGTTTGTATGCTTCCCAAATTTGTTTTTCCACCTAATTAACAAGCATATTAATCTACTAGATATCATCCGTGACTAAAACCACTATCGAGCAATTCAAACCATACATGTGTTTGGCCATTAGTCAACTATACTTGCATGAAAGCTTCAAATTACAATGAATTGTGCTTACAACAAAATAGAACATCTCACATCAGTAATTCATGTGTTTGGATATTAGTCAACTATACTTGCATGAAAACTTCAAATTACAATGAATTGTGCTAACAACAAAAATAGGAACATCTCACATCAATAATTCATGTGGGAAAAAAAATGAATGCAGTGCCCCTTCACTTTTTGCCTGACTTGTCCTCCGTAATTAACACTTCTGCATTGTCCTTCGATCAGACGCGCCAAATCTTCTTTTTCTGCTATAAAATAGCAAAGCTTTAAACAGATTGCACTAATATAAAAATAAATAAATAATAATAAATAGAAATCCACTATTTTAAAAAATATATACATGAAAAGTGGGGTGGGAAGGTGTGAACATGGAGAATATGTTGAATTTTGAATCTTGCACGTTTTTGCCCAAAAAATAAAAGAATCGGAATGCAAAATACATGATATCCTAGTTCAATGTGTTTTTTAATGGGTCGGATAAAAAGAGAAGAAAAATGCTTAGATTTCATCACATAGTTTCATAAATCCAGAATACATGATATCCTAAGTACTAGTGTACTAAGCACCTTTCACATTTTGCTGCCGTCCCTACAACTTTGTCCTTGTTACAAGGGGTGCAGCATGCTGTACACCACCCTTCTATTTCATACTTTCATCCTTCCATGTCAATTATGTGATGCCAGCACCATATACAAATCTGTAAAATTGTAGAAGCACATTCAAGATAAAATATAAGCAAGCTGAGAAAAACTATGACTAAGTGAACTCTAACTGCCATTTTGGTACTTATTATTCATTGTTGTCTTTCAAAAATGGTGCTAAAATATCATTCATTCTTTCTATCAACTCTCATCATGTTTAAAAATGTGCCATCCCCTGATAATTCTATGCAAATAAGTATTCAGAAATGAAATTATTCAATGATTCAATGGCCAATTATGTTGACGACTTCATAGTGCCAATAACTGGAAAAAATTCTGTAGCACCAACCTATTCTGGCCAATTATGTAGAACAAACAACATATACACAAAAGGACTGGTTTTTTTGCCAAAAGGGTGGGTCACTAAGGGTTGACATGAAAAGAGTAAAAAGGGTATAACAAAACAATTGGACTCTTTTGATCCCTTTTGGTCTTTCAAAAAGGGCAGCTTTGGATTCCATTTAGAATTGTGTGAGTGGTGCCAATAGATTAAAAGGAGGAAAAGGTTTTACATGATAGCTATATGGTCACAGAAGTAATGACAAACATTGAACTACTAAAATGGAAAGACCAGTGATTTACTGTAATAGCTGAGGTAGTTAATGATGCTCTCATTCAAGAAAGGGAAGAGAATAGATTCAATTGACCTGGTAACTATCATGTACATGAAATGCTCAAAAAATCCTGATCACTTCAATTTATATATATTATCGATAATATATAGTGACCTGCTAGATAGTGTGTACAAGTGTTAACCTAAGTAAAATTGCAAATATGGAAGCCCATTCAGAAATACACATTTCTTTATAAATAATGTTATGTTCCCAAGCTTGAATCCCAAATTCAGTTCCTCACTACTTTTTAACAATCAATTGTTGTGTCTGAGGGTCTTTATTTTTTGTTAGTTTGACCAAGTATTTTAGTGTAAATGTGAGACTAATTCCAAGGTTAGTACTAACCTAATAATGCAATAAAAGCATGTGAGTGCTTAGCTATCTTCTTTCCTTTGATATATATCTACAACTGCCTTCATTTTCCCTACTATTTCACCAGTAAGTTGCAAAAGAATGCCAAGACCCATAAAGAAAAAAATCAAAATGGATAGAGAGAAGAAAGAAAGATAAGACAAAAACAAAGCACCTAAACCCATGGATTTTGAAAAAAGCAAAATCAAACTCTCAAGGCATGAGAGTCTTGGGAATAACCCTACTTATAGAGACAATACCCTGACAAAATTAGTTGTAATCAAGAAATCAGAGGCCATTCTAATAGTAATTCACATAATATTAACTTCATATGTTCTTATCTATATAAGAGAGAGAAAGAGAGGTGAAGTTTGAAGCATGAAAGACAGTATATGGGGGGCATTTTTATCACCAACTACCTGCTTTGTTAATCAATTCCAATACTAAATAAAAACACTCAGACTAACTATCACCAACTACCTGCTTTCTATACTAACTAGTATAGAAGGGGCATGGCAGGAAACCCAAGAAAAAAAAATTAACTTGTGTGCAACATCTAAGGAGGCTACCACAATCACGAAGTAGAATGAGAAACAAACTACATCAGAGAGAGAGAGAGAGAGAGAGAGGGAGAGAGAGTAGAGCGAAACAAGAACAATTGAAGAAAAGATGAGTGTTTAACTTGCTGCAAGATGATATTTTCAAGTCTGAAATTTCTTGCTTTCTAGGCGATCAAATCCGATTTAGCTTGCTGTTTAAGTTCGCTAATAAGCTAGGGGTTGTTTGGGGTTGTTTTCAGCTCTATTTAGGGCGTAAAAATGCAGTAAACTCATCATAACTGGGCTGTTTTGGGGCTTCTTTAAGGTCTACTTAGGGGATGAAAATACAGTAAAATAGGGGTTGTCTGGGGTTATTTTTAGTTCTATTTTTAGGGGATGTTTCTAGTTATTTCAAGGGGGCTAAGATGGAGAGTATATCATGAAATATGATGCTGATGGGTGACCAATGTTACAAAAGATTTAAATTGCTGCTTTTTGGCTGAGTATTTCAGATAAGTTACAAATTCTAAGAACAAACTTGACCAACAAAATAGTTTTACACTACACTTTAAGAAAATGTAAGAAAATCAAGATTCTGTATATAAATAGATTAACAATAGAATAAAAAAATATGAAGATATAAAGATACGTAATGGATCAAATTCTTACAGTTGCATTGGTGTAGCTGAAACTATACAATCTCCCCTCTGCACCTCTATAAAATATGAAGGAGGGAAAGACATGTATGTGGAGACAATAACACATTATTTCAGTTCTTCATAGTTCACTTGAAGAAAAACTGCATCTGGGTTTGATTCTGCAAGCTGACAGATCATATAACAAAGAAGAAAATAAACATAATGTTAACAAATTAAACACAAAATTGAATCATAGCACATCCAGAGTAACATATATGTGTATGTATATGTCATATATGTTTGTATATACCTTTGGATGCAAAGCTTTGCACCCACCACAACCAGGGGAATAGAAGTTAACAATAACCAATCTATCGCCTGCATTTGACAATGATTCATTCAACCATTTTCCTTTCCATTCCCTCAATAAATCTATGAACCAAGCACAACCTTAAAAATAAGGGGAGCTATGTTGCAACATGACCAACTTCCTCCAAATTTTCTTTTCTCTACTGTCTGCACATCCAGAAAATCAAACGAATCATACTGAGATTTATTTTATTTTCTAAACAAACAAAGTCTTATGTTATTGGATTATTTTCTTAGCAACCAAACAGAAATTCAGGGTTTGAGAAAGAACTCATAGATCCTTTGGGTTGATTGATGGTGCTTTTACACTTCCTCTATACACAGACTCCAAATTCATATAGGGAACATGTAAATAAATGTCTACAATAAGAAGCAATCAAAGCAAAATACAATTTCAGTCATTCAAAACCTAATACTAAGTTAACTAGCTATTCTATACAATCAACTATAGTTGGAAGATGCTATCAAATAACCAGAGAGGGCAGAAATCAGTTAACATCTTATCCAATCTGATTTGACCATGGCCTAACCAAATCCAAGTTCGGTCCATTTACAACTCCAAATTCACATTCACAGTCTTTTCATTTGCTGATATTGATCCTCAATTTCACATTCCCAATTCCTATTTTTTTTTTCTATATCCAATCAAAATTCTAAATATGTAGCAGAAAGTAACAAAGTAATCAGACCACTAACTTGTGCAATCAAACAAAAATTATTCTGTACATATGCACAATCAGATAAGCATCTAAACTAGTAGGCTTAGGAAGAACTGAACCTGTTTTCGCTTGGAATAATATGGAATTCAGTATAATCAAGAGGCACATTAGCATCAATTACCCCCTCTATTTCAACCACCTTATCTCAAAAGTACCAGAACCTATAGCTGAAGAAAAAATAGAAGCCCATCAATCTGAAACTCTCCTACTGATGCTTCAAAGCCTTTTAAATAAAGTATATATGTGTGTATATTTATATATAAGTATATATATGTAGAGAGAGAGAGAGAGAGGGAGAGAGAGAGACACCAAGCCTTACTAAAGCTTTCACTGACCCACATTCTCTTCAATTGCACTCAAAGATCAAATAGGACCCAGACTAAATATCATTGATATCTAACAACATTGCTACTTAACCAAGACTCAAAATTGTAACTTGGCACATTAGCAAAGTTTAATCTATAAGGCATTGTTTGGTTGATATATGAAACCCACTTCTCTCTGTTTTGAAACAACAATTTACTTTGAACCCTCGAGAAGCCAAATTAAATACATCAAAAATCTCAACCAAACAGTAACCAATATATAACCCCAGTTGAATGCATTCAAATTCATTAATTCATCAAACTCAACACAAACTTTACAAACAGATACATACAAACTACACACATCAATTAGGTCTATCACAATGTTAAAATGAAATATAAGCCAAAGTTCAGAGCATTGCTCTAAAAATGGTAAGCTAAAATCTGAAGCAGTTTGTGAATTTGAGTGTAATTTATGAACACCAGAAGCTGCAATTGCAACCTGCCCATAAAGAGTCCATTCTAATAAACAAACAAAAAATATATATATCAGTTAATTTGGAATCCTGTTCCATATAAGAAGCAGGTTTTGACTAGACAATGCAACTTAAAAGGACATATATTTAAATTTGAGTATCATTATACAAGTATGAAGAAGGAAGAATTAGGGCTTGAAAACAAAACCCACAATTAAACCAAAAAATATGTAATATTTCTTCAGACCTAATTTCTACAGGTATAAGAACTAGGGCTAGGGCTTGAAAACAAAACCCACAATTCAACCAAAAGATGTGTTCTATTTCTTCAGACCTAATTTCTAGAGGTATAAGAATTAGGGCTTGAATCTGATGAGAAGAAAAAGAAGAAGAAGAAGAAGAAGAAGAAGAAGGAAGAATGAAGAATTAGGGCTTGAATCTGATGAGAAGAAGAAGAAGAAGAAGAAGAAGAAGAAGAAGGAATTAGGACGTGTACTTGTAGAGCTCGGCGGTGGCAGCAGCGGCAGGGAAGCTTGGCGGCGAGGGGCGACCAGATCTCTCTCTCTATCTCTCTCTCTCTCTCTCTCTCTCTCTCTCTCGCCTCTTCTGTGTGACAGTACGAGTGTTTTTTGGGGGAATGGATTAGGGCGACCATATATTTTCTCTTTACTTTTATCTTTCTTTTTTTTTCCCTTCTTTTTTGCATTATATTTTATTTCAGTAAATAAATTCTAACGGATATATCCATTAGTATTTTTTAAAACCGTTAGAAAAAATATAAAGTCCATATGAAGGGTCACTACTAACGGATTTTCCTCACTTCTAACGGATATATCCGTTAGAAATTAGTAACGGATATATCCGTTAGAATGCTTAAAACCTTTCCGTTAGAAATTGGTCCATATGGTGTAGTGATAGTATAACAACCCAATCTCTATTTGGGCCAAATTTTTTTTTAAATAGCGATAAAGTTTATTAAAAGCCAATAGGCCACAGAAGATACAACAACCAAGGCACCCAAACAGATCCTTAAGTAAACCCCCAATAACTGAACCCTTAAAACTAGACTTCCCTAGAAGACATCAATTGAAGAAAACCCCAAATTTAGCAACCCAAAAACATAAGCAACAACACCAATACACAAATACAAATTAAAGATTCAAACATGGATCAAAGCGCCTAAGACAGCGAATCAATCTATGCAAACCAAAACTAGTTGGCAGATTGCATCCTTGTTCCATCCATTTTGTGATCAGCCCAAAACTCCACTGAATTTCACCCATGAGACTAAGGCTTAGTTTGGCCCCCATTTTGGTGCTTTTCATTTTTTAAAGCACAATTTCATATTAATTTATTTGGTAACTAGTTTATGAGCTTTAAAAAAATTAAACTTAGGGTTTTTTGGGGGAGCTTTTAAAAGCTCTAGAATGGAGCTTTTAAAAGCTCAAGGTTGCTTTTGGTTTCATGGTGTCTTTTTGAAGAGTAGTGTGTCACTTGTATAAAATTATCTAACAACTTAGTAATACATTTCATAAGCTCCTTTCAAAAAGACACGTGAGGGCCAAACTAAGCCTAAGAAGGTAGTTTAAATTGCCCATCAAAGCAATAAAAAGGATAATTCTATTTTTCACACCTAAGAAGTCCGATGATCGACCACATCCCAATGGGCGATAACTTTGTAAGTAGTAACATCCCTAACCAAGGTGAACTTCCCAAGGACCGAGAAAGCCACACGCCTAGCCTTGAGAAATGCATATTGTTGCAATAGCTTGCAATGATCAAAAATACTTCACATGACAAGAAATCATCCCAAACAGACTTATACACTTGTTCGATCAGCCCTTAACTCCTTAATCTCAACCAACTTGCAATCGATCGAAGCACCATTTATTTAGCCATCGATTCCCAAGTCGTGCACAGGAAACTTCCATCAACCACCAACCTGAATCAAGCATTTATGTTCGTTGCGGCAACATCCTCCTCACAATTATTTCAAAGAGAGTTAGCCAGCAAAAAAACAAAACCAAAAATCCAAATAGCAATCATTTAACCATCTGCACATGAATTACCCCCTTGAAAGAAAATCGTCATCCATTGTAACAACCAGCCCATAAAATCACATCCAGCCCCTAGATTGGTTTCAAAACAAGCAGCACATAGAATCCATAGGCAATTCGTAGGCAACACAAAACTCCAGCAAATAGTACAACAAAAGAGAGCCAAAATTTTACGAGCAACAAATTAGTCTCAATAGAAATAACAGCAGCCAGTTGCGAGTAGGCCTCCACTAAGAAGACTACATCTCATAGCTAGATGAATAAATGCAAATAGACCCAGCAACCAAAATTCTACAACTACTCGATCCATGCCCATGAAGTCCAACTGAGAACTAATAACCATGACCATCATATCGCAGTGCACCTAGGTATTTTTCTTGAGTGGATCTACTTTTGAAACATCTTCCATGCTTTAAGAGGTAGGATCCACCACTGTTAAGCTCCTCCATGTACTGTTGAAAAGAAAAAAAAAAGGATTCTGGTCTACAAATCGTTGCTTTGATTCCTTATTGGCCATCACAATGTAATACCCCGTATTTTTCAATAATTATTTAATGCAGAGAGATTCTATATACTTCCTTTGTTCACTCTTGAAATTCTATATTCTATCGATCGAAGCTCTTTCGAGCGATTGAGCATTTTTGAAGTTCAAGTGATCGAACCCTGTTCAATCGATCAAAACTCTACCGACTTGAATTTAATACTTGGGCCCTACTTCAATCAATCAAAGCTTTTCAATCGATCAAAACTAGCCGATCTGAGTTCGATCGATCGACCGTGTAAGTATCAGAATTCCAGGTTTCCTACAAAACCAGCCACTTGTACCCTCATCTCTCCCTATTTATACATTGTGTTCATGTGTGTTTTGTGTTTGGATAACCAGAAAGAAAACTTAAGAGAGTTGAGAGAGTATGTGTGTGTGTGTGCTTATGTTTATACTTATATACACAAACCTCTTATATATATGTACACACATATAGATATATACAGTCAGAGAGAGACAGAGACAAGAAGAAGCAGAAAAGAAGAAGAAAAGAGAAGAGGTAGAGAGAGAGAGAGAGATAGAGGAGGAGAGAGGAGGCCACCATTAATGCTCAAAGCTTGCCAAACACGCCCTTAACGACGTTCGGTGAGTCCCAAACTCACTCGGTAGCTTAGTTATAATGTTTCACATATTTTGTATGTTTAAAGAGGATCCAAACACAACCAAATGTATCCTGGGCATTCACTGCCAGAATCTAGAAAAGACGAAGTTCGAGCGGTCGAACTGCGTTCAATCAATCGAATACCACTGAGTCTCAATCGATCAAAAGGACTTCAATCGATCGAGACCATCTTTACTTTAATCGATTGAGAATACTTCGATCGATCGAACATCACTTTCCTTCAAGGGATTGAGATGACTTCAATCGATCGAACCTAGCAGAACATGGATATATTCCTTAAGTCTATAATTCATAATGCGTAGTTGTTTAATCGTTGTTTCATATTCCTATTATGCGATATTATGGATTACGGAGGTAATGGGATACGATAATGAGATTGAGATAATAAGGTGAGTAACGCAGTCAGGTTCAAAATGTTAGTAATAATATGATACGATGACGAGATAAGGATTGGAGATAATAATAGTGGGTAGCAGTGAGTAACTGATGTTTGAGTCAGTGGGTTATTGGTTATTTTTTAGGTTATGTAAGTCGAGCTGATGTTTCACTCAGGTTGAATCCAATAAGTATGTAACAAGGATTTAATCATGACTGTAACAATTATGGGTGCACAGTACTTGCAAGAGTTCTTAAAAGCGGTGAACAGTAAGATTTCTTAAAAGCGGTGAACAAGAGTAGATATGGCACGCCCATGGTTTGTGTTTACCAGAGCTATGTATGTACGATACTTGCAAGAGTTCTTAAAAGCGGTGAACAATAAGAGTTCTTAAAAGTGGTGAATAAGAGTATGGGTACGCCCGTAGACTAGTCGTTATATGAGAACGAGAGTTCTTAAAAGTGGTGAATAGTAAGAGTTCTTAAAAGCGGTGAATAGGAGCACTAGTATGTCGTGATGATATAATCAATTTGAGATAGTCAGTTGGTATTGGTACAGTCAGCCTTAGAGTTAGTAGATGATGAAATCGGTTAATGATGTGTCTGAATAAAAAAGGAAGAGATATCTTTAGTATCACTGTTATATATAGTTCATAACTGGTAATTGCGTTATTTCTATGAGACTGTGTTAGTTAGTTCTCACTCAGCTTTTAGTAAGCTGACGGCCTTTATTGCTTGGACATTCCCCGTCCAGACTACCCTGTCCCTAGCAATGCAGGTATTGCAACTTACGATGATGGATACTAACCAGGGTTGGATTATGCAAAGGATGGCCCCACTGATGCTGGTTATACTAGAGAGGAGCATTATGCTGAAGACTATCCTTATGCCAGCTGAAGATTTGAAGATAGTCATATTTAGTTTATTTCTGTTGTTTTGTTGAACTATGTTTTATTTTAGTTAACGGGTACTTGGGCATATGTTGTCTCGAGACCTGTTGTGATCCTGTGGACCACACTCTGATGTTTTATAATAGATAGAATCATTTTATATATTTATTTATTTACTATTCTGGTCATTTCAGTTGGACTAGTACTGTGTGGTGTGGATAATTAGTGACTTTCACTTCATTCCCTATGGACCTGTAGACACCCCAATTTTGACCGAACTATTAAACTTAGGGGGGATTTACCTCTAGAAACCAATGATGAATAATGTCCCGACGATTTTCTTCAAGTTCATCGCTTCGACTTCTGAAAAGCTTCAAGCTCCCAAAACTTGCTCCTAATATCCCTAGATTTGGCCAATCACTGACCATCTGTCTCGAGCTCACTAGATCATGGGTTACTTTCTAAAAAAAAATGGAATAGATTAAATAATAATAATAATAATAATGATATTTTATAAAAATAACATTGTTTCTCATTTTTTTAGATTCAAAAAGAAAAACAAAAAGAAGAAAAAGATACTATTTGGTGACTCATATGATTAATTTAGATTTAAAATGAAAAATGTGTCTATACATATAAGAAAAGGAAAATAATAAAAGAAAGTATCCCATGTGATTTGGAGAGTTAGAGATTCCTTGGCATATTCCTAATCCAAAGTAAATACCCAAAAAGCCCTTTGTTGGGCACTAATCTCCCATGTGCTTTGAAGATGCTCTAGAATGTTCCTTTATTCTAGCCAACTTAAATGCCCTTCAAGTTTCTTGGAATTACATAGAAGTGCCATGGAGAGTTAGAGATGCCATAGAATATTCCTAACCCACCCCAAATTGACCTATCTACCCTTATCTTGACCCCTAAGATAATGAAAGTCTATAAAAAAAACCCATTTCTCTCATTTTGGGAGAGACACTTGAATGGTATAGAAAAAATATTGGGAGAGCTTTAGAGGAAAGAAATATAGAGAGAGAAACTCTACCAATTATTTTATCCAAATCCCACCAAAACTCTACCCAACCATCAAATCACCATTGAATGAGCTTGAAGCTTGAGGAAGAAGAAGAGGAAAAGCTTGAGGAATTCAACATCTCTACAAGTTTTGAGAAGATCTAGAGGTAAAGCCTTCAAATCTATATATATATAATAATAATAATTCAATCACAAGTTCATAGTTCTAGGAAATTTTACACATTTTCAAAACCTCTCTTCCTACCCCATTTCATCACACACCACTTAGAACTTGTGATTGAATTTCATAATATTTCATTAATTTGGATCCAAAATAGAGCTTTGGATTTATGAATAAAAGAGTTTTAACTTGAAATTTTCAAATAATATTGTGATTTCCTTTATTTTGTTTGTATTCTTCTCAAGAAATCTATGAGATCTTCAATATCTCATTAGATTTCTTTGAGTTTGGTCCTCTAATTCCCTATGATCTTATGATTTATATGGGGATTAAAGTGGATTATGATCATCTCTACACATAGTTGGTTGAGTTCAAGTCTTAGTTCATGACTTGAAATCTCCTCATTAAAAATCTTGTGGGGATTCATGCTATATCCCATGGAGGTTTATGTGGATTTGTTTTCCTTTAGTCTCCAATGACCATCAAATGGTAGGAGAAATATTTTAAGTTTAAGACCATCTCTATGGCTTAGACTAACCTCTTCCTTGGGTTTTTGGAAGTTCTTCATGCTTCATCCAAAACCTACATGTATGTGTGTCTTTAGCCTCCAATGACCACCAAGTGGTAGGAGTAATGATTTGAACTCAAGTTTTGGTCCATAAGTTTGAGGTCATTGTTTGGGATTTTGTGAAGTCCATTTCATACTTCATTAAAAGTCCATAAGTCTAAAGAGGTCCTTAGTCTTCAATGACCATTAAATGGTAGAAAAAATGATTTGGTTTAAGCCCAACATTATGATCTAATAGTTGAGGCCAATCAACAAAGTTGAACTAGCAAAATGAAAACAGTGGGCTCACAAACTGTTTTCGATCAAATATTTTTAGTTTGAAATCTAACCGTTGAAATCAAGTGAAACCAACGGGAAAGTGTCAATAATACATTGTTTTACCACTGTAATTTTTGTTTTGGTAAGATTTTATGCTTAGAATGGTTTGATCATGAGTTTTGTGAGACAACCACAATCTGTCCAGAATTTCAGAACAGTTTCAGAACAGCCAATTGATTTTAAAATTGATAGATCAGAGATCTAACCACGTTTTCATGACCTCTAATAATTTTTTATAAGAACTTTAATGTGTTAGGAAGGTTCCATAAAAATAATGAAGCAATTCAGATTTGTTTACTATTTTTAAAAAATCATACAAGATCTCTGGACAGAGAGTTGTAAAATCCTGAGTGAGGTCTAGTATTTTCTGTATTCCCGGAGATCTAACCGTTCAAACCTTGATTTTCTTTTTGGGTTAGAACCTAGACTCACAGAGGAATAACATATCCAAAACTCATTCAGATCCAACCATTGGAAGTATTTTATTCCTATTTTTGAACATCTGGTCTGCTCTCTGTAATTCATAAAAAACTGCTACTATTTTTGTCTAATCTTATTTATTTCAACTCAAATGGTCTCTTAATGTCTTAGGACTCAAACCATGTTTTGAATAATGATAATTTAGATTAAACCTAGAGGCTTAGGGATCCAAATTAGTGAATAAATTCATATCTCATTCTTGTTCATATTCATGCATACATGGTAATATTCATAAGTAGGACTTATCTCTTGTCTTAGTTGAATCTAGTTGAACATGACTTAGGATTAATTACTCTTTGATATTATATCTTGTCTAAGGCATGTGTACTAACCTTTGTTTTGTAGCGCATTTGAGGTACAATTTCTCATCCCTTCTCTAGTTTAATTCATTTCGTTGATTTTTGAATTGATTTTCGACTCCATGTGCGACACCTTAGCCTTGGTTTTGCCTTATGTGTATATATGTGATAGAGACCTTTTCTTAGGATTTTTGTTCTCGCATGCATTGCACGTTTAATATTCGCGGCCGGATTCCGGGTATGTTTTCTAGTTCTCTATTGCATATCATGTTGCTTGCTACTTGAATTACGTGGCTTATGAATGATATTTTGCCGTTAGCAATTTTACACCATTTCCAACATGCTTGTGTTATGTATACCTATATATGTATTAATTGAGGGCATGCTTAGATTATTAATTTGATTAAAAAGGATGTTGAGTAGAGGCCTATCGCGAGATAGGATGAAAGGGGGTGTTTTAGTCCGCCGGGCTCCTTCCCCTTTCATTCCATAATCCCCGGACCCAGTTTATCTTTGGTTTCGCAAAAGATCAGTTCGCTTAAAAATGGTTTCTTAATTTTCCTTTTAAAAATTAAGTGGCGACTCGTATTTGATTTTGATGTGAAAAATGTTTTAAAAGTGGGTAAGAAAACCTGCGATATCCACAGGACCCAAAAAGGAAATTTATTTTTTTCCATTTTTTGCTACTCCGGGGCGTGACAGGATTTTTTGTATCAGAGCCCTAGGTTTGTGATAGTGTTGTTCACTATTCGTTCCACACCATCTGGTCCTAGTATTTTAAGGTTCCCTGAGATGAGATATGAGTTTGAGATAAGATCGTTCGTTTGACGATAGATAGTTATTCCTTCTAGGTTAGCATGGATCCAGAGTTTCATAGATTTATGGATAACTCCTATGGAGGACACGTGATCCATGGGGATACCGTGGAGCCAACTGACCTAGAGCATTACCAGGATCGCGTGTGTCAGATAGCCAGTTGTTATTTAGAGAAGGATATGTGGAAGGCCCTCTATGTTGATGGACGGACTCACCCGACCCAGATGAGCATGAATGTTTATCATTCAGCGAGAATTGGTAAGGATATCTACCAGGAGATTTTACTTTCAATCCAGAGTAAGCTGGAGATGGACGCTATTGAGCTTTAAGCCATTCTTGGAGGACCTATCGAGGCAGTACCAGTAGTGGCACCACTATCACCAGTACCTGAGGTACCCATTCCAGAGCCACAGGAGTAGCTTGAGGAGCCAAAGTTACTATAGGCCGAGCCAATGGTAGATGCCGACCCAGAGGAGGATCCTGCCAAGGACATCGAGCCATTTGATGATGACGACGAGCCAGAGGATCACCCGGAGGAGCCAGAGTTTGAGCCAAAGGACCCGGTAGAAGGAGATGAGATTCTTGAGGCACCAGTAGAGGACGTTCTTGAGGAGGGGGTAGATGTACCAAAGATACCTGTGGAGTTTGATTTACTAGCAGGACCTGTACTACATATGGCAGCCCTTGCCAACATGGCAGCCTAGTGGGTAGTAGCGATGGTTGCACAGCCAGTTGGAGTTCTGATAGAACAGGCTGCACTAGTAGATGCTATGGCCCTAGTGGGAGATTTTGCTAAGTTAGTCGCCGATGTCGCCAAGCCAGCTTTCAGTGTTGAGGATATGGAGGTTGATGACATGATTATCGAGGATTGGGATATAGCAGTAGTAGTTGGAAGAGCAGTAGTACTAGAGGATGAGGCACCAACAGCAGGATCGGATGCCGACGACTTTTGAGTTAGGATTTGCAGGGTTTAGCTTTTGTTAGTTTATATCAGGAAATGTTGTCCACCAGATTTTTGGAGCTTGAGAGATAGCTATTTGACCATAGCTTTGTATAGATGTTATCCTTAGTAGTATTGTAATAGTTGACCTTAGTACTATTTTAGCTTTGTCCCATGTGGTACACAGTTTGACTAATGTTTACTATACGGTACATCTTTTGATATTTATACAAGCAGTACTTTTGATATTGATTGTATGGTTGCTTTGATGAGTTATTTAGTAGAACTGGTAGTTCTTATTGCTTCTCACCTATCTTGTTTCATTTGTGTAAGAAGACTTTTAGCTAATCGATGTGTCTCTTGTAGGCTATACTCATTATCATTATGGTAGGACTCTTGAGAAATCACCAAGTGCAAATTAGAGCACCTATTCCGGAAGGAATTGACCCATCTGGAGTTTTTGAAGCATTCATGTAGAGAATGGAACATGTAGGTGATACCTATAACCACTTGACTCACCAGAGACCTATTGCACCACTGCCACCAAGACAGACGGGTGATAAGTTACTAGCAAATTTTCATAGTTTACATCTCGAGAAGTTCAACGGGTTAACAGAACCATGGCAAGCCGAGCAGTGGATAAGGGAAATGGAGTTAACCTTTGAAGCACTAAAATGTAGCCAACAAGAGAAGCGTCACCTTGCAACGTTCCAGGTCACTTATGCCGCTGCAGATTGGTGGGAAGCTGAACAAGACACAATAAGGATAAATGCTGCAGGAGCAATGTCTTGGGAGATGTTCAAAGGAAGATTTTTGGAGAAGCATTTTCTAGAAGATGAGAGAGATCAGCGGGAAAGGAACTTTCTCAATCTGGTACAAGGAGGATGGACTATACGAGAATACAGTACACAGTTCGAGCGTTTATCTCATTTTGCTCAACATATGATAGACACTCCGTAGAAGAAAGTGAAGAGATTTTACCAAGGATTGAATCCCTACCTCACACATATGATGGTTGGCCATCTGAGTCAGTCATTCGAAGGGATTGTCAGATTTGCTGTAGGGTTGGAAAAGGATTCTTATCCAGCACAGCAACCACAGATGATTTCAGCCATGAAATTTCCAAAACCAACTACCAAGGAATATACAGAGTTGGAGACCCCAGGAAAATTTCTAAGGAAATAAGAGAACCTAGGAAGGAACCAGGAATTCATAGCAGGGTTATTCTCCACCCCAGTAATATCGCTGACAAGGACCATAGCCGCAGGCATTGCTAACGGCCCTGCCAAGCAATAATAGAGGATGTTTTAATTATAGGAAGCCAGGGCACATTGCAAAGTTCTACATAGCTTCCAGGGTTAACCGCCGAATGGATCATGTCTGCCAGAATTGCAATAAACCAGGACATTTGAGCAAGGATTGTCATGCATCACGAGGAGGATATTATGGAGCACTAGTTCAAGGAATTCAAGGACCCCCAGATCAAACAAGGATAAATGCCATCATTCCAGCAGAATTAGACTTTAATGCTAATGAGAAGCAACATTTGGAAGGTACGCTTGTACTCTTTCATAGTCCAGTTAAAGTTTTATTCTTTACTAGAGCTAAACGTTCTTTTATTGTTGTTCAGATTGTGCGTCAGTTGGGTTTAGAACCCCAGACACTCGAGCCAGCACTAAATGTTGTGTCACCATTGGGAGTGATTGTTAAGTTAGGTAAAGTGTGTTGAGATTGCCCATTGACATTGGGAGATAGAAATCTTCTAGCGGACTTGGTAGTATTGTCGATGTCAGAGTTCGACATTATCCTAGGGATGGATTGGTTGACTAAGTATAATGCCAATTTGGAATGCCCTACTAGGACGATTGTGTTTTCGATACTAGGACGACCGATAATTAGATTTCAGTGTCAAACAACGAGTGACATATTTCTTGCGAATAGTTTGGTTACAATCGGGACTGCGAATACAAAACTCAAGATAGATCAGATTCCTACTATACAAGATTTTCAGGATGTATTCCAGAATATTAAAGGACTTCTGCCAAAAAGAGAAATAGACTTCTGCGTGGAACTAGTACCTGGAACGTTACCGATATCGAAAACTCCATATAGGATGGCACCAACTGAGATGTTGGAACTGAAGAAGCAAGTCCAAGAACTTGAAGATCTAGGATTTGTGTGTTTGAGCACGTCACCTTGGGAATCACCAGTTCTATTTGTGAAGAAGAAGGATGGAACACTTCGACTCTGTATAGACTACAGGGAGTTGAACAAGGTTATGATCACGAATAGATATCCACTACCTTGGATAAATGATCTATTCAACCAGTTACAAGGGTCAAGGATCTTTTCAAAGATCGATCTACGTTCGGGGCATCATCAACTATTAGTTCGACCCGAGGATGTGTCGAAGCCTGCATTCAGGACAAGGTACGGGCATTATGAGTTTTTAGTTATGCCTTTTGGATTGACAAACGCGCCAGCAGTATTCATGGATTTAATGAATAGGGTATTCATACCATATCTGGATAAATTCATTATAGTATTCATCGACGACATACTGATCTACTCAAAGACGCATGAAGATCACAAGGAGCACTTACAGATTACCTTGCGGACACTTCAAGATAGTAAGTTGTATGCAAAGTTCAATAAGTGTGAGTTTTGGCTACAGGAGGTCAAATTCTTGGGATATGTGGACAGTATTGCAGTGGACTCATCTAAGATTGATGCAGTCTTAAGTTGGAATAGACCGACCAATGCGACGGGAGTTAGAAGTTTTCTTAACCTAGCAGGATATTACAGAAGATTTATAGAAGGATTTTCTAAGATAACAGGACCTTTGACAAATTTGACAAGGAAGGAGATGAAGTATGAATGGACAGACAAGCATGAGGGTGCATTTCAGAAGTTAAAGGATAGATTGACTTCTGTACTAGTACTTACGATACATAAGAGTGGAGAGTGATATGTAATCTATAGTGATGCATCGTACCAAGGACTTGGGTGTGTACTAATGCAATATGGGAATGTCATTGCATATGGATCAAGACAGTTGAAAGTACATGGGAAGAATTATCCTACGCATGATTTGGAATTGGCAGCAATAAACGCATTGAAGATTTTGGAGACACTATCTCTATGGAGAAAAGTTTGATCTATTTTCCGATCATAAGAGCTTGAAGTACTTGTTCTCTTAGAAGGAGTTGAACATGCGACAACGAAGATGGATGGAGTTACTCAAGGACTATGACTTTTCGTTACAATACCATCCAGGTAAAGCGAATGTCGTAGCGGATACTTTTAGCCGTAAACCTCGACTAGTGATCTCTGCATTACTAATTCTAGAATGAAGATCATTAGAAGTTTTAGCTGAATTTGATCTTCAGCCAGTGGAACTAATGGAAAGACAGTATTTTGGATGCTTAATGGTACAACCAACTTTGATTAGCCGTATCATAGCAGCTCAACAGACGATGGAAGATTTGAAGTTATGGTTCACCAAGATGTCAGCAAATGAACCAGAAATCTGGAGTATAAGTATAAACGTAGCCTTACGATGTAAAAGTAGACTCTGTGTACCCGATAAAGAAAATCTCCAGAAAGAAATATTGGATGAAGCACATAATCACGGATGACTATACATCCGGGAGGTACGAAAATGTACAAGGATCTAAAAAAGGAACTTCTGGTGGGAAGGAATGAAGAGAGAAATAGCTGAGTATGTATCTCAATGTCTTACTTGTAAGCAAGTAAAGGCAGAACATCAGAAGCCACCTAGATTACTGCAACCATTACCGATTTCCCAATGGAAATGGGAACACATCACTATGGATTTCATGGTAGGATTGCCGATGTCACAATAGAACCATGATGCTATTTGGGTAATTGGGGATAAACTTACAAAGATGGCACATTTTATCGCCTACAGTATGACATATCCAGTAGAACATTTGAGCCGAATGTATCTATAGCACGTAGTATGGTTACATGGTGTACCTGTTTCTATTGTGTCAGATCGAGATTCGTGCTTTACTGCAGAATTTTGGAAGAGTCTCCAAACAGCAATGGGAACAACATTGAACTTGAGTTCAGTCTTTCATCCGCACACTGATGGGTAGACTGAACGAGTTAATCAAAAGACATGTTACGCGCTTGTGTTATTGATTTTGAGAATTCTTGGGAGACACACTTACCTTTGATCGAATTCGCCTACAACAACAGTTATCATTCGAGTATAGGGATGGCGCCGTTCGAAGCTTTGTATAGAAGACCTTGCCGATCGCTGCTATGTTGGACCGAAGTCAGAAATACTCAACTTCTTGGGCCAGAGATGGTACGAGAGACCAATGAAAAGATTCAGATTGCACGTGAGAAGATGAGGACAGCTCAGACCCGACACAAGAATTTTTCTTACAAGCGACGTAAATACTTAGAGTTTGCCGTTGGAGATCATGTGCTACTCAAAGTTTCACCTGTTCGAGGTATCGTCAGATTTGGTCAGAAGAGAGGTAGGCTGTCGCCACATTTCATCAGACCATTCGAGATTCTGAAACGTGTTGGGAAAGTTGCTTACCGCCTTGCATTGCTGCCGAAGATGTCAAGAGTGCACAACATTTTCCACATCAGTATGCTAAAGAAGTATGCTCATAACCCAGCGCACGAGATCAACTTCGAAGATATTGAAGTCAACGATAACGTTACATTCAACGAATGACTGATTTGTATTTTAGACCGTGGAATCAAGAAGCTCAGGAATAAGGAGATTCCGTTAGTCAGGATTCAGTGGAAGCATCATGATGAAGGAGAAGCTTCGTGGGAGCTAGAGTCAGAGATGTGTGAGAAGTTTCCATTTTTGTTTTAACTCTGTATGCCTCTGATTTTGAGGACAAAATCTTTTGTTGAGTGGTGGATGATGTAATACCCTATATTTTTCAATAATTTTTTAATGCAGAGAGATTCTATATACTTCCTTTGTTCACTCTTGAAATTCTATATTCGATCGATCGAAGCTCTTTCGAGCGATCGAGCATTTTGAAGTTCAAGCGATCGAACCCTGTTTAATCGATCGAAACTCTACCGACCTGAATTTAATACGTGGACCCTACTTCATTCGATTAAAGTTTTTTCAATTGATCTAAACTGGCCGATTTGAGCTCGAGCGATCGAAGGAAGTTCGATCGATCGAACGTGTAATTATCAGAATTCTAGGTTTCCCGCAAAACTAGCCACCTGCACCCCATCTCTCCCTATTTATACATTGTATTCATGTGTGTTTTGTGTTAGGGATATATACTAAAAGCCATGCTTTATGTAGTTGATTTATTATTCATTTAATAAAATCAGTTAATCCATTTTTATGAGAATTTGTGTGGGCAATATTTGTATTATATTGTTTACTTAATATTATGCATGTGTGTCTTTCATTCTACATAGTAGGTGGTTTAGTGTGTAGAGTTCGGCGTACACACGGAAGATCAGACCAACGGATCTTGTAGAATGTAATATTTTGGTTTACAGTCTTAGATGGATTGGACACACCATCAGTAGGACTACAGCATGGTGTTGTAGTAGGTTTGTCTTGATTGCGGGAAATGGTATAGTTTCAACTCACCATGCTGGTACACTTTGTGTATTAAACGGGACCGACTTGGGTAATTATCTTTATATTGACTTATAAGATAATTAATACCTCATGACTATTATGAGTGCTTATGCTCTAAATCCTAAGTTAATTTATAGACACGTACATTTGATATTTACACTTTGATCCCTAAAAGGGTGAGATCCTTAAATGGGTCAATATTTCATTGGATTGGGTGATAATATTAATTGTGTGGTGGATATTAATTAATGATGGAATCCATGTCTCAATTTTGGGATTGGTGATATCCCCTTGAGAAAGCATATAAGTTTTGGTTATGTCAAACCCTGCAGGTGGATTTTGTATCCGACAAATTAGATAAGTTAAGCAGAGGATCTTAAGGAATTTTAAGAGATTAATTAAATATGATTGTCAGTAATTATATTTAATTAATGGATATCTGTAATCTTAACATGGGGAGATAATAAGCATTTAATAACATGGAGCTCGAAATATATTTTTCGAGATAAGGGTTGGAGTGGAATTATAATTCTTTAGTGGTATGAATTATAATTTATGGAAATAGGAATCTAATTCAGTTCGAATTAGGGTTTCCTAGTTCTATAAGGAAGCATATTCCTTATTGACTTCTTATGGTCCCTATCGTAGCCTATATATATGCTGCTTTGGCTCTCTTCTTAGTTTGCATTTTTCCATCAAGAGTATTATAACTCGGAATAGAAAAGAGAGCGTATAAAGAGAGAGCAGAAACATAAAGGATTTCGAAGGAGCCCACACTCAGTTTGATATTCTGGCAGCAAAGGAATACGGTAGAATATCGTGAGCTGTTATCGAGCCCGTGTTCTCGATTCTTCTACTACAGCAATCCGTTTTAGCAGTTTAAGGCAATCCTAGTTCCGCCCTTGTAGGGTTATTGTAGTTTTCACGTAATTTTTGCAATACCAACTTATATGCATTGTCAATAGATTTTGGGAATGCAGTTTCCTAACAATTCATGTGTGTTTTGTGTTTGGATAACCAGTGAGAAAACTTGAGAGAGTTGAGAGAGTGTGTGTGTGCTTGTATTTATACTTATATACATAAACCTCCATATATATATGTACACACATATAGATATATATATATATATATATACAGTCAGAGAGAGACAGAGACAAGAAGAAGCAGAGAAGAAGAAGAAAAGAAAAGAGGCAGAGAGAGAGAGAGAGACAGAGGAGGAGAGAGGAGGTCGCCATTAAAGCTCAAAGCTTTCAAGCTTGCCAAACGCGCCCTTAACGACGTTCGGTGAGTCTCAAACTCACTCGATAGCTTAGTTATAATGTTTTACATATTTTGTACATTTAAAGATGATCTAAACACACCCAAATGTATTCTGGGCATTCACTGCCAGAATCTGGAGAAGATAAAGTTCGAGCGATCGAACTGTATTCAATCGATCGAACACCACTGAGTCTCAATCGATCGAAATGACTTCAATCGATCGAGACCATCTTTACATCAATCGATCGAGAATACTTCGATCGATCGAACATCACTTTCCTTCAAGCGATTGAGATGACTTCAATCGATCGAACCTAGCAAAACATGGATATATTTCTTAAGTCTATAATTCATAATGCATAGTTGTTTAATCATTGTTTTATATTCCTATTATGCGATATTATGGATTTCGAAGGTAATGGGATACAATAATGAGATTGAGATAATATGGTGAGTAACGCAGTCAGGTTTGGAATGTTAGTAATAATATGATACGATAACGAGATAAGGATTGGAGATAATAACAATGGATAGCAGTGAGTAACTGATGTTTGAGTCAATGGGTTATTGGTTATTCTTGAGATTATGCAAGTCGAGCTGATGTTTCACTCAGGTTGAATCCGATAAGTATGCAACAAGAATTTAATCAGGATCGTGAGAATTATGGGTGCACAGTACTCATAAGAGTACTTCAAAGTGATGAACAGTAAGAGTTCTTAAAAGCGGTGAACAAGAGTAGATGTGGCACGCCCATGGTTTGTGTTTACCAGAGCAATGTATGTACGGTACTTGCAAGCGTTCTTAAAAGCGGTGAATAGTAAGAGTTCTTAAAAGCGCTGAACAAGAGTATGGGTACGTCCGTAGACTAGTCATTATATGAGAACGATGTATGGGTGCTCACAAGAGTTCTTAAAAGCGGTGAACAATAAGAGTTCTTAAAAGCGGTGAACATGAGCACTAGTATGTCGTGATGATATAATCAGTTCGAGATAGTCAGTTGGTATTGGTACAGTCAGCCTTAGAGTTGGTAGATCATAAGAATTGGCTAATGAAGTGTCTGAATAAAAGAGGAAGAGATATCTTTAGTATCACTGTTATATATAGTTCATAACTGGTAATTGCGTTATTTCTATGAGACTGTGTTAGTTAGTTTTGACTCAGCTTTCAGTATGCTGACGGCCTTTATTGCTTGGATATTCCCCGTCCAGACTACCCTATCCCTAACAATGCAGGTATTGGAACTTACGGTGATGAATACTACCCAGGGTTGGATTATGCAGAGGATGGCCCCACTAATGTCGGTTATACTGGAGATGAGCATTATGCTGACGACTATCCTTACGCCAGCTGAAAATCTGAAGATAGTCATATTTAGTTTATTTTTGTTGTTCTGTTGAAGTCTGTTTTGTTTTAGTTAACTGGTACTTGGCATATATTGTCTCCAGACCTGTTGTGATCCTGATGTTTTGTAATAGATTGAATCGTTTTATATATTCAGTTATTTACTATTCTGGTTGTTTCAGTTGGACTAGTATTGTGTGGTGTGGATAATTAGTGACTTTCACTTCAGTCCCTATGGACCCAAAAAGGAAACTTATTTTTCTCTATTTTTGCTTCTCCGGGGCATGACACATAACTTGGAGGGTATCTTCAGTGGGTTCCTCATTAACAGTGAACAACAGATACGTTCGCATCATCAACTGATATAACCAAGCATGGCTTCCATATAGCAGCAACATTCTAAATTAAAGCAAGCTACTGAAATAAGCCCTTGAACTTCATGACTGAAACATTCAACCTCGATCGTGACTAAAACATTCAATTCAATGAACCATAAATCCTCTGGCAAGAATTTCATATCAATAGCAGCACTCCATAACTTCAGATTTCAACCCATAAATCCAGATTTCAGTAGAATTTCAGAACTTCGTTCATTGTTTCAGATTTCAGCAGCATATTCCCCTATCACTGTCCATCTCAAATCTCAGACCAAAATACAGTAACCAATCATTAAGATCAGAAATAGGTTGCTGGAAATACATCATCAGCAACTGATCAAGTAATCAAGCGTGGCATCCGTATTGCTGCAATATTCCATAATCTGCATAGAATTTAAGCAAACATCACCTCAGACCAGTAGAGTCCGTGCGTATCTTGGTAAAAAATCCACCAAAATGATGGCTAAATATTCCCAAGTTCAACAAAAGTGAAGCACCCCCCCCCCCCCCCTTTCCGTTTTTACTGTTAATGCCTCCATCTTTCTATGAACATCTTGGAGAAATCCGTTTACTTCACATAATCCTGCAATCAACATTCAAAAACCATGTAAACTCACGTGACATGGAATCCCCATCACGAAAAAATACAAACATCAAACACACCCCAAAAGGAGTAATCAGCACTCCCACAATTTAGAAAGAATACCCGAAAGAAAAACACACACCAAAAACCCCTCCATCCCAACCCCACACTAAAGGTAAATGTTTTCCTTTGTTTTTTTTTTTTTACTTCAATGAAAACATTTTTCAAAGGTCAAAAGGCTAAGGTGTATATTAATAGCCCCATCCCAATAAAGCAACCACAATCCATTTTGTATCATATCCCCATAATCAACATTCAACAATCATATAAATACACGACACGAAATCCCCAAACACGAAAAATACGCATACCACACACACCCCAAAAGGAGTGAGAAGCACTCCCCCAATTCAGAAAGAATACCAAAAGAAAAACACACAACAATAAACCACTCCATCCCATCCCCACACAAATGGTAATTTCTCTTTGTTTTTTTCCAATGAAAACTTTTTTTCAAAGAACCAAATGGCAAAAATATAGAATAACAGCCCCATCCCAATAAGGCAACCAAAATCCATCCCTTAGCATCCCTATAATTAGCCTTCCAACAATTATGGAAACTCACACGACATACCCAATTCAAAATATACCCAAGAGAAAAACTCATACCAATAATACCCCTCCATCCAACCCCACAAAATTGATAATTTTTTAAATAACCCACCCCCCCCCCCCCCCCCCCCCCCACCCCCCTCCCCTTTTTTTTTTCCCAAAGACCAGGAGAACAAGCTAAGCATTAACAGCCCTCGTAAAACAACCCGACATAACTCAAAATCTCCTTCCTGACATCCACACCCACATTTGTCCCAACTTCCTTTATGGTAGGAAGTTGTTGTGCATTTAAACACATGGGTAAGGGTCCCAGTCTATCTATATATGCATAAGGCCTGTGACAACCATCGTTACACAAGATATACAGAACGATAGGCTGGAAACCCATATCCATCCAGCTTCACCATATAGAAAACAAATTGTGTGAGAGTAGTGGAGGTTCTTTCATAATCAAGCAGTTATGTGATCAAGCAGAAGTTCGTTCATATCAACAATGCTATAACCATATGGCTGGAGGTATGTTTCTTGGGCACTTTAATTTAATTAAATTCGTACATGTTTAAGATGGAGATACAAACATGATAAATTGAAAATTATTTGTTGTAAATTGCGGAGTATCAAGTGCCATCCCAGCTAGTTCTTTGATATCCAAAATTCTATCAAACATAAAATCACAAACAGGTAAGACTATCTTTTCTGAACCATTAAAGTTTTGTATAAGAATGAATTTTTAAAACTAAGTTAAAATGAGGAGGATAGGTTGATGAAATTATAAAAGAACAAATCCACTATATGACACTCTGCATAAACATTGAGCAGCTTAATGTTGAATTTCTGTTTGTATCTAAATTTATTGTGACTCAGTGTATACATATATGCATATATATATATTGAAGTTCTAAATATAAATTAAAGTAAAAAAGGGTTCCAAGTTATCAAGAAAAGGGGCTATGCTTTTAAAGTACAACACTAGACTGTATGCATTTGTAGTCAAATGGGTGATGTTAAAGAACAAAATGGTGCTCTCAATCACCAATTTCCATTTCTTTTTATTTTTTGAAGGCCTAAAAGAATGATAATGTCCATCTCAACCTTTGAAGTTCATAACTTTACCATCTTGGGCAATTTATTTTCTGTCAAATTAAACAGTTTAATCTATATTTCATTCTATTTTCTTTTCCTTTCTATTACTCATTGTTTTCCTTAGGCTCTGTTTGGTCTATGGATTTTTTGAGAGAAAAGAAAGGAAAACACTAAGGAAAATATTTTTTATTTCTCAAGTTACTCGGAAAAATAGTGAGAAAAATAGAAATGAAAATTAAAAAAATTAAAATAAATTTTGCAAGTCAATTTTCTCCTTTGTTTTTCATAAGTCACAATTATATACTAATCTTTTTTTTTTCTCTTAATAATTTTTTTTTTATTTATTTATTTATAAATTGTAATGTCATTTAATTAAGCACAAAAAGTAACATAAGAGAAGACACAAGGGAATTAGTTTGTCATCTTGTTTTCTATTGGGTTTCCCACATCGGATGTGGAAGGGGCAGGTGGTCGATTTATAAGTATGAGGGAAAGCCTCACCCCATGAACTAGCTTTTGGGGTTGAAAAGTCCCAAAACCACCCAACAAGTGGTATCAGAGTTCGATTGAGAATTTATGGCAACTGGAGATAGTTTGCTTGGAGAGACGCGAATGGTAATATAAAATTTTGATGGCAAGAAGAATTTCAGCATGTGGCAAGTACGGATGAAGGATACCTAGGTGCAACAAGGTATAGAAGATGCATTGTGCGAAGAAGATAACAAGCCAGAAGGGATGACCGACAAGATGTAGAAGAGGATTAACTCTAAAACCGTTAATACCCTGCAGCAGAGTTTGGTGTACGATGTGGTGTATGGCGCCATGGGGGAGACCTACGCAAAAGCTTTGTAGGAAAAGCTTAAGGTTTTCTATTTGGGGAAGAACTTCACCAACTATCTTATGTTAAAGAAAGAGTTGTACTCCTTTAGGAAAAAAGAAGGAGTTGATCTTCAAGCCCATATAGGTAATTTTAACAAGCTATTGTGCGAGTTATCCGACTATGGCTACAAACTAGACAATGAGGACAAAGCTATTATTCTCCTTACGTCAGTAAAATCTATGCATAATCAATTGTTCAATACATTGTTGTATGGGAGAGATACCATAACTGTGGAATAGGTGAAGAAAGCTATTCTCTAGCGAGAAGATGGATAACAAATAGGGAAATTAGTAAGAAGATGCAAAAGTACTTATTACATAAGAGAGGCCAAGGCATGGGAAGAAGAACTCTAGCGGAGGTGATAGTGGAGGAGCACGACATAGGACTCCTATAAAGGACAAGGAGTGTTACTATTGTGGAAAGATGGCCGATTTATACGAGATTGCCAAGCAAAGAAGGATCATAGAGGTACCGCTGCAAATGTGTTGGAACATTTGAATGAAGATGTCAAAGAAGTCATAACAATTACAGAGGAGGAGAAGAAAACCACAGATTGGGTTATTGATTCAGCTTGTTTTTCTCACTTATGTTTGCATGTAGATTGGTTCTCGTCCTACAAACCGATAGACGGGAAATTCTATATAAAAAACAACATAGTTGGAGAAATCAAGGGTATTGAAACCATTTGAATTAAGACTTGTAATGGGTTGATAAGGCTTTGACAGATGTGCTTCATGCTCCGGGATTGAGGATAAACATAATTTCCTTGGGAATGTTGGATTCCAAAGGATGCTCGCTTGCCGTGAAGAGAGGCCTCATGAAGGTGAAGTGGGATTCTCGTATAATGTTCTTGGAGAAGAAGTTTGGAAATTTGTACGTTGTGTTAGGGAGTACAGATTTTGGGGATATCACGAAGAATAAGAGGGTATAGAAGTTGGTAGGGAAATCTATTGAGGGAATAGATGACAAGACTCCAACAACTTTGGTGATGACAACTTGTACTCAAGGTGAAGGCGACCACAATGGCAAAGTGGAGCTTGTGCATTTCATGTTTGATGACCTTGGTGATCTCAAGGTCATGGGGGATGTAAACTTGAGTAATATTGTAGCTGACTATCTTGGGAGATGCAAAGGCGATGCACTATCGTTGTCGTAGTTGAAGATTACAAAAGGAAGACTCCGAGGACTGATGTGAAAGTATTTTGAGCAAGGTGAAGATTGTTAGGATTGTGCCTAAAATTTCATTAGTGGAATTATTTCCTAATATTTGATTTGGTTCCTTATTTGGTGATTTCCTTCTCAAATAAGGTTTCCTTTGATGGTGGAAGTTTCCTATTTTATAGGAATGTTTGTGAGAGTATTCTAAAAGACTTACCATAAGGTAAATCCTACTATAACTAATATTGGAACTCTACAATCTATAAATATAGGGCTAACTCAAGGGATTGATAAGAATGGTTGGAAATCTTCTACATACACAAGAGAGGGCTTCAAACTAGTGAGGGGGAGATTAGTTTTTAGCAATTGTGTGTGTCATATAACTTGGTTGGAGAGTTATACACGTGAGGTCTTGAGTGTTTATAATCTTCATATTTATTGAGGTGATCTCATGCACGTGGACATAGGCATCGTTGGGCCGAACCACATTTAAATCTTATTGTGTTAGTTTGCTTGACTTTTCTTTCGTGGTTGTGTCGTTCTTGTTCTATTTATCTTCATCTTCGTGGGTGTGGTTTTCTTGTTGTGATTGTGGGCCCATTCCCAACATTTTCATTATCCTTTTCTTTCCTCGATGTATTTTCAAGTTAATCCAAGCCTTAGCAACCAAACGAGAAAAATTGTTCTCCTTTGTTTTTTTTTCCTCTGTCTCATTAAATCATGAAGCGAACAAAGCATAAAGGGTTTATTTTTGTATATAAATTGCATTTTTTTTCCTATCCAAACATTGCATGCATAGTTAAAAGCAAGTTTAGACTTCACTACCATTATTTTTTGTAGACTTGGAGTCCACTATAATCTAATAATGCTCTATTCTTTGAGTACATGAAGATTAGCATAATATTTTTCAATCCATCCTTAAAGAATCTCAACCTCCATCTTCCTTTGCATCACCAACCAGTCTGGATCACTTCATTATCTAAAAGAAGTATGTCCAAGCAATGAGATCCTGAAAAATTAAACTTGTATTTTAGTGACGACTTCCACAAAACCAACACCTAAAAATTAGGGAACAACAATTTTAGGTTTGTCCATATCTGGATCCAAAAGGGGTAAGTAGGGGTCACTGCCCCTAGATTTGAAAAAAAACACAAAAAACCCCCCACTTAGTATACTAGTAGTACTTATAAATATTCTTTAAGTATATAAGCTCCCTCTAATGTTTGTAAGAATTATTACGCTCGCCCCCTAAGCTTTTGTTTTTCAAATTAGGGGTTTATATGATTTAAATTATATCTGGTCATATATATGTCCTCCAAAACCCTATGATTTGAAAGAGGAAGAAAACAATTAAACTTTGTTAATCAGACCACATAATATCGAGATCGAGATCGAGATCGAGATCGAGAGAGAGAGAGAGAGAGAGAGAGAGAGAGGATTTTTTTGTTACCCTCCACAACTATAAGGACCATTAGGCCATTAGAGAATATGATGTTGCTAGCAAACCATTGGAGAACCAAATTTATATCCTACAAAGGCTATAATATCATAACTTTTAGTAATATTGTTAGAGTAATGATGTCTCCCAAATTTGATCTGAATGCTTTGCTAGTTGTACCACATAATATAAATTGATATTGCCCGTGCCTAAAGCCACTATTGAACAATACAAACCATACATGTGTTCGATCTTTAGTCAACTATATGCGCATGCAACACTTCAAATGGCTATAAATAGAGATTACAACGAAAATAGATCATCTCATAACACTAAAGTAATTCGTTCAAAAAAAAAAGTGAATACAGTGCAAATAGCTAACTTCACATGCTTTTGCACTTTAGTAAAAGCCTCTTGACCCTCCTTTGATGGGAAAGGACATGTTGATATGATAAAAGATGACACCATCTCTCTCTCTCTTTCTCTCTCTCTCTCTCTAGGGTATTGCACATGCCTAAAGTTACTAAGAAAACGACTTCACGTGCTTTCTAACCATCAATTTGCTCTTCTAATAACTAACTCAACGTGCATTCGCCCCTAAATAAGTTTTCCTAAATTTGACACTTCCCGATAAATCACGATAAATTAAAATTGTAACACAATATCTAAGTTGTTAAGCCAAACCCTTAAGAGTTAAGATAATAACAAAAGGCCATAATCAGGGACGACGGATTTGTTAAGAGGCCAGGGAGGGTCGGGGCCCCCACAAAAAAAAAACTTTGTTCAGGAAACTTTTCTTCCAAGGAGAGGATGTGGTTTTGATTGAGATGCACTACATTTGTTCAAGAAACTTTTCTAGAGATGAACTAGCTCTGTTGGAAATGACTTTGCTGGGGATGAGAAGATTCTGTTGGGGAGGGGATGGTTGCACTGGGAATAGAGCAAATCCATTGTGGATGAAGGAAATTAGTGACATGATTTTGGTTTGGTTGTTGAGGAACTGGAGGAAGATAGCCAGTGGATCTTACAGACTGATTTGTATCAAATAACTATGATTGGGGTGTCACCAATACTCGAGGAACTTGGGACGCTTATCATGTTGCAGCCTTGACAAGTACAGTGATGGTGTTCGGAACTTCTGCTTTTATCCACATTTTTTTTTATAATTGGGAACCTCCTTAAATCCACACATTTGAGATCATCAGGATGAATGGACTTGACAGGAATAACAATGACAAGTTGGGTTGGTTTGTATGAACCTTGAGCTCTGATACACTTTTATTACTGACTCAACCAATTAAAGAAGGATTGAATTATCAAAAGTAATGGTACAAAGCGCCCAAATTGCCAGGTGTCTTTGTCATAAACGATGTACTGCTTTTCTTATATGTGCATTTCTCGTTTTAATATGATAGCACTTTACCATTAAATCTGATTTTTGAAAATCCCTCCCTATTAATCTAATCAATTCTCTGCTTCTCCCAAGAAGTGCTTTGAATTAGTGCCTTAGCTTATAGAATAAAAGATACTCTATTTCAAATTTTTCAAAATAACTTGGTGACTTGAAAACTTGCCCTTGGTATGAAGGGATTGTTAGGCAAACAAAGTTTGCCCCTAGTTTGAAGTGTAGGAAGTGGAATTCATAGGCAAAAGAGGTGGGTGAATGAAGTTTGCCCCTAGTTTGGACGATGGTTCATTGGAGGTTTTGGGCAAACGAGGTAAGTGACAGAAGTTTGCCCCTTGTATGAAGGGTAGATAGTAAAATTCAGGCAAATGAGGCGGGTAGCCGAAGTTTACCCCTAGTGTGGAAGGTGATTTTTGGCTTGAGGTAAGGGCTGTGACTTTAATCTCTCAGATGCTCATAACTTTTTCCCAAGCACCAGTGAGGTAACTTAGCGAGCTCTTTTCTCTCTTTTGTTATTGCTCCTTTGGATTTAGCTCTAATTTTTGCCTAGGCGCCCTTTCGGGTTTTTGACCTAGCGAGTCATCCTTCTTTTCTTTTTAAAAGTCTGCCTACGTACCCCTGAGCGGGGATTAGGTCCAACGTAGTTCGGGCCAAATCTTGAAAGAAAAGGGGGTTGATTATGACGGTGTCGACCGAACTAATGCGGTTGCCTACGTATCCCCGAGTGGGAATCAGGTCGAGCATAGTTCAAGACAAGGTCTTGAAAGAAATTTATTTTATTATGATGGTGTCGACCGAACCGATGCAATTGCCTACGTATCCCTGAGTAGGAATCAGGTCGAGCGTAGTTCAAGGCAAGATTTTGAAAAAAGAGGGGTTAATGATGGTGTCAACCGAACCGATGTGGTTGCCTACGTCTTCTTGAGTGGGAATTAGGTCGAGCGTAGTTCATGGCAAGGTTTTGAAAAAGAGGGGTTGATGATGGTGTCTACCGAACCGATGTGGTTACCAATGTCTCCTTGAGTGGGATTCAGGTCAAGCGTAGTTCATGGCAAGGTTTTGAAAAAGAGGGGTTGATGATGGTGTTGACCGAACAGATGTGGTTGCCTATGTCTCCTTGAATGGGAATCAGGTCGAGCGTAGTTCATGGCAAGGTCTTAAAAAAGTCGAGGTATGAGGTTTTTTCAAACCAATCGTCAAATAAGTTTAAACTTGAGCCACTTGTGGTAGTTTTGAACAAGAGGATTCAGTTTTGGTCTCCCTTTCTTTATTTTTTATTTTTTTTGAGGATGGATTCTTTTCACTTTCACCTAGCTAGTCAAATTTTCTTTTCACATAGTTGATTCATGTGAAATCTTCTGATTGCAATCTTGAAATTTCATAATGTGCGTGTCAGCTCTCCGAATTTGTTTATGGTTGTTAGGAGCATTTTGAAACATGATCTAGACACATTCTCATTATGCACCTCGAAGTGTACAATTCTATGTATCGCTAAAAGTTTCTTTCTTTTATTTTCTCCATCATTTTGACTGGCTAAGGTCAGATCTTGGAAATCAATACCTTTTCAGCTCTTACTTTTGCCTAGGTGCCCTTTTGGGTTTCAACCTAGCGAGCTTTTCTTTTCTTTTCTTTTCTTTTCTTTTTTTGCTTTCTCTTTTTTTTTCTCTTTTTCTTAAAGGGGAGAAGAAACTCCCTAGATTGTTTAGCTGCCATCTAGGACCAAGTCTGCATTGGGAAGATTTGTATGGCTCTCAATTGGATTGGGCTCAAGACTTTGAAATGGTGGAAAAGGGTGTTGGGCAAGCCCCAAATTAGTCTCAAATATGTCTTTTCGAGATTTGAGCAAAAGCATCTTTAAATTCTTAAACTAAGACTATTCATTCTCGGCTCTTCATCGGTGTCAGCACGAAATTGACTTTGACCTTTTCAGGATTCATTTTTTTGTTTGATGTAAAAATTTATTAGCAGAGTAATATCGATGGTAATTTGAAAAGTGACATTTCAGTTCAATGATTCATACATTTATGACTAGACACATCAGGTTAAGCAAAATGAGATTTCATTCCATTAGCAGAAGAGAGAGATTACATTACTCACACAGACCCATAACAACTTGATGACTGACGGACTTGACAACAAGACTAAACTTAAAATATAGAACATACTCGACTTGACTCAACCTGGTCTCAAATGAAGTGTCACGGTGGCTCGCTTATTCTTTTCTTTTTTTTGAAAGAGCATCCTCATTTTTTTAGCGAAATTCCCAAACACCGTCGCTTCACTTGTACAGGTTCAACATTCATGGTCCTCAGTGAAGGGGATTGCTTGAACAGATAAGCCAAGAGCTTTAGGTTCGATGTAGCTGACATCTTGGTTAATATTGGGTTGGATGGGTGATGGCTCGATGATTTTTTGATCGATGAGGTCTTAGATATCATGGTGAAGGCACATCCAGCTGTCGGTGTTATGGCCTAGGCCTTGATGGTAGGCACAATATTTAGACAGGTTACAACTAGGTGAAGGGATATCGGTACGAGGCTGAAGGAGTTGGGGGTGCCCCTTCTTGATGAGGTTATCAAGGATTCTGAACAACGGCATACCCAGGTTGTCGAAGGTTCTTGGTTTGCGGGCTTTGTTAAACTTTGAGTTCAAGTGGATCCTTAGAGTGGCTCTTTTTGGATATGGACTAAGATTACCAAGGCTAGGGTGTGGGCTTGGTTATAAGTAGAGATTTGGATGTGGAAATGGGCTTGGATAGATGGCGTTGGGTAACCCAGACTTCCCTTTGTCAATACTTTGCACCGTCTTCTCAAATTGGCTCACCCTTAAATTTAGCCGATCAACAGTGATTTGTAGCTTGTTCACTTTCTCTTCCAAAGCTTGGTAGGCCATTGGTGGGTTTATGATAGCCTGGGCTAGCCCGCGATTACGACAATGAATTCGGGAAGGTAGAGAAGTGTCCTTACCCGGGGCTACGATTTTCTACAAATAGAAGTAAAAGCCCAAATTAGTAGAGGCGTGAAACCCTTCTTATAGACTCTTGGTGGGGAGAGATGATCAGAATTTTGAAGGATTTATCGATGCGAACCGATGACGGTTGTAGTAAGTATACGACTTATATACAATGATTGAGATGGGATAGGATGATGATACGTATGCATTTGATGTGTAGAGGCTGACACATGTAAGACTGAGGAGATGTGTGTGCATGTAGACTGATAGGAATGGTGTATGCACATAAGATAAGCATGCGGATGCAAGTCCTAATCTATATGATGCTCCTATATCTAATAGCTAACAGTGAAGCAAGTGAGGTCCTAGCCATACAGAGTGTGCTAACCTTTCTTTCTAGTATGATCACCAATAGGAGATAATTAGAATTTTCTGGAAGAAATATGGAATTTTTGGGATATTTGGAAGATTCAGAAGGAGTGCATGGGAGAAACAGGGATTTTTGTGATTTGGACATAGTTTCTAGAAGAAACAGGTATTTCCGAGTGAGTTGGATAGAGTTTTCTGGGAGAAATTGGGAAGTGTTTCTGGGAGAAGCAGCAATTTCAAGGTTTCTAGGAGAAATAATGATTTCTGGGAAATCTAGGCGGATTGGATAAAGTTTCTAGGAGAAACTGGTGTATATGGGAGTTTCTGGGAAGCTTGGGTACAGGTTTAGGAGAAACATGGATTTTTTAGAATTTTAGGTGAAACAAAGATTCCTGGGGAGTTTGAATAGGATTTCTGGGAGAAGTAGGAATATCTAGGTGATTCGGACAGAGTTTCTGAGAGAAATATGTATTTTTCTTTCTTTTTTTTGGTGGGGGGGGGGGGGGGGGGGGGGGGGGAATCTGGGAAATTTGGGCAGAGTTTCTGGGAGAAACAGGGATATACGGATGGGCTGGGCAGAGTTTCTGGGAGAAACATGTGTATATGACAGGAGCATATGATGATGGTGACCATACTGTCTAGCAAGTTTTCATACTTCTATGTCTTAGGACCAACAAACAAGGATTGTGGTGTATATCTTTGTGAGCACGGAGCAGACATCCTTATCATGGTGCCTAGGCAGGTCAACTCAATGTGATCACATGTGAGTGATTGCCGTGGGAATCATAAGAAAGAGGTTCTATTCTATGCCACCAGGGCATACAGTAGTTATATCACATTGTCCTATTTGAAAAGATAAATCAACAGTCCTAAGAAAGGTTCTACAGGAATCTATATGTAAAGGCTGGGTTTAGTCAAAGAGGGTCCGTTGACGAGAGTTCTAATATACAGTCAGAGAGACAGTACAAAAGTTTTTACTCTTTTTGACATACCTTAGAAAGTACAGTATCAATGGTGACTTGTGCCCTGGCACAACAAGACCTGAACAAGGAGATTGCCTTGGGAGACATTCAAGGCCCGATTCTTGGAAACGTACTTCCCCGAGGACGAGAGAGATCAGTAAGAGAAGAATTTCCTAAGCTTGGCTCAAGAAAACTGGTTAGTGAGGGAGTACACCATATAGTTCGAGAGTCTCTCCCGCTTCGCTCCACATATGATCGACACCCCTGCCAAGAAAGTCAAGAGTTTTCACCAGGGACTGAACCTGTATCTCCGGCACCTGATGATAGGCCATCTGGGCTAGACATTTGAGGGAATAGTTTTATTTGCTTTGAGCATGGAGAAGAATGCCTATCTTGTACAGAGGCTATAAGTGAACCGGTCCTTGCCCAGAACCTTCCAACCTAGGAACTTTCCCGCACAACCATCGAGGAACAATCAAGGATGGAAGCCCCAAACGAACTATCAGGGAAACAGGTGTACTTGGGATAGGATAAGGAAATCCCATACCAGCTTTCCTCGACCCCAACAAGGTCAACAGCGAAGACCACCCCCTTAGGCACAGCCAGCTGCCTAGCGACAGAATACTAACGGATATTTCAACTGTGGAGTACTAGTACACATCGCTAAGTACTATACGGCTCCCAAGAGTCACCGCCATAATTACCTTGTGCCATAACTACAACAGATTCGGCCACTTAAGACAAGACTGACGATAACTACGAGGATGATACTATGGAGCCCTCGCTTAGGAAAAGCAAGGGCAAACTTGAGTAAATGCTATCATCCCTGAAGGAGCAGGTTATGATGTTGAGGAACAACAGAACATGGAACGTACACTCATTTTATATCACAGTTGAGTTAGGGCGTTACTTGATACTGGTGTTGCCCGTTCTTTTATAGCTATTAAGATTGTGAATGATTTGGGTTTGGTACCCCTAGTACTTGAACCAACCCTTAGTGTCATTCACCCTTGGGTGTAACTATTAAGTTGGGTAAGGTATACAAGGATTATCCCTTAACCATAGAGGATAGGAATCTTTCGGCAGACTTGATAATCTTGTCAATGTCTGAGTTTGATGTTATCCTAGGAATGGATTGGCTTACTAAGTATGGCACCAACCTTGATTGAGTTAGCCGAACCATTATCTTTTTGACACCTAGTTGTACGGCGATCAAAATTCAGTGCCAGTCGTCTAGCTATATATTTCTTACAAGCAGCTTAGTTACGATTGAGAGTTCGAGTATAGAGCTTACTATTGACCAGATCCCTATCATTCAAGATTTTGAGGACGCATTTAAGGACATCTCAAGACTTCTGCTAAATAGAGTGATAGACTTCTGCATAGTATTAGCACCCAGAATATGCTGATTTCCAAGACCCTGTACCAAATGGTGCCAACAGAGATGCTAGAATTGAAGAAACAAGTTCAGGAACTTGAGGACTTAGGTTTTGTTCGCCCGACCACATCACTTTGGGGACACCAGTACAATTTATGAAGAAGAAGGACGGAGAGCTACGACTCTGTATCGACTACAGAGAGCTGAACAAGGTTACAATCAAGAATAGGTATCCATTTCCCTAGATAGACGACCTGTTCTACCAGTTGCAAAGATCAAAGATCTTTTCAAAGATAGATTTGCATTCAGGTTATCATCAATTGTTAGTTCGACCTGAGGACGTGTCGAAGACTGCTTTCAGGATAAGATATATGGGCACTACGAGTTTCTAGTGATGTCTTTTGGGTTGACTAATGCCCTAGTAGTATTCGTGAACCTAATTAATAGAGTATTCAAACCTTATCTAGATTAATTCATTATAGTATTCATCGACAACATTCTGATCTATTCCAAGATGGAAGAATAACACAAGAAACATCTACAAATTGCTCTACAAATACTCCGAGACAACAGTCTGTATGTGAAATTCAGTATGTGTGAATTTTGGCTTCAAGAAGTCAAATTCCTAGGACATATAAAATCTCAAGATGGAATTTCTGTAAACTAGTCTAAGATTGATGAAGTCTTGAGCTAGAATAGACCGACCAATCCAACTGAAGTTAGAAGTTTTCTTAGTCTGGCTGGATATTATCAAAGATTTGTAGAAGGATTCTCCAATATCATAGGACCATTGACGAACCTAACAAGGAAAGAAACAAAGTATGAATGGACTGATAAGCATGATGACACATTTCATGAATTAGAGGAGAGATTGACCTCATCACTAGTGCTTGCAATACCTAGAAGTAGAGAACAATTCATCATCTATAGTGATGCCTCACACTAAGGACATGGTTGTGTGCTTATGCAAGATGAAAATTTTATTGTGTATAGATCCAGATAGTTGAAATCGCACTAGAAGAAATATCCGACGCATGATTTGGAATTAGTAGCGATCGTGTTTACTTTGAAGATTTGGAGACATTACCTGCATGAAGAGAAGTTCGACTTGTTTTTAGATCACAAGAGTTTAAGGTACCTATTCTCTCAAAAGGAGTTAAACGTGCAACAATAGAGATGGATGGAGCTACTAAAGGACTATGACTTTTCCTTGCAATCTCATCCGGGTAAAGCAAACATTGTAGCTGATGCTTTGAGCTACTGACCTCGTCTTTTGGTTGCTTCTATTTTGATTAGAGAATGGCAAGCATTGGAAACTTTAGCTAGTTTTGATCATCAACAAGTGGAATCAGGAGAAGAACCACACCTTGGGTGTCTTGTTGCGCAACCGACCCTTATCAGTCGTATCTTGGAAGCTTAATGACTGAATGAGGATATGAAGATATGCTTCACCAAGATGTCCAAAAAAGAACTAGAAGTATAGAGTATCAGTTTGGACGGAGCATTGAGATGCAAGGGTAGACTTTGTGTACCTAACAATGATAATCTAAGGATGGATATATAGGACGAAGTGCACAAATCAAGGATGGCTATTCACCCCGGAGGTAACAAGATGTATAAGGACTTGAAGAGGAACTTCTAGTCGGAAGGGATGAAGTGAGAAGTAGCCTAGTATGTATCTTAATGTCTTACTTGTAAGCAAGTGAAGACAGAACATTAGAAACCGCCCGAATTGCTACAGCCGCTACCAATTCCCCAATGGAAGTAGGAACACATAACCATGTATTTCGTGGTAGGTTTGCCAAGGTCTCAACAAAACCATGACTCCATGTGGGTAATAGTGGATCGACTCACAGAGACAGCACACTTTATCGCCTACAGTATGACATATCAAGTGGAATGATTAAATTGAATGTATCTACCTCATGTTGTACGACTACATGGTGTGCCTATCTCAATAGTATCAGATCAAGATTCACGCTTCACAGCAGAATTCTAGAAGATCCTTCCAAATATGTTCGGTGAACTGTGAATATGTTCTTAAAAGCTGGGGACAGACTGACATGGTGTCCATGACATGCGGTGGACTGTGAATATGTTCTTAAAAGCTATGGACAGAGCAATGGTGTATCAATAGAAGTGAACTACTTTCGAGTTTGTTCTTCTATCAATAAAGTGTAGTCAGTCTTCAAGTAACACGATGTTAGCATTCATTAATGAGTTCGAATAAAGAGAATATATTAGTGGTTATTCTGATATCGTTTCATAGCTTGTCATAAATTCAATAGTTCGATACCATGTTAGTGTTTAACCACTCAACTTTCATTAGCTGACGACGTTTATGCCGCTGGACATTCCTACGTTCCAGTTCACCCCGTCTATGACCTTACAAGTGAAGGACCTGCGGGTGAGGAATACTATGCTAAGGACGTTTATGCCGCGGAGGATTATCCTAAGGGAAGATGACTACGCTGATGACTACGTCTAACCAATTAAAGACTAGGCTAGATGATAGTTATATTTACTTTTATATATTCAAACCTTTTGTAATCAGGCATATACTGCTCTAATGTTTGTAATTTATTATTTTATTTGATTCAAGACTCTGTTATGTAATAGCTAGTAACTCTATTTTGACATTAAGCTATGTTGTATCCTAGAACCTAGATTATTATAGTGTGATCTCTTTATCTTTTCTGTTGCTTAGTACTGTGTGGTGTGGACAATCATGAGACTTCACTAGCCATTGCCTATGGACCCCAAACAAGAATTTATTTTCTCTATTTTTGCTATTCTGGGGCATGACATATTGGAGTGTGTCAACTATGCTTTGATATGAGAATGCAATAATTGGTTCGTTATCAGAACTTGTTGGCTTCTCTTTAATTGCCATTGGCGTTGCTAGAGGGGAGCTCTCAAGCATTTTGTTCTTATGAGAAGATCCTATATATACTTTGTTTGAGAGAGAAATACCCCACCAGCAAATGATTTAACCTCCACTCCAAGAAAGTAACTCAACGACCCTAGATCTTTAATGGAAAATTCATGACTCAACTGATTCAGAAGAGTTACTACGAATAGATTTTTCCTTACTAAAATGATCCTTATATTATTACAAAACTAATGTTATTGACTAGAGTCGATTCATAGTTCATTATTATATTCTATAAGAAAATGTAGCTTTTTCTATAGCAATTTGGGTTCCAAAATAAGAGGTAAAATTTTTTATCTCCAAAATTTACAAAATTAGTCTCCAGATATTCTAGATATTAAATAGATCACAATGGTATTTTCCGTTTATTTTTCTGAGTGGTACAAAATTATGAAAGTATTTTTAAAGTTTAAAACTCTTATTCTAAATAGGGGTGGCAATATTCACCCAAACTCGCAAACCTGCCCGCAGCCACTCGCAATTAATGGGTGTGGGTTGGCTAATGTTTATGATGCGGGTCAAGAAAGGTTGCTAGGCTGAAACCATTACGTGAGCGGGTGCATGTTCACGGGTTAGATATGAGTGCCCAATGGATAACACATTAAGCTACCTTTTTCAGGTCGGTAATGGTTTACTGGAAGTCTAGAAAGTGAAACAACAAACTACTCATTAACTCTCTTTCTCTCCAAAGTATTAAATCTCTTGCTCTCTCTCTCTCTCTGTCTCTCTCTCTCTCTCTCTCTCTCTCCCCCCATCTACCCAAATTACACCCAAATTATTAATTCTCTCTCTCTCTCTCTCTCAACCTACCTGTACACATTCCTAAAGCATTAACTATCTCTATAAAAAGTGTAATAGTCTAGTGATCTCTTCCCCCTCTTTCTCTCTAAAATGAAAAATAATGTTCATTTTAGTGGTCTTATTGATTATTTTGTAATTTGATTGTTGTATCTGAATAGTGAATGCCAATCACTACTCTGTTGTTTTTCGTATTGGAGCTACTCTCTGTTTGGTTTGCTTAATTTATTAAAGAAGGTATCATTTTTTTAAAAGAAAATAATAATATGAAATCTACTTCATCAAAATTTTTTTTCTTAATTGATTAAAGAAATTTGGACCTTTCTCAAGAGAGAGAGAGAGAGGAAGAAGAAGAAGAAGAGGGTCAGGTTTGGGTTAATAGTTAACCCAACCCATTTTCCACCCGCCCTTTTTTTTACCCGAAGTATGCGGGTTGAATATGGGTCTGAACCCATTTATGACCCAACCCATGAAAGACGCCAAACCCTACCCAACCCCCCACTTGCCAGGTCTAAATTTCTAAAGCTAAGTTATATGTGAAAAGATTGGATAGTAAGTTAAGGCTTCCATTTGATTTGAGGGAAAAGCTATGGTTTTTGGGCTTGCAGATTTTAGCTCTAATACCATGTAAATTTTTCTAAAGAATTTTGTAAATTGGACGCTTGCTCTCCTATGATCAGAGAGTTCAATATATATTCAAAAGATTAGTGTTACACACACACATACATACACATACACACACACACATACATACACATACACACATACACACACACACATACACACATGCTAATAGTGCTAATTAAGTGATAGCCATTTCTTTGGTTGACTGAATCCCATGATCTTGGGCTGAATTGTTTGATGACGATGATTGTTGACTGTTCCCATATTCATATAAGCACGGAAGAAAATACAAAGAAATTAGTTTTTCTTCTTGTTTTCATTTTTCCCTTTCCCTTTCCCTTTCCCTTTCCCGTTCCCTTTCAATCATCGAATCCGCAAATTAAACAAAGCCTTAGCAATCAAACGAGGAAAATTGTTATCTCGAATTTTTTTTCCTGTTCTTTTCTCCCATTCAATTTACAAACCAAACAAAGAATGAAGAGTTTATTGTTTAAAATTAATTTTATTTTCCTAAGAAAACATTGGATGCAAAATTAAAGCAAGTTTAATCTTTCACTACAATTATTTTTGGTAGACTTGGAATCCACTATAATCTAACAATGTTCTATTCTTTGAGTACATGAAGATCAGCATAATATTTTTCAATCCATCCTTCTACAATCTCAACCTCCATCTTCCTTTGCATCACCAACCATTCTGGATCACTTTCATATGAAGGAAGTATGTCCAAGCAATGAGATCCTGAAAAATTAAACTTGTATTTTAGTGATGACTTCCACAAAATCAACTCCACAAAATTAGGGCCACAACTATTTTATGTTTTTCCATATTAGGAACCAGACAAGGCAAGTAGGGGCACCGTGCCCTAAATTTGAAAAAGAAAAAGAAAAAAAAAACAGAGCTTTTATTTATAGTAATAGTATTCATAAATATGCTTTAACTATATAAGCTTCCCCTCTCCCCTAACGTTTGTAAAATTTATTAAACTTACCCTACTCGCCCCACTGAACTTTATTCAAATTCAGAGATTTATATGATTTAATTTATATCATATTTGTGCATTTAGTCGGAATAAGTGGTTCTTATTGGACTTTGTTATGGGCCATTGTGGGACTGTGGGGGGGGTGTGGGCGTGTGCGTGTGTGTGCGGGGTGGGTGTGTTGTGTAAGACTCCCAAAAATATATATATATATATATATTTATATCAGGTCATCTATATAACCAATCACCCCCAAGCATATGTACCATTAACAGTAGAGTTCATGCGAGTGTACCATTAACAGTAGAAATGACAAGAACAGTTCAATGAGTAGAGTTCATGCGAGTGTACCATTAACAGTAGAAATGGCAAGAACAGTTTTTGATATATCCTCCAAAACCCTATGATTAGAAAGAGGAAGAAAACAATTAAGTTTTCTCAATTAGACAGCATCGTATCTTGAGAGAGAGAGAGAGAGAGAGTGTGTGTGTGTGTGTTTTGGGTTACCCTCCACTGCTATAAGGATCCCTCAGGCCGTTAGAGAATATGATGTTGCTGGCAAACCTTTGGAGAACCAATTTTACATCCTGCAAGGGCTATAATATCAGAACATATAGCAATAGTGTTAATTTTTTATGGACTAACTATTGCTCCTCCGTCTCAAAGGCACTTTGGAAATTTCTACTATTTAAGAAACTTTAATTTGGAGAATTTTAAGGGACATATAGTGAAAAAAGACGTTATGGTAAAAAAGAAAAATAGATTTAAGGAAAAAGATTCTTGATTAAGGAGAGGTCCTCTAAATAAAAATATTAAGCAAAATTTTACTAAATCTATATATAAATATTAAGTGAAATTTCTCTTAAATTAGAATATCCCAAAACAAAATTAAAAAAACTCTCAAATTAAGACAAAAAAGTGCATGATAGTATAGTAAAATAGAAGAATTAAAAAATAAAATACTTGATATATGTATAGAAGTGGACCTACATGGCCTCCATAGTACGTGGTGACCCAATGAGGCCGAGGTGAAATCCCATATGATTTCTTGCAGTCTTTGATGAAGCTATTCAAATGGAAAGGTGCCGGAAAGAACATTGTGTCATTGCTACCACGGCCAATGGGCATCACCATCTCACTACATGTCTAATAAATAAATAAAAAAGTTTACTCTCAAAAATTAAATCAAGATTATTATTATTTTAATTACGGGCGATTGAATTGAGAGCATTTTTGCTCACCTAATTTTGGTTCACCATTGCTTACTCAGACTTTTATTGGGTGAAATGTGTCTCATTCTAGCAATTATGTTTATAGTACAAGGACAAAATGGGAATGAAGTGAAACACATGTTATCCAATAAAGGCCTGAGGGAGCAATGGTGACCAAAAAAGGTTGAGTAAAATGCTCTCGATTGAATTATATATATATATATATATATAAGTTCATATATTATGACATTTTACTTTAGAGTTACGGACAAAAAAAATTATTGATTTGGGAAATATCTTCTTGACATTAATATTAAGTGAATTTCACTAGAGTGTACATGAATCATTTTCGAAAGGTATGTTTGGAATGACAACTTTGGAGTGTATTTTTACCAAGTATAATTAGAGAGGCAATTTTATCTATCCCACCTCATTTACTCTTTACACCTCACATTTTAATGAATTTTATTCATTACAATTATATCCTTATAAAAAATGTTATAAAATATGTCAATATTGGTATACGTACTTTGGGAAAAGAAAATTGTTACTTTTATATCAGACAGAACATAGTAATCAAATTAGACTAAACACATGACATTTACTTTTAAAAACTTTTATTTAAAATTTAGAATTAATTAAGTACAATGACTAGTATCATGAGGTAACTTTATTATATATATATATACACAGTTATACACACACACTCGAGTGCGGTTTTGGATAATCCAAACAAACTAATATACTCTACGAATTGTTGTTGAATTATGCCATGGAACAAAAAGAAAGAGGTATACCATCTGACTAACAGATTAATTGCCTTGTTTGGACTTTATTATAAATTTTTATTTATTTTTTTTTTTCAGTATCTATTGCCGTTGCATTATTTGATTTTTTATTTTGATTCTGTTGGAAAATTGGATTTCATATAATTAGTTTTAGAGTAATATTTGGGGTACTAACAAATTCCACTAACACTTACACCCACACTCTATCTCTCTCCTAGTGGCACTGTGGGGTCCGCAGTAGACCAAAAGTGCCACTAGGAGAGAGATAGAGTGTGGGTGTAAGTGTTAGTGGAATTTGTTAGTGCCCCTAGCATTGTTGTTAGTTTTATGTAAACTTTGACTCTAATTTAAGGTGAGTCTCATACGTTCTTTGAAGCGGGACAACATTAGAATCCGTTCTTCTCCGTAAGGAGATGAATGCCATATATTTACATGTTTAAATCTAATAAGAGATAAATGAGAAATTGTCATCCACAGTGTCCATGTGAAACATTGGTGAATGAGGAAAATGTGGGAAACCTTGGTTGTCCCACATAGGAAAAACATCAAAGAATTAACTTAAGGGTATAATTAAGAGGGAAGTCTCCTAAGGGGCATGCCCCTTTGGGGTACCCACTTTTGTTAAGGGGGAGGACCTAGGCCTGTGTGGGATTTATTCCACGCACGCGCGCTGCCGCCGGCTGGCCTAGGCTTGGGCGCGGTCATGGACCTGGGCTTCTTTGAAATTAACTAATCTTTTTGGAGAAAATTCATTTGAATTTTCCTTCAGTTTTTTTTCAAACAGTCATGTCCTTCTAGAATAATAAAGCCCTGTTTGGATGTGTTTTTTCGTACAGTCACAACTCCAACAGTTGCAATGCTCTGTTTGGATGTGTTGATTTAAACAGTCACCAGACTGTCTATATATTCTCCTATAGTTTCATTTCATAAGCAGGAAATTAATCTCTCTCTCTCTCTCTCTCTCTCTCTCTCTCCATATCATATCATAGTTGTTCGAGGATTAATACTATTTTGTGTTCGCTGTATTCTGGAGATTTGAGTGCAACTTCTGCAGAATTGAAAATCCATTTTATCTTGGGAGACGATTGTTCATCAACCTTGTGCACCGAGAGGGAGCAAATTCGTTTTAAGGAAACAGTTCGCTGGCTCGGATTCTTTCTCAAATTTTCTTTCTGTTCATCTTAATTACTGATGATGCCAAAAATTGGTAACAGTAAAGTAAAGCAATTTAGGAGAGAGGGAGAGAGAGTGGGAGACTATTTTTTGTATGTGGTTCGGCCCTGTTAATGAAGGTACCTACGTCCACGGGTGTGTCTGAGCACGTTCACTAGCAGATCACCGGCGGGCCTGGTGAGCCAACAAAGAGGGGCGGCACTACCAATAATACCGGCCGGGTGTATGCGTATAATGGTGAATTTTTGTAGAGGTGCTGTGTAGACTAAAGAGTTGGCCCCCTTCATGGGGGGTGAGTGGTCTCTTTTATAGATGTAAGAGACCTACTCATAAATGGATAAGGAAATATAATCCTATTAGGGTGTGATTGACACCAATCAAGTAAGTTTCCTAATTGTATTAGGATTGATTGACATTAATTGTGGGGGTTTTCCAATTGAATTAGGAAATAGATGCACTTTCCATTAATCTTCTAGCTTGAGTATGAAACTGCCCATATTTTGGGCGTATCAATTACTGTGAGCTTGATTTAATTACAATTTATTAATACATATTGTCTATTAGGAATAACAGATTCAATCATAGAAGATTTCTAATCTTTGAAAAATCTTCCCGCACAACATTGATTTTAGATACATGATCTTTTTACACTATATTCGAATGTATCTAACTTATACTATATAGGTGCAAGTATATATTCGAATGTTTTGTGAGCGGCAGAATTGGTTTTTAAGGGGTGTTTTTTTTTGGGCTTTCATCGTGCTGAAATTAATCTGATGGTCGTCGGAACTGTTTGGAATTGCTGCTGCTATATTTAGCTTTATGGTAGCTGTGCTTTCTTCTTTTGAGTATAGGTGTTGCTGCTGTTTGGAATTGGTGCTGCTATATTTAGCTTTATGGTACGTAGCTGTGCTTTCTTCTTTTGAGTATAGGTGTTGCTGCAGATCTTTTGGATTCCTTAGGGGCTGTTTTTGTGGTATAATTGGTCCAAGTGTTGTCGTAGGGTGATCTTTGGATTTGGTCAGTTTGCTTGTGATTTAAGATTGTTCTGTTTGGATTTTGGTGTATCTTGCTTTTGGCTTTCTGCCAATGTTAATAAAATTTGTGTTTAGCAAAAAAAAATATAGGTGCAAGTAGTAATTGAATTTTTTTTTTGCTCATTTTGCATTTTATAGATTTATATCCCAAGTTGGCAAATACTAATCTTTTTAATACATGAGAATTTTTGGCCAAAAGTCCTCTAAAATAGAGTTTTTAAGCATTAGGTCTAACCCATTTTTTCTTTTAGTTAAAAGTCCATACGTTATAAAAATTACGTGAAATTCACATAACAATTATCAAAAATTGTCCTACTAGTCATGTAAATTTTCATACAAAAAGTTATGTGAATTTACATAACCTTTTAAAACATAGGGACTTGATCTGATTAAGTTTCACTAGTCATGAAAATTTGACCCAAAAAAAAAAAAAAAAAAGGGTCATCCCTTAAACTTAATTAATCTAAAATGTGAGACTTTTCACTAAATTTCAACTAATACATTTGGCAAAATTTTTTACTTAATTCAATTATTTATTTATTCATTTGTTTATTTATTATTAGAGTTATGCTAGGTATACCTATACGGGACACCTAAACTATCCACCTGGTAATGTGGATTTCCAAAATCATTCTTCAATTATCAAAAAAAAGTTTGAATTATTTTTTAAAATGCCATGACACATCAGGTAGGTGGATTGTTTAGGTGTATTTAGCATTACTATTATTATTATTATTTGTCTTATCTTATCCCTGAGAAATTGTGATGTACCATAAGAGTACCACATACAAATGAGGTGGGTCACTTGTATTACGTAGGACTGCAACATCATATGTATATATATATATATATATAGAGAGAGAGAGAGAGAGAGAGAGAGAGAGAGAGAGAACTCACTTGCCATCCCCAACCCAATTCTGTTTCATCACTCTCATTATTGGGGTCATATATATGATAGCACGATTGATTCCCTACATCAGCAACGATACCGGCAAATATACGGCCAAGAACATCAGTTCCTGAGGGTGCTCCGTCAATGCCGCCACAGACCTTCGTCACCGGATAATCTGGCGGGTGGTTGTATTGAGCCACCCCCGTGTACACATAGGGATGGCAATTTACCCCGCCCCGCTGGACCTCCGCCCCGCCCCGCTCCTAATGGAATGGGTTTGGAGGAGTTATAATAGGAGTAGGAGTGGATTTGGTATGGAAATATAAAAACCCTATAGGAGTCGGGGCGGAGTTGGTATCCATGAATACTACCATTTAAAACCCGCCCAGCCCCGATTAATAATTTAAGTTACTAAATTACTCTCATACTTACAGTTATTTACAACAAATTAGGACATATATGTACATCTCTCTCTTCAGTATTAATATTTAATTTCTGAATTGTGATTAACAAATTTAGAATCATTTGCGTGAATGATTTTTAAGAAATCAAGCTAAAATTAAGTGGGTTTTGAATTGTAAAAGAACATTTAATTTTGGAATGGTGATTGACAAACGGAGTAGGAGTGTAATAGGAGTACCCGATAGTAAATGGAGTAGGAGTTGGTATTTTACTTAAACGGGACGGGGTGGAGTCGGAATAGGAGAAAAATAAATGGAGTAGGAGTTGGTATAGGGGAACTCCGTACCAACTCCGACCCGTTGCCATCCCTATGTACACATAGTTTAATGCGTTCTTTAGCTCAAAAGAGTTGTTCAAGGGCCTTTAAAAAAAAAAGGAAGACAAGTTTCAACATTACTTTTAAGTTTTAACATGAGAAATGAACTCGTACATTGAACTGAAATGCAATTTAATTGAGAAATAAAAAGGGAAAATAAATTTGTTTAAAGAATACTGATTCAAGACATAAATAGGTATTTATATAGGTAGTTAAAGATGTTTAAAATTATATATATATATATATATACACAAATGTATAAAAGATTCTCAGTAAAGAGGTACATGCATATTCTAAAGAGTAATACTTGGGGCACAACCAAACACACAACTTTTGGGACACAACCTAATTAATGTGTCTATCTCTCTCCTGTGATGTCACTGGACCCCACAATGACACAGGAGAGAGATAGACACATTAATTAGGTTGTGTCCCAAATGTTGTGTGTTTGATTGTGCCCCAAGTATTACTCTATTCTAAATTACAGGTGTAATTTTTTTTTTTTATATTGGTGTAATTTTTTTTACTGTTTGAATAAAATGTTGTATACTCCGTATTAAAAAAATGTTGGCAGAATATTATCTTTTAGATTTTATTTTATCTTTTCAAAATATTTCAACTGTGAATTACCACGTTCTAATCATATACTTTACCCAACAAAAATTCGACGAATTTTGAAATATTCAATGAATAATCTATATTATTTATGAATATACATATATATGTATATACGCACATATATTTTGATCATATCTACGCTATATCCTATCCAACAAACATACATTACATATAATAGATGCCATGTGAGTCTGTGACAAAATAGAAAGGTTATACTTTCACACTCACACACACATTTATATATAGATAGATAGATATATGAAAGATATTTAACAAGATTAGCAAACGATTATAATAAGTTACTTACCTACAAGTCCTGAATCTTTGGCTAAGGGTTAAAAGGCCATTTGGTTGGGAAGCGACTTTATCAATTTCAGACCATGATTCTCTTATAGTTTTATAGCAACTCTCACTCACTTCCTGCAAGAACTTAAAAGTTTAAAATAGAGGAAACTACTAAAATTACACTCACAAATGCGCACACACACATATGCTAAAATTATATGGTACTGATCTCCCTTAGATAACATCAAAATACAAGGATCTCCATTGCGGTATTGTATGGAAAATTCCAATGACCCCCCTTCAAATTTGGATTGAGTAACACTTTTCTCCTTCAATAGTCAACTCTCAGTAACGTTTATTTTTATGTTAATTTCTTGAATGACCAATTTATCCTTACCAAAATCAATGAAAATACCATATATATATATATATGCTGTTTTTCTTATATGTATAGGATTGCACATTTATTTTCCAATAGTGAAGTACTTAGTCCATTCATATTCCGTTGATTTTTCAAACTTGTAAGTCAGATTTATTTATAAGAATATACATATAATTTTGCATGCACCATTAGCTTTGTTAGGTTTCCATCTCTAACATGAGAGGTTAGTATAATTTTGCAGACCACGGGAGAGGTCACTGTATTTTGACCTTACTTAGGGAATGTCAATATAATTTACCCAAATTATATGTATGCATGTCTACAGTGGCGGACCCAGGAGTTTAATTGAGTGGAGGCGAAAACTTATAGGGAGGTTTGGAGGAAGTGCCCCCGACTCAAATTTAATTTAATTCTTTTTAATTTTTTTTTATAGACATAGAATAATTCTTTTTTTTTTTTGAACAGCAGATTTTATTAAATAGCCAAAAAGGCTAAAAATGATACAACCACCAAAGCACCCACATATGTCCTTACACAAGCCCCCCATACCCAATCCCTTGTAACAAAACATCCCAAAAAACACCAAATGAGAAATCCCCCCCAAGCAGTTAGCGCCTCCCCAGCACAATAGCTACACCTCATAGCATACTCAATATAAAAATTAAAGACCATGGAACAAAGCCTCAAAATCAACCAATTAATCCGAACGGTATTGATCCCGCCCCTAAATGATATCAATTTGGGCCCAATACCCACACCAGTGAGCAGACCTTAACTGCTCAACCATTTGCCACCAGCATCCTAATTTGACAGCATTACCAAATCAGCAGCCCAAGCAAGCATTCATTTAGCAGCAGCCATATTTACAGTAGCAGCAGTAATATTTTGACAACACAGCACAATTTTGACCGCACATTGGAACAACCGACTGGGTTGTGATTTTTTACACAAACTAATGTCTCACACAATTTTTTCACAACAAATTGTGTCATATGCTTAATTAGTTATTTTTATTTACCCACTTTCACTTATGTTAATAATCTACATGTCAAAAATGTTACTAATATCTTATGCATAATCTGTAAAACAATCTGATACACTTAAAACTTGATACATGCTACTACACAAATATCAAATAAAAGACAAAACAAAACAAATCACAAGCTAACTTCCTCAGACCAAAAATGTTTCATATAGGGTAAAAAAAATATGTGATGTATTCACTTTGGTTTTTTTTTTTTTTTTTTTAATCCAAAAAGAGAGAGAAAGTGGATATGGCCGGACATTGTCTTCTTTATTTTTTATTTTTATTTTTTTTTAATAGGAAAAACGGTTTGTTTTTGGGTAGATTATGTTAGGGCATCTTATGCAAGGGTAAAACGTACCTACACTGAGGTTCAAAAAAATCTTAGGGGGACAAAAGTACTCATGTTAAGGCTCTATAGTTTTCTAAAACCCCCCTATATAGTTAACAAATACATCACTAAATATTTTTTAAAACTATCATATATAACTTATTTTTTTCAAAAATTCAGTGGGGCAGCGGCTGTCTCCGCTCGCCCCCACTGTAGGTCAGCCATTGCATGTCTATCTATATAAATACCTTGAAAGCTTTTGTGACAATGGAATCATATCCATTTTGTGGAGTAATGTCATCAAAGTAAAGGATGGGAGCTGATGAGGCCAGAGCTCCTACAGCAATGTGGGGATACTTTAACCGAAGCCATGAAGCAAGCACTGCAGAATTTAAATATATAAAAATTTATAATAAAAAAAATCCAAAAATAGGAGAAAAAATAAATAAATTCAAGGAATTATTTGGGAGGAAAAGAAATGAAGTGAATTCAATAATTTAATTTAAGATATATACTCACTTCCACCATAAGATGCTCCAACAACATAAAAATAAATAAATTCAAAGGAATTACTTGGGAGGAAAACAAATGAAGTGAATTCAATAATTTAATTTTGGAATTATACTCACTTCCACCATAAGATGCTCCAACAACAATAACTGGTGATTTTTTGGCGCATAATTTTTTCTTGAGATGTACAATCACTTCTGCATAATCTGCAATAGCTTGAGCCGAATTGAAATAACCACGCATTGTAATATTTTTCATGGCTTCTTCCATTGACCCTAATGGATTTGATAGTCCGTAGTACCTATGCTGAAGATAAAACCAAGTTTCCAAATGTAAGATTTCCCATTTACCCAAACACACACAAAAAAATTAATAATTTAAAAAAAAAAAAAAAAAGGAAAGAAATGGATTAATTGATGTCCTTTACTTGTAAGTACTTTTTTTTTCCTTTACCTCTATATAAACTATGAGAGACTTAAAGCGATGGGCATTTTCTGTGAGAAAGCCAATTGAATCTAGATCACCGTCCAATGATGCCTCGGCACCAAGATAAACGAAGATTGGCGCATTTTTAATTGCGCCCCCCCAATTTTTGGAACGAATTACATATCTTTGTTTGAAGGTTGTGTAGCTTTCAGGGTTGTAATTGAAGTGATCAAGCGTTTGGTCGTAAAAAAAGGTTTCAAGATCTTGAGAAAGTGATTTTGGTGTGGTTTTAGGGTCTTGTAGGATTGTTCTTCTGTGAAGACCAAGCCTTGGTATGTTATATGTTGATGCAGAAACAGAGGTGAAAAATAGTAGGAAGTGCAGAGAAATGCAGAGAAAATTCATGTCTATGTGTTCAAAAGAATGTACCTAAAGTTTCATATGAAATGTTATTCTTTGCACATACTTATACATACAACTTATATGGACACCATAAAGACCATATATTTTGTTTCCTTTAAAATGTGATATCATGTCATGAGTACTTGGAAAGTAAAGATTCAGTTTTGTGGTTTATAAATGAACCGATTATACAATTTTTTTTTTGTGTCTAGTGAGTGTCAGTTTCTTGTATAGGTGTTTGTGCCCAGTCTAATAAACCTAATTGGTTCTTTATTAACCCAACATTACTTTAGTTTTCACAAGAACCAGAAGAAAAAAAAAAGAAAAAAAAGTAAGTAAGTAAGTAAGTAAAACTTGAACTGAATGTGGTCTAATTTTAGAGGTTTCGATAGATACTAAAATAGAGGTGTCCTAATGGGGAACAAAAAAGGTCAAATGAGTGTCAGTTTCTTGTATAGATGTTTATGTCTAGTCTAATAACCCGAACTGGTTCTTCTATTATGTGAACATGGTGGTTTGATGGCGGTTTTGGTAGTTTAATTTTTTTATCATGTAACAATCTTTCCTCATCATGTTACAATCTTTTACAATATTTCCTCATCATGTTATAATATTTTCTCATGATGGTAACAAAACTACCATTTTTGTCATAGGTTACAATCTCTTTTCATCAAAATTAGAATATGCCCTCATCAAGTTAGAATCTTTCCTTATTACTTACAATCATTCCTCATCAAGTTACAATTTTCTCATCCGTCTCTTTCTCTCTCCTGTGCGCATGGTGTGGTCAAACTATGGAGGAAAGTTCAAAAAGTAATTAAAATTTTGAAATGAGATTATTCTCTTAGCTCGCACCCAAAAGCTTAGAGATAGTTCTACAGAAGACTTAAAGTTCCATGTTATAGTTTTTGTTTGTCAATTTTCTAAATTATTCAAAACTAGTTTTGGTTTTCATAAATACGAAAGATGATATTTGAAAACCAGTTTTATTGTATTTTGTTTATAACCCAAGTTTATTGTTTTTTAAAAAAAAAATGAAGAAGAAAAGGGTCGAAAAACAATAATTGCCAAGTACGTTTTATTTTTTTTAATAAAGAAAAAAAAAGGGTTACCAAACACATTTTCGGAATTCACTTTCAAAAAAATAAAAACAAAAATAGAAAATTCAAAACCACAAAGTCTTGAAATAAGCAATACGATCTAATTGAATCCAACAGTATATGTTAGTCATTCAAATTATTTTTTTTGGCGCAAATTATATTGACCTTCTCGAAGATTTATGTACATGACGGTTTTACCCCTGAAGTATTAAATATGAGTTATATTTGGGGCACTAACAATATCCACTAACACTTACTAACACACTCTATCTCTCTCCTAGTAGCATTGTGGGGTCCACAGTGGACTCCGCAGTACCACTAGGAGAGAGATAGAGTGTGTTAGTAAGTGTTAGTGGATTTTGTTGGTGCCCCTAGCATTGCCCATTAAATATTGCAAGAACCTCCGTTATCCTAAGATTTCAATAATATATATTTTCCCAATATAATAACTCACTGATGTTTATGTTTTCTTTGTTGTGTAATGCTAGAACAATAATGGATGAGCAATACCTTATACTTGTTGCCTTATACTTGTTGAGTAATGCTAGATGCACAAAAAAAGTACACAATGAAATGCACAACCTGCTTTAATTTGTTGGACCTCGTGCTGAAAAAGCTGTACACTCATTTTTTTTGTCTTTTTGTGTGTACAAACTTTTCAGCACGAAGTCCAACAATTTTAAACTGGTTGTGCATTTTTTTGTGCACTTTTTTTGTGCATCTAGCATTTCCGCTACTTGTTATAATCTTTATACTCTTACTATTCACTTGTCATGTCAGTACAACTTATTATTTAGCGTCTCTGTATGAAAATAGAACAATTAGTAAGTTTGGCAATAACTTGTGCTTATGTGATTCCTTCGCAAAAAAAAATACTTTTGAGCAAAAGCTGACATGGTAGATTTTGGCCAACCGCAGATTTTTTGTATTTGATTTCTAGTATTTTTGAGCGATTAAAACTGGAAACTGGTTTGCTAAATAGTTTCACTTTAACTTGTGGAGCTTCATAATCACTTTGGATTCCAAAAACTGTAGCCAAGCACGGACAACATAACCTAAATAAGAGACAAATGGTATGTTTGGAAGGACATCTTTTGAATGCATTCCGTTTATGGTAATTAATCCATTTTTCATTCGTTCCACTTCAAATAGGAATGCATTCTTATACAATTTTTTTAAAAAAAAATTCTATTAAAAAAAGCCTTGTTTACTTCAACTTTTACGCTACGTAGGCTTAAACACATCGAAATCCGGAATTATATGAAGAAGGATAGCATCACTCTTATTATTAATTCTTAAATGAAGCAAAGAAATTAAAAAGGACATATTTGCTCAACAAAGCGAGGGTATTAAAATAAGTTTACAATGAAGTTGTTAAATTGATTTTAAGATCTGTGAAATACACCTATTCAATTTCATTATGCACGTTATACGGTAAAGAGTTGTACATTTAGTATCTCATATAGTCATGTGTTTGGAGGTAGAGAAAATTTTTATCGGTGTGTTTAGTAACTCCAATTCATTTTATTATTCAAATATTCAACTAGATGATGTATTGTGTCATTTGACTAATTCAATGTAACTACAGTTCATTCCACTAGTGAAATGTAGAGACACTGCGCTAGTGAATCAATTTTATTACGGCACTAGCTTCTATCCCAATGAGATGCATGGGTTGAACGACCCCTAATGATCAATTTGTCAGTTGATTCAATTTCGGTTTAAGCCTTATGAATAACTATTATACCTCCATCGAAGCTAAGAATAATTAAATAACTATTTCAAATTATGTGAATTTTAAATGTAACGTGTTGGTTAGCAGTGGAAGAGAAGAAAAATACAATAAATCTAGTCAAAACGATGTCGTTTTAGCTAGAATAGATCTTGTATTTTACTCCGTACAACAAATAGGAGTGCTATAGTTTTTTAAACTTCTTTTTATTATTAAGATGGTTCTAGAAAGTTCTTCCACTCATGCCTTACTAGCAAGTGTGGCTTTGTAGTCTGCCAGCCATCCTTGTATGATTTTGATCTCTGTGTTACTTTACACATAATTTTCACACAATTTTTTATTTACAATCCATAAAAGTGTCTAATTTTCACATGTGTCATCGTGTGATATCAGTGGACCCCACAATAACACATGACAGAGATAGACACTTTAATTTGTGAGTTGTAAATAAAAAGTTATGTGAAAATTGTATGTGAAGTTTTATCTCTCCTTGTGTGACGGATCACTTGCCGTTGGAGTATACAAATCCAAGTAATAGGCACCTGAAGGTCCTAAACACCATAGCAAATCTCATTTATTAATCAACCAAATAAACTTAAGCACAAACACTTTTTGTAATACTCTGTATTTTCAATAAGTATTTATACACAAAGATTCTATATACTTTCCTTGATCATACTTGAAATTCTACCTTCGATCGATCGAACATTTCCAAATTTCAAGCGATCGAGCACTTCTAAATTTCAAGCGATTGAACCTTGTTCGAGCGATCGAAACCCTACCGACATAATTTATGACGTGGTCCCTACTTCAATCGATCAAAGCCCATTTCAATAGATCTAACTGGCCAATGTGAGTTCGAACGATCGAAGGATGCTCGATCGATCGAAAGTGTAATCATTTGAATACCAGGTTTCCCGCAAAACTAGCCACCTGTACCCCATCCCCTCCTATATATACATTATGCTCGTGTGCTGTGTGTGGTTGCTGAACCAAGAGAGTTGAGAGAGTTTGTATGCTTGTGTTTATAAATATATTCACATACCCCCATATATATACACACACCTATATATATACTCACAGTCAGAGATAGAGAGAGACAAACAGAAGGAGAAGAAGAAGAGGAGAAATGAAGGAGACAGAGAGAGAGAGAGAGAGACAAAAGAGACTAAGGCAGAGAAGAGAGAGAGGAGACCCCATTAAAGCTCGAGGTTGGAATCTAAGCCAAACGCGCCCTTAGCAACTTCTGGTGAGTCCCAAACTCATTCAGTAGCTTAGTTATGATATGTTACAAGTTTTTGTACGTTTAATAATCACCCAAACAAACCCTATCAAATTCTGGACGTTCACTGCAGAATCTGGAAAAAACGAAGTTTGAGCGATCAAACTGCGTTCAATCGATCGAACAACCCTGTTTCTCAATCGATCGAAATGACTTCAATCGATCGAGACCACCTTGACTTCAATCGATCGAGAATACTTCGATCGATCAAACATCACTTTCATTCAAGCGATTGAGATGACTTCAATCGATTGAACCTAGCAGAACATGGATATGGTCCTTAAGTCTATAATTCATATGTGTAGTTGTTTAATCGTTGTTTTATGTTTCTATTATGCGATATTATGGATTACGGAGTTAATGGGATATGATAATGAGATTGAGATAATATGGTGAGTAACGCAGTTAGGTTCAGAACGTTAGTAATAATGTGTTGCGATAACGAGATAAGGATTGGAGATAATAACCGTAGGTAGCATTGAGTAACTAGTGTTTGAGTCAATGGGTTATTGGTTATTTTTTAGGTTATGTGAGTCGAGCTGATGATTCGCTCCGGTTGAGTCCGATAAGTGAGTCGGAAGGATTTAATTAGGATTGTAAGAATTATGGGTGCACAGTACTCGCAAGCGTTCTTAAAAGCGGTGAACAATAAGAGTTCTTAAAAACGTTGAATAAGAGTAGACGTGGCATGCCAATGGTTTGTATTTACCAGAGCTATGTATGTACAGTACTCGCAATCGTTCTTAAAAGCGGTGAACAGTAAGAGTTCTTAAAAGCGGTGAATAAAAGTATCGTCGTAGAGAAGTCGTTATATGAGAGCGATGTATAATGCTCGCAAGAGTTCTTAAAAGCAGTGAACAGTAAGAGTTTTTAAAAGCGGTGAACAAGAGCACTAGTATGTCATGATGATATAATCAGTTCAAGATAGTCAGTTGATATTGGTACAGTCAGCCTTAGAGTTGGTAGACAATGAGAATCGGTTAATGATGTGTCCGAATAAAAGAGGAAGAGATATAATTAGTATCACTGTTATATATCGTTCATAACTGATGATTACGTTATTTCTATGAAACTGCGTTAGTTAGTTCTCACTCAGCTTTTAGTAAGTTGACGGCCTTTATTGCTTGGACATTCTCCGTCCAGGCTACCCTGTCCTTAACAATGCAGGTATTGGAACTTACGATGATGACTACAACCCGTGATTGGATTATGCAGAGGATGGCTCCACTGGTGCCGGTTATACTGGAAAGGAGCAGTATGTTGACTACTATCCTTATGCCAGCTGAAAATCTGAAGATAGTCATATTTAGTTTATTTCTGTTGTACTCTGTTTTGTTTTAGTTAACGGGTACTTGGGTATCTGTTGTCTCCAGACTTGTTGTGATCCTGTGGACCATATGACACGACTGGAAATGTGTTCTCTGAAGAGTACGTCCAAGTGTAGACGGTCGCGTCGCGTTAAAACCGGTAAGACCGGGTCGAATCCCAAAGGACGGAAGATAAAGGCAGAAAGATCAAGATTGAATCCTAAAATGAAATAAAAGATGATTTCTTTTAAAGTGGAAGATCTAACAATCCTATTGAATTTGGGATAAAATATTGAAGAAATAAAAGTTGAGCAAAAACCAAATTAAGCAGGAACAAACAATATAGTTTAAATTATATATGAACAAGGTGTTGGGAAGAACGTGAATCCACAGAGTCCTAACCATTACCATGATTTAACAATGATGAACAACCGGGGCTTCATCCTTATAGTATTCCATATTTCAAAAAAATGATTAAGTTAAGTATCCTAGACACTGGGTATGTGAATCTCGCATACTTAGTGGTTTGTTTACCTAACTTATTTATGAAGGACTGAAATATTAGTTAATTAAAACCTGTAACAATAACCAACAGATTGGATAAGAAATATTCGATGTGTTTGTCATAAGCGTTCATTGAATTAATTAATCAAAAGAGCTTATATTTCAAAATCAGATTGCAATTTGAACTTATAAAGATCAATTTGGACTTCATTTCTGAAATAAAAGTTACTGGAACACAGAAAGGAGTCAACCCAAGTCATTTACATATCAATCGATTGATATTAATGTCAGTCGATTGACATGAGGTGACTTCCAATCGATTGACATATAATCAATCGATTGACTTGGAATCTAATGTCAATCGATTGGGTTCTGCTTCCAATCGATTGACACTGATTCTTAAACAGAATCATGGCAGTGGGCTGGGAACAATGTTTCTTCACATTATTCCCAACCAGAACTCTAAGCTAGCATATTTTGCACCTCGTGAATGGAAACAAATTGAGAAATTACATTAAATAGAGACATGGATTAAATTCGAACACTAAAAATTTCTATTCCAAATCAACCTTACACTAAATTATAATGAACTCACAACTAAACTAATACAGAATGTTAACACATAAAAGATTAACCTGACTTTGCAATGAACTCGAAAATGTAGAATCTTGAAGCTTGAACTAAAAAAAATTGGAGAAATCCTACAATACAAAATACAAAATGAGCCAACCCCCGATCCTCTTCACTCTCCTCTATAAATAGTGTCAAATCCACGAGCTGAAGGCGTCTAGGTTCACTCCATAACGGCTGGTCGTCGTCCTGATTGCTGAAATCTTGCTCCATTAACGCAGAATGTTTCCAGTTTTAACCAATCGATTGACAAAGATATCAATCGATTGGTAAACATTCCAATCGATTGGTAAAAACACCAATCGATTGATCATAAAAACATGTCAATCGATTGATATGATGTCAATCGATTGGTACCAAGACTTCATCTATTTGTTTCTTAAGTTATTCCTTTCAACTTGTTATTCATTTTAACTTCAAAACCTGCATTCAAAGAGCTAAACACAACAACATACCACAAAAAATACATCATTGTGTAAAGAAACGAATTAAAACACAAGTGCAGGTAACACTAGAGAAATGGGGTTAAATCCAGTCAATTTTTACTCTTTATCGAGCTAATATTAAGCAAATATCAGCTCTCATCACGACCCCCAACTAGCGCTTTGCTAGTCTCTAGCAATGAAGCGGAATTAACGCAAACTAAGACGAACAACAATTGACGTTACAGTTTTATTGAGCTAAAACAAAAGAGAAATCCTAACTCACTGTCGCAGGAATCGCGGTTGCATTTAGCGTTTGCAACAAGCCTTTGAACCCTTAGGTTTACCCTAATGGACGAGTTGTGTCTCGTGAGGGTTTTAAGAGAATTTACCCCCAAAATTCAAATGTCAAACTTTCTAAACTCATCAAAGAACTTCAATTTCTCCTTTATGCTAAAAATTCTGCTTAACAAGGACATAAATTCCTTTATCATGCTATGGAAATAAACAACATGTTACAAAGTAACTAAACAAGTCAAAACTACATCCACAGCCTTTATATATCCTTGTGTGTGTGTGTGGAGTTAACAACTACGATTGAAATCTTTATCTCAGAATTATTTGGATTGACATGTTCAAGATTTCATAGTTTCAACTCAATTCTCACATGGTTTACGCTCAAAATAAAATCACTCTGAAACTGGCGTAAAAATTATGCACTCATAGTATGAAGCTCAAATGAGTAAATGTAGAGGCAATCAAACATGCTTACATACTAGACACTGAAGAACGCTTATTTTAAGGTGCATGAGTCCCATGAACGGAATACCAATTACTTCAGGAGCGATCTACTGTGGTAAACTCATTTCATACTCGAAATTCGTTAAAATTATCCAGAATCCTTAGGACTTGTGACAGAAAAATGGAGAAAGGTTAAAGATGGTGAAATGTGAAAATGGGTTCAAGCATGTGACATGGTAATATCAACTTCACTTCACAATTTTAATTTATCCAACCTTCAATTTCTTTTATTCCTTCATTTTCACCGATTCTTTTTTTTTTTTTGAATTCTTCTTCTTTCCTCCTTTCACTATTCTCACAAAACTGTCACATGCTCGACTATAAATATGTGATTTTAGGTAGAGGCATTGATTTGTGATAGATAAGTGGGAATTTCGACTTTCTCGGGTGATGAGGTGAGAATACGATGGCCTAAATCATCTTCTAAACATAATAACTTATCTCGAGTATTTCCTGAGTTTTAAATTAGTAGATCCTGAACATTCTCCTGAAGCATTAGCCAAATAAAACAAGAATGAGACTCTCAATGAGATAATAGCGCATTTCAAGAATTGACACAAGTTTTTGTAATTAACCCTCAGAACAGAAGAATGGCTCGAAACTCACCAGGGTTTAAAGTTTTACTATTAATCTAATCACATGACAATCATATTTCACTCTAATTCAAAGATTCTTTCGTGATTGTCAACTCGTGCAAAATGTTTTCAGGATATATTCATGCTATGAACGTAAAACCAGATTAGCGACAAAGTAACATGTAATCAAAGTCCATAATATAACAAGAAAGATATGAATGCATCATTGCACAATAATTTAGCTAGGAGAAACGAGGTTTTGAAAGTTAGAAACTCAACAATAGCATTTTTTTTTTGACAAGGAAATTCTAATATTAAACAGGTGTGCATTTTAAATTCAAGAAAATACAGGCGGATATCTACTTTCTACCCCCAACTGAAATCGACATTGTCCACAATGAAAGCATTTCAAGTAACAGAAGATATCACCTGTGTTACGCGATTCAACACAACTTTGAGAATTCACCTATTTTAACATAACAATCTCCGCACACAACCAAGATCAAAAGTATATGGATAATAATCGAAAGTATCAACAATAAAAACACAATCCATGAGCAAACAGAACTATCTGTAATAATAATGTCCAAAAATCAATAAAGTCCAAGTACAGATATAACTGAAAACCAAACTATCCAACCAAACTATCCAACCATCCAAAATAAAGTATCCACAAAGGTACCAAATCAAACAAAAACAATACAAGAGAGATCACAAGATAAGAAACAACAAAATACTCTCTCGCTCTCTAACACTCCCTCCTAAAGCTCAGCAGTCTGGTCACTAGATAACACGGGTGCACCATCATGACCTGGATCAACAATTACCTCACCGTCACCCTCAGCAGCTGTCCCAGTCTGGGCGACAGCCGCCGGGTCACTCGCAGTTGGCGGTGGAGCAGCAGCTGGAGGTGGTGGCAGTGGAGGTGTCTCTAAGATATCTCCCTCTGGTGGAGCCGACGTAGAAGCTGGAGCCATCGAAGGAGGTGGCATAGATGAGCGCAAGGACTGCTCAATCCCTAGTAGCATCAAAATCTGCTCTATCTGACCACCTAGCAGCTCGAGTCTCCCTGCACAGAATCACGATCCAACGACATCTGGGCAGCCATCAACAACTGCTGTGCAGTGAGCTCTCTAACCATCCCCTGAAGCTGTACTCTCGCATCTCTCTCCTCAACAAGAAGATCATAAAACGGTCTGGAGAGAAACCGGAGCAGACGTGGATGCTGCAGGGGGCTCACATTTCCTCAACTCATATTGACCCTCCGCCTCTGGCGTCCCTGGGTCATCCTCCTCCTCCAACACCACTGTATCCTGACCCTCCGCCTCTGGCGTCCCTGGGTCGTCGTCCTCATCCTCAGACGAAGTTTCTCCCCTCTTTCTCTTCTTTTTCTGACTGCTCTCTCCCATTTTCCCTTTTCCTTTTGCTTTGTTTTTGAACTGTGACAGCTACCGCCGAGCCACAGACTCTCCAAAAACCCCCAACTTGGACTTCTGTAGAATTTCGCCAGCTGGTACCTCTAGACCAGCAACCTCACAAACCCGATGAATTTCCCACACACCCTTCAAGTGTTGCGATTTGCTAGGATGACGTGTAGGCACAATGAAAAACTCGATGAAGAGCCGGGCGAGGCAGATAGGCAATCCGGTCCCAATAGCATAAAGAACTCTCGTGTACCACCCTGCAAAGTCCAGCTTATAGGTCGTGTGGAGAATGCAGCTGCAGAGTGTCAGATGCAGCAGATGATAGTCCATCGTCAGGTCATGGTCATCGAACACTGTGATCCCCGAGCATTTCTTAACCTTCCCGCCTGAGATCTCTGTGGCCACAACATCGTATGATGGAAATGGGCGGTCTGGATGAACAGGGTACATATGATCGGGAACCTCTGGGATACCAAGCGCCTGAGCGACTGTAGCTAGGCTAAACTCAATTACCCGTCCTGATACACACGAGAAATATGTGTAAGGGACATTCGGGCTCTTTACCATACTGGCACATGTCGCTCGAATCCACGAAGCTCGAACTTGTTTATCCGCTGTAAGAACTGGGAGCCAATCAGGATAAGCTCGAAGTCGAGCTAGATGGAATGGAATCTTATCGTCGCTTCACAAGTTTTCGAATTGCCTTTCCACCATAATTGCGCGCGTTCAGAATTATTTGGTGAACCACGTGTTTTGTTTAGCGTTCCTGAACCCGTGGGCAAGCGGTGGGTCAGGAATCTCAAGAGAAGTGGATTTTTTCGAGTGGGGCCCACTGTCCTTGGGCTTTGGAGCCATAGGAGCTGAAATGGAAGCAAAATAGAGAGTTATAATGAGAAAAGAAAGACTCTGCTACTCTGTTTATGTCAATCGATTGACATAAGTTGTCAATCGATTGAAGTTGAAGTTCAATCGATTGAGCCCTAATGTCAATCGATTGACATCAGTGATTAAAGGGGGCTGCCCACAACAAGGTCTCACGTCCCTCTTTTTTGCATTAAGTGGTCTTAAGACCATGAGGGGCTTCCTCAAGTGTTTATGATCAAGATTAAGATGCAAATGGGAAGTGGGTGTGGACAAATACCTTTATGACTGAACTGAGATGGAAAAGGCGCAGAAATGGCTTATAAACAGCACTTTTGGTGGAGTCAATGAGAAGAGATGATGGGGATGATGATCCACAGCCAGAAACTGATCTCCAAAACCCCTCCTCACTCCATGCGCAGCGGCGGTGGTGCGGTTTTGGTGATGATGATGATGAATGATGATGATGATGAATGATGATGATGGAAAGGATTGCGGGAAAAAAAAATTCTTGCCTGCCCAAAGTCGCCTAATCTCTCTCTCTCTCGCTGATTTTTGAAATAAAATGAGGGAGAGGGAGATGAACAGACATTACGTCTGGGGGAGTTGTCAATCGATTGACAATAGATGTTAATCGATTGATTAAAGAATTCAATCGATTGACAATAGATGTCAATCGATTGACAAAAGAAGTTCATGGGAACCCAAATGTTCTTCAAATAATCACCCCCAACAGATAAAGAATTCATTTTCAAGATAGAAACAAGACTTTGAGCATTCAAACAAGGATCAACTCCATCAAACATACAAGTAGGAAGAATTTAAACAGAAATCATCAATCTTATTTCTCAAAGTGGATTATTATCATCCAAAGGGTACAAGATCTTGGTTGGAAAACATCCAATCCAACAAACCAAAGGAAGAAAACAAGAACAAATTCTGTCTTATTCATTTGCTACGAGAGTTATCAATTCTGCTCAGATTCTGGAGAAGGAAGGTCTTCTCCTTTAACAAAATCCATGAAGTACTCCACAACTTCTCCATCCGAGTCTAACTGAAGATCTTCCAAAATTTCTCGAACTGCGCATAGAAGATCCCAGGTATTCATTTCAGCAATTGTTACATTAGGGGAATCTGGGTACGAGCTGGACAGCGGAGTAAAAATTGGCTTTTCTTGTTCCCTCTGTTCTGGGGTTCCTGGAGAACGGACCCCATGGTAGAGCAAATGTGGTAGGTAATGCAATGGATTCATTTGCCATGGATTCATCCTACAGCCAATCAAAAAGACAGAATAAGAACAAAAGGAAGCAGAAAATAGAGAAGCACACAAAGAAAAGAAAACTACTATACAACAACACAAGATTCCCCAAATTTTCAAGAAGAATAATCAGGATCATCCAGTTGGATGGTCTCTGATTCTGGTTCGAACTTCTCCAAAAATGGTTTTAAACGCTGCCCATTGACTTTAAATGCGTTTCCATTTTTGGGATTAACAATTTCCACTACTTCATGTGGAAACACTTCTTTGACAATAAAGGGTCCTATCCATCTCGACCTCAGCTTTCCGGGAAAGAGATGAAGCTTTGAATCGTAAAGTAACACTTTCTGTCCTGGTTCAAGCTTCTTTCTCAGGATCGATCGATCATGCTTAGCTTTTAATTTTGATTTATACGTTCGGGCACGATCATATGCATCATTCCTGATCTCCTCTAATTCATTGAGTTGTAACTTCCTCAATGTACCATTCTCATGAATGTCAAAATTAAGCAGTCTAGTGGCCCAGTATGCCTTATGTTCCAGTTCCACAGGTAAATGGCAAGGTTTTCCATAAATCAACCTATAGGGAGACATTTCAAGGTTCGTCTTGTACGCCGTCCTGTATGCCCATAGAGCATCAGTTAGACGTGACGACCAGTCCTTTCTGTTGATGTTAACAGTTTTCTCCAGGATATGTTTGATTTCCCTATTAGCTAGCTCTGCTTGACCATTTGACTGTGGGTGATATGATAAAGCAATCTTATGGTTAACCCCATATTTTTTCATCAGTGCCTCAAAAGGCTTATTGCAGAAATGGGTTCCACGATCGCTAATCATGGCCTTTGGTGTTCCGAACCTCGAAAGAATATTTTCTTTTAAGAATGAAATCACTGTCCTGTGATCACTTTTTCTTGTCGGAATGGCCTCAACCCACTTGGACACGTATTCAACCGCCAAAAGGATATATTCGTAATGAGAGGATGGCGGGAATGGTCCCATGAAATCAATACCCCAGCAATCGAAGATTTTAATAGTAATGATCGGGGTCATTGGCATTTCATTTCTTTTAGACAAGCTCCCTAACATTTGGCATCTAGCACATGCTCTACAAAATACATAACAGTCTTTGAAAACTGTCGGCCAGTAAAAATCGCTACTAAACACCTTTTGAACAGTTTTCTGAGCTGAAAAATGGCCACCACAGGCCTCTGAGTGGCAAGAAGCTAGAATTTGAGAGATATCCTCCTCGGGGACACATCGCCTAATTACTTGATCTGCACAGTACTTAAACAAGTACGGATCATCAAAGTAAAACCATCGGGCGATGGATAGAAACCTCTTTCTGTCGGGGGTGGACCAATGAGATGGGGTCTCCCCTGTTGCTAAGTAATTGACAATGTCAGCATACCAGGGTAAGCTAGTTGCAGCAAAAAGTTGTTCATCTGGGAAAGATTCACTAATCGGAATGGGGTGTGAAGAATTGTCTTCAAACGTCAATCGTGAGAGGTGATCGGCTACAACATTCTCCACCCCTTTTTTTATCTTTGATAATCAAATCAAATTCTTGGAGCAGGAGAATCCAGCGTATTAATCGCTGTTTGGTATCCTTTTTGGACAGCAGATACTTCAACGCGGCATGATCAGTGAAGCAAATGATCTGCGAACCAATAAGATATTGCCTGAATTTTTCCAATGCGAATACAATTGCCAGCAACTCCTTTTCTGTAGTGGAGTAATTACGTTGAGCTCCATCAAGGGTTCTGCTAGCATAGTAGATCACAGTAGGCTTTCTGTCCTTCTTTTGCCCTAATACGGCTCCGATCGCTGTGTCACTTGCATCACACATCAGCTCAAACGGAAGACTCTAATTCGGAGATTGCATTATCGGAGCTATTGTGAGGTGATGTTTGAGTTTATCAAAGGATTCCTGACACCTGCTGTTCCACTCAAATGGTTGGTCCTTAACAAGGATTTAGCACAGTATCCTAGATACAACACTGAAATCCTTAATAAACCTCCGATAGAAACCGGCGTGACCTAGAAACGATCGTATTTCTTTCACTGTAGTGGGAATAGGAAGATTGGAAATTATATCGATCTTTGCCTTGTCTACCTGTACTACCTCAGCAGACACGATATGTCCCAAGACAATCCCTTTTGTCACCATAAAGTGACATTTTTCCCAGTTGAGGACCAAATTTTTGTCCTCACATCTTTTCAGGACTTTCTGGAAGTTTCCTAAGCAATCATCAAAGCTGATACCAAAAACGGAGAAGTCATCCATAAAAACCTCCATGATCTTTTCAACCATATCGCTGAAGATGCTCAGCATGCACCGCTGAAAAGTGGCAGGTGCATTACACAATCTAAATGGCATCCGACGATATGCAAATGTTCCAAACGGACAGGTAAAAGTGGTTTTCTCTTGATCAGCAGGATCAATTTCAATTTGGTTATAACCACTATAACCGTCCAGGAAGCAATAGAATTGATGACCCGCTATTCTTTCGAGCATTTGATCCATGAAAGGCAATGGGAAATGATCATTTCGAGTCACCGCATTCAATCTTCTGTAATCAATACACATGCGCCAGCTTGTGGACACACGTGTTGATACCAATTCTCCTTCTTTATTTTCTACCACTGTAATGCCAGCTTTCTTTGGCACTACTTGAGTCGGACTCACCCAAGGACTATCCGAGATTGGATAAATAACCCCAACATCCAGCAATTTCAGAACTTCCTTCTTCACTACCTCTTGCATGTTTGGGTTTAGACGCCTTTGCATTTGACGACAAGGTTTGGCATCTTCCTCAAGGTAAATGCTGTGGGTGCATATAGATGGACTAATACCTCTTAAATCAGCAATGGTCCATCCTAACGCACTCCTGTGTTACTTAAGCAACTGTATCAGTTTAATTTCCTGTTCGTGATTTAAAACGGATGAAATTATCACAGGAAAGGTCTTCTCTTCTCCCAGAAACACATATTTCAATTCTTTTGGGAGCTCTTTCTATTCCAACTCCGGAAATTGCAGGTTCGACGGCACAGCCAACTTGGTCTTTGGCGGTAGTTGCTCATATTGAGCCGTCCACATTGTTCTTGCAACTTCCTCTTCAACAACCTCCAATATTGCACATATCTGGCTCATCATCTCATCTTGTGGAGTGTATCTATCCAATTCATAACATGAGTTAGTCATAATGGACTCCACGGGATCAGTGTGAGCAGTTGAATCAAAGCAATCTTGAATTACTGATTCTACCCAACTCACTTCCTCTTCCTCATCATCAAAATCTTCAATTTTGGGATTTGAAAAGATCTTGATATTCAATATCATGTTCCCGAACACAACGGTCATTACTCCACTCCTAACTTTAATAGTTGCATCAATTGTCGCAAGAAAAGGACGTCCGAAGATCACCAGAATATGAGATTTAGCATTGTAAACAGGTTCGGTGTCTAGAACAACGAAGTCAACAGGAAAGACAAAAGTGTCAATCTGGACTAAGACATCCTCCAGCACTCCTCGCGGATATTTAATTGATCGGTCCGCAAGTTGGAGCGTAATGCGAGTAGGTTTAAGTTCTCCCAACCCTAACTGTTGGTAAACAGTGTAAGGTAAAAGATTAATACTCGAACCTAAGTCGAGCAGAGCGTTGTCTACTTTCTTTTGACCGATTATGCAAGAAACCGTTGGTGTGCCTGGATCCTTGTACTTAGGAGGCAGGTCGTGTTTTAAAATTGCACTCGCCTGGCATGCCAAGTAAGCACTCTTCTTAACACTTTTCTTCCTTTTAACAGTGCACAAGTCTTTTAAGAACTTGGCATAGGAAGGCACTTGTTTAATTGCGTCTAGGAGTGGGAGATTGATTTTTACTTGTTTGAATAACTCCAAAAACTCCTGACTTTTAGTTTCTTGTTGAGGTTTCTTCAACCTCTGAGGATATGGTGCCGGAAAAGGGCATTTGGGTGTCTCCTCAAGGAGAGGTTCTTTTCCGGGTCTTCTCTTTATCTCTGTATCCTCAGGAATTGTTATTTCGGGCTCAACTGTTCCGCCCTCTTTTCCTTCTTCCACCAATTCTTCTTCTTTCCCTACCTCTTCCTCATCATTAACTACAGGGTGTGAGGGAACAGAGACTTTCTCAATCTCCTTTCCACTTCTCAACATAGTTACAGCCTTGGCCTCCTCATGTGGTCCAGTTCTCGAGGGTCCTACACCCGAGTGTTGGCCTTTAGGATTTGGCTCTGGTTGTGCAGGGAACATGGTTCGTTCTCGATCCCCTTGTTGGCCAGCTAACCTATCTACACTTGTGTTGAGTTTACTCATTAGCTGCATCATTTGCTGCATCATGAGTGTATTAGGATCTTCATGTGCCTTCTTATGAGGTGGCACGTAAGTGTTAGATGAGGTTTGGTTGTTGCCCCCCTGATTGTAGTTGAATTGAGGCGAATGATTTTGTTGATATTGATTCTGGTGATACCCTTGATTTTGTTGATAGGTAGGAGGTTGGTAACTCTGTTGGTACCCTTGGTTTTGAGGTCGGTATTGGTTTCCTTTATTCGGCTGCCACTGTTGAGATGGGTTTGCTGCAGCAGCACTGTTTCTTTGATCAAAACCAGGATGACTCCACCTATCATTGGGGTTGAAACGACCAGGGGCATTTACAGCGTGTACCTCTACTGGACTCTGTTCTTGATAAACAGGGTATATTTGGCAATGTTGAGAGGTATGCCCCATTTGTAGACAACTCGAACATGATTCTTCAGATGCAAATTGTATTACTGGGTCCTTCTTTGCTTCCAAAACTTCCAATTTACGAGCCAGTTGCTCGTATTTCTCCATTAAGCCATCTTCCGCTTTCAACTGATAAATACTCTTATGACTTGAACTTAAAATACTTTGAGTTCTTGTCACTTGAGTCTCCCATTCCGGCGAGTGTTCAGCCAACCATTCGAAATGAGCTTTGGCTTGGTCAGCGTTCTTGCTCATAAACTCACCGTCGCTCATAGTTTCTACGAGTTTCTTTGACTTTGGACTAAGGCCATCATAGAAGAAGCTTATAGTTCGCCACTTCTCGAAACCATGATGTGGGCAAAGCAGTAACAAATCCTTACAATGCTCCCAGGCCTCAGCGAAAGTTTCTTCCTCTTTTTGATTGTACATCTTGATTTGTCTCAAGATGTCTGTCGTTGACCGATTAGGGAAGAAATTTTTGAGAAAGGCTTCATGAATTGCTGGCCAAGTCGAAATAGAATTTGGTTTGAGCGACAATAACTATGATTTTGCTTTGTCCTTCAAGGTGAAGGGAAAAAGCTTTAGTCGGATTATATCACTTGGGCAAGTCTGATCTGTGAAAGTGCCACAAACATCCTCGAAATCTCAAATATGTAAGTATGCTTTCTCTTTCTCCATCCCGTGAAATGTAGGTAAAAGTTGAATCATTCCATTACGAAAATGGAATGTACCCGTGTGCGGAGGAATGCGGATACAAAAAGGTGTGGCTGTTTGATTAGGAGCCAAGAGTTCTCGTAGAGGTCGTTGACCATCATCGATGAGGTCATGCCTATTCTCTCCTTGTTGGCTCTCCGTATCAGACATTAGATTAGAAGTAGATGGAGTGAAAATGGGATTATCAGCACTATGGATGGAATCTTCAAATAGATCTGTGATGAAAGCTTCAGTGGAATCAAAGGACATAGAAGGACACAATCATAACAGCTTGTGTTCTGAAGAATAAAAAGGAAATAGAAAGATAGAAATGGGATAAGAAAGATCGGATCAATCAAAAGATTCTGGCCTTTGTTACCGTCCCCGGCAACGGTGCCAAAAACTTGACACGACTGGAAATGTGTTCTCTGAAGAGTACGTCCAAGTGTAGACGGTCGCGTCGCGTTAAAACCGGTAAGACCAGGTCAAATCCCAAAGGACGGAAGATAAAGGCAGAAAGATCAAGATTGAATACTAAAATGAAATAAAAGATGATTTCTTTTAAAGTGGAAGATCTGACAATCCTATTGAATTTGGGATAAAATATTGAAGAAATAAAAGTTGAGCAAAAACCAAATTAAGCAGGAACAAACAATATAGTTTAAATTATATATGAACAAGGTGTTGGGAAGAACGTGAATCCATAGAGTCCTAACCACTACCATGATTTAACAATGATGAACAACCGGGGCTTCATCCTTATAGTATTCCATATTTAAAAAAAAAATGATTAAGTTAAGTATCCTAGACACTAGGTATGTGAATCTCGCATACTTAGTGGTTTGTTTACCTAACTTATTTATGAAGGACTGAAATATTAGTTAATTAAAACCTGTAACAATAACCAACAGATTGGATAAGAAATATTCGATGTGTTTGTCATAAGCGTTCATTGAATTAATTAATCAAAAGAGCTTATATTTCAAAATCAGATTGCAATTTGAACTTATAAAGATCAATTTGGACTTCATTTCTGAAATAAAAGTTACTGGAACACAGAAAGGAGTCAACCCAAGTCATTTACATATCAATCGATTGATATTAATGTCAATCGATTGACATGAGGTGACTTCCAATCGATTGACATATAATCAATCGATTGACTTGGAATCTAATGTCAATCGATTGGGTTCTGCTTCCAATCGATTGACACTGATTCTTAAACAGAATCATGGCAGTGGGCTGGGAATAATGTTTCTTCACATTATTCCTAATCAGAACTCTAAGCTAGCATATTTTGCACCTCGTGAATGGAAACAAATTGAGAAATTACATTAAATAGAGACATGGATTAAATTCGAACACTAAAAATTTCTATTCCAAATCAACCTTACACTAAATTATAATGAACTCACAACTAAACTAATACAGAATGTTAACACATAAAAGATTAACCTGACTTTGCAATGAACTCGAAAATGTAGAATCTTGAAGCTTGAACTAAAAAAAATGGAGAAATCCTACAATACAAAATACAAAATGAGCCAACCCCCGATCCTCTTCACTCTCCTCTACAATACAATATAGAATCTTGCTCCATTAACGCAGAATGTTTCCAGTTTTAACCAATCGATTGACAAAGATATCAATCTATTGGTAAACATTCCAATCGATTGGTAAAAACACCAATCGATTGATCATAAAAATATGTCAATCGATTGATATGATGTCAATCGATTGGTACCAAGACTTCATCTATTTGTTTCTTAAGTTATTCTTTTCAACTTGTTATTCATTTTAACTTCAGAACCTGCATTCAAAGAGCTAAACATAACAACATACCACGAAAAATACATCATTGTGTAAAGAAACGAATTAAAACAAAAGTGCAGGTAACACTAGAGAAATGGGGTTAAATCCAGTCAATTTTTACTCTTTATCGAGCTAATATTAAGCAAATATCAGCTCTCACCACGATACTCTAATGTTGTAATAGTAATACTGCTTTTATATGTCAGTTGTTAAATGTTCCTGTTTATCTTGTGGACTAGTACTGTGTGGTGTGGATAATTAGTGACTTTCACCAGTTATTTCCTATGGACCTAAGAAGGAAATTTATTTTTCTCTTTTTTTGCTGCTCTGGGGCGTGACAGGATTTTTGGTATCAGAGCCCTAGGTTCGTTCACTAAATGATTCCACACCATCTGGTCCTAATATTTTAAGATCCTTAAGATGAGATACGAGTTTAAGATAAGTTCGTACTCCTGGCGATAGTTAGTTTTTCGTTGCAGATTAGCATTATGGATCCAGAGTTCCATAAGTTTGTGACTAATGCCTATGGAGGACATGTGATCCATGGGGTTACCATGGAGCCAGGTGATCCGGACTTTTATCATGATCGCATACATCAGACAGCTAGTAGATATCTAGAAGAGGATATATAAAAGGCTCTCTATGTGACCGAGAAGACCCACCCTACGGAAATACGTATGGATGCTTATCATTTAGCAAGGATTGGTAGGGATATTTACCAGGAGATTCTACGTTTGATCCAGAGCAAGCTGGAGATGGATGCTATTGAGCTTTGAGCCATTCTTGGAGGACCTATCGAGGTAGCACTAGCAGTAGCACCACTAATACCAGTACCTGAGGTACCCATTCTAGAGGCACAGGAGCAGCCTGAGTTACCAGAGGCCAAGCCGATAGTAGATGTCGATCCAGAGGAGGATCTCACCGAGGACATCGAGCCTGTCAAGGATGACGAGGAGCCAAAGGAGGACCCGGAGGAGGACCCACATTTAGGCGATGGGGACGTTATGGTCGGAGGGGATAACATAGTAGGAGATGAGGGTATAAAGGACGTTGTTGTCGAGCCAGAGGAGATTATTGTACCGGAGATACCCGTGGAGTTTGATTTACCAGCATGACCTGTACTACAGTGGCAGCTATTGCCAATATGGCAGCTGAGTGGGTCGCAGCGATGGTTGCATAACCAGTTGGAGTTCCAATAGGACAGGCTGCACTAGTAGATGCTATGGCCCTAGTTGGAGATTTTGTCGAGTTGATCGCCGATGTTGCCAAGCCAACTTTCAGTGTCGAGGATATGGAGGTTGACGACATGATTATTGAGGATTGGGATGTAGGAGTGGTAGTTGGAGGAGCAGTAGCACCAGCAGAGGCCGATCCACCTGTGGAGATGGATATTGCACCTGAGAATGAGGCACCAGTAGCAGGATCAGATGCTGACGATTTTTGAGTCAGGATCTGCAGGGTTCAGCTTTTGTTAGTTTATATCAGGACATGTTGTCCACCAGATTTTTGGGAGCTTGATAGATAGCTATTTGACCATAGCTTTGTATAGATGTTATCCTTGGTAGTTATATTGTAATAGCTAACCTTAGCACTGTGTTTTTCTTTGTCTCATGTGGTACACAGTTTGACTAGTATGTACTATACGGTATAGCTTTTGATATATATATATATCCGAGCAGTATTTTCTCTATTGATTGTATATTCGATTGATATATGTTGTTTTGTAGAACTGTTAGTTCTTGTTGTTTCTCACTCTATCTTGTTTTAATTTCCATTAGTCTCTTGTAGGCAGCACTCGTTACCATTATGGTTTGACCAAGGAATCAAGCACGGTTAGGAGCCTCTACTACAGAGGGAATGGATCCAACGAGAGTTTTCGAAGCTTTCATGCAAAGGATGGAGCATGTGGGAGATACTTATATTCACTCTACTCACCAGAAACCTATTGCACCACTGCCATCGAGACAGACGGGCGACAAGCTACTAGCAAAATTTTGTGGTTTACGTCCCGAGAAGTTTGATGGGCTTACAGAACCATGGCAAGACGAACAGTGGATAAGGGAGATGGAATTAATCTTTGAAGCACTAGAGTGCAGCGTACAAGAGAACTTCGCCTCGCTACACTTCAGGTCACTTTTGCTGCCGCGGACTGGTGGGAAGCTGAAAGAGCTACGATAGGAGCCGAATTTACAAGGAGAATGCCTTGGGGGACATTTCGTGAAAGGTTTCTAGGAAAATATTTCCCAGAGGATGAGAGAGATCAATAAGAAAAGAATTTTCTCAATCTGGTTCAAGGAGGATGGACTGTTCGAGAGTACACAACACAATTCGAGCATCTTTCTCGTTTTGCCCAGCATATGATAGACACTCCCAAAAGAAGATGAAGAGATTTCACCAAGGACTGAATCCCCACCTCAGACATATGATGGTTGGTCATCTGAATCAGTCATTCGAAGGAATTGTTAGATTTGCTGCAAGATTGGAAAAAGACGTCTATCCAACATAGCAACCACAGATAAATCGACCCCAGTCATCAAGAGGATTTCAGCCGCGGAATTTCCAGAACCAACCACTAAGGAATACCCAGAGTTGGAGACCCCATGGAAATTTTCAAGGAAACAAGAGAACCTGGGAAGGAACCAAGAAGCCACAACAGGGTTATTCTAGATCCCAGCTATATCGCCAACAAGGACCACAGCCGCAGGCATTGCTAACAGCTTCGCCATCCCACACCGAAGGATGTTTTAATTGCGGAAAGTCACGGCACATTGCCAAGTTCTGCATAGCCCATGGGGTTAACCGCCGAATGGATCTCACCTGCTGAAATTGCAATAAGCCGGGACATTTGAGTAAGGATTGTCGTGTGCCACGTGGAGGATACTATGGGGAACCTGTTCAAGGAATTCAAGGACCCCCAGATCAGACAAGGATGAATGCTATCATTCTAGCGGAGTCAGGCTTTAATGCTGACGAGCAGCAACATTTGGAAGGTACGCTTGTACTCTTTCATAGTCCAGTTAAAGCTTTATTCGATACTGGAGCTGCACGTTCATTTATTGCTGTTAAGATTGTGCGCCAGTTGGGTTTAGAACCCCAGACACTTGAACCAACACCTAATGTTGTGTCACCATTGGGAGTGACTATTAAGTTGGGTAAAGTATGTAAGGATTGTCCACTGACCTTGGGAGATAGGAATCTTCCAGCAGACTTGGTAATTTTGTCAATGTCAGAATTCGACATTATCCTAGGGATTGATTGTTTGACTAAATATAATTCCAACCTGGATTGTCCTACTAGAACGATTGCATTCTACAAGGACAACCGACACTCAGATTTCAGTGTCAGACAACGAGAGACATATTTCTTGCGAGTAGTTTGGCTAAAATCGGGAGTGCGGATTCAGAATTCAAGATGGATCAGATTTCTACTGTACAAGACTTTCAGGATGTATTCCAGGATAATAAAGGACCTCCACCAAAAAGAGAAATAGACTTTTGCATGGAATTAGTACCTGGTACGTTACCGATATCTAAAACTCCATATAGGATGGCACCAACTGAGATGTTAGAATTGAAGAAGCAAGTTCAGGAGCTTGAAGATCTAGGATTTGTGCGTCCGAGTACATCACCTTGGGGAGCACCTGTTCTGTTTGTGAAGAAGATGGAACACTTCGACTTTGCATAGACTACAGAGAGTTGAACAAGGTAATGATTAAGAATAGATATCCACTTCCTCGGATATACGACCTATTCGACCAGTTACAAGGATCTAGGATCTTTTCAAAGATCGATCTACGTTCAGGATATCATCAACTTTTAGTTCAGCCAGAGGATGTGTCAAAGACTGCGTTCAGGATGAGATATGGGCATTACGAATTTCTAGTTATGCCTTTTGGATTGATGAATGCGCCAACAGTATTCATGGATTTAATGAATAGGGTATTCAAACCATATCTGGATAAATTCATTATAGTATTCATCGACGACATACTGATCTACTCAAAGACAGAGGAAGATCACAAGGAGTACTTACAGATTGCCTTGCGGACACTTCAAGATAGCAAGTTGTATGCAAAGTTCAGTAAGTGTGAGTTTTGGCTACAGGAGGTCAAATTCTTGGGACATGTTATATCTTGAGAACATGTTTCAGTGGACTCATCTAAGATTGATGCAGTCTTAAGCTGGAATAGACCGACCAATGTGACGGAAGTTAGAAGTTTTCTTGGCCTAGCAGGAGTACAGAAGATTTGTAGAAGGATTTTCCAAGATAGCAATACATTTGACAAATTTGACAAGGAAAGAGATGAAGTACGAATGGACAGACAAGCATGATGGTGCATTTCAGGAGTTAAAGGAAAGATTGACTTCTGCACCAGTACTTGAGATACCTAAGAGTGCAGGAAGGTATGTGATCTACAGTGATGCATCGCACTAAAGATTAGGTTATGTACTTATGTAGGACGGAAATGTCATTACATATGGATCAAGACAATTGAAGGTACATGAGAAGAATTATCCTACGCATGATCTAGAGTTAGCAGCAAAAGTGTTTGCATTGAAGATTTGGAGACACTATCTCTATGGAGAGAAGTTTGATCTATTTTCTGATCATAAGAGCTTGAAGTATTTGTTCTCTCAGAAAGAGTTGAACATGCGACAACGGAGATGGATGGAGTTACTCAAGGACTATGACTTTTCGTTGCAATACCATCTAGGTAAAACAAATGTCGTAGCGGATGCTTTGAGCCGTAAACCTCGACTAGTGATTGCTACATTACTAATTCGGGAATGGAGAACATTGGAAGTGTTAGCTGAATTCAACCTTCAGCCAGTGGAACCAATGGAAAGACAACATTTTGGATGCCGTATAGTACAACCAACTTTGATCAATCATATCGTAGCAGCTCAACAGACGACGAAAGATTTGAAGTTATGGTTCGCGAAGATGTCAGCAAAAGAACCAGAGATATAAAGTATCAGTAAAGACGGAGCCTTACGATGTAAAGGTAGACTCTATGTACCTGACGAAGAAAATCTCCTGAAATAAGTATTGGATGAAGCACATAAGTCACGAATGACTATCCATCCGGGAGGTATGAAGATGTACAAGGATCTGGAGAGGAATTTCTAATGGGAAGGAATGAAGAGAGAAATAGCTGAGTATGTATCTTAATGTCTTACTTGTAAACAAGTAAAGGCAGAATACCAGAAACCACCTGGACTTCTACAGCCGTTACCGATTCTTTAATGAAAATGGGAACACATCACTATTGATTTTGTGATAGGATTGCCGAAGTCACAACAGAACCACGACGCTATTTGGGTAGTCGTGGATCGACTTACAAAGATGACACATTTTATCGCCTACAGTATGACATATCCAGTAGAATGTTTGAGCCAGATGTATCTACATCACATAGTACGGTTACACGGTGTACCTGTTTCTATTATGTCAGATCGAGATTCACGCTTTACTGTAGAATTTGGAAGATTTTCCAAACAGCGATTGGAACAACATTAAACTTGAGTTCAGCCTTTCATCTACAGACCGATGGATAGACTGAACGAGTAATCAAGTGATGGAAGACATGTTACGTGCTTGCGTTATTGATTTTGAGAATTCTTGGGAGATGCACCTACCTTTGATCGAGTTTGCCTACAACAACAATTATAATTCAAGCATAGGAATGGCGCTGTTTGAAGCTTTGTACTGAAGACCTTGCCGATCACCGCTTTATTGGACTGAAGTCAGAGATACTCAACTTCTTGGGCCAGAGATGGTACGAGAAACCAATAAGAAGATTCAGATTGTACGTAAGAAGATGAAGATAGCTCAGACCCGACACAAGAGTTATGCTGACAAGCGAAGCAAAGACTTGGAGTTTACCGTTGGAGATCACGTACGGCTCAAAGTTTTGCCTGTTTGAGGCATTGTCAGATTTGGTCAGAAGAGAGCCAAGCTATCACCGTGATTCATCGGACCATTCAAGATTTTAGAGCATGTTGGGAAAGTTGCTTATCGATTTGTACCGCCGCTAAAGATGTCAGGAGTGCACAACGTTTTCCACATCAATATGCCGAGAAAGTGTGCTCATAACCCAGCGCACGAGATCAACTTCGAAGATATTGAAATCAACGACAACGTTACATTCAATGAAGGACTGGTTTGTATTCTAGACCGTGGCATCAAGAAGCTCAAGAATAAGGAGATTCCGTTAGTCAAGATTCAGTGGAAGCATCATGATGAAGGAGAAGCTTCGTGGGAGCTAGAGTCAAAGATGCATGAGAAGTTTCCATTTTTATTTTAGACCTTGTATGTTTTTTATTTTGAGGACGAAATCCTTAATAAGTGGTGGATGATGTAATATCCTGTATTTTCAATAAGTATTTATGCACAAAGATTCTATATATTTTCTTTGATCATATTTGAAATTCTACCTTCGATCGATCGAAGTTCGTTAGAGCGATCGAGTATTTCCAAAGTTCAACCGATCGAACCTTGTTCGAGCAATCGAAACCCTACCGACCTGAATTTATGACATGGTCCCTACTTCAATCGATCAAAACACTTTTCAATTGATCTAACTAGCCGATCTGAGTTCGAACGATCGAAGAACTTTCAATCGATCAAAAGTGTAATCATTTGAATTCCAGATTTCCCACAAAACTAGCCATCTGCACCCTATCCCCTCCTATATATACATTATGTGTCACATCCCGGTGCCACAATAGCGGAACCAGAGCCTGTGGCACGCCACCGAGGCTAACCCAATTCATTAACGTTCCCAAAATTTAGTATGAAGAACACACGCAGCGGAAAAACAAAACACATTTTAAAACTAGGGGTCCAGTCGACTGGGTCGGGACCTCAGTCGACTGAAGAAAGCAGAGAGTTTTCACAAATGTTTAGCAGACCATCCAGTCGACTAAGACTGGGGTCCGGTCGACTGGGGCCTCCAACTTTCAGTCGACTGAATTCCCCCTTCGGTCGACTGAAGCAAGCAGAAACAAAATGAACACATAAACCTTCAGAGGTCCAGTCGAGTGAGGCAGGGCCCAGTCGACTGCTTTTGCCATATTAAAAAGTAGTAACTAGCAGGCACAAGGGTCCGTCGACTGAATACTGGACCAGTCGACTGCTCCCCTGATAGCAGCCCAATTCTGCAGAAAACAAGTTTCAAAAAGCTTTTTAAAACAACCAAGTGTTAACCATACACTCCAATCTCACATCAAAGTAATCCTGGCTATAATAAAACATTACCAAAGTATAATTACAACATGTTACTAACTATTACTATGCTTCAGGTCCATTTTAACATACTAAGTTAAACATAAGTTAAAACATTCAAATCTTTATTACAACATTTCTATTGTTCCAAAACTACAAGATCAACATTCAGGTTGCCTTCTAAGCGAACTCTAAACCCATGTGCTCACTTCTCCGATTCCTCGCCAGCATTAACACATGAAATGGTTATTTGAATAACCACAGATATTTGATTTGTTTAAGCTAATGCTTAGTGAATAAAACAACATATGCACATGAATGATAAACATGTCCGCATTCACATCTCTACATTTCATACTAGTCGCGGGAGACTCACGTGCCCGTCCATACTCCCAATCCGCGACTCCTCGCCAATAAGTCCACGCGAAAGGATAAGACCCACGATTTTTCTCTTCAATCGTGCGACCTTAATGCCTATATCGGCTCCACAAAATGGCACGGTGACCACGTGCTCCTTCTGACCCAAATAAGCAACTTAACATGCTCAAATACACATCACCATGCTCGCGGTAATCAAAACATTTCATCGTGCTATTGGGCCTACTTATCAATATAAATGCCCAATATGAACTACACAAGATATCTCTAAGTATTAATTATGGCTATTCAAACATAACATGAATACATATCAAGAAACCATTCCAAAAACATAGTTGAATCACTCACCCCCGATTTACGCTCTTAAACTTCGATTCATAGAAAACCCGTGTACAAAGAACGTGTAGAAGTCCGTCTAGTACAATTCCTATGGATCAAAATTCTATTTATCAACTTTTATAAAAAATTCTAGAAAATAACTTTTCGGAAAACTTAGCCAAACAGGACCTAATAGATATCAAAACGAAGCTCTTACCTTGAGGAGCTCGAATATGAAATTTGGGAGAAAACAGACTGACGGAAGGTCGTCGTTTGGCGTCGCAAAGCTCTAAGCTCCAAAATCTCCCTATGGCCCCCCTTTTTGGAATTTAGGTTAAGAACTGATAAAATATCTCAACCATCTCTATCTATATATATAGGCAAAACTCTCGAGAATTACGTTTACCTCCCCACGAATTTTCAAAACTCCTAATCAGTCTCTGAAACTTTCTATACAGCTTATTCATAGCTTTACAAGTGAAACCTCAAAATTATAAAAGTTTTCGACTACGTTTCGTTTGGTCGCTAAAACGCTAATTTCTACATGACGTTTCCGAAGTTGCTAATTAGCCTACCAAATTAATAGCGTGTTAATTCGTTCTCATCAGGATACTAAAACTAACGACAAATATAAATTCTAAAACAGAAAATAATACAGATATTGAAATACACAGGTAAACATTTATTTTCAGATAAACATTTAAAGTATTCCACAGTGACCGTCTCACACTCGAAGAGACTTCACAAACAACAAACACTCATCAACAAATTCTCAGAGGGTCCTCCATCACAGACACCCCAAAATGACTCGTGAGTCAAAACTCACTCAACCATATGCCAAAAGGCACGCCGCATCCCATTATCATGCATGACCATGAAATGCAAAAGCAATAACACTAATACGGGTGTTATAATACTCTCCCCCTTAAAAGAAGTTTGTCCCCAAACTTGTACCTCATGTCTCAAAAAGGTGCAGATACTGAGTACGCATCTCATCTTCTATTTCCCACGTCATCTCTTCCGTAGTTTGGCTACGTCATAACACTTTCACTTTCGATATTACTTTGTTTCTTAAGACTTGATCCTTCCGACTGAGTACGCATCTCATCTTCTATTTCCCACGTCATCTCTTCCGTAGTTTGGCTATGCCATAACACTTTCACTTTCGATATTACTTTGTTTCGTAAGACTTGATCCTTCCGATCCAAGATCTCTACCTGATACGCAACATATTTCAAATCACTCTAAATCTCATTTGATATCGGAGTCATAACTTGATCTCTATCCTCCACTAAGTGTTTACGTAGCAATGATACATGAAACACGTTATGCACTTGAGCATACTCACTTGGCAATTTCAAATGATAAGCTGCGGGTCCAACTCTCCCAATAATCTCAAAAGGTCCTACATACCTCGGGTTGAGTTTCCCGTATCTACCAAATCTGGTTATTCCCTTTGAAGGTGACACCTTCAAATACACCAAGTCTCCTACATCAAATTCCAACGGCGTCTGCACTTGTCGGCATAACTCTTATACCTACTCTGGGCTGTCAGTAACTGTTGTCTAATTACCTTTATCTTATCCGTCGTTTCTTGTACAATTTTTTGCCCTTCAATCATTCTTTCTCCCACCTCTGTCCAACTAATCGATGAACGACATACATGACCATATAAAGCTTCATAAGGAGCCATTTCAATACTCGACTGAAAACTGTTGTTATATGCAAACTCAATTAACGGTAGGTGGTCTTCCCAATCACCTTGGAAATCAAGTACACATAACCGAAGCATGTCTTCCAAAATCTGGATTACTCTCTCTAATTGGCCATCAGTCTGAGGATGAAAAGCGGTACTAAAGTACAATTTGGTACCCATTGCTTCTTGCAGGGCTCTCCAAAACTTCGATGTAAAACTACTATCCCTATCCGAAATGATAGAAACTGGGATACCATGTAGTCTCACAATTTCACGAATATACAACTTAGCGAATGTCATTGGCTTAGTTGTTCGGATTGGTAGGAAATGCAATGACTTCGTCAAATGATCAATGATCACCCAAATAATAGTGTTCGATCTCTTCGACCTCGGAAACCCACTAACAAAATCCATTGTTATGTGCTCCCATTTCCACTCGGCTATCGGTAACAGTTGTAACAATCCCGTAGGTACTTGGCGTTCGGCCTTTACTTGTCGATAACAAGTACAATGTTAAACATAATGTGCTATTTCTCTCTTCATTCCCGGCCACCAATAAACATGTCTCAAGTCTCTCTACATTTTGGTGCTTCCCGGATGAATGGTATACTTAGTATTGTGTGCTTCCTCTAGGATGTTCCGTTTCAACTCCTTCTCGTTAGACACATAAATTCTACCCCTTAATATCAAAACATCATTCTCAAAAGTAAATCCCGGTTGTTTGCCCATCGGAATCTCATCACAAATCTTCTTCAAAGCTACATCTTGAAGTTGTTTCTCTGCAATCTCGTGAATCAAAAGTGGTTGTGCCACCATCGTCGACATCAAGCCACTTTCAATCCTCGGTATCACTTCAAGCTCCAAATTCTCCATATCTCATATCAGTTCTTTTTGAGAAGTCAAATCTGATGCGGTGTTGGTTGGTACTTTGCGACTGAGAGCATCGGCTACGACATTCGCCTTGCTCGGATGATACTGAATTGACAAGTCATAGTCCTTCATCAACTCTAACCATCTCCTTTGCCTCATGTTCAAATCTCGTTGTGTAAATAGGTACTTCAAACTCTTGTGATCCGTATAGATCTCACATTTCTCCCCGTATAGGTAATGACGCCAAATCTTCAATGCAAAAATCACGGCAGCCAATTCTAGATCATGTGCTGGATAATTCTACTCGTGCGGTCTAAGTTGTCTCGATGCATACACAATGACTTTATCACCTTGCATAAGAACGCAACCTAAACCTCTATATGAAGCATCACTGTAAATAATAAATCCTTCAGTCCCTAACGGAACGGCTAATATTGGTGCTTTCACTAGTCGACCCTTCAACTCTTGGAAACTTTCTTCACATTCTGGACTCCATACAAAAGCAATATCTTTCCTCATTAACTGTGTCATCGGCATTGCTATATGTGAAAAGTCTTTTACAAATTTTTGATAATACCCAGCTAATCCTAGGAAACTTCTGATGTCTGTCACATTCGTTGGTCTCACCCAGTTAGTAACTGCTTCTATCTTCTGAGGGTCTACAGAAATTCCCTTTGCCGACACTATATGTCCAAGGAAAACTATTTTGGTCAACCAAAATTCACACTTCTTCAATATGTTGAATAATCTCTTTTCACGCAATCGTTGTAAAACTAATCGCAAATGATGCTCGTGATCCTCAACGCTTTTGGAGTAGATTAGGATGTCATCTATGAACAAGATAATGAACTCATCTAAATAATCCTTGAAAACACGGTTCATCAAGTCCATGAAAGCAGCAGGTGCATTAGTCACTCCAAATAACCAAAAATTCAAAGTGACCATATCGAGTTCTGAAAGCTGTCTTCTCAACATCTTCCTCTTTGACTTTCAACTGATGGTAACCGGATCTCAAGTCGATCTTCGAAAATACCTGAGCTCCTTGTAACTGATCAAACAAGTCATCTATTTGCTCAACTTATTCAACTCTCGGTAGTCGATGCACATACGCATTGTTCCATCTTTCTTCTTCACAAACAAGAATGGAGCTCCCAACGGCGAGACACTCGGTCGGATAAAACCCTTCTCAAGTAGTTCTTGTAACTGAACCTTCAATTCTTTCAACTCTATCGGTGCCATTCGGTACGGCGCTTTAGATATCGGTTGTGACCCTGGTACTACTTCTATTGTGAACTCAAGTTCTCTTTCAATCAATACGTCGGGTAACTCATTGGGAAAAACATCTGGAAATTCTCAAACTACTGAAATGTCTTCTATTAGTAGTCCAAGAACTCGCGTGTCGACAATTGAACATAAGAAACCCGAACAACCCTTCTTCAACATCTTAATTGCTTGAATCGCTGATATCAAGTACGGCGGTACGATCACCCCCTTACCCTGAAAAGTAAACTCTTCTCGCTCTGACGGATAGAAACTAACCCATTTCTGTTCATAATCGATTCTGGCTTAATTAACCGACAACCAATACATACCCAAGATAACATCAAAGTAATTCACCGTCAACGGAATCAAGTCAACGCTCAAGACTTTATCACCTATCTTGATCTCACATGACTTGAATATCGAAGAAGTAACTAGCGGTTCACTACTAGGCAATGATACACATAAGTCATATCTTAACGGTTCTGACTTAACAGTTAAATGTTTAACAAAATCACATGATACGAATGAATGCGTTGAACCAGAATCCATAAGTATACGTGCCGGATACGAACAAATAGGAAGTATACCTGATACGACGGTATCATCTGTATTCCCCGGCCTGAGCTGGAAGTGTCGTCCTTGTTGTTGCATGACTCCTTTCCTTTTATCCACTCGAGGTTCCACTCTTGATCCACTTGGCACACTCGATGCCCCGGTAGTCATTCCCGGTTGTCTCTTACTCGGGCAATTCTTCGCTATGTGTCCCGGTTGTCCACATTCAAAACATTTTCCCCTCATCTCTGGGTTATAACTCTTTGTGTTTGAGGTAGTGTTCAGTGTAGTCACATTCGCATTCAAAGGACAATTCCTAGATGCGTGTCCCAATTTTTTGCAAAGGTAGCAAGTGGTCAATTGATAGCAGGTTCCCCTATGTCGTAGGTTACATGTCGGGCAGAACGATCTCAAATCTCCCGTGAATGTACTTCCTCCTTGGTTACCCATATGCTATCCCGAATCTTGCGTGAACGGTTTCTTCGCATTCCCTTGACTCTTACCTCGACTGTCATTTGCTCTCTTCCCTTGTTGTCCCTGTCGATATCTGTCGACACTTTTCTCAGCAATACGAGCAGCTTCCTCAACGAGAGAAACGGTCGGGTGTTGTAATATATCCACACGGCCACAGATATTCTCCCTAAGTCCTTCCTCAAACTTATGAGCTTTATCCCTATCAGTCGGAATGGTAGTTTTCCCAAATCGTAACAAGGCATTGTAACGGGATACATACTCACTCACAGTCATGTCTCCCTGAACCAGACTTGCAAACTCTTGGCGTTTCTGAGTATAAGTAGATTACGGAAAGAAACGTTTGTTGAATTCTTCTTTAAATGCTTCCCACGTGGTCGGCTTCCCTTGTTCAAGTACGTTGTTCCACCAATCCAATGCTTCGCCCATCAACGTATCGGATGCAAATAAAATTTTCTCCTCATCGGTACATATTACCTGACGGAAATGTCTTTCCATGTCCATCATCCAATGATCGGACAAGTCTATGTCAACTTGTCCATAATACAAGGTCGGTTTCCGCTTATGAAACTGTTCCACGATTGTGTGTTGAGGTCGCGGTACCGGTGGTGCATTGATATAACGAATTTCCACTGGTGGAGGCTAAATGTTTATCTGTTCTCTTTCACTTACCGCTTGTATGAAATTTCCTACCATATTCACTATTTGGTCCATCCGCGAATGTGGTGACAATTCTCTCGGCGGATCAGCCATAATGTTTCAAATATTCACCTGTTGAGTTCAATGCATAATGACCATGCATGCTATGCCACAATATAGATATATGTGCACAGTTCATCATAATCAATAAATGCTAACACATGAAGCAGTTCTACCATGATAACAATTATCTTCACAATTACACACTCCACTCGACGTCACTCAGCATATAACGTCACTCGTTCCCAAGGCTCTAAACTTATGCTTTGATACCACTAAATGTCACAGCCCGGTCCCACAATAGCGGAACCGGAGCCTGTGGCACGCCACCGAGGCTAACCCAATTCATTAACGTTCCCAAAATTTAGTTTGAAGAACACACGCAGCGGAAAAACAAAACACTTTTAAAACTAGGGGTCCAGTCGACTGGGTCGGGACCTCAGTCGACTGAAGACAGCAGAGAGTTTTCACAAAGGTTTAACAGACCATCCAATCGACTGAGACTGTGGTCCGATCGACTTGGGCCTCCAACTTTTGGTCGACTGAATTCCCCCTTCGGTCGACTGAAGCAAGCAGAAACAAAATGAACACATAAACCTTCAGAGGTCCAGTCGATTGAGGCAGGGCCCAGTCGACTGCTTTTGCCATATTAAAAATCAGTAGCTAGCAGGCACAAGGGTCCAGTCGACTGAACACTGGACCAGTCGACTGCTCCCCTGACAACAGCCCAATTCTGCAGAAAACAAGTTTCAAAAAGCTTTTTAAAACAACCAAGTGTTAACCACACACTCCAATCTCACATCAAAGTAATCCTGCCTATAATAAAACATTACCAAAGTATAATTACAACATGTTACTAACTATTACCATGCTTTAGGTCCATTTTAACATACTAAGTTAAACATAAGTTAAAATATTCAAATCTTTATTACAACATTTCTATTATTCCAAAACTACAAGATCAACATTCAGGTTGCCTTCTAAGCGAACTCTAAGCCCACGTGCTCACTTCTCCGATTCCTCGCCAGCATTAACACCTGAAATGGTTATTTGAATAACCACAGATATTCGATTTGTTTAAGCTAATGCTTAGTGAATAAAACAACATATGCACATGAATGATAAACATGTCCGCATTCACATCTCTACATTTCATACTAGTCACGGGAGACTCACGTGCCCGTCTATACTCCCAATTCGCGACTCCTCGCCAATAAGTCCACGCGAAAGGGTAAGACCCACGATTCTTCTCTTCAATCGTGCGACCTTAATGCCTATATCGACTCAACAAAATGGCACGGTGACCACGTGCTCCTTCTGACCCAAATAAGCAACTTAACATGCTCAAATACACATCACCATGCTCGCGGTAATCAAAACATTTCATCGTGCTATTGGGCCTACTTATCAATATAAATGCCCAATATGAACTACACAAGATATCTCTAAGTATTAATACATGCTATTCAAACATAACATGAATACATGTCAAGAAACCATTCCAAAAACATAGTTGAATCACTCACCCCCGATTTACGCTCTTAAACTTTGATTCATAGAAAACCCGTGTACAAAGAACGTGTAGAAGTCCATCTAGTACAATTCCTATGGATCAAAATTCCATTTATCAACTTTTATGAAAAATTCTAGAAAACAACTTTTCGGAAAACTTAGCCAAACAGGCCCTAATAGATATCAAAACGAAGCTCTTACCTTGAGGAGCTCGAATATGAAATCTGGGAGAAAGCAGACTGGTGGAAGGTCGTCGTTTGGTGGCGCAAAGCTCTAAGCTCCAAAATCTCCCTTTGGCCCCCTTTTTGGAATTTAGGTTAAGAACTTATAAAATAACTCAACCATCTCTATCTATATATATAGGCAAAACTCTCGGGAATTACGTTTACCTCCCCACGAGTTTTTAAAACTCCTAATCAGTCTCTGAAACTTTCTATACAGCTTATTCATAGCTTTACAAGTGAAACCTCAAAATTATAAAAGTTTTCGACTACGTTTCGTTTGGTCACTAAAACGCGAATTTCTACATGACGTTTCCGAAGTTGCTAATTAGCCTACCAAATTAATAGCGTGTTAATTCGTTCTCACCAGGATACTAAAACTAACGACAGATATAAATTTTAAAATAGAAAATAATACAGATATTGAAATACACAGGTAAACATTTATTTTCAGATAAACATTTAAAGTATTCCACAGTGACCGTCTCACACTCGGAGAGACTTCACAAACAACAAACACTCATCAACAAATTCTCAGAGGGTCCTCTATCACAGACACCCCAAAATGACTCGTGAGTCAAAACTCACTCAACCATATGCCAAAAGGCATGCCACATCACATTATTATGCATGACCATGAAATGCAAAAGCAATAACACAAATACGGGTGTTATATTATGCTCGTGTGCTGTGTGTACGTGGTTGCTGAACCAAGAGAGTTGAGAGAGTTTGTGTGCTTGTGTTTATAAATATATTCACATACCTCTATATATATACACACACCTATTTATACTCACAGTCAGAGACAGAGAGAGACAAACAGAAGGAGAAGAAGAAGAGGAGAATGGAATGAGACAGAGAAAGAGAGACAAAAGAGACTGAGGTAGAGAAGAGAGAGAGAGAGAGAGAGAGAGAGAGAGAGAGAGAGAGAGAGAGAGAGAGTGGAGACCCCGTAAAGCTCGAGGTTAGAATCCAAGCCAAACGTGCCATTAGCAACTTTTGGTGAGTCCTAAACTCACTCAGTAGCTTAGTTATGATGTGTTACAAGTTTTTGTACGTTTAATAATCACCCAAACATACTCTACCAAATTCAGGACGTTCACTGCAGAATTTGGAGAAGACGAAGTTCGAGCGATCGAACTGCGTTCAATCGATCGAACAACCTTGTTTCTCAATCGATCGAAATGACTTCAATCGATCAAGACCACCTTGACTTTAATCGATTGAGAATACTTCAATCGATCGAACATCACTTTCCTTCAAGCGATTGAGATGACTTCAATCGATTGAACCTAGCAGAACATGGATATGTTACTTAAGTCTGTTATTCATATGTGTAGTTGTTTAATCGTTGTTTCATGTTTCTGTTATGCGATATTAAGGATTACGGAGGTAATGAGATATGATAATGAGATTGAGATAATATGGTGAGTAACGCAGTCAGGTTCGGAACGTTAGTAATATTATGTTGCGATAACGAGATAAGGATTGGAGATAATAACCGTGGGTAGTATTGAGTAACTGGTGTTTGAGTTAGTGGGTTATTGGTTATATTTGAGGTTATGTGAGTCGAGCTGATGATTCGCTCAGGTTGAGTCCGATAAGTGAGTTGGAATGATTTAATTAGGATCGTGAGAATTATGGGGGCACAGTACTCGCAAGCGTTTTTAAAAGCGGTGAACAGTAAGAGTTCTTAAAAGCATTGAACAAGAGTAGATGTGGCACGCCCATGGTTTGTATTTACCAGAACTATGTATGTACAGTACTCACAAGTGTTCTTAAAAGCGGTGAACAATAAGAGTTCTTAAAAGCGGTGAACAAAAGTATGGATACGTCCGTAGACCAGTCGTTATATGAGAGTGATGTATAGTGCTCGCAAGAGTTCTTAAAAGCGGTGAACAAGTGTACTAGTATGTCGTGATGATATAATCAGCTCGAGATAGTCAATTGGTATTGGTACAGTCAGCCTTAGAGTTGGTAGACGATGAGAATCGGTTAATGATGTGCCCGAATAAAAGAGGAAGAGATATAATTAGTATCACTGTTATATATCGTTCATAACTGATGATTACATTATTTCTATGAGACTGCGTTAGTTAGTTCTCACTCATCTTTCAGTAAGCTGACGGCCTTTATTGCCTGGACATTCCCCGTCCAGACTACCCTGTCCTTAACAATGAAGGTATTGGAACTTACAATGATGACTACAACCCGTGGTTGGATTATATAGAGGATGACTCCACTGATGCAGGTTATACTAGAAAGGAGCATTATGTTGACGGCTATCCTTACGCTAGTTGAAGATCTGAAAATAGTCATATTTAGTTTATTTTTGTTGTACACTATTTTGTTTTAGTTAACGGGTACTTGGGCATATGTTGTCTCCAGACCTGTTATGATCCTGTGGACCATACTCTGATGTTGTAATAGTGATAGGGATGGCAACGGGGCGGGTATGGGACGGGGCCCCCATACCCCGCCCCCGCCCCGCTTCAGTAAACCCTCCCCCCGCCCCCGCCCCGTCCCGCATAGTGCTCTCCCCGCCCCTGCCCCCGCCCTGCCCCGCCCCGATTATGTTTTTTTTTTTTTTTTTGGTACACAAATTGAAAAAGCAATATTTTTAATGCATTTTTTTCTCTAATAGTGCAGTTTTTTTTTAACTTACCCAATTAGTTCCCTAATAGTGCAGCTTTTTTTTTTAAATGGTAATACACATAACTATTGAGGGGTAAAAATATAAATACAAGTATATTCGGGGCGGGGGCGGGTTTTTTGACCCTACCCCGACCCCGACCCCGACCCGACCCCGACCCGGGTTTTGAAAACCTCCCCCATACCCGCCCCTAACCCTATTAAGCCCCCCTATACCCTACCTATTAGGGGCGGGGCGGGGAACCCGGAAAACCCACCCCATTGCCATCCCTAAATAGTGATACTATTTTTATATTTCAGTTGTTTACTGTTCCTGTTTATCTTGTGGACTAGTACTGTGTGGTGTGGATAATTAGTGACTTTCACCCGTCATTCCCTATGGACCCAAAAAAAATTTTATTTTTCTCTATTTTTGCTGCTCCTGGGCGTGACACTTTACATACCTTGTTCTGTATATACAGCCACAAGGCTATGTGATATGTTATGTAGAACTCTGTAATTGCAAAACAAGATAGTAAATAAATTTGGCAAATGACTTTACTTAAATGTAGTTTATTAACAAAATGTTTGGTTTGCAAATTTAGAGAATGAAAAGTGAAAACAAAAAGCATACCTAATGTTTTCTTTCATACTGAAATGTTACCCCAAAAAAAAAAAAGTTGCCAGTCGTGGGACATGACTTGTAAGTTAAAATAAAAATTAACTTTTTTTTTTTTTTTTTTCTCTTTCCTTACTATAATTCTTATCCTCTGTTTGATTATAGATTATTTCTCAGTTTTTGTTATTAATAAAAAAAATAGAAGGATAAGACAACCTGCTGAAAACAAATTCCAAATGTTGAATTTCTAAGCCATTTCTTTTCATCTTTTCCGAGTTTCAATTTTACTTTTGAAACTTGATTTCCAATGTGTATTTAAGTATGGAAGAAAATCTAGAGGAGCATTTACTATTTTTCTTTCTGTTCATTTTTTTTTTGGTCCAAATTCGCAAACCAAACCGACTAAACAAAGAAAACCAATTTTTTTTTTCTTTCACTAATTCATAAGTTGAATGGATTCTAAAAATCCCACATGACAAAGGCAGAACTATTAGTGCAATAGGGTGGGCTGTAGCCCCCTAGAGATTTGGCACAATTTTTCTTTTATAAGTAATACACCCCCTTATAGTAATAATTCGTGACTCTACCCTTGGCACGAGCATATAACTTAAAAAAATATACGTGATTTACCCTCCAACACTATAAGGATCTTGTAGTCCGTTCAAGAATATGATGATGCTCTTGAACATTCTGAGTACAGTTTTTATATCGTGCGATTTTCAGCCCAAAAAAAAAAAAAAAAAAAAAAAAAAAATCAAACTCTGATTTTCTAGTTAAAATGGCAAAGATGATAGAGTAAAATAAGGTGACACATTAAAAAAAAAGATTGAACAGAAACTAAGGTTAGAAGAACCAAACTCAGTTTTGATCCAATGAGGTCTATGGGTTCAAAAGCGTGGTACGACACGGAATTATTAGTTTCATTCATCTTTTTTTTTTTTCTTTAGTTTCATTCATTCTTTATTATTTTCATTTCCATTCCTCATTATTTTTCTTAGGCTTAGTTTAGTCCATGAATATTTTGTGGGAAAAGTAAAAAAGAAAAACACAAATGACATATTTTCCTTTGTTTGGCTATCTAAGAAATAGTGAGAAAAATAGCCATGAAAAGAGAATAGGATGACAATGACTTGATCATTTAAATTTTTGCGAGTCAATTTCTCCCTTTTTTTGAACTCTTGACTATTTTTTTTTAGGTTTTTTTGGTAAATTCTAAGGTTAATATAAGCACAAAAGAGAGGGTAATACTTGTGTCCCAAAAGTTGTGTATTTGGGTGTGTCTCAATATTTACTCATTTGGAAATAAATAACGACAATTCTGTGGACACAGCTTGTGCACAACTTTAAAAAATGTGAAAAATATGTCTATGTCTCTCCTGTGTCACTATGGGGTCCACTGACATCATAGGAGAGATAGACACATTTTTTTGGGTTGTGCACAAATTGTGCCTAAGTTTTATCCATTAAAGGAAGCCTTAGCAACCAAACGAGGAAAATTGTTATCTCCTATATATATAAATATATATTTCTTTATGTTCTTTTCTCCCATTCAATTTAATTACAAACCAAACAAAGAATAAAGAGTTTATTTTTCATATTAATTTTATTTTCCTATGCAATCATTGGATGCGTAATTAAAACGACTTTAATCAATTTCACTACAATTATTTTTGGTAGACTTAGAGTCCACTATAATCTAGGAGTCCACTATAATCTAACAATGTTCTATTCTTTGAGTACATGAAGATCAGCATAGTATTTTTCAATCCATCCTTCAATAATCTCAACCTCCATCTTTCTTTGCATCACCAACCAGATTGGATCACTTTCATCTGAAGGATGTATGTCCAAGCAATGAGATCCTGAAAAATTGAACTAGCGTTTTAGTGATGACTTCCACAATAATCAACACCTCAAAATTGGGGCCACAACTATTTTATGTTTGTCCATATTAGGATCTAGACAAGGCAAGTAGGGGCGTCCCCTAAATTTTTTTAAAAAATATATTTATTTATACTAATAGTATTCATAAATATGCTTTTAAGTATACAAGTTTTTCCTCTCCCTAATGTTTGTACAACTTATTAAGCTTGCCCCACTGAACTTTTTTCAAATCTAGGGGTTTATATGATTTAATTTATATGAGGTCATATATATAGCCAATCACCCCACGCATATGTTTTTAAATATATCAAATTAGTTCAATGAGTAGAGTTCATGCGAGTGTGTACCATTAATAGTAGAAATGGCAAGAATAGTTTCTGAAATGTCCTCCAAAACCCTATGATTCGAAAGTGCAAGAAAACAATAAAACTTTCTCAATTAGACGACATAATATATATATATATATATATATAGAGAGAGAGAGAGAGAGAGAGAGAGAGAGAGAGAGAGAGAGAGAGAGAGAGAGAGAGAGAGAGTCTGTTTTGGGTTACCCTCCACTGCTATAAGGATCCCTCAGGCCATTAGAAAATATGATGTTGCTGGCAAACCTTTGAAGAACCAATTTTGTATCCTAAAAGGGCTATAATATCAGAACATATATATAGTAATAGTGTTAATTTGTTATGGACTAATTATTGCTCCTCCGTCTCAAAAAGGCACTTTGGAAATTTTTACTATTTAAGAAACTTTATTTTGGAGAATTAACTCTTAAGGAACAATTAGTGAAAATGACACTATGAAATTTTTTTTTAAATTTAAGGACAAAGAATATCTTTCAAATAAAAATGTTATGAGAATTCACTAAACTCATACATGAATATTAAGTTAAATTTCTCTTAAATTAGAATGTCCCAAAACAAAACCAGAAAACTCTCAAATTAAGATGAAAAAGTGCATGTGTAGTATAGTAAAATCGAAGAATTAAAAAAAAAAAGAAGATATATATATATATATATGTATATCGAGTGGACCTACATGGCCTCCATAGTACGTGGTGACCCAATGAGGCCGAGGTGGAACCCCAAATGATTTCTTGCAGTCTTTGATGAAGCTATTCAAATGGAAAGGTGCCGGAAAGAACATTGTGTCATTGCTACCACGGCCAATGGGCATCACCATCTCACTACATGTCTAATAAATAAATAAAAAAAGTTTACTTTCCCAAATATTAAATCAAAATTATAATTATTTTAATTACGGTCGATTATATTATAAGCTTATATATTATGCCATTTTACTTTAGAGTTGAAGGACAAAAAAGATTCTTGATTTGAGAAATGTTTTCTGGACATAAATATTAAGTGAATTTCACTAAAGCGTACATGAATCATTTTCGAAGGATATGTTTGGATGACAACTTTGGAGTGTATTTTTACCAATTATAATTATATTATCTTTTTTATTAGTAATCATCTTTTCTTAAGATGCGCTCTAATACAATTTTATTTCTGCACAAAAGCAATTCTTACTTGTTTCTATTTTAAGTTGGAGATGATGTTTTGCACATAAGGACATGATTCGGAAGTTGACGGAACCCATGGTCTTCAACTTTTATAGCAAATTAATCTACAATGTCTCAATCTCCATCTATATCTGTCTTTTGATTTTGATTTTGATTTTTTTGATCTCTATACATAAAATATGTCAATATACCTAATTTGGGAAAAGAAAAGAAAAGAAAAAAAGGTTACTTTTATACGAAACTGATCATAGTAATCAAATTAGACTAAAGTCGTGACATTTACTTTTAAAAAAATTTATTAAAAATTTTGAATTAATTAAGTACAATGATTAATATCATGAGGTAACTTTATATATATATATATATATATACACACATATACTCGAGTGCGGTTTTGGACAATCCAAACAAATCCAAACAAACTAAACTGTAGAATTGTTGTTGAATTATGCCAATGAAAATGGAACAAAAAGAAAGAGGTATACCATTTGGCCAACAGATTAATCGTCTTGTTTGGAATTTATTACAATTATTTTTTTTTCGTTTCTATTGCCGTTACATCATTAGAATTTTATTAATATTATTATTATTATTTTGATTCAATCATGGAAGATTTCTTATCTTTGAAAAATCTTTCGGCACAACATTGATTTTAGATACATGATCTTTTTACATTATATTCGAATGTATCTAAGTTATACTATATAGGTGCAAATAGTGATTGAATATTTTTGCTCATATTGCATTTTTGTAGATTTATATCCTAAGTTGACAAATACTAATCTTTTTAATTCTTGCTAGTTTTTAGTCGAAAGTCTTCTAAAATATAGATTTTAGTATTAGGTTTATTCCGTTTTTTCTTTTCCATACGTTACAAAATGTAAGTAAAATTCACATAACGTTTATTAAAAAATGTACTACTAGTTATGTAAATTATCATGTAAAAACTTATGTGAATTTATGTAACATTTTAAAACATAAAGACTTGATATGATTAAGTTTCACTGGTCATAAAATTTGACTAAAATAATAAAAATTAAAAAAAAAAAAATAGGCCATCCTTTAAACATATTTAATCTATAATAAGAGACTTTTCACTAAATTTCTATTAATACATTTGGTGTAATTTTTATTTAATTCAATTTTATTATAATCATTATTTGTCTTATGATCTTATCCCTGAGAAATTTGAGGTACCACGAGAGTACCACGAAACAGTCCCACTTGGTAGATACCCTGCAAGTGGCTGCAACTAGAATGAGTTTTTCAGATGAGTAATGCTACAATATAACATTTCACAACACAAAGCACAATAGAGTTTTAAATGTTTTGTACCTTGTGCTGTTTAAATTTTTTTACACTTTTTTAAACACCACTTACACAACATAGGGTACATGCATTTAAAGCCTTATTGTGATTTGTATCGTGCAATGTGTTGAGTCTGTAGCATTACTTTTTCCAGATAACGATGATAAGACCCACCTGTATTATCTAGGATTCCAACATTATATATATGTATATATATATATATAGAGAGACAGAGAGAGAGAGAGAGAACTCACTTGCCATCTCCAACCCAATCCTGTTTCATCACTGTCATTATTGGAGTCATTTATATGATAGCACGACTGATTCCCTGCATAAGCAACGATACCGGCAAATATACGGCCAAGAACATCAGTTCCTGAGGATGCTCCGTCAATGCCGCCACAGACCTTCGTCAAAGGATAATCTGGCGGATTGTTGTATTGAGCCACCCCCTCGTACACATAGCTTAATACGTTCTTTAGCACAAAAGAGTTGTTCAAGGGCCTTAAAAAAAAAGGAAGACAAGTTTCAATATTACTTTTACGGTTGGTTTGGTTCATAGATTATTTTGGGTGGATTCTAATTACCACGAATGATAATACTAGTAATCAATTTACTAGCAGTCCGTTCTGTATGCCACAAACTAGAAAAGAATTGATTTGCAATTCTTGTTTGTGGCAATTCTTGTGTTTGGTTTGACAAAAGAATTGAATTTCAATTCTAGCCAATTCTCACCAATTCTTGTTTTAGCCCAAAAACAAATCCTATCACTTTTGGTAGGATTTGGTGAGAAATGATTTCACTTTACGTGAAATAATGTGATATACCAAACTTACCCCTATATATTTCACACCTCCTCTCTTTATATGGGCAATGTAGTAAATGACCGTGATTCATTTCATTTCATTTCTCTTTCAAACCAAACATGAGAATTAGAATTGCAAATCAATTCTATTCATTTCTTTTCTTTTCTATTCTCTCCAATTCAATTCTATTCTATTTTAGAATCATACCAAACGGAGTGTAGGAATCTGAATTCTTGCAAAGTGTTTGGTTCACTAGCGAAATTCTAGTGGATTTAGAATCAAGTGTTTGATTGGGTTAAGAAAAATAAATAGGAATGATGTTAAATACATAAACTAGCCTTGAAGACTATCCATAATAGGAATGACATTAACTTATACATTCTACAAATATAAGGGTTAATTTAGGTAGTACGGAATTAAAAAACCAAGACCCCAGTAATATTTGAGAATACCACCTCCTATCTAGGATTTAGAATCCACCCTATTTTCCACATTTGGGTGGATTCTAAATCCAATGGGATCCTCAATTCAATAAATAATCCATGAACCAAACAAGAATAAATTTTAAGATTACTAGTAATCATAGGGTGGAATCAAAATCCACCCTAAGAATCCATGAACCAAACGGGTCGTTAAGTCTTAACATAAGAAATGAACTCGTACATTGAACTGAAATGCAATTTGAAAAATAAAATGATTTTTTTTTTCAAGAATACTGATTAAAGACATAAAATAGGTAATTATATAGGTAGTTAAAGATATTCAAATTTATATGGATAATTCTTTGGTGACAATTTTCATACAATTTTTATACAACCTCCTAAAAGATGTGTCTATCTCTCTCCTGTGTCACTGTGGGGTCCAGTGAAACCAGAGGAGGGAGATAGACACATCTTTTTAGGAGGTTGTATGAAAGTTGTATGAAAGTTGTCACCAAAGAATTACTCAATATATATATACACACAAATGTATAAAAGATTCTCAGTAAAGAGGTAAATTTTCTAGGGGTGCAATTCAGGCGGGCCAAACTGTGATCAGCTCGGGCCAGGCTCGAAAATTATTGGGCTTGGGCCCGCGGTCCTTCACTATGGGAGAGCTTGTGCTGAAAAACATAAGTCCGAATTCAATTCGGGTCAAGCTTAGACAAAATTTTGCTTAACCTGTGGAACCAGAGCTCAAGCCCGAGTCCGAATTCTATTTATATATATTATCTTTGACATTGTATTATAGTATTTTTTAGTGTTAAGAATACACTATTAGCTAGATATGATTCAAGCACTAAATTAACAGACGAATGTTTCTTCCAAAATCTAAACAAAAAAATAGATTTGATACTCTACATATTGTTGTTTACATGCTAAAAATCGGTTTGCACTAAAAAAAAAAAAAAAAAAAAAAAAAAAAAAATTTGCAATTCGGGCTCGGGCTCGGGTTGTAATACTAAATCACAAACCGGGCTCGGGTTGAAATGTTCTGGTTTATATCGGGCTCGAGATCGGGCTTGGGCAGACTGCTTGAATTCGAGCTCAGGCATGTGCATAGCCAAAACCCTATAGCTTTGGATCCCGCCCGAGTTGCACCCCTAATATTTTCTAAAATACAAGTGTAATTTTTTTTTTGTATTGGTGTAATTTTTTTATTGTTTGAATAAAGTGTTGCATATTAAAAAAATTGTTGGCATAATATTATTTTTTAGGTTTTATTTTATCTTTTCAAAATATTTCAACTTTGAATTACATACCACGTTCCAATCATAAACTTTACCCAACAAAAATTTGAAGAATATTTGAAATATTCAATGAAGATGTTATATATATATATACACACACATATTTTGAACATATTTACGCTATATCCAATCCAACAAATATACATTATATATAAAAGCTGCCATGTGACAAAATACAAAGGTTATACTTTCACACTCACACAAACATTTATATATAGATAGATAGATATATGAAAGATATTTAACAAGATTAGCAAACGATTATAAGTTACTTACCTACAAGTCCTGAATCTTTGGCTAAGGGTTAAAAGGCCATTTGCTTGGGAAGCGACTTTATCAATTTCAGACCATGATTCTCTTATAGTTTTATAGCAACTCTCACTCACTTCCTGCAAGAACTTAAAAGTTTAAAATAGAGGAAACTACTAAAATTACACTCACAAATGCGCAAACACATATGCTAAAACTATAGGGTACTGATCTCCCTTGAGATAATATAAAAATACAAGGATCTTCGGTATGATATGGAAAATTCCAATGACCCCCCGTTAAAATTTGGATTGAGTAACACTTTCCTCCTCCAATAGTTAACTCTCAACCGTTGATATTCCGTTGATTTTTCAAACTAGTAAGTCAGATTTGTTTTAAGAATATAAATATAATTTTGCATGCACCTTGTCAGGTTTCCATCTCCAATATGGGAGGTTAGTGTAATTTTTGCAGACTACGGGAGAGGTCACTCTGTATTTTGACCTTATTTCGGGAATGTCAATATAATTTACCCAAATTTTATGTATGCATGTTTACAATGACGGACCCAGGAGTTTAGTTGAGTGGGGGCGGAAACTTGTAGGAAGGCCCAGGAGCAGTGTGCCCGACTCGAATTTAATTTAATTTTTTTTTCATATATATAGAAAAAGAATAATTCTAAGTGATTTTTTTTTTGCACAAACTAATCTCTCACACAACTTTTTCACAAAATTGTGCCATATGCTTAATTAGTTATTTTTATTTCCACTTTCACTTAAAGCTTGACAATACTACTACACAAATATCAAAATAAAAGACAAAATATAACAAATCACAAGCTAATTTTCTCATAGCAAATAAGCTTCATGTATAGGGTAAAAATAATATGTGATGTATTCACTTAGGTTTTTTTTGAGTTTTTTAAATCCAAAAAGAAAGAGAAGTGGGTATGAGGCCAGGGACATTGTCTTCTCTCTTTTAGGAAAATGGGGCCTGGCTCGGGTAGATTATGTTAGAGCAGCCTAAGCGGTGCAAAAGCGTTCTAAAAAAGTCTTAGGGGGGCAAAAGTCATGTTAAAGCTCTATAATTTTCTAAAAATTAACCCCCTAATTAACAAATACTTTACTTAATCCCAAATGCTTTTTAAAACTATGGTATATAACCTAATTTTCCCAAAAATTTAGCCGGCAGCCTCCCCACTCGCCGCACTATAGGTCAGCCATTGCATGTCTATCTATATAAATACCTTGAAAGCTTTTGTGACAATGGAATCATATCCATTTTGTGGAGTAATGTCATCAAAGTAAAGGATGGGAGCTGATGAGGCCAGAGCTCCTAGAACAATGTGGGGATACTTTAACCGAAGCCATGAAGCAAGCACTGCAGAATTTAAACATATCAAAGTTTTATTTTTAAAAAATCCAAAAAAAAAAAAAAAGAAAAAAAAATTAAATTCAAGGATTTATTTGGGAGGAAAAGAAATGAAATGTATTCAATGATTTAATTTAAGATTTATACTCACTTCCACCATAAGATCCTCCAACTACAATAACCGGTGAATTTTTGGCGCATAATTTTTTCTTGAGATGTATAATCACTTCTGCATAATCTGCAATAGCTTGAGCTGAATTGAAATAACCACGCATTGTATTATTTTTCATTGCTTCTTCCATTGACCCTAATGGATTTGATTGTCCGTAGTACCTATGCTGAAGATAAAACCGAGTTTCCGAATGTAAGATTTCCCATTTACCAAAACACAAAAAAATAAAAAATAAAGGAAAGAAGAGGATTAATTGATGTCCCTTACTTGTAAGTACCTCTCTTTTTTTTTTTTTCCTTTACCTCTATATAAACTATGAGAGACTTAAAGCGACGGGCATTTTCTGTGAGAAAGCCAATCGAATCTAGATCATCGTCTAATGATGCCTCCGCACCAAGATAAACAAAGATTGGCGCATTTTTAATTGCGCCGCCCCAATATTTAGAACGAATTACATATCTTTGTTTGAAAGTTGTGTAGCTTTCAGGGTTGTAATTGAAGTGATCAAGCGTTTGGTCGTAAAAAAAGGTTTCAAGATCTTGAGAAAGTGATTTTGGTGTGGTTTTAGGGTCCTGTAGGATTGTTCTTCTGTGAAGACCAAGCCGTGGTATGTTATAAGTTGATGCAGAAACAGAGGTGGAAAATAGTAGGAAGAGCAGAGAAAGGCAGAGAAAATTCATGACTATGTTCAAAAGAATGTAACTAAAGTTTCATATGAAATGTTGTTCTTTGCCCATATATATACAACTTATATGGACATCATAAAGACCTATATATTTTGTTTCCTTTAAAATGTGTTATCATGTCATGAGTACGTGTTGACTTGGTTAGAAGTTTTAGAGGGTATTTAGGAAAGTATTGATTCAATTTTGTGGTAAATGAATGATTTTACAATTTTTTAAGTGTGTGGTAAGCGTCAATTTCTTGCATATATAGGTATTTGTGCCAAGTGTAATAACCCTAAATGGTTATTTATCAACCCAATATTACTTTAAATTTCAAAAGAATCAGGGAAAAAAAAAAAGTGAAACTTGAACTAAACGTGATCTAATTAAGGAAACTATAACTGGCTAGACACTAATATCTGTTTCTGGCTAGTCACTAAAGTAAGAAAACTTAAAAGGGGGAAAAAAAAAATAGAGGTGTCCTAATGGGATCAAAAAAAGATCAAATGAGAGGAAGATTCAATGGTGCGCACAGGATGGTTCTACTATATGAACATGGTAGTTATAATTTTTTTCATTATATTATAATCTTTTCTCATCATGTTACAATCTTTTACAATATTTTCTCATCATGTTACAATATATTCTCATGGTAGTAACAAATTGCCATTTTTGTCATAGGTTATAATCTTTTTTCATCAAAATTACAATATGTCCTCATCAAGTTAGAATCTTTCCTCATCACTTACAATCTTTCCTCATCAAGTTACAATTTCTCTCATCAATTAAGTTACAATTTCCCTTATCAACTTTTCTCATCCTCATCCGTCTCTTTCTCTCTCGGTGTGATCAAACTTAGAAGCAGCGTTCCGAATGTAAAATTCTGAAATGCGATTATTCTCTTAGCTTGCACCCAAAAGCTTAGAGATAAGAGTAATGATTTATGCACATAAAATGTGCACATAAAAAGTTAGGCCATTAATTTCAGTTAATCCCAAATATGCAGGCATGGATTCCACCAAAATGAATGGCCCAGATCTTTATATGCATACTTTGTGTACACATTTTATGTGCACATAGCATTACCTTAGAGATAATTCTACAGAAGTCTTAAAGTCCCATGTTATAGTTTTTGTTTGTCAATTTTCTAAATTATTCGAAACTAGATTTGGCTTTTATAAATACAAAAGACAATATTTGAAAACCAGTTTCAATTATTTGGTTTATGGCCCAAGTTTATTGTTGTTTTTTTTTCAAAAAAAAAAAAAAAAGAAAGAAAAGGATCGAAAAACAATAATATTTTTTGATGCAATCGAAAAACAATGATTACCAGTTAACAATTTTTTTAATAAAGAAAAATAAAAAGGTTACCAAACATATTTTCGGAATTCACTTTCAGAAAACAGGAAAACAAAAATAGAAAATTCAAAACCACAATGTCATGAAATAGGCAATACGAACAGGGCGGAGCATAGTGAAGACAGACAGGGGCATCGCCTCTCCAAGATTTTGCAAACTTTGTTACTTTCCTCTATAAATTTGTGATAATTATACATATTACATATTTGGCCCCTGCAAATATTTTGAATGAATATGGTATATATGATTACGGTAAAATTTAAAAATTTACTTACATATTGGCCCCTTCAATATAATAACTTTTACATAATGGTCTATGCTAATATACACATCATAACACTATTTTGCAACATAATCCGACCTTAACCATTAATGAAGTTATAAATTTCTAATAAAGAGAAGTTGAATTACTCAAATATTGATCAACTCTAATTTAACCCACTGTAAATATGGGGTCCAACACATTGATTTTTTTCAATTCTTAGTTTAGCTTAAAACCAAATTGACAATATGTAATCATACTTTAATATCATAAAAAGTGATAATATACACAAATAGACTTAAAAAATATATAAATATACCCAAAAAAAAAAATCATCTTTGGGGGCGTTGCCCCACAAATCCCGTTTTGGCCCTTTTACAAGCGAACATAAAGACCGTGTACTCGGCCCCAAGTACAACTTCCCGACTCCGTCCCTAAATACGATCTTGAATCCAACAATATATGTTAGTCATTCAAAAAAAATTTTTGGCACGAATTATACCGACCTCCTCGAAGATTTACGTACATGACAGTTCTACTTCTGAAGTATAAGATATTGCAAGAACCTCCATTATCCTAAGATTTCAATAATATATATTTTCCCACTATAAAAACTCACTGAGGTTATGTTTTCTTTGTTTCTGTAATGCTAGAACAGTAATGGATGAACAATATATCTTGTTATAATCGTTTCGAATGTATTTTTCTCACCCAAAATTTACTTAATAATCACTCAATTTTCCCATTGTTCAGTCAACTCTCCTATTAACTAATGTAGTGGGACCATGACTAAATGAGAATTAATTAATGGTATAAAATCCTGAGTCCCACATCATTGGCCAAAAAGAGAGTTGAGTGAGCATTGGGTGAATAATTTTTGGATGAGCAAAAATGCTCTCTAATCTTTATACTCTTACTGTTCACTTGTCATTAGGCCTGTCAATGGAGCGGATCTTGGCCCGAATCCGATCCGAATCCAGCACTTTTTTATGGATCTGAGATTTTTTTTAGATCTAGATCCATATCCATATCCATATCCAAATCCGTTTATAATGTTAGGTTGATGGATCGGATATGGCTTTATGGTATCTGATCCGCCTAAAATTCAGATCCGAATAAGAAAAAACTATGCACAAAAAATATGAATATAATACATTAGATAAGATTACTATTACATATAAAATTGAACTACGTATATATTATACACTAGATTATACAAATTTACTTTTAGTGGTATATTATTTTGATTTAAAAATAGGATTTTTCTTCATAATCAAGTGTATTGATGGTTTAAACGTTGATTGATTTTTGTGTATGCATAGAGGAAAATAATAAAAATAATACTCCCTCCGTCCCTTTTTTTGAGTCTTATATTCCATTTTGGGATGCCCCAAAATTAGTGTCCACTTTCCTAAATTGCTGTACAATTTTTACCCATTTTTCAAAACTACCCTTCTTTGAAATCTACACCAAGATAAAACTAAAAAAAGTTATTGTAATAATTAGTGGTAACTGTGGAAAGTAAGGGTATGTTTGATAATCCAATTAAGTGATGAAAATGAAAAGATTCAACACTTATTCTTTTTCAGTGCGTTTGATAACATATCACTTAATTGAAAAAGCAGCCAAAAAACCACTGAAAACTTTAAGTGAAAATTTTCTACTGAAAATAAATACTGAATGCATTCTATTTCAATAGTTGAAGCACTTTTTTCAGTATTACAAATTCAATCACTTAAAATTTTCAGTACTTAAAATTCAGCACTTAATTTTCAGTACTTAATTTTCAGTTTTATCAAACGCACCCTAAGTGTCGATTCATTTTATCCCCTTAATAAGTTGAGTTCCTAAAGGGGGACTAAAAAAAGGGACGGAGGGAGTAGTTTCTATGGTAATACTAGAATACATATAAGCAACTAAGTTGCCGTTTTAGATCCGACAAACTGACCCGAATATCTAGATCTGATCAAATCCGGATATGGATTAAATAAGACAGATCCGACGGATAAATGTACCGGATCTGGATAGTAGAATTGTTAACGGATATGGATCTGATTTGTGTGAATTCGGTCCAGATCCGATCCATTTAAAGGCCTACTTGTCATGTCAGTGCAATAGTTCCCATCCTTTTCCAGACTAGTATATATATACATATATATATATATATATCATCAAAGTAGAGAATTGTAGCCGATGATGCCCAAGCACCAAAACAACATGTGGATATTTCAGACGAATCCATGAACCAAGCACTAAAATAATTAGGAAAAAAAATGAGCAAAAAGATATAAAGAAGAATTTTAGTATTGGAAAGAACTAATATGTTTGTGCATCTCATGAATATGAATGATCCAATTCATATATCCTAAGGCTTTTCGGTACATAAAAACATCATCTGGAATGGTGATATTTGAAAAACAATAATGATAGGATACATATCAAATGACACATCAAACGATATATTGTGCTTTAAATGCATGTACCTTATGCTGTTTGAATTTTTCACAATTCGATCTCTGTGCATCACTTACACAACATAGGGTACATGCATTAAAAACTGGTGTGTCGTTTAGTGTGTCATTTGGTGTGTGTCCCTATCATTTTTATTTGAAAAATGGAAGTTATAATAAAAAATAAATAAATAAAAAGATTTATACTTAAAATCAACAATTATAGAATCGTAAGAAAAACTTAGGCTAGCTCTGTTTGGTTCATGGATTTCTTGTGGGAAAAGAAAAGGTAAAGAAAAGTAAAAAGAAAAATTAGTTCCGGTGTGTTTATTGTTGTGTTTTCTTTCATGTTTAATTAACATCTAAAATTCTAAAATATGATTGTGGGCAAACGACTCTCAACATTCTAAATGTTTTATTTATTTCTCAACTTATTCTATTTCTTTCCTATTTTCCTCCTCGTTTTCCTTATTAATTAAATAAAGGAAAATATATTACTCTATATTTTCCTTTCTTTTCTTCATTAAATTCAAGAACCAAACAAAGCCTTAAGGTAAACAATATATGAAAAAACATCATGAATTATTATTTTTTTTAAATGAAATAATTTAACATGATTGTGAATATCTCCATTCGAATTCGCAGAACGCACAAACAAGACAATAACTAATCTATTTTCACCAAAATTTCACATGAGCCCTGTATTTTTAGTTGTAAAGATTATGGTCCTTTTACTTTTTAAATTATACAAATTGAGGACACTACAATGAGAGTTTGATCAGTTTTCACATATTCAAATACACTTCATTGCTATATCATTTGAAATGGAAAAGAGTGTTAATAACTAGGCCCAAGACAAGGCAAGCCGAATCATCTACATGGGTTTTTTTGTATATTCTCTTGGGTTATTTTTCCATTAAACTCCAACTGTAGCCCATTTTCATTGCAACAATGCTACACCTACTTCTTTAATCACATTTTAAATTACATTCTATGCTTAAAATACATCTACCATGTGCTGTTTGAATTTTCACATTTTTCTGTGCACCACTTTCACAACACACGGTACTTGCATTTAAAGCAAGGATATGATTTGGGGTATGGTTGGAGGAGTGGGTGTAGCATTATTCTTTTCATTGGGCTCTTACATTATTTATAAAGGTAGGATAGCAAATTTTACCACCACGAAAATTGCGGCATTATGGGCCTGTTTGGCAACAGCTTTTCCCTACTTCTGCAAATCGGATACAAAAATTTGTTCTTGGCCAAAAGGTGTTCAAGGTAATTTTTAACCAATTGCTAAACTATATGATTGAGACACATTATCGCATGAGCTGGTTCGTTAAACAGTTTCACTTTAACTTTTAAAGTCCCAAATCACTTATAGACTCAAAAAACTGTTACCAAAGGGACCTATGTCAGCCAAAAGTTCAATAATACACTGTTGGCTCGTTAATATAGTCCATGCCCAAACAAAGCATAAAGAGTTAATTTTTATCTTAGATTTATTTTATTTTCCTATCCAAACATTGGATGGATAATTTAAACAAAGTTGAATCTTCACTACCATTATTTTTGGTAGATTTGGAGTTATCTTTGTAATCTTACAATGTTCTATTCTTTGAGTACATGAAAATCAGCATAGTATTTTTCAATCCATCCTTCAACAATCTCAACCTCCATCTTCCTTTGCATCACCAACCAGTCTGGATCAATTTCATCTGAAGGAAGTATGTCCAAGCAATGAGATCCTGAAAAATTAAACTTGAATTTTAGTGACGACTTCCACAAAAATCAACTCTTCAAAATTAGGGCAACAACTATTTTAGGTTTGTCCATATCTGAATCCAAAGGGAGCAAGTAGGAGCGACCAATCCCTAGATGTGAAGGGAAAAAAAACGTTTATTTATACTAGTAGTATTCATAAATATGCTTTTGTTGTAAATATTACATATTTTTTTTTTTTTTTTGAACAGCAAGAATAATATTAAAGGGCCACAAAGGCCAAGGAAGAACAACACTCAAAAAAGGACTTCAAAAGATCCAAGCAAAGTCCTTAAAACAAAGAACAAAACAGCCCCAAAAAATGAAGAAAACTAGCCCAAAAACAACACCACAGAACAAAAAGACACAGCAAAGAACCAAGATCAAAACAGAATTCTAGCTGAAGCAATCAGAACAGGCTCAGCCGAGAATATGAGATCAACCTGAGAACACTCCGGAAGCAAAACTTCTGACAACCACTTACCATAAGCCATAAGTTGAAAGGACCAACAGACTCCTATTAACCATGGGCGACAAATGGCCAAAAGCCCACGATCGAGGAACAATCAGAGGGAAATGCACCCGATAAAATCAAAGCTATATGGGAAAACAGCAGCCACCCTTAAACTTCAAACCAAAGCAGCACATGAATCCCCAACCAAAAAACAGACGCTACAAAACCAACCATTTCCTTAAGCAGAGCTCTGCCAAGAAACCAACTCTCCACAAAAGGCTTCCAGGAAACCAAACCCCTAGCCCTATAAAAACTGCACAAAAACTACTCTGGCCAAACACCACAACACGCCCAAAAAGGGAACACTGGAGATCGATAACGAAATAAAAGACCACACATCAATCAAAACTGCCACCTTCAAACAAAACAGCAACTAAAAACCAAGAAGGAAAAGGTAACAAGGGGCAACTCAAGCAAGGAACAAAACCTCCACAACCAAAGCGAAAGGACAGCAAGAAGAACCCCAAATAGGAAAAAGGGGCTACAAGCCAGCTTGACATCTCTCGAATTCGGACCAGTCTCTCTCTTCCATTTCTTGAAGTCTAGAGACAATCTCCCCATCATCGCCATCAAAACGGAGACCCAAAGCTTGTCCCATCTTCCACGTTTCAAGCGCCTCCCCAAGGATTATGTCGTTACAATTTTTAATACCCCCATCCGAAATAGATCCCACAGTTCCCGCCTCGAGCAGAGAACATGCTTCTTCCATCGTTAAAACATTTTTCTTTTTGCTTTTAGGCTTAACAGGGTTACATTCTTTAGGGTTGCCACTTGTCTTCCACCGGATACCCTCCCCACAGCTATCCAAAATTAAATCAAGAGCTTTTCTTTTCCCAATTCGTTTTTTAAGCCTCGCCCCCTCTATCTGATGATGAATCTCAACAGCTTCCCCATTTTCCACCTCTTCATCCGTTTCCCATTCAGATTCCCCACTATCGGAGATGGCCCCCTTACCATCGGGACAAGTCCCTTCCTCATCTTCGTTTGACTTTCTGAATTCGAACTCGATCTCATCCCCTTTCAATACAGAAGTCGGAGTTTCAGGGACAATAACATAAGCCGGAGATATGCGAGAGGAATCTGCGAGGGAATCACAAAGAGCATTACGAGGGACGACAACATCCAACTGTTGCACATCCTCATTCGTGGCACCCAACTCCCCATCGCTCCCAGAAATGTCATTTTTGCAACACCCAATACTGACGTCACGATCCCTACCTTTCGTCTCTCCATTAGGGGACTCCAAACCCATCTCCACGCTCCTAACCGATTCCACCGAATTAAGATCAACATCCCTAGCAATGCCAAAGTTGGATTCAAAATCAACTGACTTAGGAAGAGAAGAAAGATTACCCAAAGCACAAAAAGGATCACCTTCCAATTCCTTAACTTTGACCCGGTATCCACGCCCCTTAACAACAACTTGGATACAGTCATCCACTCTCTCCTCATCTTCGAAGGCCACCAGAATGAAACCATATTGGAATTGCTTGAATTTTACCGTCTCCAGCGCGACACTGATACATTTGCCCCATAGCCCGCCAATATTGTTAAAGGTTTCCTCAGACCATCCAATCAAAGGGATCCCAGAGCACTTCAGCCAAGAGCACCGAGATGGAGCAGGAACCTTATCATTCCAAGGTTCAATGCTAATAAACCAAGTACGTAACCAAATCCATCCATCATCTTCCATAGACTTAAGGACATCAGGGTCTTCAAACGAGAGCAAAAAAACCCTATCAGAGATAGTGCGAATCTCAATATCAAAAACACCTTCTCTTATGAAACATTCTTTCAGAAAAATCCCATCAACCCTTTTCAACGAGACACCCACCAAACTATTCTTTAGGACCTCAATAACTTCCCCATTAACCGCCCCCAAGCAAGATTTGGAGAGGTCTACTGGGGGAGTCTTAACTCTCTTAGAGAAATCAGAATGATTGCCTCTAAGAACATCAACAAAAGACCGACCTTTTACCCCACCTTTAATGGCCAAATCCACAATATGAGGGTAAGCTTTAGGGCTGACAAAAGATGAATTTTTCTTCTCCATTCCCCCTAAATCCTTGTAGTGGGCAAGACCCTTCTCAAATCTGGCCAGGTTCACCCCCAATCGGTTGTGAAGTAACCAAACACCATTAAAAGTTTTGACAGCTTCAACAGCTGAAACTTTCTCAAAAAATTTTATGAAACCAAATCTTTTACCCCCCTTATTCAGTTTGAAAGGAATAAAAGCCTCTGAAATCTCACCACATTTCTCAAAGATCTCGTAAAGCCATTTTGCATCAACATCAATAGGGATGTTGTTCACAAAAACAGAAGAGACTTTTGGTTTCTCCATCTCTAATCACCAATCAGAGGGCAATCACCAACAGGAACGAAAAACCACCAACAGACAGACCAAACATATTTATGTGTGGTTGTCCACATTTTTGTATTAAACTAGGGATCTAATTGTAAAGTGATATTTATCTACACACCTCTGTCTTACCCTATAAATAGGGAGCATGTCAATAAGAAAAGTTACTTGATTCTTAGTTTGTATTCTGCTCTCTTTATTCTCTCTCTAATATAAAGCTTTAACTCTATAAGCTTTTAGTTTATATAATTTAATTTTTATCAGGTCATATATATAGCCAATCACCCCGCGTATGTTTTTTTTAATATATCAAATTACAGAGTTCATGCGAGTGTACGTACCATTAACAGTAGAAATGGCAAGAACAGTTTCTGATATGTCCTCCAAAACCCTGTGATTAGAAAGAGGAAGAAAACAATTAACTTTTCTCAATTAGACAACAAAGTGTGTATATGTATATATATATATATATATAGAGAGAGAGAGAGAGAGAGAGAGAGAGAGAGAGAGAGAGAGAGATGTTCTTTTGGTTACCCTCCACTGCTATAAGGATCTCTTAGGCCATTAGAGAATATGATGTTGCTAGCAAACCTTTCAAGAACCAATTTTATATCCTGCAAAGGCTATAATATCAGGACTTATTGTAATTTTGTTAATTTGTCATGGAGAAATTCTAATTATCGTCACAACTTTTCTCAATACACTTGCATGTTTTACAAGAGAAATTATATTGTGTGATTGTCATACTTGTGTGACTTCTATTATGATTTGAATATTCTACGTATTACAGTAGTTGTCACACGTATTGACAACCACATAGAATATGATTTGTTACAATAGTCAGTGCAACAAAAGATGGACAGCTTCTCAATGCATATGTGCGTGCAAAGAAAAGAGTGTGCATGCGTTTAGAATTTCTCCTTCATTAGTTGTTGTGAATATATTCAACTTTTCATTATTGCCATTCTTTGAAGTTTAACATTTCAATGTTCCCTTAGAATAAAAAATGAGATAGAGATAGTGAGAGTTTAAATGAGAATGGGTTGTAAGTTCCCAATTGAATTACCTTACTTTTTTTTTTTTTTTAAAGAGGTCTCTTAAATTAGAACTACTCAAAATAAAATAAAAAAAACCCCTTAAATTGAGACAAAAAGTGCATGTATAGTTAATTAACCTACCACATTAGGTGAATGTAGATTAGTAGTGCGTACAACAGTTTTTGTGGACAAAAAAAATACTATTAGCGACAAAATATTTTACCATTAAAAATATTTTTATTGTCACTAAAAGAGCGTCGTATTATAGATTAGCATTCTCCATATATATCTACTATCGTATAAAAACGAAGAAACAAGCACGTCAAAAAATATGAACTTCCTCTTTTGCCCTTTACTATACCATAATTACTCATATATTTATTTATACATCGTAAGAATATATTGGTTTGTGTGAGGGTAAATTTGTCATTTTGGCTAAATAATTACATTCAAGTCAGCTTTTACAATTTTATTTAATATAATAATGAGGTTTTAATCAACAAACTTGTGTCTAATTACATTTGGGTCAACAATTTTTTGGATATTTATTATTGACTTCAAAAAAAGTCAACAAAAGTGGCTATTTTGGTGGCTATTTAGGAATTGGTCACTAATATTTACAATTTGGTCAACTTCTTCTCTCAAATGAGGTTTCAATCAACAATTTGTGTCTAATTACATTTGGGTCAATAATTTTTGGAATATTTATTATTCACTTGATAAAAAGTAAAAAAAATGGCTATTTTAGTTGTTATTTAGGAATTGGTCACTAATATTTACAATTTGCTCAACTTCTTCTCTCAAAGTTAGGATTCATATATTGCAATATGTGTAATTGTATTAGGTCAGCAAGTTTTGGGATATTTATTATTCACTTTAAAGAAGTTTTAAAAAGTGGCTATTTTAGTGACTATTTAGGAATTGGTCACTAATTTCACATTTTGGTCAACTTCTTCTTTCAAATTTAAGCTCTGGTATATTTAAATTATCAATTTAAGTGGCTATTTTAGTAGCTACGGAGTATTATTAATTGGTCAACTTCTTCCCTCAAATTCAGGATTTATAGATTGTATTTTAATATCAATTAAGGCCTACAAACACATTCATGCCCTTTTTTAGAGGAAATACCCTACTTGTGTCATATATTTTTAATGGCGCTTTATTAGGTACCTTTACTACTCATTTATAAGATAGTCAGAATTATCTACTTCTTCCGTAAGAAGAGTTTTAGATTAAATAGTTACATTTACAATTTTCTATTTAACTGTTTTAACATCTTATGTTGATTTTTAAAAGTGGACCTTATTTTGAAATATCAAAAAAAAAAAAAAAAGAAAACGTGACACTTATTTTAAAAATATCCAAAAAAAATGAAGCGTTGGCACTTATTTTAAAATGGAATGAGTAATTATACCTCTCCAAAGACCTCTAATGTCAAGATTAATACACAATATATCTAGAAATACAACTATTCGACGGGCACGTGCCTTGCACGTGCACCCTCACTAGTATATATATATAAGAGTACCTACATGGCCTCCATAGTACGTTGTGACCGAATGAGGCCGAGGTAGGACCCCATATGATTTCCTGCAGTCTTTGATGAAGCTATCCAAATGGAAAGGTGCAGGTGGGAACATTGTGTCATTGCTACCACGGCCAATGGGCATCACCATCTCGCTACATGTCTAATAAAAAAAAAATCATCACTTTTCCAAAAATTAAATCAAAATTATTTTTAATTAATTAATTAGGGGCGATTGAATTATAAGTTCATTATGTTATTTTATTTTAGAGTTAGGGATAGATAAGATTCTTGATTGGAAAAATATCTTCTGGACATGAATATTAAGTGAAATTCCACTGGAGCGTGAATAATTTTCAAAGGGTATGTTTGGAACAACAACTTTGGAGTGCAATCTTACCAATTATAATTATGTTATTTTGTTAGCAATTAACTTATTTTTAAGTTGCATTCTAATACAATTTTTACTTGTTCACAAAAACAATTCTTGCTTACTTATGTTTCAAGTTCGAGATGGTGTTTTAATTGCACATAAGGACATGATTCGGAAGTTGACGGAATCCCATGGTACTCAACTTTTATAGCAAATTAATCACCCTATGATCGATGTTTCTATCTCTATCTATATGTCTCTTTCGATATATATATTTTTTAAATTCTTTTATCTCTATACATAAAACATATCAATAATATTGGTATACCTATTTTGGGAAAAAAAAATTCTTTTATGCCAAATAGGCATAATAATCAAATTAGACTAAATTGTTATTTGATATGTTTGCTTTATAAAAAAAAAAAAAGGTAGATCTGGTCAAAAAAGCAGTTGCGCCATAAGCAGGGGAGGGGATGCTTTTCAAGATTATCTTGATCAGTTCTAGCTACAATATATCAACCAAGTTCCCAAATCATAATAAGAAGTTCTACTTTTTAGACTGTTCTACAAATTAATTTTTTTTTTTTTGAACCTCGACGGCACGAGGAAGATTAAATTGATATCAAAAAACAAAGTACACCAAATTAGCGGGGGGGGGGGGGGGGGGGCATTAGACCTTACCCTCCTAAAACGACAGCCCAATTAACAAGCCAAAACGAACTAAATCATCAAGCCAAAACCAGCAAGGAAAAGCAGCCACTGACTAACAGCAGCAGACCCTTGATGTTTAACCTTAGCCCAAAAACCAGCAAGAAATAAAGACATAGCAAAATTAAAGAAGCCAAAAACAGAACAGTGAGACCGTAAGATATCAAAGAAAGCTGTGAATGAAAGTACATAGTCTTAATGACCCGGCGTTGACTTCCTCCCAAAACAGAAGCTTTCAAAACAGGGTCACCCTTCACAGCCAAATGATCAAAGCAACGCTTCCAAAGCAGTTGATCTATGCGCACCTGACTTTGCCAAAAAATCTGCCACCACATTAGCGCTTCTCGGAATATTTAAGAATCTTGTGACTATATTCAAAGAATCAAGTTTTCTTAGGTTGGAGAAGATTGCATTAGCTATCCCATTATGTTTCCACGGAATGGAGTCCAGGCTAGTTACCCACGCAGTGGTCACGATAGAATCACTTTCAATGTGAAGTTCCTCACAAGAACCAACATGTATATCAGCATAGTTTACGGCGGCATTAGACCTTACCCTCCTAAAACGACAGCCCAATTAACAAGCCAAAATGAACTAAATCATCAAGCCAAAACCAGCAAGGAAAAGCAGCCACTGACTAACAGCAGCAGACCCTTGATGCTTAACCTTAGCCCAAAAACCAGCAAGAAATAAAGACATAGCAAAATTAAAGAAGCCAAAAACAGAACAGTGAGACCGTAAGATATCAAAGAAAGCTGTGAATGAAAGTACATAGTCTTAATGACCCGGCGTTGACTTCCCCCCAAAACAGAAGCTTTCAAAACAGGGTCACCCTTCACAGCCAAATGATCAAAGCAACGCTTCCAAAGTAGTTGATCTATGCGCACCTGACTTTGCCAAAAAATCTGCCACCACATTAGCGCTTCTCGGAATATTTAAGAATCTTGTGACTATATTCAAAGAATCAAGTTTTCTTAGGTTGGAGAAGATTGCATTAGCTATCCCATTATGTTTCCACGGAATGGAGTCCAGGCTAGTTACCCACGCAGTGGCCACGATAGAATCACTTTCAATGTGAAGTTTCTCACAAGAACCAACATGTATATTAGCATAGTTTACGGCTACCTGCAAAGCTTTAGAAATAGCTAGAAGCTCGGCTATATTGGAGTCCATTATTCCGACATTGGCTGAGAAAATGGCCAAAAAAGCGCCATTGTTGTCCCTGAGGACTCCCCCAATCCCAGAAGGCCCTGGCTTTCCATAAGAATACCCATCAACATTGAATTTTACTGTACCGCTTTTAGGTGGTGACCAAACACAAATTTCCTTTAATTTCTTCGTCTTCCGAATGATGCATCCTTGTGTGATGTTTCTCAGAAAATCATTGCAAGAGATGTGGAAGTTGGAGCAAGTTGACTTTAACCACCAGAACAATCTGATTTTGATGGTGACGGTGATTTCTTCAAAGCATTTGACTGAATCATTGAAAATGATATCATTACGCCAAAGCCAAATGGACCAACACACCACATAAAAAAGACTTTCCCAGGAAAGAGCCACTTCATAAGATGGGCATAAGGAGCTCCAATGGTTCCACCAAATTGGGAAGGAAGCGGAAGAGCTGAAACTAATGCTCCACCAATTAAGGCAACTCTCCCAAATTTTCCAAGACACTGGGCAGTGAAGAAGAAGGTGATCCACTGTTTCTTCAGCATTACCACACATAGCACATTTAAGATCTTCTACTAATAGAGGTAGAAAAGAGTGAATATTGTGTTTAACCGCAATTTTTCCTTGTAATGCTTGCCAACAAAAGATTTGGACTTTCGGGGGACATTTTGATTTCCAAAGGAGCCTTAAATCTGAGGGATGAAAATTTAGTTGAGTCTCCAATGATAAGCAAAAATTCTTTACAGAGTATTTGTCACGCCCCGACGTAGCATAAATATGGAAAGCGTTTAATTTCCTTTATGGACCCGTAGGTCGCGACAGTTTGAAGGATCGATTCCGTCCCAAAAACTTCTAACAACATAAAACTATAAATCAGAGTAGGGTAAACAGGGCTCATAAAAATTTTTCTAACTTATTACAACTTATGGTACGGGGTTAACTAAGGCACAGACCGCCTTAAAATAAAACAATAACTTAAAGTCTATTACAGTCATCCTTATTACAAAACCAAATCATATCTTAAAGCACATAAACATAAAGCATATAAAAGTAAATTCTCTTCTCAGCAGTTGATCTCAATTAGCATAGTCATATGGTTCATCCTGATTATAACCTGCAAAGCCTGAACACGAATGTCCAGGACGCATCAACGCCGTCAGCTTCAAGAAGCTGGTGAGTATTAAAAACATAACTCTGAATGTAAAACATACTCATTTACCTTTTTCCCATTTCCATTTAAATACCACAAGTTTATATTTATGATAAAGAGCTTGTTAGAAAAATAACCACAACAATAATTAAAAGATAAATTCACACATATGTGACCGTGTATGAGAACAATGCACCATCTCATCTAACCGACTCTTTTCTCTCGACAAAACCCAACAACCCTCTATCCTACTCCTGGTATCTTTGAAATACTAAGATAGCCACACTTTAGCAACGGGGCGCCAGGGAGTGTCCAGTTTGCCTCACACTTTGGTCCGGGGTACCAGGGAGTGTCCAATGCCTCACACTTTGAATACCCTAACCGCCATGCAAATACCGGGGCAACCCCCACACAGGTATCCAGACTCGAGTCATTCAGGGAGTGTCTATAGGCCACACTTTAGCACTTCCATGGGTGCCAGTGAGTGTCCAAGTTCGGCTTCACACACTTTAACGCTTCCATGGGCGTCAGGGAGTGTCCATTTTTGCCACCTTCGCATTTCAAAGACACCCTCATCCTCTTTTTCAACTCCAACCACAATCACATCCACAACCACAACCATAACCACAGCCACAATTACAACCACAACCACAACCACAACCACAACTCAAACTCATACTCTTTCCACACAATCATTACTCTTTTCCACACTATCATTACTCTTTTACACACTACCAACACTCACCATGCATGTACAACTGACTCCACATGAATGTCATCAAACTTTAAACATAAAGGAATTCACAGAATTAAAGAAATAATACGCGTACGGGGATTGAAAATTCGTAATTCACTGCCTTAATCATTTTAAACATAACTAATAGCATTCTAAAAACTGCTACTGAAATCCTCGTTTTCTGTCCAAACGGTGCAGAATCTGAGAAAATTGCATTAGACGAAAAGTGTGCAGAATCGAGTTTTGCTTGGGACAACGCGGGGAGAACCTTAAATTTCATTCGTTTTCCTAACAAAAATCTGAAAACAAAATTCTGCTACTGTTAAAATTAAAAGAGAAAATATTAGATTGAATTTCTAATATACTTTTTCTGCTACTGTAATCCTCATTTTCTGCCCAAACGGTGCAAAATCTGAGAAAATTGCATTAGACGAAAAGTGTGCAGAATCGAGTTTTACTTGGGATAACGCGGGCAGAACCTTAAATTTCATTCGTTTTCCTAACAAAAATCTGAAAACAAAATTCTGCTACTGTTAAAATTAACTACCTAAATCAGTAAATAAGGAATGAGTTACATTTGGAGTGAGTTAGAAATACTCACCGTGATATAGATTTGAAGAAATTGTTGAGAAAGAAATATAATTACGAAATTCCCAAAATCCAAGCTTTGGCTATGGAGGATTGAGCTCTTCTCTCTCTCTACGAAATTGAAGAACTTCTCTGCACTCTCTAAACTCTCTGTGTATACTGAATTATGCTGTGATGAATGTGCAGAAAGTGTAGTGTGGTTGGGTGTATAAATAACCAAATTCCTACCAAGAAAACATTGGCCTAACTTCCCACTCAATCTCCATTAACCCCCATATAATACCATGAATGTGCAGCAATGAGGTGTATGCACTGCCCTTTATTCTCCACTACTGAAAGTAAGAGGTAGGTGGAGATGAGGTGGGTCAATGTGTGTTTGGGTAATCTAGCTTATGGCATAAGGACAATACACATACAACAACATTTGCCAAACAAGACCTAAGGAAAAGCATCAGCATAATAATTTGGGTATAAATATATTTGTTCAATCATTTACTTCCAAAATTCTGTGGAAGTTTAACACTGCGCGGACAGTTTTAAACTTACACTGGTATTTTCGTGATACGGTGTTTATCACAAAAATACAGAGAATTCATTTTAACGTTAGAAATAGTTTTCTGATTTTATAAAAATACAGTTTGAGTTTAAAAGAAATAATTCCACCGTCTTGAAATACAGTTTTGAAATTTAACACAGGTATTGCAAGTTTTTATGAAAATTGCATTTTGACCCCAAAAGAAATTTCAATTATGAAATTAGTCAAGAATTAAACTTTTCACATAAGAATTAACATATAAACAGACAATATATATTAAATTTTAAATATGATAATGCAAATGATAATGAAAATTTTAAATATAATAATGCATGAAAATGCAGGTTATTACACCCTTCCCCCCTTAAACAGGATTTCGTCCCCGAAATCAAGACTAACTAGTCATGAAACAACTCCGGGTACTTCTTCCTCATATCAGCTTCAACTTCCCACGAGGCTTCATTCTCGTCATGGTGATTCCACTGAACCTTCACCAACGGGATATCCTTATTCCTCAGCTTCTTGATACTCTGATCCAAAATCTTCACAGGTCTCTCCTTGTAAGAAACGTTATGACTCGTCTCAATGTCGTCATAACTAACCACGTGCGAGGGATCTCGTATGTATTTCCTCAACATACTCACGTGAAACACGTTGTGAACCCCAGACATCCTCGGTGGTAGCGCCAGTTGATAGGCCACTTTCCCGATACGTTCCAAAATCTCAAACGGTCCAATAAAACGCGGAGCTAACTTCCCCCTCTTGAGACCAAAGCGTACTACTCCTCGTGTTGGTGAAACCTTAAGAAGTACGTGATCTCCAACACTGAATTCCAAATCTTTTCGGCGTCGATCAGCATAACTCTTATACCGGCTCTGAGCGGTTCTCATCCTTTCCTTGACCAAGGAAATCTTCTCGTTGGTTTCTCTAACCAAATCTGGTCCCAACAATTCTGTGTCACCAACTTCTGCCCAACACAATGGAGAACGACACGGTCGTCCGTACAGTGCTTCGAACGGAGCCATACCGATACTCGCGTGATAACTATTGTTATAGGCAAATTCAACCAAAGGCAAGTGTGTCTCCCAAGATTCTTCAAAATCGATCACACAAGCCCTAAGCATATCCTCCATGATCTGATTAACACGCTCAGTTTGCCCATCTGTCTGAGGGTGAAAAGCAGTACTCATCTTGAGTGAAGTTCCCATAGCTTCTTGCAGACTTTCCCAAAATCCAGAAGTAAAACGTGCGTCACGGTCGGACACAATCGTCACAGGTGCACCGTGAAGTCGCACAACTTGTTGTATGTACATCCGGCTCATCTTTTCCACCGGATATGTCATACTATAAGCGATAAAATGAGCTGACTTCGTCAATCGATCCACAATTACCCAAATAGCGTCATGATTCTGCTGCGACCGGGGCAATCCTACTACAAAATCCATCGTAATGTGCTCCCACTTCCAACCAGGAATAGGTAGCGGTTGCAACAATCCTGACGGTCTCTGATGTTCGGCCTTGACTTGCTGACACGTCAAACACTTGGATACAAACTCGGCCACATCCTTCTTCATGCCTTCCCACCAGAAATTTCTCTTCAAATCTTTATACATCTTAGTTCCTCCCGGGTGAACTGTATATCTTGACTTATGTGCTTCTTCCAGGATATCCTTCCTAAGCTCTCCAACCTCCGGCACACATAATCTATTCCTGCACCGATACCCTCCATCGACTCCCACTTTCCATTCTGTCGAGTCCTTTTCTGACACCTTCTTGAACCATGATTGAAACTTCTCATCTTCTTTCTGAGCTCCAATAATGCGATCAATGAGAACAGGCTGTAGGATAAGACATCCAAAAAGTTGCCCTTCTCCTCTTTCAGCACTCTGTACATCGAACTCCGCCAACGTCTCCAATGCTCGCCATTTTCTAACCATTAAGGAGGCGATCGTCTCACGAGTCTGCCGACTCAAAGCATCAGCGACCACATTAGCTTTACCAGGGTGGTATTCCAACGTGAAGTCGTAATCTTTGATCAACTCCATCCATCTGCGCTGCCTCATGTTCAACTCTTTCTGTGTGAACAAATACTTCAGACTCTTGTGGTCGGAGAACAAATCAAACTTCTCACCGTAGAGATAATGTCTCCAAATCTTGAGTGCAAAAACCACTGCTGCCAACTCCAAATCATGAATAGGGTAGTTCAACTCATTCGGCTTCAGCTGCCTGGATCCATAGGCTATAACTCTGTCATCTTGCATAAGTACACACCCTAGTCCTTGATATGATGCGTCACTAAAGATAGTGAACTTCTCACCAGGCTTGGGTATTGCTAGTACTGGTGCGGTAGTGAGTCTCTCTTTCAACTCTAGAAAGGCTCGCTCATGCTTCTCTGTCCATTCGAATTTCAAATTCTTCTTTGTCAACCCAGTCAATGGTGCAGCTATCTTGGAGAATCCCTCAACAAATCTCATGTAATAGCCTGCGAGTCCAAGAAAACTCCGAACTTCTGTAGGGTTGCTTGGCCTAACCCAGTTGGATACAGCATCGGTCTTGGACGAATCCACAGAAATTCCTTGAGATGACACCTTGTGTCCCAAAAATTTCACTTCTTGCAACCAGAACTCACACTTACTGAACTTGGCATACAAGTGGTGGTCCTTAAGCGTCTGCATCGTAATCCGAAGATGTTGCTCGTGTTCTTCTCTTGACTTAGAATAGATCAAAATATCATCAATAAAGACGATGACAAACTGATCTAAATAAGGCTTGAACACTCTGTTCATCAGATCCATAAACACTGCCGGGGCGTTCGTCAATCCAAACGGCATCACCAGAAATTCATAATGACCATATCGGGTTCTGAAAGCAGTCTTAGGTATGTCTTCCTTCCGTACCCTCAACTGATGATACCCCGACCTTAGGTCTATCTTGGAAAATATCGTAGCTCCTTGTAGTTGATCAAATAAATCGTCGATCCGAGGCAAAGGATACTTGTTCTTGATTGTCACTCGATTCAATTCTCTGTAGTCGATACACAGCCTGAGCGTTCCGTCCTTCTTCTTTACAAATAACACCGGTGCTCCCCAAGGCGATGTACTTGGACGTACAAAACCTAGGTTCTCGAGCTCTTGTACTTGTCCCTTTAATTCTAGCAGTTCTGTGGGGGCCATTCTGTAGGGAACCTTGGTAATTGGTACGGTACCCGGTATAAGCTCAATACAGAACTCTATACTTCTCTCGGGCGGTAATCCAGAAATGTCTTGAAATACTTCTTCGAAGTCCTTGACTACAGGTATAGATGATGCTGTCACCTCTGTACTGACGACTTCGATGTTGGCTAAACATCTTGTGAGGAACATATCTCCCGAAGGGTTACATTGAAAATCAAAGGGTTGATTATCATTGTCGGAGAATGTAATTCTCTTCCTCGCGCAATCCAACTTCACTTGATTCTGAGACAGCCAATCCATTCCTAGGATTATGTCGAACTCCTTCATCGATAGGACGATCAACCTTGCAGGGATTTCTCGGTCTCCAATCCGTAGAGGACAATCCTTGCATACATGTCCTAAACTGACCGCAGCTCCTATTGGTGATGTAGCCTTCAAAGCTTTCTCTAAGCGATGAGGTAAGATACCCAATCTCCGAATTGTATTAATGGATATGAATGAAAGAGCAGCACCCGTATCAAATAATACTCTAACATGGGAGTTAAATAGAGTCAATGTACCTTCCACTGCTTGCTGATCAGGTTGAACTTCTCCAAGATCTCCATCTTCATATGCAGCTCCATCATCACCCGCGGCATCAGGAATAACAGCATTCAAGCGGGTCTGACCCTGTTGTCCATAAGTCGCTTGCTTAGGAGCAGTGCAGAACCTGCTGATGTGACCTGGTTCACCACAGTTGAAGCAGACTATTCCTGGCTGAGCAGCACGCCTTGGTGCCCTGCAGTCCCGAGCCACATGTCCAGGATTGCCACAGTTGAAGCACTTTACTCCACTACTTCCTTCTCCTACTCGGGGTTGAGTCGGATGGGTAATAGCTTGTGCCTTCTTGCTCCCATCAAAGTTCCTCTTCTGCCCTTGGGTACGATTCATTGGTGGTCTATTCCCAAAATTACCCCTCTGAGGCGGTCGGAATTCGAATTGTTTACGGTATACTCGAGCATCCTCTTCCAGGTCGGTAGCCAGGCCGACTAGTCCTTCAAACGATTTGTCTAGGTGGCCGAGAGTCAGGCGACGAATCTGCGGTGCCAACCCTTGGTTATACTTCCGGATCTTCTTCTCCTCAGTATCAACCATGTGCGGGGCAAACCGTGACAGCCTCTCAAACTGTGTGGTATACTCTTGCACCGTCTTGGTTCCTTGCGTCAGATCCATGAATTCCTTCTCTCTTCTGTGCCTCTCCGTAGCCGGGAAGTACTTCTCCAGAAATCTTCCTTTGAACGCTGTCCACGTCATCCCCATCGCAGCTGTGTTTCCGATAGTGGCTATGACCGAGTCCCACCAATCTGCAGCGGCGTCGGTTAGTTGAAAAGTAGCCAATCTCCTTTTGTCCATCTCGTTGCATTGGACAGCTTCAAACATGCGGTCCATCTGTCTTAACCATTGTTCCGCCTTCCAGGGATCCGTGGTACCCGCAAATTGCTCGGGTCTGAGCGCGCGGAATCTCTCCAGCAGCTTATCTCCCGTCTGGCGGTCTCGTTGGTTTTCATTCGCATTACTAACCCTCTCGAGACGTCTGATAAAAGCTTCAAATATTCCCGTGGGGTCGGCAGCCTCGGGCGCTCCTTCAATCAGATTTCTGTTCCTCCTTGGTCTTCCAGCCATTCTATGCATGATAGGGGTAGTAGAATGAGAAACATGCATGCAACAGTACTATGACGAAAATTTTCAAAGGAGTATTTATCACTATATCACATACTCGTATTATCACATAAGCATACAATAAAATATATATTAAGTACATATAATACTCGTATTCGAACTAGGGCTGTCTAAAAGCAAAGAGGTCGTATTCTTATCCTCTAGACTCTGGGTTGTGGGCCATACTGACTGTTCCGAGATTTGACTCAGGAAGTTGGTCAGTGCCTAAGCTATTAATGAGGGCTATGGTATGCTTTAACTCCTTAGAAACTCGGCTACTATATGTCTGTAGGGCATCATAAGTTATGGTTATCTCGGCTAATCCTAAATGGATATGTCTGAAGGTATATGGAAATTGCTATCATTCTTGTCGATGTGACAAGACAAACGGGTAATCATTTCTATGATAAAACCAACTTAGAATTTTAGTTTCTGAACTAAGGGTAATCCGTACTAAACTAACACTAGAACTTGGTTATATAGCTTAGTAAAACTTAAGGGTAACCTATGTCACTAATCTATGGCGTGAAAAACTGAGCCTGGTCAATCTAGAAAACCTATGGCTCTGATACCACCAAATCCTGTCACGCCCCGACGTAGCATAAATATGGAAAGCGTTTAATTTCCTTTATGGACCCGTAGGTCGCGACAGTTTGAAGGATCGATTCCGTCCCAAAAACTTCTAACAACATAAAACTATAAATCAGAGTAGGGTAAACAGGGCTCATAAAAATTTTTCTAACTTATTACAACTTATGGTACGGGGTTAACTAAGGCACAGACCGCCTTAAAATAAAACAATAACTTAAAGTCTATTACAGTCATCCTTATTACAAAACCAAATCATATCTTAAAGCACATAAACATAAAGCATATAAAAGTAAATTCTCTTCTCAGCAGTTGATCTCAATTAGCATAGTCATATGGTTCATCCTGATTATAACCTGCAAAGCCTGAACACGAATGTCCAGGACGCATCAACGCCGTCAGCTTCAAGAAGCTGGTGAGTATTAAAAACATAACTCTGAATGTAAAACATACTCATTTACCTTTTTCCCATTTCCATTTAAATACCACAAGTTTATATTTATGATAAAGAGCTTGTTAGAAAAATAACCACAACAATAATTAAAAGATAAATTCACACATATGTGACCGTGTATGAGAACAATGCACCATCTCATCTAACCGACTCTTTTCTCTCGACAAAACCCAACAACCCTCTATCCTACTCCTGGTATCTTTGAAATACTAAGATAGCCACACTTTAGCAACGGGGCGCCAGGGAGTGTCCAGTTTGCCTCACACTTTGGTCCGGGGTACCAGGGAGTGTCCAATGCCTCACACTTTGAATACCCTAACCGCCATGCAAATACCGGGGCAACCCCCACACAGGTATCCAGACTCGAGTCATTCAGGGAGTGTCTATAGGCCACACTTTAGCACTTCCATGGGTGCCAGTGAGTGTCCAAGTTCGGCTTCACACACTTTAACGCTTCCATGGGCGTCAGGGAGTGTCCATTTTTGCCACCTTCGCATTTCAAAGACACCCTCATCCTCTTTTTCAACTCCAACCACAATCACATCCACAACCACAACCATAACCACAGCCACAATTACAACCACAACCACAACCACAACCACAACTCAAACTCATACTCTTTCCACACAATCATTACTCTTTTCCACACTATCATTACTCTTTTACACACTACCAACACTCACCATGCATGTACAACTGACTCCACATGAATGTCATCAAACTTTAAACATAAAGGAATTCACAGAATTAAAGAAATAATACGCGTACGGGGATTGAAAATTCGTAATTCACTGCCTTAATCATTTTAAACATAACTAATAGCATTCTAAAAACTGCTACTGAAATCCTCGTTTTCTGTCCAAACGGTGCAGAATCTGAGAAAATTGCATTAGACGAAAAGTGTGCAGAATCGAGTTTTGCTTGGGACAACGCGGGGAGAACCTTAAATTTCATTCGTTTTCCTAACAAAAATCTGAAAACAAAATTCTGCTACTGTTAAAATTAAAAGAGAAAATATTAGATTGAATTTCTAATATACTTTTTCTGCTACTGTAATCCTCATTTTCTGCCCAAACGGTGCAAAATCTGAGAAAATTGCATTAGACGAAAAGTGTGCAGAATCGAGTTTTACTTGGGATAACGCGGGCAGAACCTTAAATTTCATTCGTTTTCCTAACAAAAATCTGAAAACAAAATTCTGCTACTGTTAAAATTAACTACCTAAATCAGTAAATAAGGAATGAGTTACATTTGGAGTGAGTTAGAAATACTCACCGTGATATAGATTTGAAGAAATTGTTGAGAAAGAAATATAATTACGAAATTCCCAAAATCCAAGCTTTGGCTATGGAGGATTGAGCTCTTCTCTCTCTCTACGAAATTGAAGAACTTCTCTGCACTCTCTAAACTCTCTGTGTATACTGAATTATGCTGTGATGAATGTGCAGAAAGTGTAGTGTGGTTGGGTGTATAAATAACCAAATTCCTACCAAGAAAACATTGGCCTAACTTCCCACTCAATCTCCATTAACCCCCATATAATACCATGAATGTGCAGCAATGAGGTGTATGCACTGCCCTTTATTCTCCACTACTGAAAGTAAGAGGTAGGTGGAGATGAGGTGGGTCAATGTGTGTTTGGGTAATCTAGCTTATGGCATAAGGACAATACACATACAACAACATTTGCCAAACAAGACCTAAGGAAAAGCATCAGCATAATAATTTGGGTATAAATATATTTGTTCAATCATTTACTTCCAAAATTCTGTGGAAGTTTAACACTGCGCGGACAGTTTTAAACTTACACTGGTATTTTCGTGATACGGTGTTTATCACAAAAATACAGAGAATTCATTTTAACGTTAGAAATAGTTTTCTGATTTTATAAAAATACAGTTTGAGTTTAAAAGAAATAATTCCACCGTCTTGAAATACAGTTTTGAAATTTAACACAGGTATTGCAAGTTTTTATGAAAATTGCATTTTGACCCCAAAAGAAATTTCAATTATGAAATTAGTCAAGAATTAAACTTTTCACATAAGAATTAACATATAAACAGACAATATATATTAAATTTTAAATATGATAATGCAAATGATAATGAAAATTTTAAATATAATAATGCATGAAAATGCAGGTTATTACAGTATTGCCCCTTTGCGTCAAGCTTCCAAATCAGTCTATCTGGTCTGGATTGACAAAGGTTAATCTGATCAATAAGAAGTTTAAAGTTATTCCACTGATCGACTTCCCAACCAAGAAATTGTCTCCGCAATTCAAAATTCCACATCCATGTTGAGCCGACCCAGTAGCCGTAATTAGAAATAGTCCCTAATTTGTTAGTTGAAAGAGCGAACACCCGTGGAAATGCGACACACAGAGGTTCATCCAAGAGCCAACAATCTTGCCAAAATTTGATCAAAGATCCATCTCCAACGCTAAGACCCAGCTCTTCTTTGATGATAGCTTTGAAGTTTGAATCTGTTGAAAGTAGCTTATGTATGGATTTCATGAAGTGGGATAGGTTTGAACTTGTGGGAGTGATCCACCAAGGTGATTCGGGATTCATTTTGTATTTGGAACAAAGAAGCCTCCTCCAGAATGCAGATTTCTCTGAACCAAATCTCCAGACCCACTTAAAGAGTAACGCCTTATTTTGTGTTCTAGATTCCCGATACCCAGCCCACCAGAATATTTACTTCGGCAAACATGAATCAATTTTACCCAATGATGCTTTCTATGCTCTGAATTTCCACCACATAGGAATTGTCGTTGCAGCTTTTCAATGTCCATGATAACCGATTTAGGCATAGAGAATAGTGACATAAAATAGAGAGGAAGACTATTGAGAGCCGCTTTGATGAGTGTACATCTCCCAGCTATGGATAGGTGATTCACTTTCCAGCTACGTAGTCTCTTCTTAACTCTGTTAACCACCGGGTTCCATGTTGATATTCGATTTGGGTTCGCTCCAAGTGGGAAGCCAAGGTATTGAATTGGAAGAGTAGCATGGTTGCACTTGATTATTGCTGCCCATTCTTGAACGAGATTGGATTCAACACCATAACCCACCAAACTACTTTTAACAAAGTTGACCCTGAGCCCAGAAATGGCTTCGAAACATCTCAGGATTCTTTTGAGAAGGATAACCTGATTCAAGTCTGGATTGCAGAATAGAAGTGTGTCGTCAGCAAATTGTAAGTGATTTATGGACATACCTCCTTCGCTGAGTTTCACTCCTTGAAGAAAGCCTTGTTGTACTGCTCTATTGAGGAGAATGTTGAGACCTTCAGCTGCAATATTAAAAAGAAAAGGAGAGAGAGGGTCCCCTTGTCTAATCCCCCTTCGCATTGAAAAGAGAGCATGTTGGAGATCCATTGACAAGGATGGAGATAGAAGCAGTTGAGAGACATTCCTTGATCCAATGAACCCATTTTGGCCCGAAACCCATAGCAATAAGATTTTCCAGCAGGTAATCCCAATTCACACAATCAAAAGCCTTTTCAAAATCCACTTTGAAGATTATGCCACCCTGTCTTGATTTTTTCATGGAGTCTACAACCTCAGAAGCTAATAGGATATGATTACGTCAAAATCAAGTTCTTAATTAACCCTATTAAAAGCGTAGTATAATGGAAATAGGGTGTCGAGTCCACAGGGATTGGAGTGCAACAATACTTGGTGGGCGCTTAATAACCAATTATAATGCAAAGAACGATTAACAAACTAAGACATAGAAATGAGTCTTTTCGACTATGGGTTTGATCCAATTGGTGTTAAATTAAATTACAATACCTAGTTAGGAAATGGAAGGTGACTTTGAACAAGCTAAGTTTAAGTAAAGTTTGGGGGTTTTGCAAATGGAAGAATCGAGGTTGGGGAGCATTCCCCCACCTTGGACCAAACAACACATGACGTCCATACTCATAGCACATTCTAGAGTAAAAATCTCATTGTGACAAACCATCAAACATGTGGTAGACGGCCAACATGCTAGATGGATGTTCCAATTCGATACATGGGTGTAGGGTTAGAGTTTAGAGATTAAGCAACTTCCAATGCTTGACATTGGAAGTGGAGTCTCAAAACACCCAACCATACACCCATGAACTCTATATATGCTACCAAGTATGTGGTTTTAACAATAGAATGCACATGGGTCCAATGGTGGGTTTATGATCCCCAACCTTCAAGGTCTAGCTACTCATACATATGATGAAAACAACATTAAAGAGATCGAGAGGAAAAGAAGTTATACCAACAAGAGAAAATCATCATAAATGCCATAAGATATCCAAAGAAATCTTCAATAAAAAACTACCAACCATTTAATACATTGACCCTCTCTTCTCTCTAACATTAAAATGGAAGTAAGTATTGGTGGAAGGGGAGTAATGAGGGAGATAGATGAGAGGATTTTTTTAGAGAGAGAGCTTAGCACCTAAGGAAAACTAAGTAAAAAAACACTAAAACAAGCTAACCCTAACAAAACAATATCACTAACTATATATAGTCCCCCCACAAAAAGGACAAAGTTGTAATAAAAAGGCAATCTTCAGCAGGGGAGCGGATCGATCCCTTCGTAATGGGCGGATTGATCCGCCTTTCATCTGGGGAATTACTGGTTTCACGAGAAGACACGGATCGATCCGCTCGTATTGGCCGGATCGATCCATTTATAGAGGCTTCTCGCAGAATGTCCCAACAACGCCGCGGATCGATCCCTTCGAAATGGGCGGATCGATCCGCCTTTTTTTGAAACTGATAGAAAGTCCCTTTTAAACACGCGGATCGATCCCCTCTAAGTGGCGGATCGATCCGCCTTTCCTGAAATTCCTTTCTTGTTCCTTTTTACTTCAAGAGTGCCAAAAGGGGTGGGTTCCACTATACCCAAGCATACATAACCTACAAAAAAGGGGACCTTTATTAGATTACAGAGGGTAACAACACGAAAAATCAAAAGCACAATTTATCCATTAAATCTCCGATTTGAGTAATAATTTGGGTCCAATACGGGTAAAATTATGAAGTTTAAAATACAATATTGGACACGAATCACACCCCCCAACTAGCATGTTGCTAGTCTCTTTGCAACAAAGCTAAAAACTAAGAGATTTAAGAAAAAACCTTGCACAACAATTTATTTAAAATAAAAGATAAACCGTTTTCGTGGGGAACACGATTGCTTTGAGCAAATGCAACAAGCCGTTAAACCTCTAGGTTACCCATAGAGGCGGAGTGTTGTCTCCGGAGGGTTCTCAGAATGATACCCACAAACATTTTGCTTTCTCATGATATATGCCCATACTGTAATGCCGACACTTCACATAGTCCCAAGAGTTTTCAAAAAGATTTAGTACACGACACGCAAATCCAAAAAGTTATCAAACTATCACGATTATGAGATAAATTTCATTGAGCTCAATCTTGAATGCGTGTGTTGTGTGAAGTGCATGACTACAACTATCAAGAAGATCGTAATGCTTTCATCCTCCGAATTTCGTTCGAAAGCGCGCTTCAACTCAATTCTCACTGGTATTACACTCTAAAAAGAAAGACACTCAAAATGGGTAATACTCTCGGGGCATGTGGGTAAATAGAGTAATGGAAATAGGAATCAAAACCACGCACATGCCAATGATGAAAAACGTAATAGTGAAAAAAGAGTAAAATTAATCTCATGAAAGATACCATTCGCTAGAGGGTGTGGGATAACTCCAAATACTTGTCATGAACGCTTCAAACTCCGAATCACAAAACTTTTAGAATCAACCAGGACCGCAAGGGTGTTGTAAAGTGGGGAAGGGCAATGTCCGTGCACAAGAATGGGATTTTTTTTTTTTGAAATGCATGATTACAAATGAGTACAAGGGATGGATTAATGAAGAATATTTCTTTGAAATTTAAAAGGAGAGTACAATTGATCATGAAGTTTTTTTTTTACTTTTTTTTATTTTTTATTTTTTTTTACTCTCAAAATTACATGATTCAATCTCCTTTAAAACTTTACACCTGCGATCTCATGCAAATATATCCCAAGAATGAAGGTCAAACACGGACATGGAAAGTGTACGGTTAAGTGAAGGGTAGGAAAACGTGGTTGCGGTTAGAGATGGTCAAACAAAGGCCCTAAGACTAATTCTTCGAATAATGCGATTCTTTGTTCTCCCCTGTAATGACAAGTAATCAAGAGCTTCATTCCACACAATGATTTCTCTAATGAATGATCAAGACAAGAAGATGAGATTATCTACAACTTTGTATGTTTTTCAAAAATAGAGACTTGACGTGTGTAGCACTCAACAATGGGAAAAAGGATCGAAAGCTCACAAAGGTACTGTCTCCACATATGTTTCGAACGATTTCCGGATAACAATTGCATTAAAACACCGTCCTAACACAACTAGTCATGCAATGTATTTGATAATCCAAGACTTAAACTTCGCACAATTCACTATTATCAAGATAGTTATGGAGCTAGTAGGATTACAAAGTGTCACATACTAAAATTAGATGAAAATTCCCAAGACACGTGTCATTGCTCGGCATTAGAATGGGGCAATGATGCTAAAGTCATTGGAAACATAAGATAATAATTTAATTTTTTTTTTTAGGGAACTCAAACCGCGATGAGAGAAGCTAGCAAGTTCTCACACCCCCCAACTAGGACTGAACATTGTCCTCAATGAAACAAGAAAGTGCAAGGGGAAGAACAATATTACCGGCGGCAAGCAAAGAAAACGATCGGTAATAACTGTTCCTGTAAGGTTAGAATCCACAAAGAAAGAGCAAGAGAGAAGAGGAATAATTGTGACATGGCAAAAAGTTTACAGAAATAAGCATAAGTCAACAAGGTAGGGCTCGGGGTCCTCCACGTGGGGAACCCCCATGAACACGGCCAACGACGCCGGGGTGACCGGAATGCGGACACCGCGCACGTATGCCTCGAAAGAGTGGTCTCCAGTGGTGACGAGACTCGCGCAGAAAATCCGAACCCAAGTCTCGTTGTACCCTCCCGAATGCTCCAACTGGGGGAGCCACCGGCGTGCCCTAAAGATTTGGACCACATTGTCCGGAAAATCGAAAATGGCAATGGGTCGTTCAGGGAGGATGGATTTCTTAGATTTGAAGTAGTTTACGAACCACTGCTTCTCGGTTTTGGACCGGAAACGGTCATAGCCACGAGCCGGGGTGCACTCGGTTTTGTTATACTTTAAAGGATTCACCATTGTGCCTGAAAAACAACAAGAGCATGCGCACAAATAAGACAATGACTGAAACGCTAATGAAATACTCAAGTACAGATTTATGTGAATATCCATGGTATATGCACACCCGACCCATAGGCGTGAAACTTCGGGACAATTTATGGAATGCCCAAGAAGACATTGAGCACGGGGCACGGGCAAAGTGCACGGGAGGAAGATGCGAACGCACGTGCACGATCGACGTACACGTGTACGACAGTGCATGGGGTGAGCATGACGTGCCACAGGCCATGAAATCAACAGTAAAAATTGCACACAAGAATGATAGCATGCACCTAAAATGAGAAAATATGAACAATGCACGCGACGGTTTGAAAAATGCACGTGTGGATTGGAAGAATGCATGGTGGGATTTCACTGCGGCGTTCTACCGAACACCTTGTGGGCAAATAGAATACTCTCAACAACAAACAAGGTATGAAACATGGAGCTATCCCAAACAAGCCACAATGTGGCTTGAGCATGAAACACGGCCAAAATGCATGAGAAATCAACGTTAAATAAAGAGAAAAGGGTGAGAAATCGAGCCCTAAGGTTGAAGTTTTCAAAATAGTGAGCAATGAGGGATAACACACAACCTAGGGTGCAATCACCCTTTAAACATGAAGACTAATCAATGAGAGTTGATAAACACATACCTTGGGTGAATGGTAGGGAAGATCTTGTGAATGGATGAGCAAAGGGGGTGAGTTGGAGAAGATTTGGGCAAAAGAGGTTTGAGAGAGTTTGAGAGGGTCCTTGAAAAATTTAGAGGAAATGAGAAGTTACACCCTTTTAAAACGACGCTGCCCCCCCCCGATCCGAAGTCAGGCCGGATCGATCCGGCCTTTTAAAACGGTGTTAATGTGCCCTTTCAAAATTGCGGATCGATCCGCTCGTATTGGCCGGATCGATCCATTTATGGGGGGTTCTCGCAGAATGCTCCCCAAAATCCACGGATCGATCCGCTTGAAAGTCCCGGATCGTTCCATTTATAAAGTTTTAAAGCAGTGAACCCCCCAAAACCCGCGGATCGATCCCTTCGAATAGCCGGATCGATCTTCCTTTTATCAGGTTTGGCAATACATTCCCCAATAAACCGCGGATCGATCCCCCAATTTCCCGGATCGATCTGTCCCTTGTTCTTTGCAGGTGTAAACTTTGAAATTCCATTTGGATGCGGACAAAATGTGGATGCAATGGACACGACTATGAACAAAATTTATGCCAAGAATGCAACGTGGGGCATACAAAAAAAGGAGAGTATAGCTCACAAGAGCCAACTCAACCCCGACTTTGGGGTCGTCCAGAGGAATTGACACCAACTCGGTGTCAAAACCTTCAAGAAAAGGTTTGAGCCGTTGCCCGTTGACCTTAGAAATTGTCCCATCCGCGGGATCTTGAATCTCAACGGCTCCATGGGCATACACATTATACACAACGTAAGGGCCAATCCACCGGGATTGCAACTTGCCTGGAAATAAGTGGAGCCGTGAATCATACAAAAGCACTTTGTTACCAATAACGTATTATTTTCGAACGATCTGTTTGTCATGAAACGCTTTGACGAGTGCCTTGTACACTTTCGAACTCTCGTAGAGTTCACTTCGAATTTCCTCCAACTCGTCGAGTTGAAGCTTTCGCTTTTCACCACTTTCACCCACATCAAAATTTAGTTTCTTTATGGCCCAATACGCACGGTGCTCAAGCTCGACGGGCAAATGACATGCTTTCCCATAAACTAACTGGTAGGGGGATATTCCTAAATTTGTCTTATAGGCCGTCCTATACGCCCAAAGCGCATCGGTTAGCCTAGAAGACCAATCCTTTTTCGACGGGTCGACCGTCTTCTCTAAAATCCCCTTGATTTCACGATTAGCCAATTCGGCTTGGCCATTAGTTTGTGGGTGATATGTGGTGGAGACCTTATGGGTAACGCCATATTGCTCCATCTGTTGGAAAATATTAAGGATATTGCTAGGATTTTTTTGATTGAGGCGTGCTTCGTTAGCACTGTCCTTAAGAACAATTCCGCCCCTCGGAGTCAATGACTCGATGCACAAGGTCACAGCGCTATGCTCTCCAGGATTCAGCAATCAGTTTCTTCCAAACGTGCACTCGAATTGGAAGAATATATGAGTCCTCAGAATTGCTCCAAAATAATGAAAATGGATTTTTTTTTTGAAGAAATATAAAAGAGAGGAATTTTCTGTGTATAAAATGAAAAGAGAGAATGCTATTTATAGTAGATAAACTTCCCAACGGTCATTTTATTAAAACAAATTTAATAACCTCCAACGGCCATATTTTTAATACAGGATTTAATAGCCTCCAACGACCATATTTTTAATACAGGATTTAATAGCCTCCAACGACCATATTTTTAATAGAGCATAGTAATCACATCAATGTAAATGACATGGTTTAAATTTTTTTGAAATAAAAGGCCCAATGACCAAATAAGAGGCCAATAATTCCAACAATCCCCCCCTATTTCAAAAATTTAAACAACAAAAAAAAGAATGGAGCAAGAGAATTCAATGCATCAGAACTGGTGCCTTTAGGGCTATGAACCAGTCCCTAGGAATATAAGAAGTGACTTACAGGAATTTGGTGAAATAAAATTTCTATGAACCAGAATCCCTTAACGTAAACCAATCGTCTTATACCCACATTAATTCCTCAGATTCTGAGCAACTCTAATCGGTGTGGCACCTCTAGGCCCTGCGCCAGTCCTGAATTTTCATAAGTGCTCTAGAAAACTTGCCTACATTTTCATAGAAAGCGGCCCACTTTCACACTTATATAGGTGAATCCATCAAGTATGCATTGCAATTAAACATACCATCCATTCAGTATGGACTATGGAATTCATTAAGAGTTTAACTCAACCTTTCTCATTGCAATTGCACTATACACCATAGGAATGGACAACAAGATAATCAAATTATAATGCATCTCAAATCAACCAATGACTTGTTATTACTCATATGAACCTATTTCTTGGGTTCTCCAATTACATAGGTTGGGTTACCATCATTGTTGATTTTTGTTATAGGCATAAGCCCCATTCCCCTCGATGTTTCATACACTAGTTTTCTCCCTAGTGGTATTGTTAAATGGTCAGCTAAATTCACTTCTGACCTTACAAAATTAAGAGAAAAACTTTATCTCAAACAGCTGTCTCACAATATTATGACTTAGGCGTATATGCCTACTCTTGCCTTTATAGGAATTTTTCATAACTCAGCCTTTTACAGCCTGGCTATCTCAATGTTTATTCCAAATAGGAATATCTGCTAAGAAGCTTTTAAACCACTCAACCTCAAAAACTAGCTTTCTCAAAAGCTACAAACTCATATTCTATCATTGACTTAGTTGTGCAAGTTTGCTTGGACGACTTCCAAGATACTACACCTCCACTAAGTGAAAAAAAAAATTCACTCATAGAATTCGTCTTATCTGAATCCGAAATCCAATTTGCATCACTGATTTTTGAAAATACATACTTTCCTCCCCCAAAAATTTGGCTAAACTTTGGCTTTGAAAAAACCAAAATTTAATTTCTTTTGAATTTTGAAGTATGCAATACATTTTCAAAAATAAGTTCTTCATTATCTCCGGATATACAACATTTTCAAAAATATTTTCTTCATGGGGTGATATTTAACTCTAAGTCTCTAGCACCAAAACATTGGTAGTAAGCGAGTCATCTAGTAAAACACTTCATTTTCTATTGAAGAGTATTTCTTGTAATAATTTTGTTGTTACACATAGGCCTACAAGCCCTCAAATTAATTAAACATCCTCCAAATGTGTCATCAGCTTTACTTCCACAAATATAGCCACAAATAGTTCTTCGGACACATTAGCCTAGGAACAAATTGATGCTTTTCCAATTATTGACTAAAGAGCTTGATATGTTTTCAAAAATAAAATTATTTGAAATCATTTTATTTGAAGGAGATTTTATAACACTTGGCTCAAAAAGAGTCTAAAAAGGTTTACAAAGAGAATTATTAACTCAAAACCCTTTTCAACCTCATAAGATTGATCAAGAGAAATACCAGCAGGAGCTCTTGTAATTTAAATCTCTAAAATTACCCTCGCTGCAACCAAAACCTTTCATATCAAAATTAAATCTACATGTAAATATGTCATAACACATACTCTATCACTATGTTTATGATATAAACATATCTCACTTTTATTAATTTTGAAACTATTTGAAACAATAGTTTAAACAAGATTTTCATTCCCCTAATTGGCTACTAAATTTAAAATCTATATAAGGAGTAAACAAGTATTCACACTTTACTCTTATTCGGATCTAAAAAACTCTACCAGTTTATCCGAATAAAATTTCTCCTCTAATTCTCCATTTAATATAAAATGGTTTTAACATCCATCTCATAAATATATACTCATACATATCAATAGCTAATGAATTTTAATGGATGTAAAACATGAGAATAAGTATCCAAAATCAACATATTTCTTTTAGTTAAAAACACTTCGCTACTAAAGTAGGTTCACATTTTTTCAATGAACCATCGAAAATATTTCTAGTCCATTTACTCTAGAAGTAAATCCACAAGTTTCAACTACAATTAGACATGATATAGTCCAAATCATCTTGAATTACTTCTCTCCAAAAATCCTCAAGAAGTTAGTGTGTCCTCTAAATAAATAGGAACTCATTCTTTATAAAGTAATGTACATAAATTACTTTCAAAATCTTTTTAGCGCGCACTAGATACTCTTAAAGTTTTGTAATTCACTAAATATGTCATGATATCTATCATGTAGTCAAACTTTAAAATAGATAGATGGGACAAAATATGAGGTTGAGGACTCCCATTATTCCTTAATGAAATTTATATCCTCAAACAATAACAACTTTTATGTCTTAAAAATTACAGGCATTACTATCAAATGCACATCCCAAAAAGACATTTTATGGCTCTTCTAGCAATTCCCTTAGGATTAAAAATCCTACCAAAAGCTAACTAACTCAATATTCAAGAATAATAAAATTGGATTATTCCAATACTCAAACGGATAATAATATATAGTTTTTTTTTTCTTTCCGTTAAAACCAACATATAGTTTAGTAACATCAGTCCCTAAATATTTGAATCACCTCAAATGGATCTCGAATGTCGCAAGTCAAAGTTGTTTGGTCCAAAGATTAACAAGTTCACATGGAACTTGCCTCACCTAATAAAACCTTATATAAATACTAGTTGATTTTGAAGACTTGATCTGTAACTATTAATTTAATGCCTTCTTTACCCAAACAACTCTAATATGAAAATAAGGTTTTTTTTAGATACAATAACCATTGGACACAATGGAATCTCTCTCAAAGAGAAAACATGTACTAATAGATATATTTCTGTAGACACATACATACATGTATATATAAAAACTTTTTATGTTGGTTCATATGCTGATTGTGTGATCTTTACAAAATAGACAATCACTACTAAATTGTCATTCACACTTTTGACCGTTGGAATATAAAAAAATAATCTTTTTACATAATGATGCATGTAGAACCCTTTGGTTAAAATCTTTCAAGACTTGAACAACCAATTAAAGTCAGATAAATTCTTATAGCCATTAACAAAGAAACCTACAACAAATCATTAACTTTTTAAAAGCTTTGAATAATCATTTCTACAAATATAGGTATTCAACAACAATAACACACCATTAATCATTGTAGTGGTAGCAACGGTTACAACATATATGGTCTTTAAAGATAATAATTTGTCTTTTAAAACTTTGAATATATTTAAATTACCATTTAAATGCAACAAAGTATGAAGCAACAAGTTCAAGATGTTTATATTACTAATTACAAAGCTGTCAGTCCAAATGTTGATTCAGTCAACATAATGTATCAACAATATGTGGAGACACCTAACATAACATAACAGATGAAAAGATAATATTTAAATTTATATACAGGTTCGGACTGATGCCTCAACTAGTCATTGTCATCATCATCATAATCCTCACGTAACCTCCCAGAATGTTCTCATGTGTATGCTTACTAACACAAACCCATGAGAAAAAGGCAAGTTCTAAACTCTCACTAGTATCAAATGAAAATAGTAACCATATCTAATTTGGTCAATTAAATAAACTTTAGAAATCATAGTGGGCCAAATTATTTAATACAAAATTGATCCCATGGTTGGCCGATTATACCCATTTGCCGGTTTTTTTTTTTTAATAGAATTCCCAATAAACCAGTTTACAACCAAAATCTCTACCTTTCTATTACTTCACTTTATATAGAAGTTTCCAATGCACGAGAATGTGGTGTTGTAACATTTGTGACTTAAATACCCACCAGACAGAAAGTTCAACAACGGTCTAAACGCAGATTTAGGATATAGTGTGTCCAACAACAGAACAACAGACTTCATTTTATTTATTTTTTTTTTTTAAGGGCTTAGAAAATGACCCAGAATCTATGACAGAATAAAGCATCTTAAAGCTGTTAGAATATTAAACAGAATAGGAACAAAATTACCGGATTCGTAGTCTCTTGACAATTTTTGGATAGAAGTTTCGCAGCGATCATAGCAGCATCCAGAATTGTTCTTAAGATTGTTGGAAAATATTAAGGATATTGCTAGGATTTTTTTGATTGAGGCGTGCTTCGTTAGCACTGTCCTTAAGAACAATTCCACCCCTCGGAGTCAATGACTCGATGCACAAGGTCACAGCGCTATGCTCTCCAGGATTCAGCAATCAGTTTCTTCCAAACGTGCACTCGAATTGGAAGAATATATGAGTCCTCAGAATTGCTCCAAAATAATGAAAATGGATTTTTTTTTTTTGAAGAAATATAAAAGAGAGGAATTTTCTGTGTATAAAATGAAAAGAGAGAATGCTATTTATAGTAGATAAACTTCCCAACGGTCATTTTATTAAAACAAATTTAATAACCTCCAACGGCCATATTTTTAATACAGGATTTAATAGCCTCCAACGACCATATTTTTAATACAGGATTTAATAGCCTCCAACGACCATATTTTTAATAGAGGATAGTAATCACATCAATGTAAATGACATGGTTTAAATCTTTTTGAAATAAAAGGCCCAATGACCAAATAAGAGGCCAATAATTCCAACACCATCAACCGAGCAAAAGGGGAATTGCAAAAGTGCACCCCTTGATCACTAATTACGACTTTTGGCGTGCCAAACCGGGACAAAATATGTTCTTTGAGGAACTTCAAAACCACCTTGTGGTCATTAGTCCTTGATGGCATGGCCTCAACCCATTTGGAGACGTAATCAACCGCCACCAAGATATATTCAAAATTATTGGATTTAGGGAAAGGTCCCATGAAGTCAATACCCCAACAATCGAAAACTTCAATAACAATAATGGGGCTTAGAGGCATCATGTTCCTCTGGGTGACTCTACCAAGAAGTTGGCACCGGGCACAAGCTTTGCAATAAGCATGTGCATCTTTGAAAATTGTGGGCCAATACAACCCGCTATGGAGCACCTTAAAGGCTGTCTTTTGTGAAGAAAAGTGGCCTCCACATGCTTGATCATGGAAAAAAGACAAGACACTCGGTATCTCATCATTAGGCACGCACCTTCTCACAATTTGATCGGCGCAATACTTAAACACATAGGGATCATCAAAGAAGAATGACCGCGCCATGGTTGTCAACCGTTCCCTATCTTGAGTTGACCAATCTTGGGGTAGTTGGCCCGTGGCAAGGAAATTCACCACATCGGCATACCAAGAGAGAGTTGATACATTTAGCAGTTGCTCATCCGGGAAACACTCTTTAATAGGCACGGTGTCGACATAATCATGATCAAATGTCAAACGCGACAAATGATCCGTAACAACGTTTTCTACCCCTTTCTTATCTTTGATGGAGAGATCAAATGCTTGTAATAGAAGGATCCATCGAATTAGCCGAGCCTTAGCATCTTTCTTGGAAATGAGGTACTTGAGGGCGGCATGGTCGGTGAAACAAACGATCGGTGATCCTACAACATAAGACCGAAATTTCTCGAGAGCAAATGCTATGGCGAGCAACTCTTTCTCCGTCGTGGAGTAGTTGGATTGTGCACTATCTAATGTGCGGCTTGCATAGTAAATGACATGGGGCTTTTTGTCTTTCCTTTGCCCCAAAACGGCTCCGATGGCGTAGTCACTCGCATCGCACATTAATTCGAATGGAAGGCTCCAATCGGGCGGTTGCATAATAGGTGCGGAAGTGAGTAATGCCTTGAGCTTTTCAAATGCCTCTTGGCACTCTTGGGACCACTCAAAAGGAACGTCTTTAGCTAAGAGGAGACATAATGGTCTAGAGATCGAGCTAAAGTCCTTTATAAATCTACGATAGAAGCCCGCGTGGCCCAAAAATGACCTAATGTCTTTGAGATTCCTGGGAGGAGGAAGGTTGGAAATGACATCTATTTTGGTTTTTTCAACTTGCATTCCCTCGCTAGACACAATGTGGCCTAGCACAATTCCTTTTGTCACCATGAAGTGGCACTTCTCCCAGTTAAGAACAAGATTCTTTTCTATACATCTCTTGAGAACCTTTTCAAGATTCTCAAGGCATTCATCGAAAGAATCTCCAAAGACTGTGAAGTCGTCCATGAAGACTTCCAAAAACTTCTCCACCATATCACTGAAGATACTAAGCATGCACCTCTGAAAGGTGGCAGGTGCATTACAAAGTCCGAACGGCATCCTCCGATAGGCAAATGTGCCAAAGGGGCAAGTGAAGGTGGTTTTCTCTTGGTCCTCGGGGGCTATTTCTATTTGATTGTACCTTGAGTAACCATCTAGGAAGCAGTAGTGCTTATGGCCCGCTACTCTTTCTAGGACTTGATCAAGGAAGGGTAAAGGGAAATGGTCCTTTCTAGTGATCGAATTTAACTTCCTATAATCAATACAAACACGCCACCCCGTGGTGGCTCTTGTGGGGATCAATTCTCCACTCTCATTCTTGATGACGGTGATTCTCGACTTTTTAGGGACTACTTGGGTAAGGCTCACCCACTCACTATCAGAAATGGGATAGATTATCCCCACATCCAACAACTTGATGACCTCGGTCATCACTACCTCTTTCATATTAGGATTAAGCCTCCTTTGCATTTGACGTGAAGGCTTGGCTTCATCCTCTAGATAAATCTTGTGGGTGCAAATCTTCGGAGAAATGCCCCTTAAGTCTGCTACACACCACCCAATAGCACTTTTGTGCTCCTTCAACACCTTCATCAATTTCCCTTCTTGCCAGGGATCAAGCTGGGAAGATACTATAACTGGAAAACTCTCGTCCTCTCCCAAAAAGGCGTACTTGAGCTCACTTGGCAAGGTTTTGAGCTCCAGTATTGGTGTGACTACATTGGATGGAAGAGGAAAAGTATCCCTCGGAGGTAGTCTTTCAAAATTAGAGGCCCACATAGCCTCTCTTAAGGTTTGTTCGACCTCCAATTCTCCCTCAACCACAACTTCCTCCTCACTCATCTCTGTTTCCCTCCCATACTCATGATCACACTCAATAAGGGTGTTATCAATAGTTATGCATTTCTCAACATGTTCAAGAGTTGATATATTATCATCAATAGAGCATACAGGATTAAGAGAAGGATTATTGCAAGAATCATTAGCACTAGTAGTACTAGAAGTATCAAAGAAATCCTGCACCAAAGAGTCTACAAGAGAGATTTCATAAATGTCCTCACCATTTTCCTCATCAAGATCAGGTTGCTTAAAGAGTGAGAAAATGTTCACATCCACGGTCATATTTCCAAAAGTTAAACACATGAGACCATTCCTACAGTTAATTAAGGCATTAACAGTAGCGAGGAACGGTCGTCCTAAGATGATTGAGATTTGTGATTGCTCATTGATAACGGGTTGCGTGTCAAGCACGATAAAATCCACCGGATAATAAAAATTACCCACTTGGACTATAACATCTTCTATAATGCCCCGTGGCATCTTAACGGACCTATCGGCCATTTGTAAGGTGACACGGGTCTCCTTAAGCTCTCCTAAGCCTAGTTGGACGTATACCGAATATGGGAGAAGATTCATATTGGCACCCAGATCAAGGAGTGCTCTATCTATGTGGTGTTGTCCAATCACACATGCTATAGTAGGACAATCGGGGTCCTTGTATTTGGGTGGAACCTCGTTAAGGATAACGGAGCTCGCATGTGCGGCCATGTAGGCACTCTTTTTGACATTGAGCTTTCTCTTAATGGTGCACAGATCCTTGAGGAATTTGGCATAAGTCGGAACTTGTTTAATTGCCTCTAAAAGGGGAATGTTGATTTAAACTTTATTAAACAATTCCAAGAACTCGTTATTCTTGGTGTCCTCAACCCTTTTTTTTAACCTTTGAGGAAATGGTGGAGCGGGGTTCAATATTTCTTGGTTCATGGAATCGGGGGCTTTAGGGAAGTCCCCATCCAAGTCGACCCTAGTCGAGATCAAAGTGTCCCCGCTATTACATTCAGCCTCCCGTTCACTCTGATTGGTGCTCACTGGTGGTTTTTGGACGTTGTTGTCCACAACCTTACCACTTCGAAGAGTGGTGATTCCTTTTAAGTGCTCAACGGGGCTATTAGAGTTTGAGGTTCCACCATTCAATTGCCCTTTGGGATTTTGGAAAGGTTGGGCGGGGAGCTTTCCTTTGTCAACAACTTGTTGATTTTGAAGCAATTGAGCCAATTGAGCTTGTAAAGCTTGCATGGATTGAGCATGCGATGATTGCATTGCTTGAATGGATTGCTCAAGTTGGCTCATCCTTTGGGACAAGCTATGGTTATGATCTTCAAAGCTTTTCTTGTGAGGGGACACATAAGGGGTTGAGTTTTGATGCGCCCCTTGATTTTGAATGAAATGTGGCCCTTGAGGTTGAGGAATGGGTGGACCAAAGTTCGGAGGGGCATACGGTGGTGGAGGTGGTTGATGAGGATAGTATGGTTGTGGGGAGGCATTGGGTGCTACTGTTGCCCCTTTATTGTTATGGTAATTGTGCCCCGGAGCGCTCCACCTTCCGAGAGGATTGTAGGCATCATTTTGGGAAGGATTGAATCTAGGCCTAATGTTCATCCCAAGTGCACATGCTTGCTCCAAAGCTTGGGTTTGGAGGATAGGAAGAACGGGGCATTCATTGGTTGAGTGCTCCAGATCATAGCACAAGTAGCAATGCAAAGGATTGATCGGTGCGAGGATCGGGAGAGGAGTGGGTCCAATGGTGACCTTTTGAGATTCCAAAGCCTCCACTTTTCTAGTGAGTTCAGAGATGGATTCGGTCTCACTCGACACTGGGTAAAGGTTATGGTTCAATGGGGCTACGGTGACTGGTAAGGTGCGGTCATGAGGGTTGGATGTACCCCACCCTCGCGAAGTCTCATAAACATACTCCAAATGGGCTTCGGCTTGCTCAGCTTCGAGAGTTAAGAAACTCCCGGAGCACATGGTTTCGATCAATTGTTTTGTATTGGGTTGTAACCCCCCATAACAAATGGAAATTTGATAGAATTTGTCAAAACCATGGTGCGGGCATTTCCTAAGGAGATCCTTGAATCTCAACCAATACTCAGCAAAGGTCTCGTGCTCTCCCTGGGAAAAATTTTGAATTTGTTTGACCAAAGCTTGTGTTTTGTGCATGGGGAAAAACTCCTTATAGAATTGCTTTTGGAGTTCCGGCCATGAGCCTATGGAATTTGGGGGTAGGGTTACTAACCAATCCTTAGCCCTATCCTTGAGTGAGAATGTGAACAATTTGAGCCTTATAAGCTCAGGTGTGCATCTTTGTTGTTCATACGTTCCGCATATATCCTCATACTCCCTAATATGCTTGTAGGGATCCTCGTTCTCTCGCCCATGAAAATTGGGTAAGAGATTGATCATTCCCGGTTTAAATCGAAACACCCCTGCATTGTATGGGAATGTTATGCAAGATGGGGAAGACACGGTCTCGGGTTGAAGGTAATCCCCGATCGTTCTCCCAAAGGTTTGATCCATTTGCGGAGGTGGAGGAGGATAATGATGTTGAAAAGGAGGTGGTTGATGCAGCGGGTACAAGGGTGGAGGAGCGGGGTTATGTTGACCCCATTGCTCCCGATGGAATCGATCCAAGGGAGTTTCGCCTTCCGTAGTAAACGTAGCATGATCCGAAAATGCGTCAACTACCGGCCCTCGGTGGCCGGTACTGTGCGAATTTTGGGTGAATGACGGTGATGAGGCGGTCAGAGGCCGCCAAAATGACTCACTACTACTACTGCTAGAACTAGCATTAGTATTAACTGCAAAGGGATTAGTCATACCTGCGTTGCTCGGATTTGACATTGTAAGAAACTGTCGATTCTCACTTAAAGGCTACTCCTTCAAAGACAATCAACAAGAAAGCAACGAAGGTTACAAGCAAAAGCAATATAATTAGGAACTAAGTGACCTAAGGTTGTTGCCAATTTCAATCCCCGACAACGGCACCATTTTGATTACGTCAAAATCAAGTTCTTAATTAACCCTATTAATAGCGTAGTACAATGGAAATAGGGTGTCGAGTCCACAGGGATTGGAGTGCAACAATACTTGGTGGGCGCTTAATAACCAATTATAATGCAAAGAACGATTAACAAACTAAGACATAGAAATGAGTCTTTTCGACTATGGGTTTGATCCAATTGGTGTTAAATTAAATTACAATACCTAGTTAGGAAATGGAAGGTGACTTTGAACAAGCTAAGTTTAAGTAAAGTTTGGGGGTTTTGCAAATGGAAGAATCGAGGTTGGGGAGCATTCCCCCACCTTGGACCAAACAACACATGACGTCCATACTCATAGCACATTCTAGAGTAAAAATCTCATTGTGACAAACCATCAAGCATGTGGTAGACGGCCAACATGCTAGATGGATGTTCCAATTTGATACATGGGTGTAGGGTTAGAGTTTAGAGATTTAGGAACTTCCAATGCTTGACATTGGAAGTGGAGTCTCAAAACACCCAACCATACACCCATGAACTCTATATATGCTACAAAGTATGTGGTTTTTACAATAGAATGCACATGGGTCCAATGGTGGATTTATGATCCCCAACCTTCAAGGTCTAGCTACTCATACATATGATGACAACAACATTAAAGAGAGAGGAAAAGAAGTTATACCAACAAGAGAAAATCATCAAAAATGCCATAGGATATCCAAAGAAATCTTCAATAAAAAACTACCAACCATTTAATACATTGACCCTCTCTTCTCTCTAACATTAAAATGGAAGTAAGTATTGGTGGAAGGGGAGTAATGAGGGAGATAGATGAGAGGATTTTTTTAGAGAGAGAGCTTAGCACATAAGGAAAACTAAGTAAAAAAAACACTAAAACAAGCTAACCCTAATCAAAACAATATCACTAACTATATATAGTCCCCCCACAAAAAGGGCAAAGTTGTAATAAAAAGGTAGTCTTCAGCAGGGGCGCGGATCGATCCCTTCGTAATGGGCGGATCGATCCGCCTTTCATCTGGGGAATTACTGGTTTCACGAGAAGACGCGGATCGATCCGCTCGTATTGGCCGGATCGATCCATTTATAGAGGCTTCTCGCAGAATGTCCCAACAACGCCGCGGATCGATCCCTTCGAAATGGGCGGATCGATCCGCCTTTTTTTGAAACTGATAGAAAGTCCCTTTTAAACACGCGGATCGATCCCCTCTAAGTGGCGGATCGATCCGCCTTTCCTGAAATTCCTTTCTTGTTCCTTTTTACTTCAAGAGTGCCAAAAGGGGTGGGTTCCACTATACCCAAGCATACATAACCTACAAAAAAGGGGACCTTTATTAGATTACAGAGGGTAACAACACGAAAAATCAAAAGCACAATTTATCCATTAAATCTCCGATTTGAGTAATAATTTGGGTCCAATACGGGTAAAATTATGAAGTTTAAAATACAATATTGGACACGAATCAAGATACAATCCAAGATTTGTCTATTTTTAATGAAAGCCATCTGATTTTCCCCCACCACAAAAGGTATGACTCCTTTGAGTCTTGCTGCTAAAGTTTTTGAGAGAAGCTTGTAAATACAACCAATAAGACTAATGGGTCTGTAATTAGAAATCTGAGCCGGATTAGATTTCTTCGAAATCAAAGCAATGAATGAGTTGTTGATACCGTTCGAGATGATACCATTTGAATGGAAATCAGCAAAGAAATTCATAAAGTCAGATTTAATGACCTGCCACTTCGATTGTAAAAATTGCATTGTGAAGCCATCCGGTCCAGGAGATTTATTACCATCACACTCTGCAAGAGCCAACTCCACTTCACCCAGAGTAAAGGGTTTTTCCAACATATCTCTTTGCATTGCATTTAGAGAACGATAGCCCTCGCGGTTCAGCAATGGCCTAGCCAGTTGAGGGGGTTGAAAGTGCTCTTTAAAGTGATGAAAGACAGCAGCTTTGATATCCACAGGTTCCGAGAGATCTCTTCCCTCCACAGAGAGTCTGTAGATAGAGTTTTTACACCACCTGTTGGCAGCCACAATGTGGAAGAATTTTGAATTTTTATCCCCAAAGTTGAGCCATTGCACTCTAGATTTTTGACAGAGCTTTGCTTCCAACTGTCTATATGCTTGCCAAAGTTTTGCACATAGTTTCAGTTTCTCCTCGACCCTTGCCGTGTCAAAAGGTTGATTTTCCTGTTCAGTTTCAATCTCAAAAATTCGATGTTCGAGCTTCTTAACATTTGGCTGAGTAGTAGAGGAAGGAGAATGAATGATTTCTTTGATTGCTCCAAATTAATCACGATGTAAGTCGCTTAAGCATAATCACAGTCAAACATGCTCTATATATAATTGAGTGCGCTTTTTTGGACAAGTGGGGTGATGACAATGCAGTTCACTCAACTTAGAAAATTCAAAAGCGTAATCCAAACAAACTAAAATCTTTTCTCGTCTGACCCTCACCTTAACATCAAAATTTACAATCTAGATTTACGAATTGTTGTTGGATTATGCCAATGATGATGGAAACAAAAAGTAAGAGGTATACCATGTGACTAGCTAATAGATTAATTCGTTTTGTTTTGATATTTTTTTCTTTTTCATTTTTATTGCCATTGCATTATTATATATTTGTGTATATATATATTTTTTATTTTGATTCATGAAGATTTCTAATCTTTGAAAAAACTTCCGACACAACTTTGATTGTAGATCCTTTGTACATTATATTTGAATGTATCTAAGTTATACTATGTAGGATCGAGTAGTAATTGAATATTCTTGCTCATTTTGCATTTTGTAAATTCATATACCAAGTTGACAAATAATCTATTTAATACATTTGGTGTAAATTTATTTTTTTTTTAAATTTTTGGTTTTTATACCTGAGAAATTTTAAAGTACTATATATGAGAGTAACACGTGACAGTCCTACTTGGTGAATACCCTACAACTAATGAGAATTAGTTTTTTAAATAATGAGACTCGTCTACACATAATATGGATCCCACTATTTGTGGGTCTCATTCAAAGATGTACTATTTAGGACTGCAACATTATATACATGCACACATATATATATATATATGTAAACTCACTTGCCATCTCCAACCTAATTCTGTTTCAGTCATGTCATTGTAGTCATATATATGATAGCATGACAGATTCCCTGCATAAGCGACGATACCGGCAAATATACGGCCCAGAACATCAGTTTCTGAGGGTGCTCTGTCAATGCAGCCACAGAACATCGTCACCGGATAATACGGTGGACGATTGTATTGCGCCGCCCCGGAATACCATGAGTCTAAGAAGTCCTTTAATTAGCTCAAAAGAGTTGTTCAAGGGCCTAACCAGAAAAATTAAGAAAAAGGGATATTAGGGCATAGACCCCTAAAAATTAGGTGTACTGGCCGAAAACTCAAACAATTTGATAATTTTGTACTAAGCCCCTTGCCATTTTTCGAATTTGGTGAAAAGTCCCTCGCTGGAACAAAAAAATGGCTTAGGCAATATTATCTGTCAATTTTAAACCACCATAACTCATTCATTTTTTTTTAATTTCATGTATTTGTTTGATATCTGCACATTGAAGTTGAAAATTGTACCCAAAAAAAAGTAATTTAGAACATTGTTTTTTCAATTTTATCTGTCAAAATAGATAATATTATCTGTGGATAGACAGATAATATTGGGTTAAACAATCTTAAGTTTCTTATTTTTTGGCCTTTTCGGATATATTTCTTCAAGATCTACACTATGGGCTTCAAAATTTTACAAAAAGAGATACAGTGCAGCTTGATTTTGAGATTTTATTTGTCTAACAAATAATATTCTATGTCTTATTTGATAATATTATCTGTTTGTATTAATGACGATAACTTTCTCAATTCTTGGACTCTTTGGGTGATTTATTTTTGATTTCCTGTATTTTTAAGAGACTATGCACTTATGGAGTCAATTTTATGAAAAGAATATGTTTTTGTTATATTCATGAGAAAAAAACTCAGTTTTTCATTTCTATTTAATTTTTAGTTTTTTTCCCCAATATTTTCATAGTCAACTAGTTTGATAGATCTCATTTTGCTGATTCCAAAATATCAAATGTTACGAAAAACAGACGTGTAGAATAAAAGTTAATTATAGCAATTTAAAGTTTTTAGGCATAAAAAAGATCTAATGAATTAAATAAAAGTATAATGGTTTTAGCTTAAAAGAGTTTTATTTGAGGGGGTTATGGGCGAACCTATAGCTCCCAATTTTAAATTGGTGTAATTTTTTTTTTATTGTTTGAATAAAATTTTGTAAATTAAAAAAAGTTTGGCATAATATAATTTTTTAGATTTTAAGAGAATTGTTATTGTCACTACATCACTGATCCAATGCACTCCATGGTATTACTCTCAGAGCATATTAATACAATGTATGCAATGCATGACACGCATGGTACCACATGCATTAAGAGCGATACCATGAAGTGTCATAGTTCAATGATAAAGTGACAATAGTATCACTCTTAATTTTATCTTTTCAAAAGATTTCAACTTTGAATTACATACCACGTTCTAATCTATTCTATTATGTATCATATTTTGGCAATTTTGCAGACATATAATAAAAGTTAATCATAAACTTTACCCAACAAAAAATTAATGAATTTTTGAAATATTCAATGAAGATAGATTTTTTTATTTTTAATATCCAACAAATATGCAAAAAGAATTTTAAAGTAATAAATAGACTTTTCATATGAGCTCATGCCATGTGATAAAATAGAAAGGTTATGCTTTCACACACAAATATATATATATATATATATATTTGAAAGATATTTAACAAAACTAGGTAAAGATTATAAGTTACTTACCTACAAGTCCTGAACCTTTGGCAAAGGGTTAAAAGACCATTTGGTTGGGAAGCGACTTTATCAATTTCAGACCATGATTCTCTTATAGTTTCATAGCACCTCGATCTCACTCACTTCCTGCAAGAACTTAATGTTTAAAACAGAGGAAAACTACTAAAATTACCCTCACAAATGCGCACACACATGTGCTAGAATCATAGGGTAAGTTACACTGATCTCTCTCGAGATAAAGTCAAAATACAAGGACCTCTATCATGGTATGTGTTAGAATATATAAGAGAGAAGGAGAGAGAGTGAGACAATAATATGAATTATGTATTGAATGGTGTGATGAAACCTTACAATGAGTAGCCTTTATATAGGCCAAGAGAGAATCCTAAAAGGGAAAGAAAAGTACCTAGGCTAGTAGTACAATTGGTAGTACAACTGGTAGTACAATGTATCTAGACAGTAAGTATAGTAAGATACAATAGGTACAAGAATGTAGACAAATATTCTAATATTATTCTAACAGCCCCCCTCAAACTCAAGGTGGTAGAATGGAAACCAACTTGAGTTTGGAAACTAAATCCTGAAGACGTCCAGGTGGATGAGCTTTGGTGAATACGTCAGCAGTCTGATCGATGGAGGAGACTGAGTTAAGTCGAATGGTACCACAAGAAATATGATGACGAACAAAATGACAATCGATCTCAATGTGTTTTGTACGTTCATGGAAGACATCATTGTGAGCAATTTGAATGGCACTTTGGTTATCACAACTGATGGTTGTAGCTGTTGGATGATTGACCCCCATGTCCTCAAGTAACCAGCGTAGCCAGAGAAGTTCCTGAGTGGTATCAGCAAGGGCACGATATTCAGCTTCTGTACTAGATCGGGCAACAACAGTTTGCTTCTTACTGCGCCAGGAGATGAGAGAGTCACCCAAGAAGAAGCAATACCCAGTGGTGGAATGACGATCAGTAGGATCTCCTGCCCAGTCTGCATCTGAGTAGGCACGTAGCTCAAGAGAGGAGTGAGCAGAGAAGTGGAGGCCGTGAAATAAGGTCCCTTTGATGTACCTGAGAATGCGGAGAACTGCTGCATAATGAGGAGAACGAGGAGCAGATAGAAATTGGCTTACAATATGGACAGCATAGGAGATATCAGGTCTAGTAACTGTCAGATAAACGAGACTCCCAACAAGCTGACGATATAGAGTAGGATCATCTAAGGGTATACCATCCATAGGAGTGAGCCTAGAGTTAGGCTCGAGGGGAGTGGTACTAGTCTTGCTGTCTGTAAGTCCCGCTCGTGTAAGCAAGTCTGAGGCATACTTGGCTTGAGAGAGATAATATCCGTCAGAACTGGAATTGATCTCAAGGCCCAGAAAATAGTTAAGTTTGCCGAGATCTTTCATTTCAACATGTTGGCTGAGATGGGTTTTGAGATCCAAGATTCCAGATCTATCATCTCCTGTGATAATTATGTCATCCACATAGAGGAGAAGTAGAATAATGCCTCGGTCAGTTTTGCGGATGAAAAGAGCTGAATCATATGAGCTGCCTGTGAACCCAAAGCGCTCAACAATGGTGCTGAACTTTGCAAACCAAGCCCGAGGAGCTTGCTTGAGACCATATAGAGCTCGGCGGAGCTTGCAAACTTGATGAGGATGATGATGATAACCAGGAGGAGGGCGCATATAAACTTCTTCAATGAGGTCACCATTGAGGAAGGCATTCTTGACATCCATTTGGAATAAGTCCCAACGGCGAACTGCAGCAACTGCAATGAGGCTGCGAACAGAGGTGAGACGGGCAACAGGGGCAAATGTTTCCTCATAATCAATCCCATACTCCTGGGTAAAGCCCTTGGCTACTAGGCGGGCTTTGTAGCGATCAATGGATCCATCTGAGTGAGTTGGCTCTGCCGCTGTCACCGCCTTCGCCGCTCGGTCACCACCACTGCCGCCAGGTCACCACCACCCGGCTGCCTCCATTGCTCGGCTGCCACTTTCTCATCCAGGCTTCCTCCATCATATCACCACCCGACCACTGTCATCCAGATCAATTCTACCACTTATGTTACACATCATGGAGCCTCTCACAGATCCCTCCTGCAAATATTGTCACAAACCAGGACATATTCTGTTGCATTGTCCTATCAGAGTGTGTACTTTCTGTCACAAGCGTGGACCAGGGCACTATCTTGATGATTGCAATGAGAATCATACCAGATATTCACAGGATAATCGGTCCCGAGGTTGTTCATCATCATCCACTTCTATTTCTACTAAGGAGTCATCATCTTCTAAGTCGTCTACCCCTTCATCCATCTCTGATTCTCTCCTTGCGGACATCATCAAACGAGTTCTGGATCATTCTGATAACACGTCTCCTACTGCTCTATCTGTTGCCCCAGGTACATCTTCTTGGTTCTTTGACTCTGGTTGCTGTAACCATATGACCTCTGATCCCACTACATTCTCTACCAAACATTCTACTCTCAATGCACCATCCATACACACAGCTGATGGTTCCCGTATGAACGTCAGTCATATAGGGCAAGTCTCCACCACTCACACATCTCTCCCTGACACTTATCTTATTCCTAAACTCACTTTAAATCTCATATCTGTTGGTCAATTGTGTGAACTCGGACTTACCGTCTCTTTCTCTAATTCTGGATGTCTAGTACAAGACCCAAAAACGGGCCAGACTCTTGGGACAGGTCGTAAAATAGGACGATTATTTGAACTGAACAATCTCCATATTCCATCTCACTTCATTTCACCAACTCAAACTGCAGCATCAGTATCGTTCACCACCCCTTTTCATCTTTGGCACTCTCGTTTAGGTCATGTTTCGCTAAGTCGGTTAAAATCCTTAGTGTCAAGTGGTCAGTTAGGTTCAGTTAAAGTCGAAAATGTTGATTGTTTACCTTGTCAACTTGCCAAACAACCAGCTTTACCATTTAATAACAGTGATTATGTTTCCTCTGCACCTTTTGATTTAATTCACTCTGATGTTTGGGGTCCCTCTCCAACTGCCACAATGGGAGGATCTAGATATTATGTAATCTTTGTCGATGATTTTTCACGATACACTTGGCTATATCTGATGAAAAATCGATCTGAATTACCCCAGATTTACTTTGATTTTGCGAACATGATCAAAACTCAATTTTCTTGCAATATCAAAGTGTTTCGAGCTGATAATGCCCAAGAATACAAAGAAAAAGGTGTTTTAAATTTTCTTCGCCAGCATGGCACTCTTCCCCATCGTTCCTGTCCAGGCACCTCCCAACAAAATGGGAGAGCCGAGCGTAAACACCGTCATATTCTTAATACTGTTCGAGCTCTTCTCACATCTGCTTCATGTCCTGAACAATTTTGGGGAGAGGCTGCCCTCACTGCCATTTACACCATGAACCGTATCCCTTCTCCCACTACTGAAAATCAGTCACCATATGAGCGTCTATATAACCATCCTCCTAACTATACCACCCTTAAAGTCTTTGGTTCTGCCTGCTTTGTCTTACTACAGCCACATGAGCGCACAAAACTAGAATCTCGAGCTCGCTTATGTTGTTTCTTGGGGTATGGTATTGAACACAAAGGCTATCGATGTTGGGACCCTTACTCCAAACGTCTTCGTGTGTCTCGTCATGTTGTCTTCTGGGAACACAAAATGTTCTCATCCATGTCCCAGTTTCATCTATCTCCTGCCAATACTCCTTTCTACTTCACTGACCCCTTAGTAGATCTATTTCCTGACACCCCTGATATAGGTTCTCACTCTGAATCAGCAACTTTGCCTGCCCCTCTACCTACATCCACATCTACAGACACTTCATCTGATTTGTCCACCACAGTCTCTACTGAACTGTCTGCTCCATCTGATGGGTCTGCATCAGACCCTGACCCTCTTCCTAGACGTAGCGACCGAGTAAAAGCTCCTCCAATTCATCTTCGGGATTACCATTGTTTTTCTACAATTCTCTCTCACCATGAGCCTCAATCTTACCATGAGGCCAATTCTAATCCTCTTTGGCAGAAAGCAATGGATGATGAATTGCAGGCACTTGAACAAAATCACACATGGGATTTGGTGGACTTGCCAAGTGGCAAGAATGCTATGGGATATAAGTGGGTTTACAAGATCAAAACTCACTCAGATGGATCCATTGATCGCTACAAAGCCCGCCTAGTAGCCAAGGGCTTTACCCAGGAGTATGGGATTGATTATGAGGAAACATTTGCCCCTGTTGCCCGTCTCACCTCTGTTCGCAGCCTCATTGCAGTTGCTGCAGTTCGCCGTTGGGACTTATTCCAAATGGATGTCAAGAATGCCTTCCTCAATGGTGACCTCATTGAAGAAGTTTATATGCGCCCTCCTCCTGGTTATCATCATCATCCTCATCAAGTTTGCAAGCTCCGCCGAGCTCTATATGGTCTCAAGCAAGCTCCTCGGGCTTGGTTTGCAAAGTTCAGCACCATTGTTGAGCGCTTTGGGTTCACAGGCAGCTCATATGATTCAGCTATTTTCATCCGCAAAACTGACCGAGGCATTATTCTACTTCTCCTCTATGTGGATGACATGATTATCACAGGAGATGATAGATCTGGAATCTTGGATCTCAAAACCCATCTCAGCCAACATGTTGAAATGAAAGATCTCGGCAAACTTAACTATTTTCTGGGCCTTGAGATCAATTCCAGTTCTGACGGATATTATCTCTCTCAAGCCAAGTATGCCTCAGACTTGCTTACACGAGCGGGACTTACAGACAGCAAGACTAGTACCACTCCCCTCGAGCCTAACTCTAGGCTCACTCCTATGGATGGTATACCCTTAGATGATCCTACTCTATATCGTCAGCTTGTTGGGAGTCTCGTTTATCTGACAGTACTAGACCTGATATCTCCTATGCTGTCCATATTGTAAGCCAATTTCTATCTGCTCCTCGTTCTCCTCATTATGCAGCAGTTCTCCGCATTCTCAGGTACATCAAAGGGACCTTATTTCACGGCCTCCACTTCTCTGCTCACTCCTCTCTTGAGCTACGTGCCTACTTAGATGCAGACTGGGCAGGAGATCCTACTGATCGTCGTTCCACCACTGGGTATTGCTTCTTCTTGGGTGACTCTCTCATCTCCTGGCGCAGTAAGAAGCAAACTGTTGTTGCCCGATCTAGTACAGAAGCTGAATATCGTGCCCTTGCTGATACCACTCAGGAACTTCTCTGGCTACGCTGGTTACTTGAGGACATGGGGGTCAATCATCCAACAGCTACAACCATCAGTTGTGATAACCAAAGTGCCATTCAAATTGCTCACAATGATGTCTTCCATGAACGTACAAAACACATTGAGATCGATTGTCATTTTGTTCGTCATCATATTTCTTGTGGTACCATTCGACTTAACTCAGTCTCCTCCATCGATCAGACTGCTGACGTATTCACCAAAGCTCATCCATCGGGACGTCTTCAGGATTTAGTTTCCAAACTCAAGTTGGTTTCCATTCTACCACCTTGAGTTTGAGTTTGAGTTTGAGTTTCCAAACCAAGCCCGAGGAGCTTGCTTGAGACCATATAGAGCTCGGCGGAGCTTGCAAACTTGATGAGGATGATGATGATAACCAGGAGGTGGGCGCATATAAACTTCTTCAATGAGGTCACCATTGAGGAAGGCATTCTTGACATCCATTTGGAATAAGTCCCAACGACGAACTGCAGCAACTGCAATGAGGCTGCGAACAGAGGTGAGACGGGCAACAGGGGCAAATGTTTCCTCATAATCAATCCCATACTCCTGGGTAAAGCCCTTGGCTACTAGGCGGGCTTTGTAGCGATCAATGGATCCATCTGAGTGAGTTTTGATCTTGTAAACCCACTTACATCCCATAGCATTCTTGCCACTTGGCAAGTCCACCAAATCCCATGTGTGATTTTGTTCAAGTGCCTGCAATTCATCATCCATTGCTTTCTGCCAAAGAGGATTAGAATTGGCCTCATGGTAAGATTGAGGCTCATGGTGAGAGAGAATTGTAGAAAAACAATGGTAATCCCGAAGATGAATTGGAGGAGCTTTTACTCGGTCGCTACGTCTAGGAAGAGGGTCAGGGTCTGATGCAGACCCATCAGATGGAGCAGACAGTTCAGTAGAGACTGTGGTGGACAAATCAGATGAAGTGTCTGTAGATGTGGATGTAGGTAGAGGGGCAGGCAAAGTTGCTGATTCAGAGTGAGAACCTATATCAGGGGTGTCAGGAAATAGATCTACTAAGGGGTCAGTGAAGTAGAAATGAGTATTGGCAGGAGATAGATGAAACTGGGACATGGATGAGAACCATTTGTGTTCCCAGAAGACAACATGACGAGACACACGAAGACGTTTGGAGTAAGGGTCCCAACATCGATAGCCTTTGTGTTCAATACCATACCCCAAGAAACAACATAAGCGAGCTCGAGATTCTAGTTTTGTGCGCTCATGTGGCTGTAGTAAGACAAAGCAGGCAGAACCAAAGACTTTAAGGGTTGTATAGTTAGGAGGATGGTTATATAGACGCTCATATGGTGACTGATTTTCAGTAGTGGGAGAATGGATACGGTTCATGGTGTAAATGGCAGTGAGGGCAGCCTCTCCCCAAAATTGTTCAGGACATAAAGCAGATGTGAGAAGAGCTCGAACAGTATTAAGAATATGACGGTGTTTACGCTCGGCTCTCCCATTTTGTTGGGAGGTGCCTGGACAGGAACGATGGGGAAGAGTGCCATGCTGGCGAAGAAAATTTAAAACACCTTTTTCTTTGTATTCTTGGGCATTATCAGCTCGAAACACTTTGATATTGCAAGAAAATTGAGTTTTGATCATGTTCGCAAAATCAAAGTAAATCTGGGGTAATTCAGATCGATTTTTCATCAGATATAGCCAAGTGTATCGTGAAAAATCATCGACAAAGATTACATAATATCTAGATCCTCCCATTGTGGCAGTTGGAGAGGGACCCCAAACATCAGAGTGAATTAAATCAAAAGGTGCAGAGGAAACAGAATCACTGTTATTAAATGGTAAAGCTGGTTGTTTGGAAAGTTGACAAGGTAAACAATCAACATTTTCGACTTTAACTGAACCTAACTGACCACTTGACACTAAGGATTTTAACCGACTTAGCGAAACATGACCTAAACGAGAGTGCCAAAGATGAAAAGGGGTGGTGAACGATACTGACGCTGCAGTTTGAGTTGGTGAAATGAAGTGAGATGGAATATGGAGATTGTTCAGTTCAAATAATCGTCCTATTTTACGACCTGTCCCAAGAGTCTGGCCCGTTTTTGGGTCTTGTACTAGACATCCAGAATTAGAGAAAGAGACGGTAAGTCCGAGTTCACACAATTGACCAACAGATATGAGATTTAAAGTGAGTTAAGTGTCAGGGAGAGATGTGTGAGTGGTGGAGACTTGTCCTATATGACTGACGTTCATACGGGAACCATCAGCTGTGTGTATGGATGGTGCATTGAGAGTAGAATGTTTGGTAGAGAATGTAGTGGGATCAGAGGTCATATGGTTACAGCAACCAGAGTCAAAGAACCAAGAAGATGTACCTGGGGCAACAGATAGAGCAGTAGGAGACGTGTTATCAGAATGATCCAGAACTCGTTTGATGATGTCCTCAAGGAGAGAATCAGAGATGGATGAAGGGGTAGACGACTTAGAAGATGATGACTCCTTGGTAGAAATAGAAGTGGATGATGATGAACAACCTCGGGACCGATTATCCTGTGAATATCTGGTATGATTCTCATTGCAATCATCAAGATAGTGCCCTGGTCCACGCTTGTGACAGAAAGTACACACTCTGATAGGACAATGCAACAGAATATGTCCTGGTTTGTGACAATATTTGCAGGAGGGATCTGTGAGAGGCTCCATGATGTGTAACATAAGTGGTAGAATTGATCTGGATGACAGTGGTCGGGTGGTGATATGATGGAGGAAGCCTGGATGAGAAAGTGGCAGCCGAGCAATGGAGGCAGCCGGGTGGTGGTGACCTGGCGGCAGTGGTGGTGACCGAGCGGCGAAGGCGGTGACAGCGGCAGAGCCCAAGTTGAGATGACGAGGTGACCGAAATGAGGACGTCGGGCAGGGTAGATGTGGATGGTGGTAGCCGGGCAGCGGAGGTGATCGGGCTAAGGTGGCACGATTACGAACTTGAGGCAACTACAAGAAGGATTTCTGATGTAGAGGATCCACTATTGTGGCAACCACAGAGCATAATTTCCTTTTAAGAAGTTACCAGGAGGAGGAAGAGGCCACCAGAAGCTTATAGCTCTGATACCATGTTAGAATATATAAGAGAGAAGGAGAGAGAGTGAGACAATACTATGAATTATGTATTGAATGGTGTGATGAAACCTTACAATGAGTAGCCTTTATATAGGCCAAGAGAGAATCCTAAAAGGGAAAGAAAAGTACCTAGGCTAGTAGTACAATTGGTAGTACAACTGGTAGTACAATGTATCTAGACAGTAAGTATAGTAAGATACAATAGGTACAAGAATGTAGACAAATATTCTAATATTATTCTAACAGTATGAAAAGTTCCAATTGAAACCCCTTCAAGTTTGGGTTGAGTAACATTTTTCCTCCTTCAATAGTCAACTCTAAGTAACGTTTATTTTTTAAGTCAATTTTTTAATGACCAATTTACCCTTATCAAAATCAATGAAAATACCATATATATATATATTGTTTTTCTTATATGTATAGGAATGTATATTTATTTTCTAATAGTAAACTTGTCCGTTCATAGTCAATTGATTTTTTAAACTAGTAAGTCAGATTTTGCTTTAAGAGTATATAGGAAATTTTGCATGCACCATCAGCTTTGTTAGGTTTCCATCTCTAATATGGAAGATTAGCGTAATTTTGAATACCACAAAAAGGTCGCTATATTTTGACCTTACTCAGGGAAGGTCAGTGTAATTTACCCAACTTATATGTATGCATGTCTATTTATATAAATACCTTGAAATCCTTTGTGACAATGGAGTAATATCCATTTTGTGGAGTAATGTCATCAAAGTAAAGGATAGGAGCTGATGAGGCCAGAGCCCCTAAAGCAATGTGGGGATACTTTAACCGAAACCATGAAGCAAGCACTGCGGAATTTAAAAACACTCCCAAAAAAAAAAACCACACACACACAAAACCCCAAAAAAAAAGAAGAGAAAAAAATAAATAAATTCAAGGAATAATTTGGGACGAAAAGAAATGAAGTGTATTCAATAATTTATGGTTTATACTCACTTCCACCATAAGATGCTCCAACAACAATAACTGGTGAATTTTTTGCACATAATTTTTTCTTGAGATGCACAATTACTTCTGCATAATCTGCAATAGCTTGAGCCGAATTGAAATAACCACGCATAGTATCATTTTTCATGGCTTTTTCCATTGACCCTAATGGATTTGATTTTCCGTAGTACCTATGCTGAAGATAAAACCGAGTTTCCAAATGTAAGATTTCCCATTTACCCAAAATGTGCCTCACAAAAAAAAATGGAAAGCATAGGATTAATCAATGTCTTTCACTTGTAAGTACTACATTTTTTTTTTACCTCTATATAAACTATGAGAGCTTTAAAATGATGAGCATTTTCTGTGAGAAAGCCAATTGAATCTAGATCATAGTCCAACGATGCCTCTGCACCAAGATAAACGAAGATTGGCGCGTTTTTAATTGCGCCGCCCCAATGTTTAGAACGAATTACATATCTTTGTTTGAAAGTTGTATAGCTTTCAGGGTTGTAATTGAAATGATCAAGTGTTTGGTTGTAAAAAAAGGTTTCAAGATCTTCAGAGAGTGATTTTGTTATGGTTTTAGGGTCTTGTAGGTTTGTTCTTCTGTGTAGACCAAGCCTTGGTATGTTATATGTTGATGCAGAAATAGAGGTGGAAAATATTAGGAAAAGCAGAGAAAGGCAAAGAAAATTCATGGTTGTGTGCTCACAAGTGTGCATCTAAAGTTCACACACACACACATATATCAAAAAGGGAATTGTTTGTTTGCTTGCTTGGAAATTTATCATCATGTAATGAGAATATGTTGAATTGATTAGAAGTACTTCAACATATTAATTGTTCTAGCTAGGCACTAAATTTAGGGGGAAAAACAGAGATCTCTAAATTGAATCAAATAGGTCAAGTCAAATGAGAGCATGCCAGGAAGAACCTTCCAAAAGTTAATTTGTGAAAGAGATTCTTCTCCCAGCTCGCATCCAAAAGCTTAAAGAGAGTTCTAACCGAAGACTCTAACTTATGTGTTGGATTTTACGAAGTCGTTTGGAAAAACAAATAACTGGTTATGGTGTTCTTAAATGAACCAATTTTAAAAATTAAATTTTGGTTAATGCGAATTTTTTGCATAAAATTTTATTCACAATTTAATAATTATCTTAAAACTGGTTCTTTGTCAAACAACTATTACCGATCTCACAAGTACCTTATAAATAGTAACATCTGGACTAAACCTCGTTCAGTTTTAAACTTTCCCAAACATACCCTAATGATTAGAAAACTTAAGCCTAGGTTCGGTAACTTTGCTTTTTTTATTTTTATTTTTTATTTATTATATAAACTAAACGAAAATGATGACCAAACAATTTCAGTTTTCATTTTCATAAAGATGAAAGCAAAATAGAAAACAAACAATCGCAAGTGCAGTAAACAGGCCCAAGTAGGTCTTGAGTCCAACTATATGTATGGTACAATGCTAGGGGCACAAACAAATCGCATTAATACTTACTAACACACTTTATCTTTCTCCTAGTGGTATTGTGTGGCCCACTGTGGACCCCACAATGCCACTAGGAGAGAGATAGAATGTGTTAGTAAGTGTTAGTGAAATTTATTTGTGCCCCAAATATTACCCATATGTATAAGTCATACCATCGAATTTCCTTTTTTTCATTTTTCTAGGGGTACAAGTATCAAACTATTTAGAAATCAAATTTAGAATATCAATTTGGACACCATACCACCCTTATGGAATGTCCAACACTATTACAATTAAAATCCCAGTAATCACGTGTATTTTTTATTTTTTTGGAAAAAGAAAGAAATATTATTGATCAAATAGGAGGAACCTCCTTTGACGTTACATTAACAAGAGATTGAGGAAAATAATGAAATCACACAAATTTGTCGAGACCCATGCCAGCAAATCTTGCAAGACAATGGGCAACCAAATTTCCCTCCCTACGCACAAAAACACACTGTGCTGAAGACAAAGATCGCAGCTCTTGATTAATCACATCAACAACATGACCAAACAGACCAAGATGCGGACCATCCAAATTCAATTCATTTACAACCGCAAGGGCATTCAATTATGCCACAATTTGCACCTCCCTCTCAAGATTCCGCAGCAGCAAAATGGCCTCCAGTCTGGCAAATGCTTCAATAGTAGTTGGTTCCCAAAGGCCCGAGCGGAATTCCGAGAAAGCCAAAGGACTGCACTTGTATGATCGCGAAGCACTGTACCAAAACCCACCCCACCTTTCTCCTTAAAAGTTTCCCCATCAACATTTAATTTCAGAAGATCCTGAGGGGGTTCCTTCCACTTAACAGCGACTTGCACCCCAACCCGGCCACCTACACGGCTTTCCTAAATCGATTGAAATTCGGCCACATGATCTTCAACTAATCTAGCAATATTCGAGGCATTCCGTGAGAAACCCTCATGGATGAAAGAGTTTCGATTATTCCAAATAGCCCATGCACCAAATATAAAAAGGTCAGCCGTAGCAGGACAGCTCTCAAGAAAAAACATTCAAACCAATCCACAAACGTCAAACGATTAAGCCGACACAAAATAGTGGGGATGAAAGCCTTCCACACTGCCATAGCCCAAGGGCACTAAACAAGCGCATGCGAAATAGTTTCAGGTTCCTTGGAACAAAGAGGATAGGTCACACAAGTAGGGACACCACGTCGAGCAAGAGAAGTAGAACAAGGAAGAAATTCTTTGCAACATTTCATGCAAAAACCCAAATTTTATTAGGGACATTAAGGTTCTACATTTTCTTCCAACGGAAATCACCAGCTCCAGATGATGTCGTGGCTCTATTCTCACTTTCAAGTTTTGCTTTGAGCCCAACCCGATATGCTGACCGCACCGAAAAAACTCCCTTATTCTCCCAATGCCAGACAAGAGTGTCCCAACCACTATTAGCAACAATAGGAATTGTTTTTATAATCTCGACTTCATGAGGTGAGAACACACTACTAAGCAAGTCCCCATTCCATGACTTTCCATTCGGATTAAAAAATTAACAAACATACATACATGTAACATGCTCTGCCATAGGGGACACTAAACAAAACGTGGAAGGTGTGGGGAGCCATGGGTCATGACCCACCCGAAGCAGTCAGCCATCTCTAACCCGCCACCGAATACCACATCGAAAAAGGCCCAACGCCCCTCCACCCCCCCCCCCCCCCTCTCCCCAAAAGCTTATCCAAGCAAAGGAAGGTCTAGAGCCCAAATTGGCTTCAAGTAGCTTTTTGTTCAAAAAATACCGAGCCTTAAAAACTTTGTGAAATAGGGAACTCGTGTTATTCATATTGGTTGCAATACATAGGATATGAGAAAAAATAGTTGAAGGTCTATGATTGTAGCCTAAATTGGTCTATGATTAGGCCTGTAAACGGATCGGATATGGACCAGATCGGCCAGATCCGGATCCGGATCCGAAAAACATATTTTAGTCTGGATCCTGTCCGTATATCTAACGGATCTGTGAGGTTGATCCCATATCCGGATTTGTGAAGATCCGAATATCCGGTCCGAATATTCGATCCGATCCGAATAGAAATCCTGCTTGTTAAAAAGTAATATTATTCATTTGAAATACTAATACAATCCAATTTCAAGTTGAATCTTACAAAGCTACCATAACAAATCACAACATTATTTTAGCCCATCCTTGGATTTAAAAAATCAACGGTAGAGATTTCTCTAACATATATTATATTATATATATAACATACACAAATTCGGATCGAGTCTTAGGCGGATCGGATCTATTAAATCCATATCCGATCCGTTTTTATACAACTCTATTCGGATTCGAATCTTTAAAAAAAAACTCAGATCCGTCTAACTGAGCCGGATCCGGGCCTAGACCCGGTCCGTTGACAGGCCTACCTATGATTGTATATCCACTAAAAATAGTTGAAGATAACAACCAATGTAAAAAATATGGATATGAGAAAATAAGGAGGGCCAAAAAATAAAGGAGAAGATCTCAATGAGTAATTTATTCGTGAATGCAAAACTAAACCAACCTATATGAATATTGTGTGAGTTCTTTTTAGTGTGGATGAGATATAAAGAGAGGTATAACACGTAGGCAGGCTAGTGAGTATAAGATATAGTAAAATAATAGAAAAGTAGTAGTATAGTTAGATGGATCCCAGAGTGGACGTGGCTCGAGTGAGAGCCAAGGTAGTTCCAAACAAGAGACAGAGAAGCAGTAGGTGTCCTACGGTGAGGATATGAGTAGAAGGTATGGTGAGGATATGAGTGGAAGGTACAAAAAGAGTAAAGAGGGAGGAGGAATGGTACTAAGGTATAAGTGAGGGTGGAGGAGGAGTGGTAAGTAAGGCAAGAGTGAAGGTAGAGGAGGAGTGGTAGGTAAGGTGTGGAAGTATTGACTAAAAAGTCTAAGAGGAGTTGCTTGGATAAAAGTAAGGAGGGCGTGAAAACTTGATTAATTGCTCAAGCTGTATTGAATGAGGAGGCTGGAATTTATAGCAGGGTTGTGAGGGTATATGATATAACTGGAGGCTATGTCAGTATGGTGTGCTGGCACACTAGGAGAGGTCCCTCTATCTAAGGTAGGTGAGGGCATTAAATGCTTATGTTTAAGGTAGTTGAGGGTATTAAATGGGATTTAACCAGGCATTGGTCAAGCAATGACTGGTCATGTAGAAAAGCAAAGCTGGCATTGGTGAGGCAGCAGGTGTGTCATCGAAAGGGTGGCTTGTTATTGGCTGCAGAGGCTTAAACGAGGGAGTGCATCAATATCATGCTATTGGTCCACAGAATGTGCCGTAAGGTTGAAGTGATAAGGCAATGGGAAAGTTAATGGCCCAGCTGGTCTTACAGCCATGGACTCCCTAATTGGTTTGTGAGGCTTGGTTGTAGGGCACGTGAAGGTCATGTCTCTCTCTCTCTCTCTGGAACCAACCCTAGCTTTGCTTGGGAGGCATAAGCTAGGGAGATGTCCTTGGCTCTAGCCACCTAGCCATGAGCTCTCGAGATCCCAATGGGCCAGGCCACCCTTTAGTACCGCTCCTGACTAAGGGTGGTTGACCCACCTGTGAATATATGTGTTTGTGTATTGATTATGGGCTCTTGTGATTGCCACGAGTATGGCCCTCTAAAGTGCCACGGCCTCTAGGGCTGGGGCTTTCATCATAGGCTTAGCCTTTTGAGGTGGAGAGCCCTAAGTATCGAAATTACACTTAGCAGTGGGCATTCATGGAGATTCATGGTGAGAGCTTCCCATCATGGGCTTAGTCCTTTGAGGCGTTGTAAGTGTTAGAGCTGCACCCTTCCTACAGAGGGCATTCCATTATCTTGGGCTTGGCCCTTTGGGGTCCCCCAAGTATTGGGGTTATAACCTTCCTAGGGAGTTTTTCCCCAAGTATTTGATTTGCAGCTTCCTAGGGACGACCTCCCATCATCATGGCTTGGTCCTTGGAGATGCTATAGGTAGTAGAGTTGCGAGGTCCTCTTGGAGATTTAAGTGAGTAGGTACATAGTCTATGTGGACATATAAGTAATGACGATGTTGGAGACACGTTTCCCTTTTGGTGAAGTGTGCAACCACCATATGGCGGATTAATCACATTACCTACATTAGCCTCCTGTCTGCATGACGGGTTCATAGCATGTGACATGCAGGCATAACTTTAAAAATCATTTGTGTTTGTAATAGACGATTGTGTCTCCATGTGGTAGACAACTGGTTGATGGAAAATGGTTGATCGTGCTTTGCAGGCTTTGAGTGACTAGTTGATGGACAAATGGCTTCCATTTTGCAGACTCTGAACTTCATGTGGCTACAGTACCACTTCACATGGGTACAACAGCCCTTCGTCTATAGTATGGTCGCATTGTCCTCCCCTCTTTGCTATAAAAAAGGGTAATCCCTTGCTCTAGTTTTCCCATCACTTGCTGAGCTTGTACCAAAATGGATAGGTGGTTGAGGTGTGGCTCAAGTTTATACCCCCGAAGCTTCTTGCTTGGACCATCTTTGTTTTTAAAGGAATTTTGAAAAGTTTGGAAGCAACAATGTGGCCCTCTTATGGGGAACTTTGATTATGACTAATATTTCGTCTGTTCTCGGAGGGTCACAGAAATAATGAAGGATGACCTGTATGTGATATCACTTGCACGATATGGAGCTCAAGTATCAAGCTTTTATGTTTGTGACCTTGAGGAAGAGAATTGTTGCTTGTCATTTAAACATACATCATGAAGGATGACCTGCATGTGATATCACTTGCAGGATATGGAGCTCAAGTATCAAGCTTTTAAGTTTGTGACCTTGAGGAAGAGAATTGTTTCTTGTCATTTAAACATTTTGCACGATATTCAGGAGTGTAAGAATAATTAGCTACAGAGGACGCCTGAGACAGACCATCGAATTTTGCCCTTTTGCCCCCCCCCCCCCCCAATAACTTGTTTGCTCTTGACTTTCTCATAGTATTTCCTTTTCCTTGTTGCTTGATCCTAGGAGCATTACATGTATGGATTAGCATTTTATGGACTCGAATGGTGAGTTTGGTGGTCATATTGGTGGATGGGGAGAGTGTGATGCTCATGCCACCTTAAAGAGGAAGAACGTATTGCCCGTGCCACCCTGAGGTTCAAACTGGGGATGGGATTACACATGCCACCCGATTGAGGTAGGGGAAAAGTGTGATACTAGTGCCGCCCTAAGGTAGAGAGCATGATACTTATGCCACCTGAGGCTCAAATTCAAAAAGGGGAGGGTGTTACCCGTGCTGCCCTACCAAGGCTCTCAGGGAGAGAGCGTGATGCCCATGCCGACCCTATGGTGGAGAGAGCGATGCTCGTGCCACCCTTATCAAAAGGGGAAGAGCGTGTTGCTCGTGATCCACCCTAATGAGACTCCTTAAATGAATGGAGGGTATTACCCGTGCCACCCGAGTGAGGGAGAAGGAAAGCGTGATGCTTGTGCCGCCCTGAGATGGAGAGCGTGATGCTCATGCCACCCTTCTTCAAAAGGAGGAGAGCATTTTGCTCGTGCCGCCATGGTGAGGCTAGTAGGGGGAGAGCACGATGCTCGTACCACCCGGAGGTGGTGAGCATGATACTCGTGCCACCTTGTTGAGGTGTAAGCTCGGAGCTCTTTTTTGTGAATCGAATGGAGTATTTGTGTGTTTGGAGATGTGAAGTTGGGTTCTTAGATGGCAAAAACTTAATATTGGAAGGAATAAAACTGTATTTTGCAGAAAGCCTTTCCACCATTTTTATAATGATATGAAGAATATAATGTTGAAGCCAAAAATTGTGGTGTGGGAAAGTTAAAGAAAGACGATGTGAAGAACCTACTTTTTCCTCTCCCTCTTTTTTTGAAGATGGAGGAGGGTAAAAAAGAAAAAACTTTGTTCTTCTCCTTTTTTTTTAAAGAAAATTGAGGAAGGTAAAAGAGTAAAAAAAATTGGAGAACTTTGTTTCTCCCTCTTTTCTTTTTTTGGAAAGAAAAATGGAGGGTAAAATGGAGAATTTTGTGAGGTCTTGATGGGGTGTGGTGGCTGGTGATGTCTCTGAAGGGGTATAAATACGATTTTTGATGGGAATATGTTCTTCCATAGAGTCATGTGATGCAATGTTTGCAGAAGGGAGTATACATGGATGCATGTGATGTAATGTTTGTAGAAGGGAATATACTCCTCTGCAAAAGGTAGAGTATGGTAGTTAGTGATGGGTTAAGCCATGGTGACTCATAGTTGAAGGGTGGGAGTAGTAGGAGGGGATAGGTTGCAGCGGGGTCAAGCTATGTATTTAGTAGTTGTTAATAGAGATGTGCCCCATAGGCCAAGGGTATAGCAAGAGACGAGAGGTATGGTGCTACAAGAGGGCTACAAGCGCCCAAAAAGATTCTACAACTTCCAAAAAACTTTAAAAAATTTTGGAATTTTGAAAAGTTTTGGGGCCATTCTTTAATTTCAAAAATATTAGGGTCTTTTGTAACTTTTTTTTAAAAAACATGGGGTGTTTTGAGATTTGAGAAGATTCTAGGGATGTCTCCATAATTTCTGAAAGTGCTAGAGTTGTATTTCAAAATATACAAAATTGAGCCGTCTTACTTGAGGAGGAGGTGACACCCTTGATGGGGAGGTGATACCCTTAAGTAGGAGGTGACATACTTGGGGAGAAAGTGATTTTGGTGTGATGAAACCTTGGAGAAAGTGACCCCTTTAGTGTGGTGATAGTGGGGGGATTGGGAGGAGAGAGAAAGTGAGGGGGGTAGAAGGGACGGTAGTGTGATGTAATATAAAACTTCCACCCCTCGCCCCCCTTTCCTCCTAGAGTCTTGGAGGGGGGTTGATGCTCCCATTATTTTATTTTATTTTTTCGAATGAGGGAGGTGGAGCCTTGGAAGGGGGTTCGAAGGTGGACGGGGAGTACTGCCCTTCATCGGTGCAAATAGATGTTTCTGGGAGCTCCTCATCTACGAGGGTGACATGACCTGGAGATCTCTGTTTCTCTCCTTTCGTAGTCAAGGGGGTGGTTCCATTGGTGGGTATTGCCTCCATGATTTGCATAGGGGGTTGGAGACCAGCAGAGGTCCATAGCAAATTGTACATCCTAGAAGTGGCAGTGGGTATGGGTGCGATGCGACTCCTCGTGCCATGGCAGCTTGAGTCTCCACAATGTTATATTGTTGTTTCTCAAGTTTCAAGAACTGTTTTTGTTGCACTTGCATTTGTTTAAGCTATTTTGGGATACTGAGATATACATTGACTCCTAATAGTTGTGAGTGCGAGAGTGGGTAAGTTCTTTCCTACTAGAGCTCGTGCTCTAGTGAGTAGTGGAACCAGTAAGTAAGACATTGGACTTCTTTGTTTAGGGAGTTAGTGTTGGTGGTGTTGCGCACTAACCATGTCTACGAGTATACCTCCCATTGTGGTGGCCAAAATGTGTGAGTTTTTTTTTTTAGTGTGGATGAGATGTAAAGAGAGGTATAACACATAGGCATGCCAGTGAGTGTAAGATATAGTAAAATAATAGAAAAAGTAGTAGTATAGTCAGATGGATCCCAGAGAGGACGTGGCTCAAGTGAGAGCCAAGGTAATTCCAAATAAGAGACAGAGAAGCAGTAAGTGTCCTACGGTGAGGATATGAGTGGAAGGTACAGAAAGAGTGAAGGGGGAGGAGGAATGGTACTAAGGTATAAGTGAGGGTGGAGGAAGAGTGGTAAGTAAGGTACGAGTGAAGGTGGAGGAGGAATATCAGGTAAGGTGTGGAAGTATTAACTAAAAAGTCTAGCAGGAGTTGCTTGAATAAAAGTAAAGGAGGGTATGAGAACTTGATTAATTGCTCAAGCTTGGGGTTGATTTAGGTTGTTGGATGTATTGAATGAGGAGGCTGGAATTTATAGCAGGGTTGTGAGGGTATATAATATAACTGGAGGCTCTGCCGGTATGGTGTGCTGGCACTCTAGGAGAGGTCCCTCTGTCTAAGGTAGGTGAGGGACTTAAATGCTTATATTTAAGGTAGTTGAGGGTATTGAATGGGATTTGACCAGGCGATGGTCAAGCAATGACTGGTCATGTAGAAAAGCAAAGCTGGCATTGGTGAGGCATCAGGTGTGTCAACAAAAGGGTGGCTTGTTATTGGCTATAGAGGCTTAAATGAGGGAGTGCAGCAAGATCATACTATTGGTCTACAGAATGTGCTGCAAGGTTAAAGTGATAAGGCAATGGAAAAGTTAATGGCCCAGCTGGTCTTACAGCCATGGACTCCCTAATTGGTTTGTGAGGCTTGGTTGCAGGGCACGTGAAGGTCATGTCTCTCTCTCTCTCTCTCTCTCTCTCTCTCTCTCTCTCTCTCTCTCTCTCTCTCTCTTTTGAACCAACCCTAGGTTTGCTTGGGAGGCATAAGCTAGGGAGATGCCCTTAGCTCTAGCCACCTAGCCATAAGCTCTCGAGATCCCAATGGGCCAGGCCACCCTTCAGTACTGCACCTGACTAAGGGTGGTTGACCCACCTATGAATATGTATATTTGTGTATTGATGGCTCTTGTGATTGCCACGAGTATGGCCCTTCTAAAGTGCCATGGCCTCTAAGGTTGGGGCTCTCATCCTAGGCTTAGCCTTTTGAGGTGGAGAGCTCTAAGTATCGGAAGTATACTTAGCAGTGGGCATTCATGGAGATTAATGGAGAGAGCATCCCATCATGGGCTTAGCCCTTTGAGGCATCGTAAGTGTTGGAGCTTCACCCTTCCTACAGAGGGCATTCCATTATCTTTAGGCTTGGCCCTTTGGTGTCCCCCAAGTATTGGGGTTGTAGCCTTCCTAGGGAGGGCCTTCCCAAGTATTGGAGTTGAAGCTTCCTAGGGACGACCTCCCATCATCATGGGCTTGGTCCTTGGAGATGCTATAGGTAGTGGAGTTGCGAGGACCTTTTGGAGATTTAAGTGAGTAGGTACGTAGTCTATGTGGACATATAAGTAATGACGATGTGGGAGATACGTTTTCCTTTTGGTGACGTGTGCAACCACCACGTGGCGGATTAATACACATTACCTACGAATATCAATGTTAAACTTGTTGCAATACGTAGGATTACTGGGATTTTAATTGGAATAGTGTTGGACACTCAAATCATTTGCTTCAAGTGCAAAAACCCAGACACTTCAAGGTTGATTACCCATTGTCAAAAAAGAATTCAAGCAAAAAACTAAGAAGGCAATGATGGGAACAACTTGGGATGATTCCCACAATGGCTCTTCGAAAAATGAGTCAAGTGATGATGCTGTTGCAAACATTTGTCTCATGGCACAGGAAAGTGATGAGGTAGACTCTAACTATGACTCTTGCAATGACCCTCATAACTATGATGAACTTCAAAATGCTTTTGATGAATTGCATGAGGAATTGGAAAACTTGGAAACCAAGTACCTAGCACTCAAAAGGAACTTCTCCATTCTTTCAAATGTACAAAGTGAATTGAAATCACAAATGAGTCTTTGAGAAAAGAAAATGAAATGCTTTCTTCAAGAAATATTCCTACAAATGACTTTGAAAAGAAAAATATTGAGTTGAAGAAACAAGTTGAAGAATTGACCAAAACACTAGCTAAATTCACTCATAGAGAGCGAAATTTGAACATAATTTTGGGAAAACAAAGATGTGTTTTTGATAAAGCTGGAATGGGTTTCAATCTCACCTATAAGGAAAAGAAGTACAACAATTTCTTCTCTTGCAATGCTTCAACTAGGTCAAGTCCTTCAAACAATTCTCATCAAAGCATCTTCTCAAAAGGATCCACTTCAAGCTATTTTAATCCTCATGTAACTTATCATTATTGCATGAGAAAGAGACATGTGAACTACAAATGCCCAAATAGGAGAAAGATCACTATGGTTTGGATTGAAAAGGGAACCATACCTCCCTTGTCTAACAAAAGTGGACCCAACAAATATTGGATACCAAAGAGGGTCACTTTAAGCTTTTTTTTTTAGGTATGCTTAAAATCCTCAAGAAAGGATACATGGTTCTTTGATAGTGGATGCTCAAGACATATGACGAGAGACAAATCCAAGTTTTCCTCTCTCTCTCTCTCTCTCTCTCTCTCTCTCTCTCTCTCACCTTCAGAGACAACTCCAAGGAAAAAATCATTGGTATAGGTAATGTTGGTAAGAGCTATTCTTTAACCATTAAAAATGTGTTATTAGTTGATGGTCTTAGACATAACTTGTTGAGCATTAGTCAATTATGTGATAAAGGTTTTAAAGTTATGTTTGAATCAAATTATTGCATGATTATGGATGCCAGAGATGACTAAGTGTTATTTATTGCATATCGAGATGAAAATGTTTATACTATTGATTTTGATGATATCTCTTCTCAAGATGTGAATGCTTTGCCATGTTAAGTGAAACTAGTTGGCTTTGGCATAGACGATTGGGACATGCTAGTATGGATCTCCTTTCAAATTTATCAAAAAGTGATTTAGCTACAGGTTTACCGAAAACAAAATTTGTCAAGGACAAGCTTTGTGATGCTTTATAACTTGGAAAACAATCAAAAATTCTTTTAAAAAGAAAAAAGGAGATCTCCACTAATAGGCCTCTTGAATTGCTTCATATAGATTTATTTTGCCCTAATCGTATAGCTAGTATGAGTAGCAAAGTGTATGCATTCGTAATTGTTGATGACTACTCTAGATTTACTTGGGTCATTTTTCTTACTTATAAAGATGAGGCTTACTCCAATTTTGTCAAGTTTTGCAAAAGAGTTCAAAATGAAAAAGAGTATGCCATCAACAATATTAGAAGTGATGGAGGAACAGAATTTGACAATATAGATATTTCAAATTTTGTGATGAAAGTGGTTTTTGGACATAGTTTTTTGGCACCAAGAAATCATCAACAAAATGGTGTTGTTGAAAGGAAAAATAGATCACTTCAAGAGATGGCCAGAACTTTATTAAATGAACACTCTTTGCCTCAATACTTTTGGGCCGAAGCCACTAGCACTTCATGTTATGTTTTTAATCATTTTGTTGTTAGAAATAATATTGGTAAGACTCCCTACGAACTTTGGAAGGGTAGTTAACCTAATGTAAGTTACTTTAGAGTCTTTGGTTGTAAGTGTTTCATTTTAAATAATAAGGATAACCTAGGTAAGTTTGACGCTAAGTCGAATGAGGGTATCTTATTAGGTTATTTACAAATAAGCAAGGCATATAGAGTTTTCAATAAGAAAACCTTAGTTGTAGAAGAGTCCATGCATGTAGTATTTGATGATGCCAATCCCTTTAGAATAAAGGATGATGATGATGATGATGATGATGTTGCTGTTGTAGAAAAAGTTGTAGAAGGTCTAGACATAGCTAGTACCTCAAGCTCTTTACCTTTAGATGGATCTAAGATAGAGTCTTCTCACCCTCTAGAACCTCCTAGAGACAACATTAGAGATGACCTCCCTAGAGATTGGAAGACCGTTCCTAGTCACCCCATAGAACAAATCATAGGTGACCCCGTCAAGGAATAGCAACTAGATCCTCTCTTAGAAACATTTGCAACAACTTAACCTACCTATCTCAAATAGAACCTAAAACATAGTGGAAGCCGAGCAAGATGATAGTTAGATTATGGCTATGCAAGAAGAGTTGAATTAATTTGAGAGAAATGAAGTTTAGACTTTAGTTCCTAGACCTAATGATCATTCTATCATAGGAACCAAACAGGTGTTTAGAAATAAGAAGGATGAATCTGGTAGTGTAGTTAGAAATAAGGCTAGATTGGTAACCCAAGGGTACAACCAAGAAGAAGGTATAGACTATGAGGAAACCTATGCCCCTGTAGCAAAACTAAAAGCCATTAGAATACTACATGCTTTTGCTTGCCACAAAGATTTCAAACTTTTTCAAATGGATGTTAAAAGTGCCTTTTTAAATGGATTTATAGCGAAAGAAGTCCATATCAAACAACCTCCCAGATTGAAAACTCACAATTCCCAAATCATGTTTTTAAACTCTCAAAAGCTTTATATGGGTTAAACAAGCTCCTCGTGCATGGTATGATCGTCTTAGCAAGTAATTACTTGATCTTGGATTTACTCGAGGAAAGATTAATACTACTCTTTTTATCAAACATTCACACAATGATATTTTACTAGATCAAATCTTTGTAGATGACATCATCTTTGGTGTTACAAATGAGAAAATGTGTGAAGAATTTGCAAAATGCATGCAAGATGAATTTGAAATGAGTATGATAGGAGAACTAAATTTCTTTCTTAGGTTACAAATCAAACAACACAAAGATGACATTTTCATTAACCAATCTAAGTACATCAAAGATCTATTGAAAAGATTTGGATTTGAAAAATGCAAACCTATTAGAACTCACATGAGCTCATCTCTCAAGCTTGATAAAGACGAATCCAGAAAATTTGTTGATACTAAAAATTTCTATTGCATTAGAGGTAGTTTATTATATCTCACCGCTAGTCGATCAGACATTATGTTTAGTGCATGTCTTTGTGCTAGATTTCAATCCTCTCCTAGAGAATCACATGTTGTAGCCGTTAGGCGCATTTTTAGATATTTGTTAGGCACAATTGATGTAGGATTATGGTATCCTAAGTACACTCCAATTGTCTTGATTAGTTACTCAGATACAGACTTTTCCAGTTGCAAAGTAGATTGTAAGAGCACAAGTGGCACGTGTCACTTCTTAGAACACTCCCTAGTCTCTTGGTTTAGTAAGAAATAAAACTCCATAGCTTTGTCCATAACAAAAGCTGAATATATAGCCGCTGGTAGTGGTTGTACACAAGTTCTTTATTTGAAATAACAATTAGAAGACTTTAATCTTCACCTTGATCACATCCCTCTTAGATGCGACAACACTAGTGCGATTAGTCTTTCTAAGAATCCCATTCAACATTCTAAGACAAAGCACATAGAGATTAGACATCAATTCATTAGAGATCATCTTCAAAAAGGCGATGTCGAACTTGTTTTCATCAATTCAAAACACCAATGAGTGGATATGTTCACTAAACCTCTTCAAGAAGATCATTTTTTTTATCATTGGTCATGAACTAGGGATGGCTAGTTTATCCGATGTTGTGTAAATTCGAAGCTCAGATCCCCTTTCCCAAATTTTTCTAGCCAAAATTTCAAACTTTTTAAATAACTCTGTTTTTCTTCAAAACAATCGACCGAAATACTCTTCCAGTCGACTGGACCATTTTAAGTTTAGTCGACTATTTCTAAACCATTTAACAAAAATGTGTTTTTTTAATCCCACACTCTGCTAGAACTTGTTCAGTCGACTGCATTCTCTCTTCAGTCGACTAATCTTGTGCCCTAGCTCACTTCAGTTGACCACCCTCGCGATCCAGTCAACCGAATCTCGTCGTATATATATTTTTTGAAGTGAATTTTTTTAAACCCTAATTTTTTTTAAATCTCTTATTCTTCTTGCCTCGAGGCGACTAGAACCCAAGCTCCGATCTCCCTAATCCACATTCTAGCAACATCTTTCCCTTTTTCAACCATCTTCATCTCCATTTTTGGTCTCCCCTGTCTCCTACTCTCTTCCTCTGCTTTCCTCATCTGTGCAATGCCTCCAAAGTCAAACAAGCACAAGGAACCCACTTGTACCTCTTCTCAGTCTGCATCGCCTCTTTTTCCTCGTCCTCCTGTCCATTTCCTTGAAACCGAGTGCTAGAAGAACTACGAAGATACCTTCATCCATCGAAAAGTTATCATTGGCAAAACTCTACACCCTGACTTTTCATATTCCAGTGGTTTGCGCGTTGGCGCTTTACTTGATGCCCTAGGATGGACCCCATTTCTCAGCCTGCTTACCCCATCCTTGTCTGCGAGTTTTTTGCTAATCTCACTCCCTCGCCTACATCGATTTCTTTTTCTTCTATGGTTCGAGGAGTCAAATTCATTGTCACTCCCGACACTTTTGGTCAATTTTTTGGTATCCTCAGTGGCACAATTCGCTGCTATGAGGATAATAAGTAGAATTCTGGTTATGGTTTTGACTCATTGACTGCCTATAGGCTAATTTGTGGAAACCCATAATTGGTACACCCCTCCAAGACCTCTGCCTCTCAACTCACATTTGAGTTTCAGCTCCTCCACCACATTATTACCTATACTCTCCTTCCTCGTGCAGGTGGTCGCAATTATGCCTCTTACTTTGATGTTTACCAGCTTTGGTGTATTCTTGAGGGTAAAAAGTTTGATTTACCCTATCTTTATTGTAAACACATTTGTGAGACTCATAAGAAGTCGATAGCCAGCTCCCCCCCTGTGGTGTGGCTCTTACCTCTATTTACTGTCATTTCAAGGTTCCCCCTGATGACCTTGATTGCCATGACCCCACATTTCATGTCGTCTATTCTACCACCACTCTATCTCAAATGGGCTATAAGCTTGAGGTTGGTGTGTTTTTCCTTAAGGTTCCTCATCCCGTAGCTATCCCCCTCCTCCTTCTGGTACCCCTCCTTCTCCCTCTGCTACCACCACCATTGCCCCATCTACTGATGTTCCCTCCACTTTTACTCCTTCTGCTTCTACTGACATTCTATCCTCCTCAGCCCCTCCTGTTCCTGTTGATCTTATAGAGTAGTTCTCCATAACCACTTCCTTCATTAAGTCTCTATCCACTACCTTCATCTCTCTACATACCGCTTTGTCCACCAGTGTCTCCACTCTCTCTGTTACTATTACCACCCATCTTACTACCATTTAGACAAACATTCATGACCTTGGTACTTCCATTGATGTTCTTCGCACTTCTTTAGCTACTACTTAGGAGTTAGTTGATCGCCGTTTATCTCAGATGCAGTCCAGTCTTGATGATGCTCATGATGAAATATGCGCGATTCAGACTGGCCTCTAGTTTTGACGACCTTGTTGGGTCTCTTTTGTTTTTTCTTATGGCCAAGATGTATAGATGGATAGCTAGATCTATGATAGTCTTTTGGTTAGATGTCTAGATAAATGGCTTTGAATTAGGATAGTACATGCTTACACATTCTTTTTGTGTCTATTTTATCCCTTTTGTTTTTCAAACTATATTTTGCAATTATATGACAGTGAGGTTTGTCTAAATATTATCCATGCTTGTCTTTGTATTCTTGTTTGTATGATCTTGTTGATAAGTGTTGCTTATCATGATATTGGTATGTTTGTTTGTGTACTAATAATGGAAAGATGATGATTCCTTATTACTGGTGATTCTCATACCCGACATCCCCACCCCCTCCTTCAACTCACTCAAAGAGGGGGAGATTATCTCCATTCTAGAGTTTTTTGTTGATAACAAAAGGGGGAGAATATCCATGTTGCTTTGTTCTTAAATCTTATTGCTCATGAACCTATAATTATGACTTGCTTATCCACATGATCTTTAATTTGCATAATTTATCTTGATTGGAGTCGTTCTTGTCATTATTTTTATCTCTGGTAACTAGTAGTTTGTCATCATCAAAAAGGGGGATATTGTTAGGCCCCAAGGGTTTTTCCTTAAGTAATTTTGATGATTAACAAACTATGAAGTTAAGTACTTATGATTATCTTTATAGTGTTGTCCAAACAGAGCTTTATAATCTTGATGGATATTCAAATTGAAGCTTCTTGGAGGATCATTTCACTTGTATTGTACTTATAGGATTCTATGTAAAGTTAGATTGTTTATCTAAGACAAGGGCTTAAAACTTTGACAAATCATTCAAAACAGGAAAACCATTTTTTATTAGAAAAATAGTCGACTAGATTGTTTATCCTGTTGACTAGACACTTCAAAGCTTAGTCGACCGATGGTGAAAACAACCGACTGATTCGTGTTTTGAAAACATAGTTTATGATCAAAGGTTTCAGTCGATCGGACCCCTCCTTCAGATGACTGGTTTTATGGCGTGTTTCAAAAGGTTTGAAATGTAGTCGACTGGATTGCAACCTCAGTCGATTGGATTACTGCGCAAAACAGTAGCAGCTCTTTTTCTAGGGTTTTACTTTACATTAAATGCACCTAAGTACCTCAAACATTGTCACACCCGTCCCGAAAAACCTAATCTTTTAAAATGCATAATTCATTTTGTTGAGTTTATCAATGATATTTGATAATTGGGAAAGTGGTTGACTGTCGGTCAACGGTGAGTGTCAATGAAGGACACGGGAAGTTAGTAGTGCATGAGGCATTGACAAGATTAAATGACATTTATGTGAATTAAATGTCATTTAAAATTTTTTAGTAATTATGAACAGTGAATTTACCCGTATAGTGTAATTTTTGATAGTTGGATCTTGTTAAAGATCATTTTAAACCTTATAGCAATAACATAGGTGATACATGGCATAAAAGGTAGGGTATCTAGAAATTCCACAAAAAAAGTTTTTGGAACGTAATTTCGGAGCCAGACGAAACTTAGATGAAAACTTTTATGATTCATAGATTTCACTCGTGAATCGATAACTTAGATGTTTAAGACGTTTTGGGGGATAATTGGATGTTTTGAGAACTCGAGGGGAGGTAAATGTAATTCCCAAGAGTTGTGACTATGTATAGATGTGGTTGAGATATTTTCAAAATATCTCACAAACTAAGAGAGAGAAAAGGGAAATTTTTGGGCTTCGAGCTTCACGATGCCAAACGACGAACTTTTGATCGTCGATTTTTCTCCAGATTTCATATTTGGACTCTTCAATGTAAGAGCTTCATTTTGATACCTTTTAGGCCACATTTCGCTAAGTTTTACAAAAATTCCAATTCTAGAATATTGGGAAAAACATGTAAATACTTGTAGGAATCGCTTTTAATAAAAAATTCGACGTTTAATCGGGCTACTAGTACTTCCCCTAAAATTATAGAACTGTAAATCGAGGTATGAATTCTTAACTTATATGATATAAGGAATTTTGGATGTTTTAGATATTGTGTATGATATTATGACCTGGGCAAAATTCATGTGCTAATTTAGGCTCGTTTAATTTAGCGAGTACGTATAAAAAGCATGTTCATATGACTATCTGAGCATGCTAAATGACTATGTGGGTCAAAGAGGGGTTTGGTACAAGTTCATGCTGGGGTACACCTCTCAATGTTTAAAAGTTTTAGTAGCGACGGCTACTTGCTTGGTTTGGGAACCGACCTTACCAGACCAGTTAGGTGCAATGGTTGATAGACTTTGGGCTTGCCATTGGCATCATGGTTGATAGCTTTGGGCTTACCGATATACCGAATGAATGCGTGTCTCGCTCCCTAGAGACTAAATGATATGATTTACATGTTTAAGGCATGAATTGCCATATATGCATATGTTTAGAAGTATACACTCGGGATGTAGTTGAGCAGTGAAGATTTACTCCATTGCAGGTGATCACAAGAAGAAAGGAAAGAAGAAACGTGAGGAGTGAGGCTATGGGAGCACGCGAGTCTTAACTTCTATAAATAGTTTTGTAGTATATCCCCGCTGTAAATGAACTCTAAGGAGGATTATGTTTTGTAATCTCAAAAACCCTCGAAGTATTTAAGATCTTGCAATAATTCTGTATTCAATCCTTTCTAAAGTCTTTATATGTATTGGTAATGTCTGTAATTCAGTTAAGTTGGTTGGAATGAGATTAGATAACCTTAGAAATAGAAATTCTATAGAATATGCAGGATTTGACAAAATAGTCGACTAAACTTGGAGCTTCAGTCGATTGGACACCTTATTTGGACAAAAATCTCTTTCAGTTTTCAGGAAAGCAGTTGACTAGGGTGAGAAACAAGTCAGTTGGAAACATCACCAAAACTAGATGTTCTGCAGGACTCTGAGCAGACGACTGGACGAGTCACGGTCAACTGGGTTTAGGAACCTACAATTAACTGGACTCAAGTCAGAGTTGACTGGACTGAACTACTGGAATGTTTTGTTCTCTGTAGTTACCAAAACAGTCAACTGGGTCCTCAACTCAGTTGACTGGATTGCTATTTTCAAAATGGAATATTTTTTACATGTTTTCAAATGGGAAAATCTTTTTATAGCCCTCTTTTTATGATTTATACTTATGTTTATTCTGTTGCTATTATGTTAATTGAATTAGATGAGCCTTGGTGGCATGCCAAGTGTCCTATTTCTGTGTGTAGCAGGATGGGTCGCGACATTTATTAGTATCAAAGCTATAGGTAACAAAACTTTGGGAACGTTCGATGTCGAGTGGAGTGTTGAGTGATTTGACATGTACTTTAGAATGCATCCTCATATTGTAGAGATATTTGATGCATATAGTATGTTGTTACATATATCTGTTCATAATTGGTGGCATACATGCATAGTATTTACCCATTACGGTTGACAGGTTGAGAATTATGAGTTATGATCATGAACAATCACCAAATGCACGTATAGACCATCTGTCAGAGATGATCGAAAACATGAGGAGTATAGCAAAGCGATTACCTCCAACACCTCCTTTTGAGGCTGCACCAATAGCCGTTATGCATGTACCTGAGAACAGGGGTGGGAGATTTGTGTCAGAACAATTCATAAGGAAGAAGCCAACAAAGTTTTATGGGACCTTTGACACGACGCTAGTAGAGCATTGGGCTATGGATATAGAAAGGATTTTCAGATCTATTATGATGTCCAATGCACTAAAGATTGAGAACCCTAGTGATATACTCAGGGGTGAAGCCCAGAATTGGTGGGTTAATGTGTTGGATCAAGGACCACTGATAACTCAGGAAGGATTGAAGGCAGAGGTCAATCGCCGATTCTTTCTACAACCCACTCATAATGTAAAAAAGAGGGATTTAATAATCTACAACAAGGAGACATGACTGTGATCAAGTACACTTCAAGGTATAATGCACTATTGAGATTTAGAAAGGAGTCTATGTTGACTGAAGAGGATAGGGCAAGAAAATTTGAGAAAGGACTGAGGAAGAACATTCGCTTGAGAGTAGAGACCTATGAACACTCAACAGTTGGAGCGGTGAAATAAACGACACTGGTGGCAGAAAGTGGAATGGAGAGCTCAAGGAAGAACTAACAAGGGAAGAGAAACTATGAGGGTGGTGACCTGAACCATGGTAGATCTTTCAAGAGGCCTATTTACCAGGGGTTCTAGTTCTAGTTTCAGTTTTAGTGGACAAGGAAGCACAACGAGCAACATACCAATCTTTCAGCTTTATAATCTACCACACACCGGCCGATGTTTTAAGACTAACTTTTAGAACAAGAACCAAGGAGTGAGTAGAACAAATTCTACACCTGATAAGAGAGGTAAGTGATATAATTATGGGATGCTAAGACATCGATCTAGGGATTGCCCAAGGAAGCATCCTCTGCAAGGGGCTAGTTTTATGGCTTTAAATGGTTCGAAGCCAAAGCAATCCAATGATGGGAGACAGAGGACAGAGTAGTGTAAAGGGAAATCATTCCAAATCAATCCCGTAGATGTGGCTGCTACAGATATAGTGGTCTCAGGTATGGTGCCTATAAGTTTGCATCTAGCACACATACTTGTTGATTTGGGATCTACGCATTCATTTGTATCGCATTATTTCGTTGAGCACTTGAATGTTAGATCGGCACCGTTAGGATATGAATTATCTATTGTAATACCTCTTAGTAAGTCGATAGTAACGTCTACGATATACAAGAACTGTGAGATCACATTGTTAGGAAAGGGATGTCAGGGATTTCTATGTTCGGTGATTGATACTTTGGCAACTGAATTTAATGTAGAAGGCATTCCAATAGTATGAGAGTATCCAGATGTATTTCCTTATTACTTACCAGATGTTCTCATTGAGAGAGAGATTGAGTTCACCATTGAGATAATGCCAGACTCAAGACCCGTATCGAAAGCACCGTATCGAATGGCACCCGTAGAGTTGAAAGAACTAAAAGTTCAACTACAAGAACTACTCGACAAAAGTTTTATTCAACCTAGTATATCGTCATTGGGAGCTCCAGTATTATTTATGAAAAAGAAAGATGGGTCAATGTGTATGTGTGTCAACTACCGAGAGTTAAACAAATTGACAATCAAGAACAAGTATCCATTGCCTAGAATTGACGACCTATTTGATCAACTTCGTGGAGCATAAGTATTTAAAAGATAGATTTGAGATCAGGTTATCATCAGTTGAAAGTAAAGGTCAAAGATGTTGAGAAGACAGCTTTCAGAATGCGCTACAGAGACTACGAATTTCTAGTAATGCCATTCGGAGTTACCAATGCACCAGTCGCGTTCATGGACCTTTTGAATCAAATCTTCAAGGACTACTTAGATGATTTTGTGATCGTGTTATTCTTATCTATTCACCGAGTGAGGTGGAACACGAGAGACACTCAAAACTTATACTTCAGAGATTGTGCGAGAAGCAACTGTACGGGAAATTTAAGAAATATGAATTCTGGTTACCTAGCATTGCTTTTCTTGGTCATGTGATCGACAAGAACAACATTCAGTTGATCCTCACAAGGTAGAGGCTGTATCTAATTGGTAGAAACCGACTTCAGCATCAGAAATTTGAAGTTTCTTATGATAAGTGGAATATTACTGCCATTTCATCGAGAATTTCTCCAAGATTTTGCTACCTATGACAAAATTGATGAGGAACGGTGTTACATTTGAATGGAGTTCAAAATGTGAAGACAATTTCCAAGAATTGAAGTTGTGTTTGACAAGAGCACCTATCTTGACGATGCCATCCGAAACTAAAGGATTTGTGATCTACAATAATGCTCCGTATCAAGGATTAGGGTGTGTACTTATCCACGATGGCAAGGTGATTACCTAGGCATCTAGACAGTTGAAGACACATGAGGTTAATTATCTGACTAACGACCTTGAATTAGCCACGGTAATCTATGCTTTGAAGATTTGGTGACATTACTTGTACGGGGAGAAATGTGAGATCTTTACGGACAACAAGAGTTTAAAATACCTATTCACACAACGAGATTTGAACATGAGAAAAAGAAGATGGTTGGAGTTGATGAAGGATTACGATCTTTCAATTTAGTATCATCCGAGAAAGGCTAATGTTGTAGCCAACGCTTTAAGCCGAAAGACAACAGGGAACTTAGTCGACGAGCTAACCAAGCAAAAGGAATTGGTCAGAGAGATGGAACGATTGGAGTTAGATATAATTCCAGAGATGAATGGTGATTTGATGATGGCAATCATAACTCACCCGAATATTATTGTTGAGTTTAAGGCAGAATAATTTAACGATTATTATTTGTGTAAAATAAAGGATGAGATACCTTTGGGAAAGTGACCCTGATTTATTTTGGAGCAAAAGGTGTTGATGTTAGGAAATCGATTATGTGTACCGAATGTAAAAGACTTAAAAGAACAAATTCTAAAGGAGGCACATAGTACTAAATACTCAGTATGTCCGGGAAGTAAAAAGATGTACGGAACTTGCGAGAAAAATTTTGGTGGAGAGGTATGAAATGGGAAGTCACTAAGTACTTTTCAAAGTCTTCAGCATTTCAACAGGTCAAAGTGGAAAGACAACTCTGCAGGATTACTACAACCATTGCCAATGTCAGAGTGGAAATGGGATGAGATCATGTTGGATTTTGTTTTCAGATTTCTACGGTCGCCTAATAAGAACAACAAGATTTGGGTTGTAGTTGACAGGTTGATGAAATTAGCTCATTTTCTACCAATTAAGACGACTAAGCCATCCAAATTAGCAGAGTTGTATGTGAAAGAGATTGTGAGACTACATGGAGTTCTAACAGTAATTGTATCAGATCAAGATAGTAGTTTTACATTAAGATTTTGGATAAGTTTGCAAAAGGCTATGGGTACAAAGTTGAGTTTCAGTACTACTTTTCATCCTCAGACCAACGGACAATCAGAGTGAATGATTCAAACGCTAGAAGATATGCTTAGATTGTATGTTCTAGACTTTAGGAGTGATTGGGATAAGCATTTTCCATTAATTGAGTTTGCGTACAACAATGGATTTTAATCATGTAACGGAATGGCACCATATGAAGTTTTGTATGGGCGTACATGTTGTTCACTGGTTTGTTGGACCGAAGTCGGAGAAAGAAGACTAATAGGACCCAAGGTAATACAGTTGACTACTGACAAGGTAAAGTTAATTCAGGAATCACTTAAGGTAGCTCAGAGTCGTTATAAGAGCTATGCGGACTCTAAGCGACGACCGATAACATTAGAAGTAGGAGATTTTGTGTACATGTGAGTATCACCTTCAAAAGACATTGTACGGTTTGAAAAGCGAGGAAAGCTTAACCCAAGATTCGTAGGACCATTTGAGATCCTAAAGAAGGTAGGACCAGTGGCTTACAAATTAGCCTTATTGTCTGAGTTAGCATTTGTGCAAAACGTGTTTAACGTATCGATGTCGAGACGGTGCATAATGGATACGAGTAAGATTATAGTTCCAGAGCCATTGCAAATTCAAGAGGACTTGACTTATGTAGAGCATCCAGTAGAGGTTTTGGATCGGAAAGAGCAAGTGTTGAGAACTAAGACGATTCCAATGGTGAAAGTATTGTGGCATAATCAAATAGTCAAAGAAGCTACGTGGGTGAACAAAAAAGAAATGAGGAGTGAGTACCCATATTTGTTCGACGTATGAGGTATAAGTTTAGGAACAAACATCATTTTTGGAGGGGAGAGTTGTCACACCCATCCCAGAAAACCTAATCTTTTAAAGTCCATAATTCATTTTGTTGAATTTATCATTGATACTTGATAATTAGGAAAGTGGTTGACTGTGGGTCAATAGTGAGTGTCAATCGAGGACATGGGAAGTTGGTAGTGCAGAGGCATTGACATGATTAAATGATATTTATGTGAATTAAATGTTATTTGAAATTATCTGGTAATTATGAATAGTAAATTTACCCGTATAGTGTAATTTATGATAGTTGGATCTTGTTAGAGATCATTTTGAATCTTATAGCAATAACATAGGTAATATGTTGCATAAAAGGTAGGGTATCTAGAAATTCCATGAAAATAGTTTTTAGGACTTAATTTCGGACCCAAATAGAACTTAGATGAAAACTTTTATGATTCATAGATTTTACTTGTGAATCGTTAACTTAGACATTTAAGACATTTCGGGAGATAATTGGATGTTTTGAGAACTCGCAGGGAGGTAGACGTAATTCCCAAGAGTTATGTCTATATATAGATGTGGTTGAGATATTTTCAAAATATCTCACAAACTAAGAGAGAGAAAAGGTAGATTTTTGGGCTTTCACGACGCTAAACGACGAACTTTCAATCATCAGTTTTTCTCCATATATCATTGTCACAGCCCGGTCCCACAATAGCAGAACCAGAGCCCGTGGCACGCCACCGAGGCTAAACCAATTCATTAATGTTCCCAAAAATTAGGTTTGAAGAACACACGCAGCGGAAAACAAAACACATTTTAAAACCAGAGGCTCAGTCGACTGCTCAGTCGACTGCTCAGTCGACTGCTCAGTCGACGGAGTTAGGCAGGGATTTAAATGTCAATTCCAGTCGACTGATACTGGGGGTCCAGTCGACTGCTGAGGGGTCCAGTCGACTGCTGAGGGGTCCAGTCGACTGCTTTTGTTAAAATAAGAAGCAGTTGCTATCAGACTCAGGGGTTCAGTCGACTGCTCAGTCGACTGCTCCCCTGGCAGCAGCCCAATCTGCAGAATTTCAAGTTTTAAAAGCTTTCTAACCAACACCAATGATCAACCATTCAATCCAAACTCAAGCCAAAGTAATCCTAGCTGTATTAAAACATTATCAAACATAATTACAACAGTTTAAAATCCATCCTAACATACCAAATTAAACATGGTTTAAAACAACCAAAATCTTATTACAACATTTCTATTATCCCAAAACTACAAGGTTATCTTTCAAGTTGCCTCACAAGCGAACTCCCAACCCAAGTACTCACTTCTGTGATTCCTCGCCAGCATTTACACCTGAAATGGTTATTTGAATAACCACACATATCTCGATTTGTTTAAGCTAATGCTTAGTGAATAAATCAACATATGTACATGAATGATAAACATGTCCGCATTCACATCTCTACAATTCATACTAGTCGCCGGAGACTCACGTGCCCGTCCATATTCCCAATCCGCGACTCCTCGCCAATAAGTCCACGCGAAAGGGTAAGACCCACGATTCTACAAACAATCGTGCGACCTTAATGCCACTCTATCGGCTCCACAAAATGGTACGGTGACCACGTGCTCCTTCTGACCCAAATAAGCAACTTAACATGCTCAAATACATATCACCATGCTCGCGGTAATTAAAACATATCACCGTGCTATTGAGCCTACTTATCAATATGAATGCCCAATATGAACTACACAATATATCTCTAGGAATTAATACATGCTATTCAAACATAACATGAATACATGCCAAGAAATCATTCCAAAACATAGTTGAATCACTCACCTCCGATTTACGCGCTTAAACTTCGATTCAAAGAAAATCCGTGCACAAAGAACGTGCAGAAGTCTGTCTAGTACAAATCCTATGGATCAGAATTCCATTTATCAGCTTTTATGAAAAATTCTAGAAAATAACTTTTCGGAAAACTTAGCCAAACAGGCCCTAACATATATCAAAACGAAGCTCTTACCTCGAGGAGCTCGAATATGAAATCTGGGAGAAACCAGACTGACGGAAGGTCGTCGTTTGGCGTCGCAAAGCTCTAAGCAACTAATCTCCCTCTAGCCTCCCTTTTGGCCTCCTCTTTATGGAATTAGGTTTAGACTTATGAAAAATCTAAGTCATCTCTATCTATATATAGGCAACATTCTCGGGGAATTACGTTTACCTCCCCACGAGTTTTCCAAACTCCTAATCAGTCTCTGAAACTTTCTATACAGCTTATTCATAGCTTTACGAGTGAAACCTCAAAATTATAAAAGTTTCCGACTAAGTTTCGTTTGGTCGCTAAAACACGAATTTCTATATGACGTTTCCGAAGTTGCTAATTAGCCTACCAAATTAATAACGTGTTAATTCGTTCTCACCAGGATACTAAATCTAACAACAGAAATATATTCTAAGCCAGAAAATAATACAGATATTGAAATACACAGGTAAACATTTATTTTCAGATAAACATTTAAAATGTTCCACAGTGACCGTCTCATACTCGGAGAGACTTCACAACAATTAATCTTCAATCACAACAGTTTCAATGGGTTCTCTAATACAGACACCCATATCAACTCGTGAGTCAAAACTCACTCAACCAAGTGTCATAAGACACGTCACATCACATTATCATGCATGACAATGTAATGCAAATGCAATAACACAAATATGGGTGTTATAATCATATTCGAACTCCTCGAGGTAAGAGCTTCATTTTGATACCTCTTGGGCCACGTTTGGCTAAGTTGTACAAAAATTTTAATTCTAGAATTTTGGGAAAAACATGTAAATACTTTTAGGAATCGCTTTTAATTGGAGATCCGATGTTTAATCGGGCTAGTAGTACTTCCCCTGAAATTATATGAATTCTTAACTTATGTGATATAAGGAATTTTGGATATCATGTATGATATTGTGATCCGGGCAAAACTCATATGTTTAGCGAGTACGTATGAATAGCATGTTTGTATGATTATGTGAGCATACTAAATGACTATGTGGGTCAAAGAAGAGTTTGGTACAAGTTCATGCCGGGGTATGCCTCTCGATGTTTGAGAGTTTTAGTAACGATGGCTACTAGCCTGGTTTGGGAACTAGCCCTAGCAGACCAGTTGGGTGTAATGGTTGATAGACTTTAGGCTTGCCATTGGCACCGCGGTTGATAGACTTTGGGCTTGCTAATACTAGATGAATGCGTGCCTCACTCCCTAGAGACTAAATTATGTGATTTAGATGTTTAAAGCATAAATTGCCATATATGCATATGTTTAGAATTGTATACTCAGCACCTAGTTGAGCAGTGGAGATTTACTTCATTGCAGGTGACAAGAAGAAAGGAATGAAGAAACGCGATGAGTGAGGCCGTGGGAGCATGCGAGTCCTAACTTCCGTATATAGTTTTATAGTATATCCCCGCTGTAAATGAACCATAAGGAGGATTATGTTTTGTAATCTCAAAAACCCTCGTAGTATTCAAGATCTTGTAATAATTATGTATTAAATCCTTTTTAAAGTCTTTTATATGTATTGGTAATATCTGTAATTCGGTTAAGTTGGTTTGAAGATTGGATAACCTTAGAAATAGAAATTCTACATAATATGCAGGATTTGACAAAATATTTGACTGACCTAGGGGCTTCAGTCGACTGGACACCTTATTTGGACAAAATTCTCTTTCAGTTTTTGGGAAAGCAGTCAAGTGGGGTGAAAAACCAGTTAACTGGAAACAACACCAATACTAGATGTTCTGTAGGACTTCGAGTAGACAACTGGACGAGTCTCGGTCGACTGGGTTTAGGAACCTACATTCGACTAGACTCGAGTCACAGTGTACTGGACTGGACTGGCAGAATGTTTTGTTCTTTGTAATTTCCAAAGCAGCCGACTGGGTTCCCAACACAGTCGACTGGAATGTTGTTTTCAAAATGGATTATTTCTTACGTGTTTTCAAATGGGAAAATCTTTTTATAACCATATTTTCATGATTTTTTACTTATGTATATTCCGCTGTTATTATGTTAATTGAATTGGATGAGCCTTGGTGGCGCGCCATGTGTCCTATTTCCATGCGTAGCGAGATGGGTCGTGACACTTATTGGTATCAAAGCTATCGGTAGCAAAACTTTGGGAATGTTCGACATCGAGTGGAGTGTTGAGTGATTTGACATGTACTTTAGAATACATCCTCATATTGTAGAGATGTTTGATGCATCTTGTATGTTGTTACACATACCTGTTCATAATTGGTGGCATACATATATAGTATTTATGCATTACGGTTGACAGGTTGAGAATCATGAGTGATGAACATGAACAATCACCAAATGCACTTATAGACCATTGTCAGAGATGATCGGAAACATGGGAGACTTGATAAGGAGTGTAGCAGAGCAGTTACCTCTAACACCTCCTTTTGAGACTGCACCAATAGTCATTGTGCCTGCACCTGAGAACAGGGGTGGGAGATACATGCCAGAATAATTTACAAGGAAGAAGTCGATAGAGTTTCACGGGACCTCTGACACGACGCTAGCAGAGCATTGGGTATGGATATAGAAAGGATTTTCATATTTATTCCAATGTCCGATGTGCTGAAGATTGAGAACGCTAGTGATATACTCAGGGGTGAAGCCCAAAATTGGTGGGTTAATGTGTTGGATCAAGGAGCACCGATACATTAGGAAGGATTTAAGGCGAAGTTCAATCGTTGATTCTTTCCACGAGCTACTCACAATGTGAAAAAGAGGGAGTTCGATAATCTGCAACACAGAGACATGATTGTGACCGAGTACACTTCAAGGTATAATGTACTATTGAGATTTAGAAAGGGGTATGTGCTGACTAAAGAGGATAGGTGTCACGACCCAAGTCTCACTCAGTAAGATATTGTCCGCTTTGGGCCCAAGCCCGCACGGATTTGTTCTTGGGTCACTACCCAAAAGGCCTCTTACTAGGGAGACTTGAAACCACACATATATAGCACATTACTTTTCCACACCCAGGTGATGTGGGACAAACTTCCCATAGTGTGTAGCCTGCCAGCACTTACTGCAGCCACAAAGGCACCTACAGCAGCCTGCCCACAGCACCAGGGTCGTTACATTCCACCCCCCTTAGGGCCCAACGTCCACGTTGGCACACTTCCAGCTGGGTCTAGCTCTGATACCATTCTGTCACAACCCAAGTCTCGCTCAGTAAGATATTGTCCGCTTTGGGCCCAAGCCTGCACGGATTTGTTCTTGGGTCACTACCCAAAAGGCCTCTTACTAGGGAGACTTGAAACCACACATATATAGCACATTACTTTTCCACACCCAGGCGATGTGGGACGAACTTCCCATAGTGTGTAGCCTGCCAGCACTTACTGCAGCCACAAAGGCACCTACAGCAGCCCGCCCACAGCACCAGGGTCGTTACAATAGGGCAAGAAAATTTGAGGAAGGGCTGAGGGAGAACATCCGCTTGAGATTAGAGACCTATGAACACTCAACAGTTAGAACGATGCAACAAATGACACTGATGGCTGAAAGTGGAATGGAGAGGTCAAGGCAGAACCAACAAGGGAAAAGTAACTATGAGGGAGGTGACCGGAACCGAGGTAGATCTTTCAAGAGGCCTATTGCGAGGAGTTCTGGTTCTAGTTCCAGTTTCAGTGGACAAGGAAGGACAACGAACAACATACCAATCTATCTGCTTTGTAATCAACCACACACTGGCCGATGTTTCACGACTAACTTTCAGAAGAAGAACCAAGGAGTGGATAGTACAAATTCTACACCTGATATGAGGGGCAAGTGTTATGATTGTGGGATGCTCGGACATCGATCTAGGGATTTCCCGAGGAAGCATCCTCCGCAAGGGGCTAATTCTATGGCTTCAAGTGGTTCGATGCCAAAGCAATCCAATGATGGGAGATAGAGGATAGAGCAGCATGAAGGGAGATCATTCTAGATCAATCCTGGAGATGTGGCTACTACGGATATAGTGGTCTCAGGTATGGTGCCTATATGTTCGACTGGATTTCTATTTTCAAAATGGATTAGTTCTTACGTGTTTTCAAACCCTATTTTCATAATTCCTACTTATGTTTATTCCGCTGCTATTACGTTAATTGAATTAGATGAGCCTTGGTGGCATGCCGCGTGTCCTATTTCAGCACGTAGCGGTATAGGTCGTGACAAACATTCTGATTTTTTAGAGAGAGTATTTATACTCATTTGAATTTGGTTGTTGGGCACTGAATCACATTCATTCAATACTCATATATTGCAATCAAAGATTCAAGCCCTTGTTTATGAGATTCAATCTACTTGCTCAAGATTTCTTTGCTCTAAGAGAGAGAGTTTTTCAATACTCATAATTGTGTTCATATGCTCTAAGAGAGAGAGTTTTTCAATTGTAATCAAACAATCAATTATCCTTGATGTTGTAAAGATGGGTTGGTGTAGCCCTTGCTCCAAGAGTAAAGAAGTTCTAGAAGAACTTGTAAGAGAGGTTTGACTTTCACCCAAAGAAGGTTGTTTAGTGGAATCCTCAAAAGGTGTTCTTGAGGGGTGGACCGTGGATGTAGGCCGGGAATTGCAGATTGTCGAACCACTTGAAAACTTGGTTTACAAGTGTCTCTTTCCCTATCTCTTTACTTACTGTTTTTAATTGGATATTGTAGTTGCTTAACTTTTAATTCCCCCCCCCCCCCCCCCCCCTTAAGAATTACTTTTGGGCCAACAATCACCATTAAGAAAAGCATTTTTAACATCAAGTTGATAAAGAGGCCAAGAATAAGAAGCAGCTAAGAAAACCAGAAGGCGAACCATAGTTAACTTGGCACCAAAATCCTTAGCAACCAAACAAGCCTTATATCGATCAACACTCACAACTGTCAAATACTTTAGGCTAAAAACCCATTTACAACCAATAGTGCGCTCACCCACTGGAAGAGCAACAAGCTCCCATGACTGATTACCCTGAAGAGCACTACACCAAATTGGCCAAATTGTCACTTGTTTTCGTGCCATTTGTCACTGTCCAAAACAGTGACTAATTTTGTCACGGTTCAGTACAGTGATAATTACATTTGTCACTGTTATAAACAGTGATAATGTTTGTAACTGTTTAAGACAATGACAAAAAATAATATTGTCACGGTTAATGACAGTGACAAATGTTGTCACGGTTGGGATTGCAACAAATAAAAATGTGACAAAGTTTGTCACTGATACAATAGTGACTAAAAACAATTAAAATTTGTCAGTGACAAAATAATAATATTGTCACTGTTGTTAACACTGACAAAGTATGTCACGGATTTAAATGACTGAATTGAAATTGTGAAAAAAAAAGTGAAGGCAACCCTAAAAAAACACACACACGCTCTCTCTCTCTCTCTCTCTCTCTCTCTCTCTCAACTCTCTCTCACTCCCCGTTGCCCGACTCTCACTCACTAAACTCTCTCCCCAATGCCCACCAGGCCTCACCACCACCACCTCCGCCGACGCCCTCCGCCACATTCGCAGCACCCCCATCTCTCTCTCTCTCCCCCCCTCTCTCTCTCTCTCCAATTTCACCCTTCATACTTCCAATCTCAGACCCCTAACCCCAACATAGTGATAATTGGAAACCCTCCCACCCTATCTCTTTACTCTCCCGCTCTCTTGCTACCGTCTCTTCTCAGCCCTCACTTCCTTTTTTTTGGTCTGATCTCTCTTCCTCTCTCCACCAGTCCGCCACTACCACCACAACCACAATGCCACTACCACACCACCACCGTAACTACCACACTTTGACCACCACAGTGTGCTATCTCTCTCTCTCTCTCTCTAACTCTTCAGTTGAAATTTTTGAGCAACTAATTTATTCATTTTTTTTTATATAGAATCAGGAAATTTTTTTTCCCTTTCATTTTTTTTCTTGGGTTTCTATGTTGGAGGTTAATTGAGCATTCCTTTTTGAGGATTTTAAAAAAAATTGATTTTCACCCATGTATGTTTGATTTGCTCCGTCTCTAATTTTGGTCATTTTCGTATAGGATGGCTAGGTTTCACAACTTGAGCATGTTTTCATCCGAGGTAGCAAAGTCAGGTAGCTGTTGATTGTTCTGCCCTAATAATTTCTTTTATTTGACTGCAATGGTTGGAAGTTGGAACTAATTTCTAATCCTCTCAGGTATATGGTGATTCCAGTCATGCTTAAGAATGCTCCTATGTTTAAGCGTCTAGATGCTAAAATCAAGGTACCTGTCTTTGTGCACTTGTTTATCTTTTGCATGGGGTTGTCTCTCTTACTTTTCTAATTTATTGGCTTATATTCCAGTCATGCCTTAATTTTGTACCTCCTCTCTCATTGATATGTAGCAGTCTTAAATTATTTGTAGACGTTCATGGTGCAATATTGATTTGTCAATTTTGTCTCTATACTTGTGTATCTGAACTTGAGATCAGTTAGAATTCTTTCACCCTGTGATTGAAAAGCACTTCTTTCCTTATGATTTTCTGTCAAAGTTGTTTATAGGGTTGAATGTATTTTCTGTCAAAGCTAGTATGGAACTATTTGCGTATTTGTTCTCAATAACCTGCTAGCTTGGAGCATCTTCAAGTCTGCCTTCTTGGTATTCATAAGAGTATTAAGAACTAGTAAAATAGATTGTGATAAGGAACATATTATCAATCCTAATCAATTCCACTCACTTCGTTATCAACTGTTAATTGTAAATTTGTAACTTACTAAAAGAAAAATGACCTATTACTAATTTATCCGATCATTAATCTACTATAATCAGTGCTTCTGCTACCTTCCTCATTTGACACATATTTATTGGCTCTTCTTGAAAAGTGATCAAATTCTCAAGACAAACAAATGAGGAAAGTAAACCTACTGCATACAACATCCTCGATTATCTGAATCTTCTATTGCATTAACTTTGGTATGGTCAATTGAAGGACCATCATAGCTGAAGTAGCACTTCAACTTCTTTTTATATGTTTATGATGCAATAGATAGGTACTTCATTCTTCTAACATCCATATGAAAAGTTAATTGATGAAAGTACATTATTTGACAGTTTAGATAAGCAGAAGAGAAAACCTGAGAAAGAAAACGGCTTAAAATAGGTTAAATAAGTGAAAAGAATGGGGAGGAAATGACATATCAACTTGTTCCATAACTTAAAAATGAGGTGTAACTTCGGTTGAGTCACCTTAAAACTATAGGAAAATTCTACACTCTTTTATAAATCCTTGAACCTAACAGAGCCTCAATGTGAATGCTCTTTTGAAATAGATTTCATCCCCAATGGGATAAAACTTTGGAAGCTATTTCGAAATAGAGCCTCACTGTCTACTCCCTTCCTCTATGCTTAAGTTACTTTTCCTTCTTTTCCTCCAATTTTATTTTTCTAGAATATATCCTTGAACAATTGGTGTGTGTGAGTCATGCACGTGTGCCCACACATAACGTCATGTAGGCAAGCCATTTTCATATGGATAGACTCGCAAGCAAGTAAAAAAATGCCTAACCACAGGCGTTTATCTGTAATTAACCTAATATATATTGGCATGTTGCATTTGTAATTCAATATTTCTCTCTTGATATTGTAATTGTGATCTCACTATAGATCGTCCAATATCTCTCTTAATACCGATGGATCAGGCTGAGCTAACTACCAAGCAGGTAATATCCTCTAACAATACACTGATACACATACTCTGTGCACTCCGTCTCCCTCTCCCTCTCTTGTACAAAACTCTATCAAAACAAAAACAGAAACATTTCTCTCTCTCTCTCTCTCTCTCTCTCTCTCTCTCTCTCTCTCTCTTAGTTCAATAACGTAAATCTTCTTCCACGTGGGTATTTAGTTTTTTGTTTGCTAGTTTTGGTTGTAAATTCAGCCCACGTGCACATGGCATACTTGTAAAGGCAGCCCACGTACATTTTATATTTTATGATATTGGCAATGAAGTTCTGAGTTTTAACTAAGTTGACATCCTGAAACTTTTCCTACTTTCCATTTAAATAATCAAGATAATTCTAGTCCTTGGTTCAGGGTTAGGGATGAATGTAATCCAACCATAGCTTAAGTTTGTGGATAAATTTATATCTTACTAGAGCAATTAATAGATAACTAAAAGTTGCATTTATGGGCACAATTGAACTGAGTTTTAGTAACTAGACCAATTAAACTTTTGGGTTGAATTAAATAAGCAAACACCTTTTTTTGGGTGTCAGGAAAGTATCCTAGGGTGTCCATCGAGTGTCGGTGTCCGGTAAGTACCCGGTATGGGTACGGGTACGGGGGCCTAAATGAAGTACTCCTACTACATAGATTATGACTCTATTAACTCCGAAGTAAAGTTACCAAAATTTTCTCATTAACGTAGATTCAAGATGATTACTAGAACTGAAATTACAAAAGATTGAAAAGACATGTATTGCAACTAAGTGTTGCTTCTTTTTCTTTCTTCTCTTTATTTTTGCTTTCTTTTTATATAGTGAGTTGTTCTCGTTTATTTACCGTAGTTGGATGAATTGGGTCTTCACATGAATTTTTAGTCTCTTGTTGTTCACATTCACACACAAGCAAGGCCCAATTTTCTTGATTTTGTTATAGTTAGATTGAATTGGGTCTTCAATGAATTTTTAGTCTCTTACTGTTCACATTCACATGCAAGCAAGGCCAAATTCTCTTGATTTTGTTGTTACAGGATGGATTTGTAGATGATATATGGTGATCATAATTGTTTTTGATGATGGGTTATTATTGTGTGAACTTTGTTTGTTTGTTGCTGAAAACTCTATTGTGTTGACCAAATGCGCCATCGAGAACATGGGAGATATTTAGCGCGGGCATTCTGTATAATTTTTTATCAAATTAGGACTTATTTTTTTTCACATATCCATAACATATTATAGAAACGTCACTCATCTTTTCAATACAAGTAGAGGATGATCATTTGACACATTCTAGATTGAATGACCTCATTAATGATGCTTACGGAGTCCACACAATGCAAGTGAACCACACTCCAGAAGTTGACATTCTTCGTAAAGAAGAAAATGCTCGAAATTATGTTATTAAGTGCTAGTTTCGAAGTTGAAGAGTTTGTGTGTTGGTTATAAGTGAACTTTGTATTAGATTGCAATTGTGTTTTGTAATGATCTTTTGCTTTGTGTTTATAGTATTGCAATTGTGTTATAATTAAGTGAACTCGTATTCGATTTACATTTATATATGGTATACATTTTTGTGTTGTGGTGATCTTACAATTTGTGTTTATATTGGTTAGGTACCAAAATTTACAGGGTGGATTCTTGCAAAAAAAACAAGCAATTTTGTTTTTCAATTTTTTTTTCCAAATTGTCACTATTTTAAACCGCGACAAAACAAATGTGACAATTCTGTCACAGTAAAAACAGTGACTGACATAAAATATTGTCACTGTCCATAGTAGTGACACATATGTGACAAATGTTGGTCACTTTTTAAAATAGTGACTAACATAATTAATTGTCACTGTTCAAAATAGTGACACAAATGTGGCAATTTGAAGGGAAATCTCACTTTTAAGTGGTACCAAAACAAACCATGGCAAATATTTTTGTCACTATTTTCGACAGTGACAAATAAAATTGTTACGCCGTGAATTGTCACGGATATAAACAGTGACAAAGGGGCTTTGTCACTGTTTTAAATAGTGACAATTCGGCCATTTTGGTGTAGTGGAGCATCCCTTTTCACTTTTATAGTAGCTACCCACTTAGGATCCTGGAGCGCCTCATGAACGGAACGAGGAATGGAGACCGAATCAACTTGACTAAGAAAGGACGGATAAGAAGCAGATAAACCCTGATAAGATATATACTTGGAAATTGGATGGTTTGTATTATCAGAGAGAAGAAAACAAGCGGGGGGCGACTAGCACGAGTGGGATAATGGGAAAAACAATATCAGGAGTAACATTAGGAGATAAAGGAGAAGGGGAGATACTTGAATTCGGAAAAAACGTTGGTAGGGGATCAGAGGGACAAATAAACCTGTGATGGATCACTGGTGATAATAGGAGGTAGGGAGTCAGTGATGGAATTGAGAATAGGAACAGGCCGGGGTAGTATAGAATCATCGGCCACAACAGGCTTCCCTGGTGCGTGTTCCGTGGAAGAAGAAGAACCTGGAAAAAAAAAGGAACAATTTCTAGAAAAGTAACATCCAAAGAATGACATGTAAGTGACGAGTGACAGGATCATAACAACGATACCCCTTCAACATGGACAAATATCCCAAAAATACACAACGAACAACCTTATTATCAAGTTTTGTTCGGGTAAGACTCCTATTTTGAACAAAACAAGTACACCTAAAAACATGTGGCAAAAGAGGAAAGAGAGTGCCATCAAGCTTAAGAACATGACCTGCCTTCCCTTCAAGGACACAGTTGGGAGTACGATTAATTAGATAGGTGGCAGTGAGGACGGCCACATTAGGAACACTTATGCCACACAAGAGACATCAAACCACAACCATAATGTGTCGGTTTTTACGTTCTACCACACCATTTTGTTCAAGAGTGTAGGGGCAAGCAATTTATTGAAGAATCCCATCTTTGTTGAGGGCAGCCCTAAATTCATCAGTTATATATTCTCGACCATTATCCAACTGAATATTACGCACAACAGTGTGATATTGAGTTTTAACTTTTAATCATTTGCAAAAAAAATTTTAAGTGAGTAAAAACCTCAGATTTTTTCTTCATAAGATAAACCCAAGTGCAACGAGTGTAATCATCAATAAATAATATATAACAATGGTGTTGAGACAAGGTCGTGATAGGTGAAGGGCCCCATACATCTGAATGAATGAGATCTTGGAAGATGCAGGAACACCAAAGTAGTAGAGACCATCACGCTCATACCCCCTGCCAAAAATCTTCTTCGAAGTTAAGTCCTGCAAGTAGCAACAAGTGGATAGGAACACAACATTACAATTATGATCTTTTGCAAGACGGTGAATAGACAAAAGATTGTAGGCGAAATTGGGAATATAATAAATAGACGAAAGGGTAATATCAGTGGACAAATAATCATCTCCCTGACTATGAACGGGAATGTAAGACCCATCAGCAATATGGACCAACTGGTAAATAAAAGTAAAAGGAGAGACAAAAATAGAAGACTCACCAGTCATATGATTATTAGCACCAGAATCTAGAATCCAGGTGGGATGAGCTGATTTACCATGAGGAGCAGTAGAATTACCTGTGGCAATGGCAGTTGTGGGTCTGAAAGATGATGAAGAAGCACCCAAGCCCAAATGAGACTATAACTGGGTAATCTGTGATTGAAGCTGCCCAAAATCAGGTGCAGGTGAAGGAACATCAACCATATTACTAGTATGAAGAGTTGTACATAACAGTAGGAGCAGCATCCTTATCTTTACCAGAGTTGGCCATTTAAACACACCAAAAATCTAATTGAAGAACAGTCTGTAACACAGCAATAATAATCGAAACCAGAAACTCGGCGAACAAAGAACCACAGCCGGACACTTGGCTAAAACAACAGGCATTCGAACACTCGGCTAAAAACAACGCTGGTAATCGGACACTCGGTTACGCAGACAGAAGACAAAGAGCATACAGATGCTCTAGCACATCACAATGAAGCCCACGCGGGCTGAACAGTAGCTAAACAGGCTGCGAAAGAGTAGAGGGGGCAGAAGCTGAGCTAACCTAGTGTTGTGAGGTTCGGCTAAGGTAGGAAAGGTGGGTGGTGTTTCGATTAGGACAGGGAAGGTGGCTGAAGGCTGTGGTGGTGGTGCGACATGAGCAGGGAAGTGGTGGTGGTGTTCGGCTAGGTTAGGTTATGGTTAGAAGTGGCTTTGATACCAAGTAGAATTTGGGAAAAAGTTAAATGTATTATTTACACTCTTTAGTTTATATAGAATTCCAAGGATGATAAAAAGAATGAAAGAAGATGAAATTAAATAAAAGCATTAAAGAGAAAAATAACTACGATCAACTTGATAAAAAATAGCAGAAATAAAATCTCAAATTTATCTCTTAAATCCAACATATAACATTCTGCTTATTCTTAATTGGATAAACAAAAGGCCATCTCCTCTCATCAAACCAGGGTATCAAAATGTTTGCCATTGAAGTTGCTAAATTAATTTTGAGAGCTACTAAATACACTTAATTCAATTTCTTTCTACACCCGCGTCATGCGATGATCAGGAACAAAAATAACATAATGTTGTACACGTGGAGGTAGAAAGAAATTTGATGGGTATATAAACTATTATATAAAGGGAGAAGTAGGGGTACCACAAATATTTTACCTAAAAGATATATTTACAAAAATACCAATATGATATCTTTTAAAGAAAAACCTCACTTGTAGGGACAAAACTGTAAGAAATTACTTTTAACTTTCCATCTCTCTCTCTGTCTCAAAATTTGATTTATCTTCTTCTATTTTCCCTCTCCACTCACATAATGATTGGGTCCAAACTAGTGTTAACTACCTCCAGTTAATTACATTGTTCAAATATTCAACTAGTGTTGCATTGCATCCTTTGACTAATTCAATTTCACTGCATTTCATTCCACTCTCCCCCTCCCCAACAATTTGGAAATTGTTTTTACTATATACTATGATATTTTAGTCTAATGTAGTTCAGTTCCTCCAAAATTTGAGAGATTATTTTAATACTTGTGATTTTTTTGTCCAAATGTGGTCTAGTTCACCATAATAATAATAATTGTCTATGTGATATTTTAGCCCCAAACGCACCCTAATGTTTGATATCAACCCTTACTATGTCAATTGAGTGTTCCAAACCCAATTTGATGACATACCTTATTTACTCTAATAGTTTGTATTATCTCTCATTATACATGGAAGATGGGGCAAGCTTTGGGTCTTCGTTTTGATGGAGATGAGGGGGAGATTGTTTCTAGACTTCAAGAAATAGAAGAGAGAGACCGGTTCGAGTATGAGAGATGTCAGGTGGGCTCTTAGCCTCTTTTTGGTTTCCATCTGTTTTAGCGAGTTTTGTCTCTGTTTGGTTTGTGTTCCTGGTTGGTGGCCTTGGGGTGGTATTTGGGGATAGGGGGCTCTAATTGGGTGTGGACTTGGTTTTTTGGTTTGTGGCTTGTGGGTGCTTGCTTGGGTTGGTTTTTGTGCCTTGTTGGGTTTGTTGGTTAGCGATGTCTCTTCCCATATATAGAGCCTAGATGTGAATTTCTCGGTTTTTTTTGTCCTTTTCATAGAATTCTTCTTTTGGCTAGCCATCCTATTGCCTCTGTATATTTGTGTTTTGACATTAGTGTCTTTGATTTTTAGTTTAAATGAGTGATTTGTAGTTCCATCGATACTGTTGGTACATTTTTAAAATGTGTATTTTTATAAAATGGCAAAAGAAAGTTATTTATTATTGGTTAAAGAGTGTATAACTCTACTTTAAAACAATAAATACAATTTGATGCCATTGATGTTAAAAACTTTTAAGTGGAGAATACTTATTATAACACTATAATTTTTATGTATATATATACTTGTATATACATGATTTCAGATGACTAGAGAGAATTTTTAAGAATGAGAGAATTAGAGAAAGTCAAAGTGATAGACAAATAGATATCATCTTCTCTAAGGTTCGGATTTTGAAGAAAAATAAAAATTTGATAAACTGGTTTTTTCTTCCTCCCACTTTGATCTTTTTTCTCAAATAGAAAAATTACTTGAACTTCAGTGAGTTGTCCAAGTATATCAATGAGAGAAAAAAATCAATTTGTAGTTCATGTTTCAAATTTAAAGAGAGCTTTTCAATTTTCTGTTACCGAGCAACTATATCTGAAAGGGTGCCTAGTTAACCAGTTTATCTTAGTGCAAAGAGAAACTGAGACAGAGAAGATTCTGGGCTATTTTATCCTAGGGACGGCGTGATATGTACGACCTGCTTGCACACTTTTGGCAGAGCCGCGAAACGTCTTAAAGAGAGCGAGATCTGCGACTTGGCCCAAGATTTACAAGAGGCTACTAATCAGGTGATTTTGTTCCTATTCTATTTACAGTTCCAACAGATACTCTGATGTTATCAATATCAAGATATAAAAAGTATGCTTTACTTTTCTAAAGATTTGCAGTAGTGAAAGTAAAGGTCGAACCCACAGAGATTGAATTACTAGAGCTTTTAGTTTTAAAATCTAAATCTAATTAATTAAGAAAATAGATTTTGATTTAAATTGTAATTAAACTAATGAACTAATTAAAATAAATCTAAATTATGAATGCAATTTAAAAGTTGTTTTTATAATATGTTTAGGGAACCTAGGATTGCAAATCCACCACTAGCTTTATAATAGGTATATTTATGCATTCAATTAGTTTATTAGGTTGGATGATAATGGAGAATTGTAGTTACAAGCCCAATTCCTCCGTTAAGAAGATAACTACGATTCAATTAAGCACCAACATAATTTATCTTCGGCTAGCACGAATTATCCTACACTAAATTAGGGTTTCAATACAATCAGTCTTTCCTAGGCATGAACTATTCGGATACTTGATAGCACAATTCACTAAAGCACCATTACATGTAAATAATCTATACAAGCACATCAAATATAGATCATTCAGCACATCACAGTCAAAATAGATCTAAGACAAGAATAAACTTTGAAAGTAACGATTTAATCAATAGAAGTACGATTTTATCATTAAAAATCCTCGAAACATGTAATCATCATCCATATATAATAAAACTAAAATAAAAACATAAATAACACCCTATTACTTGGCTAGGGTTTCATTGAAACCATAGATCTAGATTACGGCAAGAGGTTGATGGAGGAGGCCATTGAAATCCTTGGTCTTCTTCTTCTTCTCCTTACTTCTCCCTCTTCAATGGCTGAAGGTTTTGTTATATATTGATGTGTATTATAATGTCTCACCCTATAATTGATTTACACTAGGATATATATAGATTTGGAGCAAGTTTGGAAACTTTCCTAAACCTATTTGCACTAAAACTGCTATATTTTACAATCTGGATGTAATTAGGCAGTTTTGTTCGTGTGGGGATCTTTAGTACACTGAAATACGCAACTTTAATTTTTACACTGGTCGCGCGAGCGGCCCGCGCGAGCGCGTAATTGGGAGATCGCGCGCGCGGTTCACGCGAGCGAAGTTCTGGTCTGTCGCTCGAGCGGGCCGCTCGCGCGAGATGCTTTTTTTCTGCTTTTTCACCCCATTTAGCCTGGAATCCTTACTTTTCTCCAAATCCTGACAGTTAACAGAAAACAAAGTAAAAATACACAAAAAGGGGATAAAAAGTACTAACAAATATGAATTAAAGCGTGTAATTAGGATTTGTTCACTCCCGATTATACTCTATCCGAGCAATTGGTTCCCCAGGTTGAGCTTCTTAAGTTTGTGGTACTTCATTGAAACAGCTCCAAAAAAAAAACACAATCCCAAATCAAACCAGTCAGTTAAGCATTTCAGCAAAGAGATCGAAAATCTGCAGAAAAAATAGAGCAGAATCAATTCTGTAGAATTTTTCAGCTCATCAGCCCAAGTGATCTGCTTGTAATGGTCTTTTGGTGGGATTGCTGCTTAAGTTCGATTCGTGTCTACATATTGAAATTCCGAAATTAGTTTGCTTGTCAAGGCATATGGATATTGCTGAACGCCGTGGATATGTTGATTGTTTGATTTCTTGCTTTTTGGTTTTATTGATGTGAGTGTCGGGAGATGCAGAAGTTTCATTCTGATTGGTGAAGTGAGGTTTGTTCATGATTATGTTTGTGGTCTGGTGCATGTTCTTTTTCAAATTCTTTGGGGGTTTAGGTTTGCTGCTATGGGATTTAATTTCATTTTGAGGTCTATTGGTTTTGCTGTTTGTTTTAGCAGTAAGTTTGGCTGTGGTAATGCTCGCTTGCGGGGCATATGGGGAGACTTGCAGCCTTGTTTTTTTCTTCTTTGGAGTCGAGGGAGTGGGTCTGTTGAGGTGTTTGATCTGTGTATCTCCCTGTTGGGGGTGCATTTTCTCTTTCGGCCTTTATGGCTTTATCTATATAATTTGCCTGCTATTCCCAAAAAAAATTTAAAAAAATAAAATAAAATAACTATGACAGAGGGAAAAGAAATGAGAGAAGTTCCTCTATTTTGAATTTACCTTATCAGTGTTATTATTATTTTTATTATTTTTCTAATGCCGCTTGTCCACTTTTGAAATTGCATGGTTACATGTGTATACATATGATTTGAGAGTACAAAAGCCCATTAGCTAGGCTGAAAATTACTTCTCTTTATAGAGTTTCTCACTTCAAAGGCATTTCCAAAATTCAAAATCACACATAAGCATAGTTCATATATTCAAAGATGCAATCCTTTAATATAACCAAGAAAAGGATGAATAATAGGGGCAGATGGTTGTAGAAAGTTTTCCACTCATGCCTTACTATCTAGCTAGCAAGCTGTGTGGCATTGTACTTTGCTAGCCACCCTTGTATGATTTTGATTTCTGTGTCTCTCTGTGCGACCAACCACTCAGGATCACTAGCTGTTGGAGTATGCAAATCCAAGCAATGGGCACCTAAAAATCATTGCAAATTAATCTTATTTATTAATCTATCAAAATAACTTTAAGCATAAAAACTTTTTATGGAGGTAGCACATTATGCACAATTGGACATACCTTGTTCTGTATATACAGCCACAAGACTATCTGATATGTTCTGTAAAACTCTGTAATTGCAAAACAAGAAAGTAAATAAATTTGGCAAATGACTTTACTTAAAGATAGTTTATTAACAAAATGTTTGGTTTGCAAATTTAGAGAATGTGAAATGAAAAAGAAAATCATACCTAGTGTTTTCTTTCATACTTAAATAGAACTAAAAAAATAAAAAATGCAATTTGGAAATCAGTTAAATAAAAGGAGCGGAGGGGGGATGACTTGTTGGATTATTTTAATAATTAAAAATAAATCAATAAATAAATAAACTTAATTATTGTATGGAGTTAATATTTTAAACAACATTTTAAGTAACTGTTGAAATGTTTTATTACCCAGCAATCCTAAGCCTTTACTGGCATTGTTAATACCAAACGTTTGCAAGCCTTGAGTGTTATACAGATACTGTTCTTTTGGTTAAAAGGATTAATGTCCAATTGATGGTCAATTGGGTTATGAACCAATGAGCTGTATACATCAAACATATATATAAATATATAGGGTAATGCTATATGTGCACACTTTTGTGCACATAAAGTGTGCACATAAAGATCTGGACGCACATTTTATGTGGACATTTTATGTGCATGAATCATTACTCATATATATATATATATATAGAAAGAGAGAGAGAGAGAGGGAAAGCAACGTATACGGATGTATGTTTTTTCACTGTTTTTCCTTCTTAATAAAAAATTAAAAATTTCTTTTGTCTCCATTAACTTCATACACACAGTATATATTTTAGTCATTTTATGTGAAGATTATTTGGGTAAAGAAAGTACTAGTGAGCAGGCTTCTTGTCTTGTCAAGTGTGTAAATTTGATAGGTGTACGGCAAGGGTGGCCGGACTGTTGTATCCCGGAGACGGCGTGCCAATCTCCTACTGCACTGGGTAATTTATCTGTAGAGGGCGCGTATCGTCTCGAGAGCGTTTCGCGCCTCATCTCAGTCACCTTCTTATTGATTCTATATTCAATCGAGGAATTGCCGGAGATTGTATTATGGATGGATTTGTTTTGAAGGCCATGTTTTTATATATTATCCTCCAACATGCATGACTTGTAAGTCAAAGAAAGTTCAAAAAAAAAAATCATCTTTTTTTTTTTTTTTTTTCTTTCTTTTTTCCCTTTCCATACTATAATTCATATCCTCTGTTTGATTATAGATTATTTCACATTTTTTGTTAAGAATAAAAAAACATTAACACACAATAGGTTAAAAAATAAATTCAAAATCTTGACTTTCTAAGGCATTAATTCTTATAATCTTTTCTTGAGTTTCTATTTTATTTTTGAAAACTTGATTTCCAATGTGTATGCAAGTATGGAAGAAAAAAGTAAAGGAGCATTTACTATTTTTCGTTCTTACCCTTTTTTTTCTTGTCTAAATCCACAAACAAAACCGACCAAACAAAGAAAACCAATTTTTTTTTTCTTTCACTAATTCATAAGCCAAATGGATTTTAAAAATCCCACCAGCCAAAGGTTGAGCTATTAATTAGTTGGCTAGGGTGGGCTCTAGCCCACATAAAGTTTTGCAAAATTTAGCTTTTAGGTTTATTTAATTAGTAAAGTCCACACACTTCCTTCTTATTTATCAGTTACCCCCCAAATATTTCTAACCTACACCTTTTTTTTTCTTTTATCTTTTATCTTTTTTTTTTTTAAACTTTAGCCCCCTATAGTAATAATTCCTGACTCTACCCTTGGCACGAGAATATAACTTCAAAATATAAATGATTTACCCTCCAACACTATATGGATCTCGTAGTCCATTCGAGAATATGATGTTGCTCCCGAACATTCCGAGTACAGTTTTTATATCCTGCAATTTTCATTAAAACAAAAAAAAAAAAAAAAAAAAAAAAAATTCAAACTCTAATTTTTCTAGTTGAAATGGTAAAAAGATTATTGTACAGAAACTAAGGTTAGAAGAAGCTCACATGGCCACCAAACTCAGTTGTGATCCAATGAGGTCTAGGGGTAATACCGAATAATTCTCGACAGTCATGGGTAAAATTGTCCATGTCAAAAGGGGATGCTTCGAACATAGTCTCGTTTGGACCGTACCCAATTGGAAATACCATCTCTGTACATGTCTTTGAGAAACAAACAAAAGTGGGAAAATTAAAATTAAGTATATTGTAGACTATTCAATTAAAATAGACTAAATATCGAGTCCCATGCCAAGGAATCCAATCCAAACGTGGTCTTAAAATAAAATTACGTGCCTGCCATTGCCAACCGCTGTGGTTACTTGATTTAAACTCTGACATATCGTGGCACAATGCTTGTCCGTAAGAGGCGTTGTAACCAGCGGCAATTCGAATAAGAATATCAGTTCCACGTGGCACTCCATCAATGGCTCTACACATTTCACTTACCGGATTTTCTGGTGGGTTGTCATATTGAGCTGCACCAATATAACTAATTTCTAGATTGTCTCTCACTGCCTGTAACGACTCTATAGGCCTTAAACCCAAAAAAAAAAAAAAAAATTTAACAAAAAAATTAATAATAATGCTAATAATAATAATAATAATAATAATAATAAATTAAAATAAATTTTGAGAAAGTAGATAAGTTATGAAGGAAAACAACTTTTTTGTTGCATTAAAAGAAAACATATATTTATTTTGAATTTCGGAGTCACATTTTTTTTTCTTTCTTTCTTTTCTTGAATCCCTATTTTGTTTTGAAATGATTTTAATCTCTATAATTATTTAAACATGGAAAAAAAATGAGAGAAATGATATTTACTTCTCATTTTCCTTTTTCTTTTAGTTCTCTAGAGTTTAGTTTGGTTTTTGAAATGAGGAACAAAAAGGTAAACCCCCAGAAAAGAGTTTAGGGAAAGAAATGTAAACGCAGAGAAAATAATTTGCGGTATTAAAAGATTAGATATTAAAAGATTTCAACAAGTAATAGGAAAATAAGAAAACAGGGATAGAAGTGACTCACAAGATTCATGTTTTTTTTTTTGTTGAGGGAACAAGATTCAATATTTTAATTTTACATTTATCCTAATTTTTTTCCTTTCTATTTTCCTTGTAAAGAGAAAATAAAACAATTTTTATTAATACTTTCTTTTTCTCACTCACTAAGTTCATAAGTCAAAGTGAGTTAATAACTTAATATTCACAAAACAAATAGAGTTGACAATGCACTTTGGGATTACATGCAAGTTGTAAAAATTTGGCTAAGTTTTGAAAGACCACTTGGTTCAGCTGCAACTCTATCAATTTCAGACCAAGATTCTCTTATTGTGTTGTAACAACTCTCGCTGGTGTTCTGCAATAGACCAAATAGGATACAATATTTAGACAATATGGCCAGAGATGAATTCTAAGTGGCCTTTTGGTAACATTGCGGTTTTAAATTTTTGGGCTCGTTTGGTAACGTTGTCGTTTTCTGTTTTCTGTTTTTGTTTTTGTTTTTTAGAAAACGAAAATTGAAAACACGTTTGGTAACGTTTTTGTTTTTTGTTTTTAAAAAACGTTTTCAAATTTTGGGTAAAAAATGAAAACACCAAAAAGTCGTTTTGAGTTTCCTATTTTTGTTTTTGTTTTTGTTTTTTTTGCTTTTTACAAAAAAAAAATTAGCAATGTTACCAAACAAGTTTTTGTTTTTTTTTTTTCAAAAAAAAAAACCAAAACTTTTTAAAAAGCAGGAAACTCAAAACAGGAAACGTTACCATGCGGGGCTTTTTTGAAAACGAAAACTAAAAGCATGTTTCGTGCTTGTTTCCTGTCTTTATTTATTTTTTTTTTAAAAACGACTGCGAGGTTCGGACAGAAAACGAAAAAAGAAAAAAAAAAAAAAAAAAGAAGAAAAAAAAAGAGTGTGATTTTCAGTATTTTTTTATAAAGGATAAAAAATAATAATAAATAAATAAATAAATAAAAAAGAAAGAAAGAAAAAGAAAACAACAATATTTAGTTTAGGTTTTCAAATTTTAAAACACTGATCGAAATGCTACCATAGGAGCCTTAAAAAATTAGAGCTTGTCAATTTGTGTCTTACTTTAAAATCATTGCTGACAACGACATGGTATCCATTTTGTGGAGTAATGTCATCAAAGTAGAGAATTGGAGCCGATGATGCCAAAGCACCAATAACAACATGTGGATATTTCAGACGAAACCATGAAGCAAGCACTAAAATAAGTAGGAAATTAAACAAGAAGAAGAATGTTAGTATTGGAAAGAACAAATTAATAAGAAATGAGTCCGTGTGGAATGTTTGTGCGTCTCATGAATATGAATGATCTAATTCAGTATATAAATATTATCATCTCGAATGATATAATATTCAAAAAATGGTCGTTATAAAGAAATGGAAAAAAAAAAAAAATTATGCTTAAAGTTAGGCTCTGTTTTGTTCATGGATTTCCTAAGGTAAAGGAAAACAAAAGGAAAAGTTCCCTCGTGTTTTCATTCATGTTGTGTTTTCCTTCATGCTTAATTAACTTATAAAATCCAAAATTTCGAAAATATAATTATAGTATATGAATAAAAGAAGGCAAATGACTCTCAATATTCCAAATAATTTATTTATTTCTCAACTTATTCTCTCTCTTTTCTATTTTTATCATCGTTTTCTTATTAACCAAACAAATAAAATTGTTTTCCACTATATTTTTCTTTTCTTTCCCTCATTAAATCCAAGAACCAAAAAAAAGCCATAAGGATGAATATATATATATGAAAAAACATCATGAAGAATTTTTTTTAAATGAACAATCGCAGAATGCACAAACAAGCCAATAACTAGTCTATTTTCACCAAAATTTCACGTTGAGCCCGGTATTTTCATTTTTAATGTCTATGGTCCTTTTAAGTTTTAAATGATACAAATTGAGGGCACTACAATGAAAGTTTTTGATGCTCATTGATGAGTTTTCACATACTCAAATACACTTCATTACTCTATACTGTCTCATAATTTTCATTTTAGAGCCCTGCAAAAAGTTAAACCACCAAATTTTTAAATATTCCATTAGCACCACTAACAATTATCTTCATTTGGTTTACCATTAAAAGTCCAGACCTTGATTATTACAATTGATCAAACGATATGCCCAAAAAAACAAATTTTACAAAGAAAAAAAACACAAGGCAATGAAATGTGTTGGACCCAATATTAATGTTGTGTGATTGCATTAAAAATAATTTTGAAACTTACTTCCACCATAAGATCCTCCAATGGCGATGACGGGGGAATTTTGAGCAGACAAATTTTGCTTAACATCTGTGATCAACTGGGCATAATCTGCCAAAGCTTGTGTTGAGCTAAAGAATCCAAGTGTGCTTGAATTTCTATATGCTTCAACTCTTGATCCAAATGGCATTGAATCTCCATAATATCGATGCTGCAATAATAGTTCGTCAAAATTCCATTTTCATTTCCATTCTTGTTCCCTTTTCTTTGTTTTCAAATAGCATATGGAAAACCCTGTTTGGTTTGCGGATTAAAAGAATGAAAGAAAAAAGGAAGGAAAACACATAGTGAAAATCATTTTAATTCAAAGTATTTGTTTTTGAGTAATACTTGGGACATAACCATTCACATAACTTTTTTTACACAACCCACTAAATGTGTCGACACAACCATTCACACAACTTTTTCTACAAGTGTAGAAAAAGTTGTGTGAATGGTTTTGTCCCAAGTATTACTCTTTATTTTTTTTCCTAAATAATATTCTTTTAGTCTAAAATATAGGTTTGAGATCAAAAGGATGAAGAACAATGCTAAGTATTTAAGTCATATTAAAACATTTCCATAGAATTTTCTTCTTACTCTACTGCTTTGAGTAATGCTAGGTACATCTAAACGGGACACCTAAACTATCAACCTGCTAATGTGAATTTCCAAAATCATTCATCAGTTACCAAAAAAAGTTTGAACTATTTTCTAGAATGCCATGACACATCAGCAGGTGGATATATAGTTTAGGTATCCCTTTTAGGTGTATCTACCATTACTCTTTACTCTTACTAGCAGAAAACACTAAGGATTTTTGGTTTTTAATTTTCCTTCCCTTCTATATTTTGTTTAATTCCTATTTTCTTGGTTGTCAATTTTACAAGTCATCGTCCTTCCTTTTTTTCTTAAATTCCAATCATTCATAAAAAAAAAATAAAAAAAATTCAGAAATTATTTGAACATGGCAGAAAACACAATATATAATTAATGATAATTTTTCCTTCTCGTTATTCTTTTTTCTTTTCTGTGTGTTCAGAGAGAGAACATGTTTACCTCTACATATAATGTTTACCTCTACATATAAAAGGAGCCCATTGAACATAGTAGCAAGATCAACCACATAACCAAGAAAAGGAACCAGTGGAATAATGCTTGACTCAGCCCCAGTATACACAAAGATTGGAGAGCTAGTGTTTGGCCCACCCCAATACTTGAAGTTCATAACATATCTCTGTTGAAAGGTTGTGTAACTCTCAGGCATATAATTAAAATGATCAAGTGTTTGTGTGTAATAATATGTTGTAAAATCTGGTGGAAGTACTTCTGTATCATCTTCACTTGTCTTGAAGAAACTTCTCACACCAAGAGTTCCTATATTGGGATTTATTGAGCTAACATGAGTTGAGATTGTTGCAAATATAAAGAGAAAAAATGGTAAGAGGAATGATAGTTGAAGCCCCATTGTGCTGATCAATATGATTAATTTTAGCTTGTGTAGTAGCAATATATATTGGTGATAGGTGTTGTGGGTGTAGAATAAAACTAGTAAAAAAAAAAGGGCTGAGACTTTGAGGCCCGTTAAAGTCACCAACCATTAAAACTGAAAAATAAATAATAAATAATATTATGTAGGTCATCAGCTATTAGACCAACTATTAATTAGACCAGCAATGCTAGTTTTACATGACTGGGTGTTTAGCTACTCGAAACAACATGTTTGTAAAATGAGTGTAGCAGAAATGTGTGTGCTAAGATCGAATCATGTGGTAAAAGATAGAATTAGAAATGACTATATTTATAAACATTAATCTAATTAAGTGGTGAAAAGTTTGATAATGTACCACATAATTGAAAAAGCAATCGAAAGCTCACTGAAAGCTTTAAGTGAAAAAATTCTATTGAAAATAATTGCTGGATGAAGTCTATTTCAGTGCTGAAAATACTGTTTTCAATATCACAAATTCAATCGCTTAAATTATTAGTACTTAAAATTCAACAGTTAATTTTCAGCTTTATTGAATGGATCCTAAGAGTAGCACCAATTCAAAATAAAATACGAGAAATACGATTAAGATGGTTTTGACATGTACAAAGAAGACGAATAATTGTACAACTTATAAAAATAATATATACTAGGGGTAGGGAAGAACTAAAATTGACACAGACAGAGATGATAAAGAAAAACTTGATAATGTGTAGGTTGAAAGAGGCAATGCTCATTGACCGAACGAAATAGAGAAAAATGATTCAAACCCAAATAAAAGACTTAATTAAAGTCACCACTTCTGAAAACAATGATTTTAAAGATCTTTCAAAAGAAAAACCATCTGTGAATTTGTGTTAAACTTCTATTACAATATCATAATCTATACACTAAGATAACAATGAACCATTTTTAAAAAGTTCAGAAGTCTCGTTATACCTTCAACAAACCGAAATTGGCAGTGTTTATTTGGTGCATTTTTCTAAAAATATGAATTCAAAGAGTAATAAACTAGGTTAATTACCATTCAATTTAAGAGAATGAAAGATCACAACAAGGACATGGAAAGTTCACTTGTGCATTTTAATTAAACTTTATGCACATGAGTGCATCTAATCTTTCCTATCATTCTTCTACCCACATAATTCTCTAATCTCTTATCTGAGTGACTTTATATATGGTAATGATATAGTTTCAAAATTTGTGATATACCAAATATTATAAGAGTGGTACCACACTGTCAAAGCATATGGTTCAACGTACGACCACAACATTTGAAAATATACACAAAAAAATAAAAAAAATAAAAAAATTTTGAGAACCATATCATTATCCTTAAAAAGAATATTAGAATTAGAACTTTCTCTGCGGAGGAAACAAAAACCCACTTTATTATATAGGACATATGTCATCTTATTCCTCTTCCTATGTGTATTAAGTTACCACTTTCTTTTGTGTGGTTGTATATGGAGGTTTAAAAGCTGGCTATTGGGTGGGAGTGTGTGGAAAGAACTCTTACAAATTTAACATGCAAAGACGACTATGGGGAGACAGAATCAAGAAGATTAATTAAGGTGATAATTCGATACAAAAGAGGACATGAGAGAATTGGTTTTATGTGATTACTGGCGTAACAGCCAATGATGTTTGGTTGGCTTTGATGTAGACGTTGGCCGGCTAAATTAGCTAGTGTTTGGCTTGTTCAACAATCTTGATCTTTGGAATAAATTTTTATGAATGACTATTTTACCCCTACCAAAGTCAAGAAAGACTAAATAATAATTGAATTTATATTAATTAAAAGAAAAAAAATTATGGGACTCAAATTTTTTCACCTTAACTCTCATGTAAAATCTATCATGCTTGGTCATGTTAGTGCAACTTCTGATTGTGTAGTTGTCACACCCCAACCCGCCACGCACGGATTAGACCGTGTAACAAATAATTACCCCAAAACAAACACCTCTTAGTAACAGTAAAACAAGACTTAAATATAGGAAAATGAATTTATTGGGTTAAACCAGCACAAGAGTAAAATAGTCATTAAGAAAATATAATCAAATTTTATATCAAAAGATAGCACTTCGAGTATCGGTTCCAACGCAAAAAATCGCGCGTGAATCCGAATTTTCTAGAAAGAATTATGTCTATTTTCGTAAAAGTTGTCAGGCTAAAAATATACCTGCGGATTTTCCAGATCAAATTTCTACACCGGTTTCCCTGTTTGACGAGTTAAAAACATAACTACAACCAAATTACACATACAAACTCATTCTCATTCAATACCAGTTGATCCACTAACATGTCCATGACACCTTGAAACTAAGAAGAGTTAAACTATATATTACAGAATCCTTACACTATCTGGTCTCAATTTCCAAAACATAAAACATGAGTTTCAATTACAAATTTAACAACTAACTACCAACCCAACTGAGTACGCCCACAAACAACGTATTAACATATACAACCAAAAGAACCATACTCCCAAGTTTTCCAGAATCCCGTGGTCCAACGCTTATTACTGTGATGCTTATCTGAACCTGCATGGTCATTAGCCACAAAATTGACTAAGCTTTCAATCAGGAGTACGTAGTGCTAATCATTCAATTGGAGTATTTAATGATTCATAACACCAATTAAGCATTCACAACAATAAATGGTCGCCGTCGTGTCAAGTAATCAATCACCATCATTCTGGACCCTTGAGTCCGAGCCTTTCTCACTTTGTCGTCGCTTTAAAAGCGATATCACACACTCTCATACAAAGTCAATTCACTGTGATCGTCACCACCATCCTCTTTTCTTTGAGGAATTCATTCCCCTTTTCTCTAAAGAATGACGTCCCTTGAATATGGGCTAATAATGGTGATTATCACTTGAGACCCTTTGACCCAAATAATCACATAAACAACTCAACATGTCAATATGGCAATTTCATCAATTTATACATGTTAAAGCTAAATAATCACATGCTTCTCTACTTAAACACAATTAAGCATTTTTAAAACATTTACCAGCAATAAATCACATTAAACATCCAATTTTGGGATTAGGACACTCACCTCACGAATAAGTCTGAATAAGCCTAGAAATCCCAAATTCTTCCTATATTCAGCCCAAATATGAACCTGTAGTTAATCCTACATATTGTTGGTAAACTAAATGTTACCAACCCATTTGGGTCTTGAAAAATCTATTGATTAAACTCAAAATAAATTATACCACACGATTAGGCTTACCCCCACGAGTCCAAATATAACTTCTATTTTGAGATTGGCCGGACGTCTAACGATGAAGATACGGCGTCGCGAAGGTCAGCCGAAACCCACTCACCTCACCTAAGACTCTCGGTTCCCTCTCCATTCTTCCGTTCCTTTCTTTTCTTTTCTTTATTTATTTTTTGGTTGATACAACTAACCAACTAACTTCTATGCACATCTACTGTGATATATTTCAACTTGAACATATTTCCATTTATAACCCCTAAACTTTCTAAGTTCTATTATGAAACCTCCAGTGAATTATGTTAACTACCAAATATCTAAATGGGTTCAAGTCTATATCACGTATGGGTCCCAAAAGTGGTCCCAAATATTTTATGAAGCTGCTAGTTACCCTACTAATACACAATATAGAATATATTGCACCCATTGGTTAATACCGACTACAATCTGAATTGGTAGTCTACTGATTCCCATTTTCTTTAACATTTTGAATGATCCCACCGAATCACTCAATTCTTCTAACCATACCATTCTCTGATGATAACACAATTAGAATATTTTTGTCCCCATAGTAGACATTTCTATCAATTTCCTGAAAACAAGGCTCACTTACCTGTGATTTATTCTCAATCAATCGCTGACTTGTCAAAAAAATTATCAATTTGCGAAATGCACTCTTCCATAATTCAATTTCTTCCCATTACCTCGTGCGAACTCCCAAAATATCAATACAAGTCAAATATTCCACTTTATGATTATAGACATTAGTAAGTATAGAATTTTACAATTCCTTTCCACATGCAAGTCGATTAACCGCAGCAAATTTGTATTTCTAATCATTAACAATCGAATTCAATCACTTGTCTACAATCATTCATTCATCAATATCTAATATCTGTTGACTTTAACTATCTAGTCACGAAGCTTATCACGATAGATATTCATTTCGTCTTGGTCATGATAATAACCCCGCTTTCGATATTTCTATCTTTATTTCTGTTAAACCACACATCTCTAGTATGTTTTACAATTCTCATCTGAAGACGATCTTCTCAACATCTTAGCTTTAACTGCTAACTGATGGTACCCGAATTTTGAATCTATCCTCGAAAGCTTTTATCCCATTGTGGACACGCGGAATTGGTTTTCCACTTTTAGTTTGAAATTGTTTTGAATGAAGAGAAAGGTCTGTTGCAAACAGAAACATAATCGCCACTTGGTCTTTAAGGAACCAAGAAACCTAAATTTAACTCACCCAAATGGATAAAGGGCATCGGCCCTTCATAACCAAAGAACTTGGCTCGGGGTTTTGGTACGAGAGAGGAAGGAGCCTTTGCCACGACTGAAACACCCTCAACTCGCCCCGTCTTTCAACAGGCCTCAATTAGCATCCAAATAATCATCTTATACTATGTTTGGTTTGACAATTAATACTATAATAGTATATTACATCTCATAAGAATCTTGAAATGGAAGCTCAAAAGATAAGATATCATTCATAAGATCTAAGCCAAGTATCATACAATGCAAAAGTGAAAGATCACACAAACAAACCTAGGAAAAATCGTCTAATCACATATCATGTAATCAAGTTTTCCTAATCTAAAGGGGACATGAATTGTTCTTGAAACAAATAATCAAATAAATAAATGCTTAGCAAGCTAGAATTGTGCATGTTAACCTTTGAGAATAGAAGACCTCTCATTCCCCGGGACGGATGAGAAAGGAAGATGTGATCACGGGGAAGCATGAACGTATGTGATAAGCGGGGGTATTTGTAAAATACAACAACACTAAAAGAAGAAAATACACTGATTTAGTTTACAATTCCATTGTATATCTACAATTTGAATTACAATGCCAGTTTTTATACAATATGATTAATCTATGATAAGGGGTATTATTTTAGTGGTTATTTGTGCAGATTACTGTTGCTGTGTGAGGAACTGAATGAGAATGATAAAAGGACGTACGTGTTTTTAATGAAGACAATTCAAACATGAAAAGGACGTTTCGAGAGATCGAAGAGGTCTTGAGCAATCGAGGTTTCAATCGATCGAATTATGTTCAAGTGCTCGAAGATCCCAGAAGTTCAATCGATCGAGGGATGTTCGATCGATCGAACATGGCTTTTATCATAAATTACGCGCACGCAGCAGAAACGGATTTTTTTAACCCTAGCCTTAGGTTTATGTATATATATATGCGTTTTGTATACGTCTAGAGATGGCCACTTCAATTTTTATCAGTTTTACCTAACACTACAAGAAAAACAACTTTTAGTGGCACAAATTTTTGCCACTAAAAGATGAAATTTTGTGACTAAAAGTTTTAGTGACAAAAATTCTAGTTGCCACTAGGTTGTGACTAATTGTACTGTGACTAAAGCTTTTAGTGGCAAAAATAACAAAATCGCCACTAAAGTGTGAATCTTTAGCTGCAACCAAAGAATTATCACAAAATGACAAATTTTTAGTGACAACTAATTGTCGCCACTAAAATTTCAACCTATTGTGACAAGGAACTTATTGACATAAAAAATCTCCCTTTAGTCACAATAAATGTTGTGCCTAAAAATATTCTATCAGTGATAAAATAATTTGACACTAAATATACCTTTAGTCACAACAATATTTGTAAAACAATAAGTATGATTCACCATTGAAGGTTTAGTGGCAAACAAAAGTTGACACTATTGGTTTTTAAATGACAAAAAACTACTTTTGTGACAACTTGAGCTTGCAACTAACTTAAAGTGTTCCCCACTAAACCTGCTTTATTTATTTCATTTGATTATTCTAAATGACAATAAAATTTGTCACTAAAATAAAATTGATTGCAATTACTCAAATTCATATTTGACAAAGCTTGAACAAGTGTAATAACATACAACTAAGTTGCATACATAGGTAGTCACAACAATACACAAGGCTTGCATAGACCAAGTGTTCTACAAAAATCACAAATACATTAATTATCAACCAAAAAAAAAAAAAGTGGTGTATGTAGACCTTAAAATATACAAAAGAAGTTAAAACTAACTGGCATTAAAGTATACAATAAATGTTATTAGCAGAATTGGAACTAAACAAAAGAAACCATGATTAGGAGGCCTTTACAGAAGAGTTCATGGTCAACAACTTCCAGAAAGCCTTCACTGTCTCCAGCCTACAAAATGAAGCCATTTGAGAATGTGTTAGCATTATTCCAAAAATCTCATATGTTGCAACAAATACAAATTCATTGACAACAATACATAATTAAATGCTTTTGACAAAAGTCAATTGTAGATTTACACTGAATTGATCCTAGGAAAACCATATATAGCAACAGATACAAATTCATGAGCAACAATATGCAATTAAATTCTTTTGACAAAAGACAATTGTAAATTGACTTTGAATTAATCCTAGGAATTAAAACCAAATGTAATTCTAAATTTCTTTGCGACAATCTAAATTCAAGTCATAAAGAACATAGCTAAAAAGATTTTACCATGGTAGGAGGGATATGAACATGCCCTTGTTGTCTAAACTGCTCAAAAAGAGTTGCAACTTGATGGACGACAACTGTGCATGCTAGTTTTGCTCAGTAGATGATGCAGGCTTTGGACCAACCCCACGATCACTATTCGGCCTGATTGCTATGGTCTAAGAACTTGCCCAACCAATCATCCTCGGACATAGGAGTACCGTCCTCCACTACGTGGGATGCTAATAGCTCATAAGATCCTCCTACGTTAACGAAATAGTTATACAAATAGCAATCCTTACATTTTTTTGACATCCCATATTTGTATACATTCATATCCATAAGCTCATTTATATGTACCGTCCAGTTGCAATTACGAATTCACAATCAAGTACAAAGTAAGCAGAGTAATTAATTTATCGAGAGTTGCTTTCGAATGAAGGATTGATTTACCGCTCTCTCTACCACTATTTTATTCTTTAAGAGTAAGATAACTTTCTATTACAAGGAAAGTGACAAATGAACTAATACCTGGTTCTTATAAAAAAAAATATCCCTCTACGTAGCCTCATTCAACAACTCTAATCCTCTAGTAGTACCTTTGCAAATCCCCATAGATAAAATAAAATAGAGACATCCTGAAAACAAAACAAAAAGAAAAAGGCATACTACAGATTGTTGACAGTGGTCAGGGGGAAAAGACCTACTAACGGAATTAAATAGAAGTAAGTTAGGCATTAGTAAAAACATTGAAGAATAGCTTGAAGCAACAGCAGCTTGAAATCATTAGTTCCTACTTCAGAAACAAAGTGTTTAGGATAAATGATTTTTGAACATTGCTACAACAATAGTTATTAACTATATTTAACCTCTTTTCCAATCCCAACGGAACATGGGCTCATTTTTTGGTCCTAGACGAGGAATCAACATTTTGTGCCTCTTTATCATGGGCTTTACTAAAAAAAAATATAGTGGTTTCGTAACTCATGTTTGCTTATTCATGCTGAAAGAATAAACAATATACCATAAGTGGTTCAAATTTTAATATGTTTTTTTTTATGGCTTATACTTATTTTTCTGGAATATTAATCAATTCATTTTTACAAGATATGAATGTTGTTGTTCGACATGTATTACTGCTAATAAGGCACTTGAGCTGGACGATGATAAATATGTTCAATCTTTTCCTCGACTTTAAATATCCTCAAGGTTCTTCTTAATTAAACTAGGATGCTAAACTCCAAGAAGAACCAATATACCAAACATTACAAGAAGAAACAATGCCTTCCATCACATTAACTAGTTAAAGAAAAGAAATATTAGTAACTACAAGAGGAAATCCAAACCTTGCTAGGTGATAATTGAGCCAATGATTAATCTTTACAAAAACCTTCTTCTAACTCGTTGCGATCATCTTGGTCTATTGGTCAGGATCAAAAGTGAGGACGCCAACAAACTCAAAAGCATCATTCAGTTTCAAGTGAGGCTCTGGAGAGTCAAAAATCTGCGCAAAACATACACACTTAGCAGGATCTAAAATTAGTGGACATGCATGAGTGCAGCTTAAAACATAGAAAATGTTCACATTCACCTTAACTAGACAAGAGAATGTTTGTCTAAATTGGGCACCACGTTTGTAGTAGGAGAAATTCCTTCACTTGTAGATTCCTGTAGATCGAAAATCTGGGAATCGATTCTTCCTTCACGCAAGTAGAGAGAAACAAAAAGGAAAAAGTCAACATCAATTATACAATGGCATGTGAAACTTAAAATTCAAGTAGATTTATAAGAAGGAATGAATGTGGTGGATAGTTTTTTAAAACAAATACTAATCGATCATGTTAATTGTCAAGGACCATGCATGTCATGTACAACAATGATCACAAACCAATTGTCAATCAAGTTCAAGAACAAATCAACAAATGTGTTCAAGAAAATTTTCCTAAAAGTATTCTTTGTGACCCTAGAAATCTACATTTTAATTCAATTTGAAATGTGATTGTCTATGTATAGTTCTTTATAAAGTTATATTACAGCTGCTAATATGATGATAACCACCTGCTTCAGCTAAGATTAGAATCTGCTAAGCACATCGCAAGCTCACCAATAGCATAACTAGGTAAGATTTCAACAACCAAACATTGGGAGGGCAACACTGATAGTGACTTTTTAGCCTGCAAGGGCTTTTCAAATAGACAACATTTCAGTACCTTTAATTATGTAGACAACATTTCAGTACCTTTAATTATGTACTTTTCATCCTACACTAAGATAAGAGTATTAGTCAACCCGTGTCACAAATATGTCACGTAGACCGCTTATATACCCAGACCAATCACAATTCAAAATTGTTAAAAACTATGTATTAGGGATCAAAGCATCTAAGTCTTTATTTCTAACTGCTCATAATCGGCAAAATAATTTTTGTTTTTCTCAAAAGAGGCCAATATGTAGAGACGTGAAGGTCTGAAACTGCAAGGTTCGAGAATAATATTTAACAAGAAAGGTGTCCTTTTTAGTCAATTCGTCATGAGGTAGGTGATCCACATAACACTTCAACTTTAAAAGAGCCATATTAGACGTTGGAGCGTCGTTGAACCCAACTTAGCAACTTACCTCCAAATAGGGTAAACGACTTCCACACCTTCCCCTCTCTCCTCACATACACATTTGTTTTTGTATATATGGCCGTGTATATATATACATATACACCTCTTTTTTTATGTAATGGTTCAAACAATAGAAAAGAAAATAGATGTAGAAAACCAGACAAGACACTTTAAATCAAAAGTGATTAGCCAGTAATTACTTCAATTACAAACTGCCAAAATAAGGCCCATAATTGCATCCGGAAAGTGCTTAGGTTGGTCGCATATTGCATATATATTTTGCAAGATATTGTAGAACGTGCCAATATATAAAGATAGATAGCTAAAGAGCCAGCTAAAGAGCACTAACCTATGAGCACGATTGAGATTCAACATTGAAGGCACCACCATGTCGCATATGTGATATATGAACAATATAAATGAAGAATCATGATTTCATTGACAAGGAAAGAAAATAAAAACACTTTAAGTCTGAAACCGAAGCAGCATCTATGTATGCATGAGTACTGGGAACTTTTTTTGCAGAGTATCAGTAAGACACTAGACAGTAACCAAAAAACACCACCAGAGAACTATTGCAAAGACCATCCTATATATAACCCTTTTTTTATGTAATAAGGAAGGCGATCCATGAAACACTTGAACTTTATAAGAGCCATAATATTAGAAGTTGGAGTGTCGTTGAACCCAACTTAGCAACTTCCCTCCAAACACGGCAAATGACATTCACACTTGTCCCTCTCTCCCCACATACACTTTTTTGTGTATAAATTTGCATGTGTGTGTGTGTATATATATACCCCCTTTTATGTTATGGTTCAGACGATAGAAAAGAAAACAGATGCAGAAAACCAAACAAGAAAATATACCTCTGGTTTAGAGTTGTTCGAATCCTCACATCCTTTTTAAATGGATGTACTAATAGTAGAAACAAGAGCAATGTCTAAAAATAAAAGATCAATCAAACGATCATTGGATTTGAAAAGTAATGACCTGAGTTCCTGACAAGACTCTAGCAATCCCTGAATAGTAATTTCCAACCAAAAGTAGAATTGAGAGCAAGGTTAGAGCACAAAAGCAAACAGAAAAAACAGAAACCCAGAACAAGAATTTCACACATCTCAAGAAGGGCATACACATTCTTAACTTCAACATGTTCTAGAACAAATTGAAGCAATTCCTGTTTAAATAATGCATTAGTTAAGAGATGAAATGTTACACAAATGAAGGATGCTTATGAATAGTAACCACAAAATGTTAACAGAAATCCAGATGGCAACACAGATACAGGATTTATCTGTACCCCAACCATAAACCCTTGTCCCGTAGAGAAACTTTTATTAAATGGCTTAGGAGACAAATCATAGTAAGCAATATCACCCAGCAATTCACACCCTAAGAAGACATAATTGATTGGACAGTTAGCACATAAAACAAGTACTTTTGGCAGGCTGAATCACCCAAACAGAGAGATATAAATATCAAATAATATTGAGTAGCCAAAACATTCAAGCAGCACTACAATCCACAGCATGGAGTTGTCTCCTATCATTAGTGTGTTTGTTAGACAGTAAAACATTCCGGAAGTAAGTGGATAATATAGAAAGAGAGGAGTACACATACCTTGGGAGTGCAATATCAATTTCACATGTTGATATTTTAGGCATTCATTCAGAAAGAATTTTGCTTCCTCCTTGCAACTGATGATCAGCCAACACAAAGTGTACAAAATAGAGTGTAAATACACACATATGGTAAGTTCAACGGTAATAGAGTGTACAAAATCAAGTTCCGTAAAAAAAGAAAGAACAGAGGAAAGAAACAACTTACAAACTTCAACTTGCCAACAAGGAGTCTTTAAAAGACAGTCACAATCTCTCTTCAACCTTCAAATCACAATTACAAACAAATAAATACTTTACCCAAAAAGATGAATATAAATGAACTACATAAAAGATAAAGGCAAAAAGAACCAAAATTAGAAAGTTACGCTAATAAATGAATAGCTATTCAAAAACTTAATCAAGATCCATATTATGTACTATATATCAAAAACCCCTTTATCAAGTGTGTGTGTGTGTGTGTGTGTATGTGATATGTTAGTGGCCTACCTAGTAACTCAGCCCGCCCAATTGTAAATTCCTGGTCCTACCCACTACGATTGACTCCAATAGGACAACTTCTAAAAGTTAAATAATATTATAAATTACTATAGTCAATCATTTAGGCTCTATTTGATTCATGGATTTAGCAAAGGGGAAGTAAACTCTTCTCTTTGTATGATTGATGATAAAAATTGCGAGCAAAATAGGAAGGACAATAAAATATGTTGCGGAATAAATCATAAATGCGTAATGCTATAGTTCCCAAATTTCTATCTCAGATTTGGTTCCTAACACGTGACAATAGGCCACCTTTAATAGTAGTGAGACCACTTGATTTTTATTTGATGTTATTTTAGGTGGTCTAGTGTCACACATGTTGGAAACCAAATTTGGGACAAAAATATTCAAACCATAGCATTACGATCATTACAAATTTTGATTTTTGTAAATAAGTACCTCCCTTTTCTCCAAGTTACAAGTATATTTTGAACTTTTTGAAGCTAAATATTACTTGAGCATGGAGAAAAACACAAGGGAAGACACATGAGAACTAGTTTTCCTTGAGGTTTTTCTTTTCTTTTTTGTTTTTTCTTCTCTAAATCCACAAACCAAACATAGCCTAGTACTAGTTTGGGAGTAATCAAAAAACTATTTTGTTCTTATTTATAACTACCAAAAAAATGAATGAGATGAGTCTAGAACACTATATTTAATTCTAAAATGACAAGTTAAGATTCTAATAGTCAACAAAATTTCTTGCTAGAAACCAAAGCAGGTAAGGGTGGCCAGTTTTTGGGGTTGACTTAAAAAAAATAGATAGATTGCATTTTTTTAACAACAAACGTATAAGAATATACATATTTAGAGACATACATATATTGCATTATATATATCCAATGAGATGGAAAAACACAATATAGATCAAGAAACTCACCTCAACGAAGCCCAAACAAAAACCAACAACAACAAAAGCAGATCAATATCCCAAGAAAAAAAAATAAAAAATAAAAAACTAAAAAGGAGATGAGTCAGATAACAGAAACAGAGAACACAATTTTGTGAATAAAGCACCATAATCATCCTCTCAAAATAACAAGAACATAAAAATTAATAAATAAATACGGTTGTAAATCAAGTAATCTATCCAACCTGATAATTATACAGCGTTGAATTGCATCTAGAAAAACTTGTATGTCCTCCAATGTAAAAAATTGTGTATATCAAACCCTAATTTAGTGAAATTGGCTTTTGTGCATAACAATACCAAATAAACTAACCTACAAAATTTGAGCAATGTACAAGGAATTTACCGGAAATAGCTTCAGCACCAACAAATTGTGGTTCGATGAAGACAGAGAAAATGTGCCGGTAGTAGTGGGTCTAAAAAGAAAGATAATAAGGGAGACATCAGACATGAATGGGGTTGATGCTTCGCAAAGAACAGTACTGCACCTACGGGATACGTTTTGTCGAATGTACAATAAAGTGCAGAAGGATAGAGGAGGCAGAAAAGGAAATAGAGTGAAAGGGATGAAGAGTTCTTGGTTTATCAAGTGAGACTGTGAGAGAATGAAATTTCAGAAGCTCCTACCCAGACCCATTACCTCATCACTTCGGTTCATTTTGATGAGTCATTTTGAATATTAAACATTTTATTTTTAAGTGTCAGCTAAAGTCAACACAAAAGACCAAGCATTCATTATTTATTCATGCTACAAAAAGAGGCACTAATTTTCTTATTTTTTTCACTCACAACCTGTAATATTATTGCCATTAAATATTTCCCTCCATTTGGCGGCAAGTAAAAAGTTTTCCCGCCAATATATTAGTCACAGTCTTTGAGTCACAACTTGGTTTTTCGTGATAGAAAACCTTGCTTGGTATATTTTAATGGCTACCTCTAAAAACGTGAGGAAAGTCTATGTTCAGTGACAAAAAGTTAGCTGCTACTAAAAATCTTGTCACTAAATGTAACATTTCTTGTAGTGTAAGGAGAAGAGAGTTTGTTCTTGTTTTTGTAGGTTTTATCAAGGATTTCTATGGTTTGGGTTGGATTCTATTAAGTTTAATATAAGTTCGTCATTCCAGGTTACTTTTCATCATTTTGTTTATATTCTACTTGCTGTTTAGTGTAGATTAATCTGCTAGAATCATAGGATTGCATGTTAGATTCTTGTTAAATAATTAGTTTTCATAGTTTTCATATTTAAATTGCAAACAAACAAGACTTTAATGGAATTTTACGTTAAACACGAATCTAAGACACTCCAGACCATGTCTGAGTAGTCCCCAGATTGGGAGATCACGATGAAATCGTGATCTTAAGCCTCTGCCATGCAGCAGAATAATTCCTGTGTTCGATCGATCGAAGTTAGTTCGATCGATCGGACCAGAGACACTGTCAATCGATCGAAGACATTTCGATCGATCGAGAGATGAAGATATTCGATCGATCGAAAGCGCTTCGATCGATCGAATTCTCTGATTCTTGAGAACATTCTATGCAGTATCCCTAGACTTTCTGCTTTAGAGATTCGTTATCAAATTGTCCCCAAATGCTCAGTTTGTCAAAACAGTCTCTGAACTTAAGGCCTTAAGGCAATTTTCTTCAATATCTTTTGCAAACCACTTTTAATGCTAACACCATTGTAGGTGCGAGTCTTAACTATTGTTTTAAACTGCTTTTATGTGTTTTAAATTAACTGTGATGATATAGTCCCGGTCATGAAAGGACTATGGATTCTTTATTCTAAGAGAAATACGAAACATTGTAGAAAATGTGCTCCATTGAGCTTCAATGTAATTGCATGGTAGATGGCTAGGTCGCGGTGGATTAGTGTAATCCCAACATTTCATTTTATTAAGAAAAACACGTTTTAAAACATCGCTTTAGTTAATTAGTTGAGCATTAGTTTAATTTATTTTAGTTGCTTTGATTTTAGTAGTTACTTCGTGGAACTTCGTGTTCTACAACCTTTCATATATTGATTTTTGTTTTTCTTTCAGAGTTTAGTTTAAGTATTTAGTTTATCACTTTCCCTGTGGGATCGACCTGGTCTTAACCAGATTACTACTTGCACGATTACCTACACTTGGGTATAGCATACAAGCGCACACACATTCTTAGCCGTGTCAAGTTTTTGGCGTCGTTGCCGGGGAGAGCGACAAGCTAACGCTTAGACTACCTCAATCTATTCTCATCTCTTTCTGTTTTCTTTTGTCTCTTATTCTTAAGAATAAAACTACTTAGGATCTTCCCTTTTATGTTCGATAATTCCATCGAAGGAATCTACGGAAATCCATTCTACTTAGCCGATTCCTCCGATTCTCTTAATCCTATAGCCACAACTACCGATTCAATGGCTGACAATCAAAGTGAAAACGGTGAGAATGTGGTTGTACCAATTGACGATTCGCTTCGTCCTTTGTGCGATCTCATGACACCCGAACACGCACCTACACCTTCTTGTATTCTCATTCCACCTCATGCTGGCGAATTTCAATTTCGCAACGGAATGATTCAACTCCTTCCAACCTTCCATGGAATGGATAGCGAGAAGGCATATCTACACGTCAAGGACTTCGAGGATGTTTGTAAAACATTCTCACAAAATTGCCCTGTAGATGTGACACGGCTAAAGCTATTTCCTTTCACTTTAAAGGATAAAGCAAAAGCGTGCCTATTCACCTTGAAGCCGAATTTGATTTACACCTGGCACGCGATGAACACTGCGTTCTTGAAGAAATTCTTTCCACCGCGCATGACCACTGAGCTTAAACGACAAATTAACTCTTATAAACAAAAGAGCAATGAAACCTTCACTCAAACTTGGGAGCATTTCAAGGATTTGCTTCTCTCATGTCCACATCACGGGTATGAGAAATGGAGAACCATAAGCTACTTTTACGAAGGGTTAAATGGTGAAACTAAAAAGTTGGTCGAAACCATGAATTCAGGGCCATTTCTTTGCAAAAACATTGAAGAAGCAGAAGCTCACTTCGAGTGGCTAGCTGAACATGCCCACGAATGGTCCAATTCGGAAGATGTCTCATGCTCACAGATATCCTGTGTAGAGGAAAAGAGTCTATACCAATTAAAAAGTGAGGATCAGCTGATGAGTAAATATGAAGAACTAGTTAAGAAGGTAGAAGAGTTGGCAATGAAAGGAGAGAGTTCTAGGTAGGTTTTACCTGAAGAACCATGCGGCACATGCAACATGCTGGGACACACTAATCAATACTGTCCCAATGTGCCGTACTTTCAAGAACAACCCCCCATGCAAATGAATTCCATGCAAGGGTATAGGGGGCGGGGAATTCCTACAATAATAACAATGTTCAGAATAACAATCGATGGAATCACCCCGGGTTTGATTGGAAAAATGATGCTGGGACCCAAAATCAATATCAACAGCAGCAGCCCTACAATAACAAGAATCACTATCAAGGGCAATATAATAGGCAGTCCCAGTCATTCAATCAAAATAGATCAAATAACTATAACCATGCCCAACCCTCTAATAATCAGCAATCAAATGTCTACGTGCCACCGCACAAAAAGGTGCAAGAGGATGATCCAAACTCTAATGCGAATTTAACACAACAGTTAATTCAAATGATGAGTAAAATGTTCGCAACATTAGAGAGAATGGATGCACGACAAGAGGGGTTAAGTGGAACGTTTCCTGCTCAACCACTTCAAAACCCTAAGGGATACAACAATGGTCCCACTAATCACGAACAATCAAAAGCCGTAACTACCCTGAAAAGCGACAAGAATATAGGGTGCAATTTACCTTTCTCTACCCCTGAAGAGTATGAAGAGGATGAAGTGGTAAACAAAATCAAACCATCTACTCAAGAAGAGGAGTCGTCCACTGATGACAAACCATTGGAATGAAATGATGATGCTCCTAAAGAAGTAGAAGAAGTTGAGAGAAGGCCCGGAAAGGAGTCTGTCATTGATGAATTACCTAAATGCCCTTTCCATGCACCTTACCCTCAAAGGCTTAAGAAACCTAAAAATGCGGCAAAGAATCAGGAGTTTTTGGGGTTGTTCAAATAAGTCAAAATCAATCTCCCACTCCTTGATGCAATCAAACAAGTGCCGGCCTATGCTAAGTACCTTAAAGACTTATGCATGGTCAAAAGGAGGCAAAGTGTAAAGAAACACGCCTATGTTGCTTGTCAAGCAAGCGCAATCATCCAAAATGAATTGCCTCCGAAACTCAAAGACCCCGGTACCCCGACTGTCTCTTTCCGAATTGGTAATCAAAGGATAGACAACACACTCCTTGATTTAGGAGCAAGCGTAAACCTGCTGTCATATTCAGTTTATAAACAATTAGGGTTGGGTGAACTCAAACCTACCCGAGTTGCGTTACAATTGGCGGACATGTTAGTCAAATACCCTAGAGGAATACTGGAAGACGTCCTGGTGTAGATAGATTCATTTGTCTTCCCAGTCGATTTTGTGATTTTGGACACTGAACCTGTGTCTAATCCATGTTCACAAATCTGGGTGATATTTGGACGTCCATTCCTCAACACCATAGATGCCACAATTAAAATAAGAAGTGGTATTATGATCATCGTATTCGGGAACATGACTCTAAGTGTCAAGATTTTTTCAAATCCCCGACCTGAAGAATACGAAGGTGAGGAAGAAATCAATTATATCGAAACGGTCATCGAAGATGAGACTGATTTTGTAGATTACAAAGATCCCTAGAAGGTAGTTGTGTCACAATTTGATGCGATCTATCAACCTAACGATTCTACCCTATTGGATGCTGCTTTAAATCACACTTGTCTCATGATGGAGACGAAAGAGGAGGACAGAGCTGAATGCATGTGGGTAACACCATATGAACCCTTACCTCTAAAAACAAAACTAGTCATGCCTTCCAATTTTCAGTTTCCCGATCTAGAGTTAAAGGAGCTTCCAATAGAGCTCAAATACGCCTTCCTAGGGACTGAAAAGACTTACCCTGTCATAATTTCATCTACATTAAATCCTGAACAAGAGGGTAAGTTAATCCAACTGTTAAAATAATATAAAGGAGCACTAGGATGGACGATTGCCGACCTCAAAGGCATAAGCCATTCCGTGTGCACTCATAAAATATACTTGGAGGAAAACGCTAAGCCTTCACGACAACTGCAAAGGCGTTTGAATCCCAACATGCAAGAGGTAGTTAAAAAGGAAGTATTAAAACTACTTGATGTTGGGATTGTATATCCTATTTCTGATAGCCCTTGGGTTAGTCCAACCCAAGTGGTGCCCAAAAAGGCAGGGATAACAGTAATCCCAAATAAAGATGGCGAAGTGGTACCAACGCGCGTCCCCGTGTATTGATTACCGAAAATTGAATAATGTGACCCGAAAAGACCACTTTCCATTACCATTCATGGATCAAATGCTTGAGCGAGTGGTGGGTCATAAATATTATTGCTTCTTGGATGGATATAGTGGCTACAACCAAATCGAAATTGCTCCTGAAGATCAAGAGAAAACGACCTTCACTTGTCCGTTCGGTACATTCGCCTATCGTCGTATGCCCTTTGGCTTATGCAATGCACCGGCTACCTTTCAACGATGCATGTTGAGCATATTCAGTGACATGGTCGAACAAATACTAAAGGTTTTCATGGACGACTTCTCAGTGTTTGGCCATAGTTTTGATAACTGCTTGGAAAACCTTGAGAAAGTGTAAGCGAGATGCGAGGACAAACACCTAGTATTAAACTGGGAAAAGTGTCACTTCATGGTGACCAAGGGAATTGTCCTCGGCCACATTATTTCTGATAAGGGTATCCAAGTTGATAAAGCAAAAATTGATATAATCTCGAACCTCCATGTTCCCCGTACAGTTAAAGATATCCGCTCTTTTCTGGGACACGCGGGATTTTATTGTTGCTTTATCCAAAATTTTAGCATAATTTCCGACCACTATGCCAACTCTTAGTCAAAGATGCACCATTCGAGTGCTCAAAAAATTGTCAAATATCTTTTGACGCACTAAAGGAACACCTTACCTCCGCACCGATAATACAGGCACCTGATTTGAGTTTGCCATTTGAACTGATGTGCGATGCTAGTGATTATGCCATTGGGGCAGTCCTAGGACAGAGGAAGGATAATAAGCCTTATGTAATATACTATGCCAGCCGAACACTTAACGAAGCTCAAATGAATTATACGACTACCGAAAAAGAGCTACTGGCAATAGTCTTCGCTCTAGATAAATTCAGGTCATATCTGATAGGGTCCCCAATTGTCTGTTTTATAGACCACTCGGCCCTCAAGTACCTGCTATCTAAGAAAGACACGAAGCAAAGGCTTATCTGTTGGATACTCCTACTCCAAGAATTTGATATCACAATCAAGGATAAAAAAGGAGTAGAGAATGTGGTCGCCGACCATTTGTCTCAGTTGACATTTACTGACAACACTGTACCCATACCAATTAGAGACGAATTCCCAGATGAGCAACTGCTGATTATTTCCAGTTTTCCGTGGTATGCGGATATAGTAAATTATCTTGTTACGGGAGACACCCCAAGTCATTGGTTGATACAAGACAAGAAACGGTTTCTTTCGTTCGTACGTCATTTTTTCTTCGATGACCATTACTTATTCAAGTATTGTGCTGATCAGGTCATCAGACGTTGCGTCCCAAACGAGGATATAACTGTAATTTTAGCCTCTTGTCATTCTAAAGCCTGCGGAGGCCATTTCGCTTCGCAAAAGACAGCACAAAAAGTACTACATAGCGGATTCTATTAGCCCACCGTGTTTAAGGATGCTTACTCTTTTTGCAAATCGTTCCAACGCTATCAAAAGCTAGGTACAATTTCAAAAAGGAATTCTATGCCCTTGACTCCCATCATCACAATTGAAATATTCGATTGTTGGGGAGTAGACTTCATGGGCCCGTTTCAAAAATCAAATAATTGTGAATACATACTCCTAGCTGTGGAGTATGTATCATAATGGGTGGAAGCGACACCGATGAGACGCAATGACCACAAAACAGTAATGTCCTTCCTTAAGGAAAATATTCTGCCGCGTTTCGAAACCCCAAAAGCATTAATAAGTGACCAAGGCAAGCATTTTTGCAATAGGCCTTTGGAGTCACTTCTAAAAAAATATGGGGTAAACCACAAGATCGCTCTAGCCTACCACCCTCAAACTAACGGGTAAGCAGAGTTGGCTAACCGTGAAATCAAGCATATACTCGAAAAGACAGTATCATGTACTCCATCCGTCCTAGTAGGATAAGAGGAACTCTTTCTCTATCTCTATCTTTATAAGAAGATGTCTCCGACTCTCACGCTTCATATTCTATCCTCTCTCTCTCTCTCTGTCACGACCCAAGTCTCGTTCAGTAAGATATTGTCCGCTTTGGGCCCAAACCCGCACGATTTGTTCTTGAGTCACTACCCAAAAGGCCTCTTACTAGGGAGACTTAGAACCACACATATAGAGCACATTACGTTTCCACACCCAGACGATGTGGGATAAACTTCCCATAGTGTGTAGCCTGCCAGCACTTACTGCAGCCATAAAGGCACCTACAACAGCCCGCCCACAACACCAGGGTCGTTACATTCCACCCCCCTTAGGGCCCAACGTCCGCGTTGGCACACTTCCGGCTAGGTCTAGCTCTGATACCATTCTATCATGACCAAAGTCTCGTTCAGTAAGATATTGTCCGCTTTGGGCCCAAACCTGCATGGATTTGTTCTTGGGTCACTACCCAAAAGGCCTCTTACTAGGGAGACTTAGAACCACACATATATAGCACATTACTTTTCCACACCCAGGCGATGTGGGACAAACTTCCCATAGTGTGTAGCCTTCCTTGGACACTCACTTGCCATATTTGGACATCCAATTTCCACATTCACAGTGACATTTGCACATTTGATAATCAATATTTGAACTTTACTGCAAATTTTGGATATTCATGGAACAACGTTGGACACTTAAGAAAAAAGTTTGGATATTAAGACAATTAATGTGGACATTTGATTAATAAGTTTGGACCCCTATATTTGGACATTATAGGAACCAATTTGCACATTTATGGCGATATTTGCACATGGCTATTCAATATTTGAACAACGTTGGATACTCAGAAAACAAGTTTGGACATTCAAAAATATGATTGGACATTATACAATAAATGTGGACATTCGTTCAATAAGTTTGGACCATTATAATACATTGTTGAATATTCGCAGGTTAACGTTGGACAATCTAGAAAAATTGTTGGATATTGGGAGAACATATTTGGACACTAAGATATAATATTTGGACATGTAATGTCTAAATATGGCATCCAAATGTCTCTTAAGCAAGCATGTCCAATCTTATAGGAGGACAGACCTATTGAAGAGGACTTTAATGCATTAGGGAACATGGGGGATTATGCTATATTCCAGTATATTGTTGAGCGCCAGGACATTGCATTTGAACAGGAAAACTGTGTAGTATTTAGGTTCCCCCAATTACCCCTCTCTCTTCCCCACCCCTCCTCAAAACTCTCATTCCCACCACAATGTACCCAAGGCACCACATATCTACAAAAGAACCACAAAATAGGATGAGAAATACGGTGAGAAATTGGGTTACTAAATTTCGAAGGAAAATGATTATGTGGTTGTATGTAAAATTTTGTGTTTTACTTTTTAAGTTGGTAGGACAAATAAGATTGGCTCGATCTGTTCCAAAATAATGCTATGAATACAAATATCCAAACTTGTTTTCTGAGTATCCAACATTGTTCTATGAATGTCCAATATTTTCTTTTATATGTTCCAATATTGAATAGCCATGTGCAAATGTCGACGTGAATGTGCAAATTGGTTCCATGAATGTCCAAATATGGCATCTGAATGTCTAAATTTTGCATGATGTGTTCAAATTTGTTCTTTCAATATTCAAATATTACATCAGAATATCCAATTATTTAGTCCAGATGTTCAAATTCTTGCTGTGAATGTTCCAACTGTGTATCGTAATTTTCAAACTTGTTCTTTCAATGTCCAACTCTCTTACAAATATGTTCAAGCTGAACCTTGCAATGTCCAAACATTTTTTATAGAGGTCCAAACTTATTTTTCAAATGTCCACATTTTTCGAACAATCTAAAAAGAGGATTTGACATTTGAAAATTATATTTGGACAAATGAGTTAAAATTTGGACATAAAATGAAAATTTTTGGACATATCCACTTAGTACTATTATTTAGGAACTGGTCGAACCAATCTGGACATTCAAAAAATATCCAATTATTCCCTAGCAGGTTAACGTTGAACAATCTAAAAAAAGGATTGGACATTTAAAGATTATATTTGGACACATGAGTTAATACTTGGACATAAAACGAAAACATTTGGACATTTCCACTTAGTACCATTATTTAGGAACTGATCGAACCAATCTGGACATTCAAAAATATCCAGTTATTCCCTTATAATGTTCAAATATCCAAACTTGTTTTTTACATGTCCCAACGTTGTTCTACGAATGTCCAAAATTCTGCGGCTACGTTGGACAGTTAGAAAACAAGTTTGGATATTAAGACAAATAATGTGGACATACAATAAAAATGTTTGGACCTTTATAAAATATGTTTGGACATTATACGGTTCACTTTGAACATATTGGTAAGAGAGTTGGCATTGAAAGAACAAGTTTGAAAATTACGAAACACAGTTGGAACATTCACAGCAAACATTTGAACATCAAGACCAAATAATTGGATATTCTGAGGTAATATTTGAATATTGAAAGGACCAATTTGAACAAAATTTAGACATTCGGAAGCCATATTTTGACATTATAGGCACCAATTTGCACATTTACGGCAACATTTGCACATGGCTATTCAATATTTGAACAACGTTGGATACTCAGAAAAAAAGTTTGGACATCCAAAAATATGATTGGACATTAAACAATAAATGTGGACATTGGTTAAAAAGAGTTTGGACCATCATAATATATTGTTGAACATTCGCAGGTTAACGTTGGACAATCTAGAAAAATTGTTGGACACTGGAGTCCAATATATTCTTTTTTTTTTGTCCAAATATTGAATATCCATGTGCAAATGTCGCCATGAATGTGCAAATTGGTTCATATAATGTCTAAATATGGCATCCAAATGTCTTAATTTTGGACGACATTGTTCAAATTGGTTCTTTGAATATTCAAATATTACCTTAGAATATCCAATTATTTCGTCCAGATGTTCAAATATTTTATGTGAATGTTCCAACGGTGTTTCCTAATTTTCAAACTTGTTCTTTCAATGTTCAACTCTCTTAGAAATATGTTTCTTGCATTATAACAAGGATAATACTTTGATTACTGGCCAATGCAGATAAATTCAAGTCAGACTTGATGAAGATTGCAATGACTACTTTGAGTTCAAAAACACTATGCCAGGACTCATAAAATAATCTTTGACAGTTGTAAGGAAAGTTTGGACATTAAATGAAATGAATAGGACGACAAAAAATTTAACATTGGACATTGGTAAGAAAAATTTGAACATTAACAGAACAGGCTTGGACATTAAGAAAATAAATGTGGACATTTGAAAAATAAGTTTGGACCTCAACGGTGTTTCCTAATTTTTATTCTTTAATTTCCAATCATATTTTTGAATGTCCAAACTTGTTTTCTGAGTATCCAACGTTGTTCAAATACTGAATACCCATGTGCAAATGTCGCCGTGAATGTGCAAATTGGTTCCTATATTGTCCAAATATGGCTCCCGAATGTCTAAATTTTGTTCAAATTGGTCCTTTTTATATTGAAATATTACCTCAGAATATCCAATTATATTGTCCTGATGTTCAAATTTTGACTGTGAATGTTCCAACTGTGTTTCGTAATTTTCAAATTCGTTCTTTCAATGACAACTCTCTTACCAATATGTTCAAAGCGCACCGTACCATGTCCAAACATGTTTTATAAAGGTCCAAAAATTTTTATCATTTGTCCATATTATTTTCCTTAATATCCAAACTTGTTTTCTTAGCCACAGAATTTGGACATTCATGGAACAACGTTGGACACGTAAAAAAAAACAAGTTTAGATATTTGAACATTATAAGGGAATAATTGGATATTTTTTAATGGCCAGATTGGTTCGATCAATTCCTAAATAATGGTACTAAGTGGATATTTTCATATTATGTCCAAATATAATTTTCAAATGTCAAATCCTCTTTTTAGATTGTTCAATGTTAACCTGCGAATGTCCAAACATGTTTTATGAGTATCCAACGTTGTTCTATGAATGTCCAATATATTCTTTTAATGTCTAAATATGCAAATGTCGCCGTGAATGTGCAAATTGGTTCATATAATATCTAAATATGGCATCTAAATGTCTCTTAAGCAAGCATGTCCAATCTTATGGGAGGACAGACCTAGTGAAGAGGACTTTAATGCATTAGGGAACATGGGGGGATTATGCGATATTCCAGTATATTGTTGAGCGCTAGGACATTGCATTTGAACAGGAAAACTGTGTAGTATTTAGGTTCCCCCAACTACCCCTCTCTCTTCTGCACTCCCCCCCCCTTCAAAACTCTCACTCCCACCACAATGTACCCAAGTCACCACATATCTACAAAAGAACCACAAAATAGGATGAGAAATACGGTGAGAAATTAGGTTACTAAATTTCGAAGGAAAATGATTAAGTGGTTGTATGTAAAATTTTGTGTTTTACTTTTTAAGTTGGTAGGACAAATATTCAAGGTTGGTTGAATAATAATTGAGTAAATATCTTAGTATATTGTTGAGCGCGAGGACATTGCATTTAAATAGTAAAACTGTGTAGTATTTAGGCTCCCCCAATTACTCCTGCCCAAGTAGACACGTGCTATGTGTATAACCCCCCATATCCCACAGTTTGTGGGGGACTTTAGACAAACTGTGGGAGATTCTTTGGTTTGTTATGAATTGTGGAGGATTCTTAACAAAATGTGGGTAACTCTTAACCAGTGTGGGGGATTCATAACAAATTGTGGGGGATTCTCAACCAATGTGAGGAATTTATAACAATTTGTGGAGGATTCAAATGGAATATGGGGGATTCTTAACCAATGTGAGAGATTCTTAACAATTTGTTCATCATTTTCCATATTTGTTAATTATACCCCACAGTTTGAGGGGAGTGTAGACAAACTGTGGGGAATTCTTTACAATTGTGGGAAATTCCCCTACAATAGTTGTCATCTCCCATGTTGCATATTTGTTCATTATTCCCCATATTTACTAAAGATCCCCTACAAATTTTTAAGAATCCCCTAGTGTTTGTTAAGGATACCCCACAAAATACCCCAATGGAATATGGGGGATTCTTAACCAATGTGAGGGATTCTTTATAATTTATTCATCATTCCCCATATTTGTTAATTAAACCCCACAGTTAGTTAAGAATCCTCCATATCCCATAGTATGTGGCGGACTCAAGACAACTGTGGGGGATTCTTGAAAATTGTGGAGAATTCCCCTACAATAGTTGTCATCTCCCATGTTGCACATTTGTTCATTATTCCCCATATTTGCTTAAAATCACCCACAGTTTGTTAAGAATCCCCCACTGTTTCTTAAGGGTCCCCCACAGAATACCCCAATGGAATAGGGGTGATCCTTAACAAATGTGAAAGATTCTTAACAATTTGTTCATCATTCTCCATGTTTGTTAACTATAACCCATAGTTTGTTAAGAATCCCCCATATACAACAGTTTGTAGAGGACTCTAGACAAACTGTGGGGGATTCTTTACAATTGTGGAGGATTGCCCTACAATAGTTGTCATCTCCCATGTTGGATATTTGTTCGTTATTCCCCATATTTGCTAAAGAACCCCCACAAAATTTTAAGAATCCCCCAGTGTTTGTTAAGGATCCCCCACAAAATACACCAATGGAATATGGGGGTTCTTAACAATTTGTTCATCATTCCCCATATTTGTTAATTATACCCCACAGTTAGTTAAGAATCCTCCATATCCCATAATTTGTGGGGGACTCAAGACAACAGTGGGGGATTCTTGAAAATTGGGGGGAATTCACCTACAATAGGTGTCATCTCCAATGTTGCATATTTGTTCATTATTCCCCATATTTACTTAAAATCCCCCACAGTTTGTTAAGAATCCCCCACAAATTTATAAGAATCCCCAAAGGTTTGGTAAGGATAACCCACAGAATACCCCAATGGAATATGGGGGATTCTTAACCAATGTGAGGAATTCTTAACAATTTGTTCATCATTCTCCATGTTAGTTAATTATACCCCACAGTTTGTTAAGAATCCCCCATATACAAAAGTTTGTGGGGGACTCTAGACGAACTGTAGGGTTTCTTTACAATTGTGGGGGATCCCCCTACAATATTTGTCATCTTCCATGTTGCCTATTTTTTCATTATTCCCAATATTTGCTAAAACCCCCCAGAGTTTGTTTAGAATCTCCCACAAAATTTTAAGAATCCCCCACTTTTGTTAAGGATCCCCAACAAAATACCCCAATGGAATATGGGGGATTCTTAACCAATGTGAGAGATTCTTAACAATTTGTTCATCATTCCTTATATTTGTTAATTATACCCCACCACAGTTAGTTAAGAATCCTCCACTTTTATTAAGGATCCCCCACAAAATACCCCAATGGAATATGGGGTATTCTTAACCAATGTGAGGGATTCTTAACAATTTATTCATCATTCCCCATATTTGTTAATTATACCCCACAGTTAGTTAAGAATCATCCGTATCCCATAGTTTGTAGGGTACTCAAGACAACTGTGAGGAATTCTTGACAATTGTGGGGAATTCCCCTATAATAGTTGTCATCTCCCATATTACATATTTGTTCATTATTTCCCATATTTGCTTAAAATCCCCCACAGTTTGTTTAGAATCCCCCACCAATTTATAAGAATCCCTCACTGTTTGTTAAAGATCTCCCACAGAGTATCCCGATAGAATATGGGGGATTCTTAACCAATATGAGGGATTCTTAACAATTTGTTCATCATTCTCCATTTTGTTAATTATACCCCACAGTTTGTTAAGAATCCCCCATACACAACAGTTTGTGGGGGACTCTAGACAAACTGTGGGGGATTCCCCTACAATAGTTGTCATCTCCCATGTTGCATATTTGTTAATTATTCCCCATATTTGCTAAAACCCCCCACAGTTTGCTAAGAATCCCCCAGTTTTGTTAAATAATCCCCCATATACAACAGTTTGTGGGGGACTATGGACAAACTGTGGGTGATTCTTTACAATTGTGGCGGATTCCCTACAATGGTTGTCACCTCCCATATTGCACATTTGTTCATTATTCCCCATATTTGCTTAAAATCCCCCACAGTTTGTTTAGAATCCCCCAACAATTTATAAGAATCGCTCACTATTTGTTAAGGATCTCCCACAGAGTACCCCAAAAGAATATGGGGATTCTTAACCAATATGAGGGATTCTTAACAATTTGTTCATCATTCTCCATATTTGTTAATTATACCCCACAGTTTGTTAAGAATCCCCCATATACAACAGTTTGTAGGGGACTCTAGAAAAACTGTGTGGGATTCTTTACAATTGTGGGTGATTCCCCTACAATTGTTGTCATCTCCCATGTTGCAGATTTGTTAATTATTCCCCATATTTGGTAATACCCCCCACAGTTTGCTAATAATCCCCCATATACAACAGTTTGTGGGGGACTCTGGACAAACTATGGGGGATTCTTTACAATTGTGGGGGATTTCCTACAATAGTTGTCATCTCCCTTGTTGCATATTTGTTCATTATTCCCCATATTTGCTAAAATCACCCACAGTTTTTTAAGAATCCCCCACAAATTTTTAAGATTCCCCCACTTTTGTTAAGGATGCCCCACAAAATACCCCAATGGAATATGGGGGATTCTTAACCAATGTGACAGATTCTTAACAATTTGTTTATCATTCCCCATATTTGTTAATTATACAGTTAGTTAAGAATCCTCCACTTTTTTTAAGGATCCTCCAAAAAATACCCCAATGGAATATGGGGGATTCATAACCAATGTGAGAGATTCTTAACAATGTATTCATCATTCCCCATAATTTTTAATTATACCCCACAGTTAGTTAAGAATCCTCCATATCCCATAGTTTGTGGGGGACTCAAGACAGCTGTGGGGTATTCTTGACAATTGTGGAGAATTCCCCTACAATAGTTGTCATCTCCCATATTGCATATTGGTTCATTATTCCCCATATTTGCTTAAAATCCCCCACAGTTTGTTTAGAATCCCCAACCAATTTATAATAATCCCCACTGTTTGTTAAGGATCCCCTATAAAATACACCAATGGAATATGGGGGATTCTTAACAATTTATTCATCAATCTTCATGTTTGTTAATTATACACCACAGTTTGTTAAGAATCCCCCATATAAAACCCCCCATATACAACAGTTTGTGGGGGACTCTAGACAAACTGTGGGGGATTCTTTATAATTTTTGGGGATTCCCCTACAATAGTTGTCATCTCCCATGTTGCATATTTGTTCATTATTTTCCATATTTGCTAAAACCACCCACAAGTTGTTAAGAATCCCCCACTTTTGTTAAAAAATCCCCCATATACAACAGTTTGTGTGGGCATCTAGACAAACTGTGGGGAATTCTTTACAATTGTGGGGAAACCCCTACAATAGTTGTCATCTCCCATGTTGCATATTTGTTAATTATTCCCCATATTTGCTAAAATCGCCCACAGTTTGTTAAGAATCTCCCACAAATTTGTAAGAATCACTCACTTTTGTTAAGAATCCCCCACAAAATACCCCAATGGAATATTGGGGATTCTTAACCAATTTGAGGAATTCTTAACAATTTGTTCATCACTCCCCATATTTTTAATTATACCCCACAGTTAGTTATGAATCCTCCACTTTTGTTAAGGATCCCCCACAAAATACCCCAATGGAATATGGGGTATTCTTAACCAATGTGAGGGATTCTTAACAATTTATTCATCATTCCCCATATTTGTTAATTATACCCCACTGTTAGTTAAGAATCCTCCATATCCCATAGTTTGTGGGGGACTCAAGACAAATGTGGGGGATTCTTGACAATAAGGGGAAATTCCCCTACAATAGTTGTCATCTCCCATGTTGCATATTTGTTCATTATTCCTCATATTTGCTTAAAATCTCCCACAGTTTGTTTAGAATCCCCAACAAAATTATAAGAATCTCCCACTGTTTGTTAAGGATCCCCCACAGAATACCCCAATGTAATATGGGGGATACTTACCCAATATAAGAATTCTTTACAATTTTTTCATCATTCTCCATGTTTGTTAATTATACCCCACAGTTTGTTAAGAATCCCCCATGTACAACAGTTTGTGGGGGACTCAAGACAAACTGTGGGGTTTCTTTACAATTGTGGGGGATTCCCCTACAATAGTTGTCATCTCCCATGTTGCATATTTGTTAACTATTCCCCATATTTGCTAAAACACCCCACAGTTTGCTAAAAATCCCCCAGTTTTGTTAAATAATCCCCCATATACAACAGTTTGTGGGAGACTCTAGACAAACTAAGGGGGATTCTTTAAAATTGTGGGGGATTCCCGTACAATAGTTGTCATCTCCCATGTTGCATATTTGTTCATTATTCCCCATATTTGCTAAAATCATCCACAAAATATGCAACATGGGGGATTCTTAACCAATGTAAGGGATTCTTAATAATTTGTTCTTCATTCCCCATATTTGTTAATTATACCCCACAGTTAGTTAAGAATCCTCCACTTTTGTTAAGGATTCTCCACAAAATACCCCAATGGAATATGGGGGATTCTTAACAATTTATTCATCATCCCCATATTTTTTAATTATACCCCACAGTTAGTTAAGAATCCTCCATATCCCATAGTTTGTGGGGGACTAAAGACAATTGTGAGGGATTCTTGACAATCGTGGAAAATTCCCCTATAATAGTTGTCATCTCCCATATTGCATATTTGTTCATTATTCCCCATATTTGCTTAAAATCCCCCACAGTTTGTTGAGAATCCCCTACCAATTTATAAGAATCCCCCATTGTTTGTTAAGTATCCCCCATAAAATACCCCAATGGAATATGGGGGATTCTTAATAATTTATTCATCATTCTTCATGTTTGTTAATTAAACACCACAGTTTGTTAAGAATCCCCCATATAAAACCCCCCATATACAACAGTTTGTGGGGACTCTAGACAAACTTTGGGGGATTCTTTACAATTTTGGGGGATTCCCCTACAATAGTTGTCATCTCGCATGTTGCATATTTGTTCATTATTTCCGATATTTGCTAAAACCACCCACGGTTTGTTAAGAATCCTCCACTTTTGTTAAAGAATCCCCCATATACAACAGTTCGTGGGGGCCTCTAGACAAACTGTGGGGGATTATTTTCAATTGTGGGGGATTCCCCTACAATAGTTGTCATCTCCCATGTTGCATATTTGTTAATTATTCCCCATATTTCCTAAAATCACCCACAGTTTGTTAAGAATCCCCTACAAATTTGTAAGAATCCCCCACTTTTGTTAAGGATCCCCCACAAAATAACCCAATGGAATATGGGGGATTCTTAACCAATTTGATGGATTCTTAACAATTTGCTAATCATTCCCCATATTTTTAATTATACCCCACAGTTAGTTACGAATCCTCCACTTTTGTTAAGGATCACTCACAAAATACCCCAATGGAATATGGGGTATTCTTAACAATGTGAGGGATTCTTAACAATTTATTCATCATTCCCCATATTTGTTAATTATACCCCACTGTTAGTTAAGAATCCTCCATATCCCATAGTTTTTGGGGGACTCAAGACAAATGTGGGGGATTCTTGACAATTGTGGGAAATTCCCCTACAATAGTTGTCATCTCCCATGTTGCATATTTATTCATTATTCCTCATATTTTCTTAAAATCTCCCACAGTTTGTTTAGAATCCCCACAAATTTATAAGAATCAACCACTGTTTGTTAAGAATCCCCCACAGAATACCCCAATGGAATATGGGGGATTCTTAACCAATATGAGGATTCTTTACAATTTGTTCATCATTCTCCATGTTTGTTAGTTATACCCTACAGTTTGTTAGGAATCCCCCATGTACAATAGTTTGTGGGGGACTCAAGAAAAACTGTGGGGATTCTTTACAATTGTGGGGATTCCCCTACAATAGTTGTCATCTCCCATGTTGCATATTTGTTCATTATTTCCCATATTTGATAAAACCACCCACAGTTTGTTAAGAATCCCCCACTTTTTGTTAAAAAACCCCCCATATACAACAGTTTGTGGGGGCATCTAGACAAACTGTGGAGGATTCTTTACAATTTTGGGAGAAACCCCTACAATAGTTGTCATCTCCCATGTTGCATATTTGTTAATTATTTCCCATATTTGCTAAAATTACCCACAGTTTGTTAAGAATCCCCCACAAATTTGTAAGAATCACTCACTTTTGTTAAGGATCCTCCACAAAATACCCCAATGGAATATGGGGGATTCTTAACCAATTTGAGGAATTCTTAACAATTTGTACATCATTCCCCATGTTTTTAATTATACCCCACAATTAGTTATGAATCCTCCACTTTTGTTAAGGATCCCCCACAAAATACCCCAATGGAATATGGTGTACTCTTAACCAATGTGAGGGATTCTTAACAATTTATTCATCATTCCCCATATTTGTTAATTATACCCCACTGTTAGTTAAGAATCTTCCATATCCCATAGCTTGTGGGGGACTCAAGACAAATGTGGGGGATTCTTGACAATTGTGGGAAATTCCCCTACAATAGTTGTCATCTCCCATGTTGCATATTTGTTCATTATTCCTCATATTTGCTTAAAATCTCTCACAATTTGTTTAGAATCCCCCACAAATTTATAAGAATCCCCCACTGTTTGTTAAGGATCCCCCACAGAATACCGCAATGGAATATGGGGGATTCTTAACCAATATGAGGATTCTTTACAATTTGTTCATCATTCTCCATGTTTGTTAATTATACCCCACAGTTTGTTAAGAATCCACCATGTACAACAGTTTGTGGGGGACTCAAGACAAATTGTAGGGATTCTTTACAATTGTGGGGGATTCCCCTACAATAGTTGTTAACTCCCATGTTGCATATTTGTTAACTATTCCCCATATTTGCTAAAACACCCCACAGTTTGCTAAAAATCCCCCAGTTTTGTTAAATAATCCCCATATACAACAGTTTGTGGGAGACTCTAGACAAACTAAGCGGGATTCTTTAAAATTGTGGGGGATTCCCCTACAATAGTTGTCATCTCCCATGTTGCATATTTGTTCATTATTCCCCATATTTTCTAAAATCACCCACAGTTTGTTAAGAATCCCCCACAAATTTTTAAGATTCCCCCACTTTTGTTAAGGATCCCCCACAAAATATCCCAATAGAATATGGGGGATTCTTAACCAATGTAAGGGATTCTTAATAATTTGTTCTTCATTCCCCATATTTGTTAATTATACCCCACAGTTAGTTAAGAATCCTCCACTTTTGTTAAGGATTCTCCACAAAATACCCCAATGGAATATGGGGATTCTTAACAATTTATTCATCATCCCCATATTTTTTAATTATACCCCACAGTTAGTTAAGAATCCTCCATATCCCATAGTTTGTGGGGGACTGAAGACAATTGTGAGGGATTCTTGACAATCGTGGGAAATTCCCTTATAATAGTTGTCATCTCCCATATTGCATATTTGTTCATTATTCCCCATATTTGCTTAAAATCCCCCACAGTTTGTTGAGAATCCCCTACCAATTTATAAGAATCCCCCATTGTTTGTTAAGTATCCCCGATAAAATACCCCAATGGAATATGGGGGATTCTTAACAATTTATTCATCATTCTTCATGTTTGTTAATTAAACACCACAGTTTGTTAAGAATCCCCCATATAAAACCCCCCATATACAACAGTTTGTGGGGGACTCTAGACAAACTGTGGGGGATTCTTTACAATTTTGGGGGATTCCCCTACAATAGTTGTCATCTCGCATGTTGCATATTTGTTCATTATTTCCGATATTTGCTAAAACCACCCACAGTTTGTTAAGAATCCTCCACTTTTGTTAAAGAATCCCCCATATACAATAGTTCGTGGGGGCCTCTAGACAAACTGTGGGGGATTATTTTCAATTGTGAGGGATTCCCCTACAATAGTTGTCATCTCCCATGTTGCATATTTGTTAATTATTCCCCATATTTTCTAAAATCACCCACAGTTTGTTAAGAATCCCCTACAAATTTGTAAGAATCCCCCACTTTTGTTAAGGATCCTCCACAAAATGACCCAATGGAATATGGGGGATTCTTAACCAATTTTATGGATTCTTAACAATTTGCTAATCATTCCCCATATTTTTAATTATACCCCACAGTTAGTTACGAATCCTCCACTTTTGTTAAGGATCACTCACAAAATACCCCAATGGAATATGGGGTATTCTTAACAATGTGAGGGATTCTTAACAATTTATTCATCATTCCCCATATTTGTTAAATATTATACCCCACTGTTAGTTAAGAATCCTCCATATCCCATAGTTTTTGGGGTACTCAAGACAAATGTGGGGGATTCTTGACAATTGTGGGAAATTCCCCTACAATAGTTGTCATCTCCCATGTTGCATATTTATTCATTATTCCTCATATTTTCTTAAAATCTCCCACAGTTTGTTTAGAATCCCCACAAATTTATAAGAATCAACCACTGTTTGTTAAGAATCCCCCACAGAATACCCCAATGGAATATGGGGGATTCTTAACCAATATGAGGATTCTTTACAATTTGTTCATCATTCTCCATGTTTGTTAGTTATACCCTACAGTTTGTTAGGAATCCCCCATGTACAATAGTTTGTGGGGGACTCAAGACAAACTGTGGGGATTCTTTACAATTATGGGGATTCCCCTAAAATAGTTGTCATCTCCCATGTTGCATATTTGTTCATTATTTCCCATATTTGATAAAACCACCCACAGTTTGTTAAGAATCCCCCACTTTTTGTTAAAAAACCCCCCATATACAACAGTTTGTGGGGGCATCTAGACAAACTGTGGAGGATTCTTTACGATTTTGGGAGAAACCCCTACAATAGTTGTCATCTCCCATGTTGCATATTTGTTAATTATTCCCCATATTTGCTAAAATTACCCACAGTTTGTTAAGAATCCACCACAAATTTGTAAGAATCACTCACTTTTGTTAAGGATCCTCCACAAAATACCCCAATGGAATATGGGGGATTCTTAACAAATTTGAGGAATTCTTAACAATTTGTACATCATTCCCCATGTTTTTAATTATACCCCACAATTAGTTATGAATCCTCCACTTTTGTTAAGGATCCCCCACAAAATACCCCAATGGAATATGGTGTACTCTTAACCAATGTGAGGGATTCTTAACAATTTATTCATCATTCCCCATATTTGTTAATTATACCCCACTGTTAGTTAAGAATCTTCCTTATCCCATAGCTTGTGGGGGACTCAAGACAAATGTGGGGGATTCTTGACAATTGTGGGAAATTCCCCTACAATAGTTGTCATCTCCCATGTTGCATATTTGTTCATTATTCCTCATATTTGCTTAAAATCTCCCACAGTTTGTTTAGAATCCCCCACAAATTTATAAGAATCCCCCACTGTTTGTTAAGGATCCCCCACAGAATACCGCAATGGAATATGGGGGATTCTTAACCAATATGAGGATTCTTTACAATTTGTTCATCATTCTCCATGTTTGTTAATTATACCCCACAGTTTGTTAAGAATCCACCATGTACAACAGTTTGTGGGGGACTCAAGACAAATTGTAGGGATTCTTTACAATTGTGGGGGATTCCCCTACAATAGTTGTTAACTCCCATGTTGCATATTTGTTAACTATTCCCCATATTTGCTAAAACACCCCACAGTTTGCTAAAAATCTCCCAGTTTTGTTAAATAATCCCCATATACAACAGTTTGTGGGAGACTCTAGACAAACTAAGGGGGATTCTTTAAAATTGTGGGGGATTCCCCTACAATAGTTGTCATCTCCCCTGTTGCATATTTGTTCATTATTCCCCATATTTGCTAAAATCACCCACAGTTTGTTAAGAATCCCCCACAAATTTTTAAGATTCCCCCACTTTTGTTAAGGATCCCCCACAAAATATCCCAATAGAATATGGGGGATTCTTAACTAATGTAAGGGATTCTTAATAATTTGTTCTTCATTCCCCATATTTGTTAATTATACCCCACAGTTAGTTAAGAATCCTCCACTTTTGTTAAGGATTCTCCACAAAATACCCCAATGGAATATGGGGGATTCTTAACAATTTATTCATCATCCCCATATTTTTTAATTATACCCAACAGTTAGTTAAGAATCCTCCATATCCCATAGTTTGTGGGGGACTGAAGACAATTGTGAGGGATTCTTGACAATCGTGGGAAATTCCCCTATAATAGTTGTCATCTCCCATATTGCATATTTGTTCATTATTCCCCATATTTGCTTAAAATCCCCCACAGTTTGTTGAGAATCCCATACCAATTTATAAGAATCCCCCATTGTTTGTTAAGTATCCCCTATAAAATACCCCAATGGAATATGGGGGATTCTTAACAATTTATTCATCATTCTTCATGTTTGTTAATTAAACACCACAGTTTGTTAAGAATCCCCCATATAAAACCCCCCATATACAACAGTTTGTGGGGGACTCTAGACAAACTGTGGGGGATTCTTTACAATTTTGGGGGATTCCCCTACAATAGTTGTCATCTCGCATGTTGTATATTTGTTCATTATTTCCGATATTTGCTAAAACCACCCACAGTTTGTTAAGAATCCTCCACTTTTGTTAAAGAATCCCCCATATACAACAGTTCGTGGGGGCCTCTAGACAAACTGTGGGGGATTATTTTCAATTGTGGGGGATTCCCCTACAATAGTTGTCATCTCCCATGTTGCATATTTGTTAATTATTCCCCATATTTCCTAAAATCACCCACAGTTTGTTAAGAATCCCCTACAAATTTGTAAGAATCCCCCACTTTTGTTAAGGATCCCCCACAAAATAACCCAATGGAATATGGGGGATTCTTAACCAATTTGATGGATTCTTAACCATTTGCTAATCATTCCCCATATTTTTAATTATACCCCACAGTTAGTTACGAATCCTCCACTTTTGTTAAGGATCACTCACAAAATACCCCAATGGAATATGGGGTATTCTTAACAATGTGAGGGATTCTTAACAATTTATTCATCATTCCCCATATTTGTTAATTATACCCCACTGTTAGTTAAGAATCCTCCATATCCCATAGTTTTTGGGGGACTCAAGACAAATGTGGGGGATTCTTGACAATTGTGGGAAATTCCCCTACAATAGTTGTCATCTCCCATGTTGCATATTTATTCAATATTCCTCATATTTTCTTAAAATCTCCCACAGTTTGTTTAGAATCCCCACAAATTTATAAGAATCAACCACTGTTTGTTAAGAATCCCCCACAGAATACCCCAATGGAATATGGGGGATTCTTAACCAATATGAGGATTCTTTACAATTTGTTCATCATTCTCCATGTTTGTTAGTTATACCCCACAGTTTGTTAGGAATCCCCCATGTACAATAGTTTGTGGGGGACTCAAGACAAACTGTGGGGATTCTTTACAATTGTGGGGATTTCCCTACAATAGTTGTCATCTCCCATGTTGCATATTTGTTCATTATTTCCCATATTTGATAAAACCACCCACAGTTTGTTAAGAATCCCCCACTTTTTGTTAAAAAATCCCCCATATACAACAGTTTGTGGGGGCATCTAGACAAACTGTGGAGGATTCTTTACAATTGTGGGGGAAACCCCTACAATAGTTGTCATCTCCCATGTTGCATATTTGTTAATTATTCCCCATATTTGCTAAAATTACCCACAGTTTGTTAAGAATCCCCCACAAATTTGTAAGAATCACTCACTTTTGTTAAGGATCCTCCACAGAATACCCCAATGGAATATGGTGGATTCTTAACCAATTTGAGGAATTCTTAACAATTTGAACATCATTCCCTATATTTTTAATTATACCCCACAGTTAGTTATGAATCCTCCACTTTTGTTAAGGATCCCCCACAAAATACCCCAATGGAATATGGTGTATTCTTAACCAATGTGAGGGATTCTTAACAATTGATTCATCATTCCCCATATTTGTTAATTATACCCCACTGTTAGTTAAGAATCTTCCATATCCCATAGCTTGTGGGAGACTCAAGACAAATGTGGGGGATTCTTGACAATTGTGGGAAATTCCCCTACAATAGTTGTCATCTCCCATGTTGCACATTTGTTCATTATTCCTCATATTTGCTTAAAATCTCCCACAGTTTGTTCAGAATCCCCCACAAATTTATAAGATTCCCCCACTGTTTGTTAAGGATCCCCCACAGAATACCACAATGGAATATGGGGGATTCTTAACCAATATGAGGATTCTTTACAATTTGTTCATCATTCTCCATGTTTGTTAATTATACCCCACAGTTTGTTAAGAATCCCCCATGTGAAACAGTTTGTGGGAGACTCAAGACAAATTGTAGGGATTCTTTACAATTGTGGGGGATTCCCCTACAATAGTTGTTAACTCCCATGTTGCATATTTGTTAACTATTCCCCATATTTGCTAAAACACCCCACAGTTTGCTAAGAATCGCCCAGTTTTGTTAAATAATCCCCCATATACAACAGTTTGTGGGGGACTCTAGACAAACTTTGGGGGATTCTTTAAAATTGTGGGGGATTCCCCAACAATAGTTGTCATCTCCCATGTTGCATATTTGTTCATTATTCCCCATATTTGCTAAAATCACCCAAAGTTTGTTAAGAATCCCCACAAATTTTTAAGATTCCCCCACTTTTGTTAAGGAACCCTCCACAAATTACCCCAATAGAATATGGGGGACTCTTAACCAATGTGAGGGATTCTTAACAATTTGTTCATCATTCCCCATATTTGTTAATTAAACCCCACAGTTAGTTAAGAATCCTCCACTTTTGTTACGGATTCTCCACAAAATACCGCAATGGAATATGGGGATTCTTAACAATTTGTTCATCATTCATTATATTTGTTAATTATACCCCATAGTTAGTTAAGAATCCTCCACTTTTGTTAAGGATCCCCCACAAAATACCCCAATGGAATATGGGGTATTCTTAACCAATGTGAGGGATTCTTAACAATTTATTCATCATTCCCCATATTTGCTAATTATACCCCACAGTTAGTTAAGAATCCTCCATATCCCATAGTTTGTAGGGTACTCAAGACAACTGTGAGGGATTCTTGACAATTGTGGGGAATTCCCCTATAATAGTTGTCATCTCCCATATTGCATATTTGTTCATTATTCCCTATATTTGCTTAAAATCCCCCACAGTTTGTTTAGAATCCCCCACCAATTTATAAGAATCCCTCACTGTTTGTTAAGGATCTCCCACAGAGTATCCCAATAGAATATGGGGGATTCTTAACCAATATGAAGGATTCTTAACAATTTGTTCATCATTCTCCATTTTGTTAATTATACCCCACAGTTTGTTAAGAATCCCCCATATACAACAGTGTGTGGGGGACTCTAGAAAAACTGTGGGGGATTCTTTCCAATTGTGGGGGATTCCCCTACAACTGTTGTCATCTCCCATGTTAAAGATTTGTTTATTATTCCCCATATTTGCTAATACCCCCCCACTGTTTGCTAAGAATCCCCCATATACAACAGTTTGTGGGGGACTCTGGACAAACTGTGGGGGATTCTTTACAATTGTGGGGCATTCCCTACAATAGTTGTCATCTACCATGTTGCATATTTGTTCATTATTCCCCATATTTGCTAAAATCACCCACAGTTTTTTAAGAATCCCCCACAAAATTTTAAGATTCCCCCAATTTTGTTAAGGATGCCCCACAAAATACCCCAATGGAATATGGGGGATTCTTAACCAATGTGAGAGATTCTTAACAATTTGTTCATCATTCCCCATATTTCTTAATTATACAGTTAGTTAAGAATCCTCCACTTTTTTTAAGGATCCTCCACAAAATACCCCAATGGAATATGGGGGATTCATAACCAATGTGAGGGATTCTTAACAATTTATTCATCATTATCCATATTTTTTAATTATACCCCACAGTTAGTTAAGAATCCTCCATATCCCATAGTTTGTGGGGGACTCAAGACAACTGTGGGGTATTCTTGACAATTGTGGGGAATTCCCCTACAATAGTTGTCATCTCCCATATTGCATATTTGTTCATTACTCCCCATATTTGCTTAAAATCCCCAACATTTTGTTTAGAATCCCCAACAAATTTATAAGAATCCCCCACTGTTTGTTAAGGATCCCCCATAAAATACCCCAATGGAATATGGGGGATTCTTAACAATTTATTCATCAATCTTCATGTTTGTTAATTATACACCACAGTTTGTTAAGAACCCCCCATATACAACAGTTTGTGGGGGACTCTAGACAAACTGTGGGGGATTATTTACAATTTTGGGGGATTCCCCTACAATAGTTGTCATCTCCCATGTTGCATATTTGTTCATTATTTCCCATATTAGATAAAACCACCCACAGTTTGTTAAAAATCCCCCACTTTTGTTAAAAAATCCCCCATATACAACAGTTTGTGGGGGCATCTAAACAAACTGTGGGGATTCTTTACAATTGTGGGGGAAACCCCTACAATAGTTGTCATCTCCCATGTTGCATATTTGTTAATTATTCCCCATATTTGCTAAAATTACCCACAGTTTGTTAAGAATCCCCCACAAATTTGTAAGAATCACTCACTTTTGTTAAGGATCCTCCACAAAATACTACAGGGCAATATGGGGGATTCTTAACTAATTTTATGAATTCTTAACAATTTGTACATCATTCCCCATATTTTTAATTATACCCCACAGTTAGTTATGAATCCTCCACTTTTGTTAAGGATCCCCCACAAAATACCCCAATGGAATATGGTGTATTCTTAACCAATGTGAGGGATTATTAACAATTTATTCATCATTCCCCATATTTGTTAATTATACCCCACTGTTAGTTAAGAATCCTCCATATCCCATAGTTTGTGGGGGACTCAAGACAAATGTGGGGGATTCTTGACAATTGTGGGAAATTCCCCTACAATAGTTGTCATCTTCCATGTTGCATAGTTGTTCATTATTCCTCATATTTGCTTAAAATCACCCACAGTTTATTTAGAATCCCCCACAAATTTATAAGAATCCCCAACTGTTTGTTAAGGATCCCCCACAGAATACCCCAATGGAATATGTGGGATTCTTAACCAATATGAGGATTCTTTACAATTTGTTCATCATTCTCCATGTTTGTTAATTATACCCCACACTTTGTTAAGAATCCCCCATGTACAACAGTTTGTGGGGGACTCAAGACAAACTATGGGGATTCATTACAATTATGGAGGATTCCCCTACAATAGTTGTTATCTCCCATGTTGCATATTTGTTAACTATTCCCCATATTTGCTAAAACACCCCGCAGTTTGCTAAGAATCCCCCAGTTTTGTTTAATAATCCCCCATATACAACAGTTTGTGGGTGACTCTAGACAAACTGTGGGAGATTCTTTAAAATTGTGGGAGATTCCTCTACAATAGTTGTCATCTCCCATGTTGCATATTTGTTCATTATTTCCCATATTTGTAAAATCACCCACAGTTGTTAAGAATCCCCCACAAATTTTTAAGATTCCCCCACTTTTGTTAAGGATCCCCCACAAAATATCCCAATAGAATATGGGGGATTCTTAACCAATGTGAGGGATTCTTAACAATTTGTTCATCATTCCCCATATTTGTTGATTATACCCCACAGTTAGTTAAGAATCCTCCACTTTTGTTAAGAATTCTCCACAAAATACCCCAATGGAATATGGGGGATTCTTAACAATTTATTCATCATTCCCCATATTTTTTAATTATACCCCACAGTTAGTTAAGAATCCTCCATATCCCATAGTTTGTGGGGGATTGAAGACAATTGCAAGGGATTCTTGACAATCGTGGGAAATTCCCCTATAATAGTTGTCATCTCCCATATTGTGGGGGACTCTAGACAAGCTGTGGGGGATTCTTTACAATTTTGGGGGATTCCCCTACAATAGTTGTCATCTCCCATGTTGCATATTTGTTCATTATTTCCGATATTTGCTAAAACCACCCACAGTTTGTTAAGAATCCTCCACTTTTGTTAAAGAATCCCCCATATACAACAGTTTGTGGGGGCCTCCAGACAAACTGTGGGGGATTCTTTACAATTGTGGGGGATTCCCCTACAATAGATGTCATCTCCCATGTTGCATATTTGTTAATTATTCCCCATATTTGCTAAAACCACCCACTGTTTGTTAAGAATCCCCTACAAATTTATAATAATCCCCCACTTTTGTTAAGGATCCCCCACAAAATAACCCAATGGAATATGGGGGATTCTTAACCAATTTGAGGGATTCTTAACAATTTGTTAATCATTCTCCATTTTTTTAATTATACCCCACAGTTAGTTAAGAATCCTCCACTTTTGTTAAGCATCCCCCACAAAATACCCCAATGGAATATGGGGTATTCTTAACAATGTGAGGGATTCTTAACAATTTATTCATCGTTCCCCATATTTGTTAATTATACCCCACTGTTAGTTAAGAATCCTCCATATCCCATAGTTTGTGGTGGACTCAAGACAAATGTGGGGGATTCTTGACAATTGTGGGAAATTCCGCTACAATAGTTGTCATCTCCCATGTTGCATATTTATTCATTATTCCTCATATTTGCTTAAAATCTCCCACAGTTTGTTTAGAATCCCCCACAAATTTTTAAGAATCCACCACTATTTGTTAAGGATCCCCCACAGAATACCCCAATGGAATATGGGGGATTCTTAATTAATACACTAGAAAAAAAACATGTCTTTTGTGACGGATTTGTGCCCGACACAAGTTAGGAGCGTCACAAAAAGTCTGTGTCGGGTCAAATTCCGTCACAAAAAGTATTTGTGACGGATTTTGTATCGGATTTGCGTGACATAAAAAATAGTGTCACGTATATTTATTAGTTGTGACAGTTTATTTGTGTCGACTCAAAACCGTCACAAATAGTATTTGTGACGGATTTGTATGCGACACAAATAATAGTGTCACATTTGATTTGAGACACTGTATTTGTGTCTACCCAAAACCGTCACAAATACTTTTTGTGACGAAATTTTATATATTGTGTTAACAAATGTTACTAAAATCGTCACAAATAAGTATTTGTGATGGAATTTTATGTATTATGACCACAAATATTTTCAAAACTGTCACAAATACTATTTGTGACGGAATTTTACATACCACAAATATTACTCAAAACCGTCACAAATACTATTTGTGACGGAATTTTACATACCACAAATATTACTCAAAACCGTCACAAATACTTATTTGTGACGGAATTTAATATATTGTGACCACAAATATTACAAAAACCGTCACAAATAATATTTGTGTTTGAAATTTATACATTGACACCAAAAATCATTATTTCTCCACCACAATAAATTATGACATGCTAATATTTAATAACACAACAAATTTAAAGCATATTAATTAAAGATAAAACAAGATACAAGAAAGTATATGTTCCTTCATTATTGTTTCATAGTGAAAATAAAAAAAATAATAATCTAAATAAAGTCTTTACTCTCATAATTGGATTCTCATCATTATCAAAATCTTCTAATCTCTTGCCAAAACCTGAAACAGATAACGAAAGTTCAATTAAAATATAATAACGTAGTTACCTAGCAACTCAAAGAGTAAAACAAGACCAAAAATACAAATAAATAACTATCCAAACAAGCAACACAAGGACAAAAAAAGGCCAAGATTCATAAAAAAAAAAAGTCGACAGAGTTTCCTTTATTTCTATAACATCCAAAAATTTTCATAAACCTGCGTAAATAAATTTATCACAACACAAACTTTTAGAATTACTTTTCTTTCAGGGAAAAAAGATCCTTTCCTCTGTAGAACACTACTCTGAAACAAAAAATACACCACTATCTATGCATCCCGACATAAATTCATCATCTACAATCAAAAGCATCTGAAGGCACAATCAATTCTACAGAACAATCTCAATCAAGAAAAGGATATCTAACTCAACTGCCAACACAAAGATAAGAAAGAAAATGTGGAATAGCATTGTTGAAATCTACTTATATCCATTTTATGAAATAAAAAGAAGTTGAAGAACACTTCTCAACACTATACCATTAGGTTTGTTCGCGAAACAAAAATGCGGATTAGTTTTTGTATTTTCACATGAAGTTCGTACATCCCATTAGCTTTCATCTCAACAATTATACGATCTGCAGGGTCTCATTGTATCACATTTGAGAGAGAAATCTCTAGGCAACATACCTTACGAGTCACATTGTATCACATTTAATCCATAATTTTATGAATATAAAATGAAATACATTTTCCTTATTATTATTTATGTTGCTATTAAAAAATCTCTTTCGAGCCTTCTTTCAGCTTAAAACAACTATATGTACAATAAAATCAGATATCACCTGCTGGAATGTTTTCATGAGGTGTTGGGAATTGATTTGGGATCTCATTTTTAATGAAAGAAAGAGACACATACACATATATGTGTGTATATACCTACTGTGGATAATCTTCTCATCAGTCATCACTAGTTAATATTTCGCGACAAGCCGTGATGGATCCCCGTTGCTATTGCAATTGTGTTTTTTAATTAATCTATGTATTGGCTAAACCTGTTTAGGTTATGCCTTCACTTTCTCTCCATTCCCTCTCTCTTAACAGTGGCAACGGAGGATGCCTATTCCAACCTCACTTCCCTTCCCTCCCTTCTCCTAGCCTACCAAATGAGATTTTCTCATCTTCCCACCCTTCCTCCCTCCTCCCCTTCCCTCCTTTCCTCCCTCCTTCATAACAAACACAGTGAAACTACCAAAAATAATGACTTAGGACTGATAGGTTTCCGTTTGTACTAACAATTAGAACCAATAGCAATTTTTTCTCCTCATTTGAAATGCATTACTTTCAACTGCATCTCCAAGTTGACAACTTTTTGAATTTTTATTTAAAACTTTAGAAACAACATTGGGGGCATTATTGTAATTTTGGGACTATTACAGCAATTTAATCACAAACCAGCAGATATAAGATTCAAACACGTACACTCAGCATGTCAAGAGGCCTTCATAAAACAGGATCAGATTCACTATAAAAAAACTAGAGGTCTCAGTAAACTTACCCTCTTCATTAAGCTTCTTCAGTAGCTGTGCTTTTGTAGGAAGGGCATACATCCCTGCAGCAACTGCTTTCCTGATAGCCCATCCATGGTGCGGAGCAAATACCTGCACATAAGCGGTCGAAGCTGGATCCTTTAGGGAATTTCCCCTGCGAAAGGAAGAATTCAACTATGAAATGTTAATGCCCATAATTAACACAGAACACTGACTTCTGCTACATTAGATATCAATATAGTGTTTTTTTTCTTTTCCATGGTACACACATAATTTTTTATATACTTCAGACATAGAGAGGGAAAGACAAGGTAGATATGAAGATCGAATCGTGATATAGTGAGACTTATTTGACATTTGCTATAGAAGTTGAGGAGCACGGGGTTCCATCCACCCCCAACTCATGTCCCAATGTGCAAAACACCATTTCCAACTTACAAGTGGAAGCAAATAAGACTTGCTTTTTTGAAGTAAAAATCATACCAGAATGCATCTTCAAAATAAGTTGATAGTTGAGAAGACAATGTGAAAATGTATATGGAAAATGTTTTTAACTGCTAAAAGTCGAGAATATACACATGTTTGCGTGTGGTATACAATAGTTGGTCAAGTCTTGTTGACCTGGGAGTTAGAACCCCATGGAAACTCATTTAAGTTGCACAAATCTCACTAGTTTAGGAGTTAGAACTTCCAAGGTTTACTGTCAACTAACCTATTATCTCAGAATTTCATTACTCAACGAGATCCGGATAAACAAGACTCGAAGGCAACACTTAGAAAGCTTATTTTGATTGTCAACCAACACTAGGAAACTGACAACATTGCTATCAAGGATTGATTCCAATGGTAGTATGAGGAACTTTTTATTGGTGGCGACAATGTTGTGAGCAACGATGCAACGGCACTGTTAAGAAGGGTAGAAATTTGCTTGTTTGGAATGTGATAGGTTATTGGAATGTGGAACTATGGGTTCACTGTTGGATATTCTAAACTACAACTAGTTATAATGTGTGCATTTAAATGGAACTAAAAAAAAAGAGGGATGACGATAGGTTGATTAAGGTTTGGTAAAATACAATTAGGGCAACAAAGTGGCCAAATCTTTGATTAGCTAAAACATTCCAGATCAACAATAGACCACAAGAGTATAACAGAAAAGAATATAAGAACCTAGACTAATTACAGCCAATGACAAACATATGTTGTAGTTACCAAATTACTTAGTCTTAGACAACCACAATCTGATAAAACTAAAAAAAAAAAAAAAAAAACTCTACCAAATAGCATAAACACTTAATATTACCCCAACAATTGACTATAAAATGTACAAGGCGCAAGCCTTGGGGAATGTCCAAGCCTCATTACTTTTGAAAGAGTCGGCTCTTACATTTATACTACTAAAACTCCGAAGTTTCAGTGGCAGAATTTCCTTTTGGGAGCAATAAGAATACTCGGACCTCCTTTTCTACAAATATACCAACTAATATTCACCACTTCTTCTCTTCAGTTAGACCATATTGTTGTCAATATAGCTTTCAACTTCTTAAAGGGAAATCTTCTTCGCATCTATGTCCAACTAGACATGTTGGACAGATATCCTATTACCATGGTCCATGTCCGTGATTCATACATTGGGTACGAGTATTTCAATCCATTTGAGAGAGTCCATGTGACATAACTCTAATCACTTCATTCAACCACCAGTATTCTCCCTATGATGATCACTAAGTAATTTGAATATATTAAATAGGAAGATAAATTAAAAAATTCAATGATAGCAGTAAAGTCAGCTTAGAAAAACCTGAATTTTGAACTTGCTCAGCCATCCTGCCCTTGCAAAAAATATAAAAGGTAACCCCGATAAGAAAAGCCTGAATTTTGTACTAAATTGATATGCAATCCTTTTCCCTCATAATAATGTGAGAGATTAAACTCAATGCATATAGTACAAACCAAGATACAGTGCAGGAACCTAGATATTAAATACTGAATTTATCTCCACAATAACCATATCATTCCAAAATACATAATCCTCTTACATGCCGAGAGGATAGAATGTCTACATCATCCACTAAATTTTCTATAGATAAGGAGATAACTAAAAGAAAGAAAGAAAGAGAAATATCTCTTGTCCCTGTTTTATTTTCTTAATAACAAATCCTGTTTTTTTTTTTCCAAAAAAAGGGGAGAACTGATAAGGATACATAGTTAAATGGAACAACATATACAACCCCCTCAACTTCGATGAAGGGTAGGGGATCAATAAAAACGAAGTTCTAAAACATGTACTAATGAAGAATTTAAAAATATGGTCTGAGACTCTGGGTACTCACTATGATGGTCTTAATACTCTTAAAACTTTCCCTAGGGAGTTTACCCATTTCCTTTACTAATGTGGCAATGCGCCAATTATTCGTAAATACAGACTTACAATGGCTTAATGAACAACCAAGGCCTAGAAAATCTAACAATCATGCTTCAGATAAAGCATTCTTTTACCATACCCTTTGGACCAGAGTATGTATAGGTATAGGTATGTATGTAATTTTCCTACAGCTAATAGGAGAGAACGCCATACTTTGGTCTAACAATGAACTTAAAATAGTAGACATCCATTAATTCCATACAGACCACTACTAAAATAAATCTAAAACAAATCTAATAACTTTTAATAGTTTTATAATCCCCAGACCTCCAGGCTAAAATCAGAAATTTAAGAAAACTCCCAAAAAAAACACATTCAACAGTTCTCTAAGAAAACAGTAAGTGTTGGAAAATCTATGAACCAGCCATACTCGTCAAGCGTGTATATATATATATATATAGAGAGAGAGAGAGAGGGGGGGGGAGGTGTTCTTACGGGACCTTCTGATGGCTGGAGATGAGTTGACGAATTGGAGAGAGAGAGAGAGAGAGAGAGAGAGAGAGAGGGGGGGGGGGGGGGAGGGAGCCTTGTACACCTTCTGATGGCCAGAGATGAGAGAGAGAGAGTGATGACGTGGTGAGGAGAAGGGGGTTTCGGTCAGAGGCAGTGAGCCCTAGGTGTGGAGGGTTGCGATTTGGGTGAAGAGCTCTGCGATTTGGGTGAGCCCTAGGCATGATTTGGGTGAGCTCTGCAAATGGATGCTGGGAGAGAGTGGGGAAAGGTAGGAGGGGAAAAGAAGAGTGGGCAATTTGGGTGAGATTATCCCCCAATTTTTCCCGCCTAACAAAGTCACAACTTGACAAAGAATGTTATTTGTGATGGATAGGTACATTTCCGTCACGAATATAATTTATTTGTGTCGGATAGATATGTTTCTGTCACGAATAAAATTTATTTGTGACGGATAGGTACGTTTTCGTCACGAATAAAAAGTTTTTTGTGACGGATACATTTCTGTTACAGAATCTGTCACAAAAACTTTTTTTGTGACGGATTTGTGTCCGTCACAAAAACTTTCGTCACAAAAAACCTATTTTCTTGTAGTGATATGAAGGATTCTTAACAATTTGTTCATCATTCTCCATGTTTGTTAATTATACCCCACAGTTTGTTAGGAATCCCCCATGTACAACAGTTTGTGGGGGACTCAAGACAAACTGTGGGGATTCTTTACAATTGTGGGGGATTCCCCTACAATAGTTGTCATCTCCCATGTTGCATATTTGTTAATTATTCCCCATATTTACTAAAAACCCCCCACAGTTTGCTAAGAATCCCCCAGTTTTGTTAAATAATCCCCCATATACAACAGTTTGTGGGGGACTGTAGACAAACTGTGGGGGATTCTTTACAATTGTGGGGGATTCCCCTACAATAGTTGTCATCTCCCATGTTGTATATTTGTTCATTATTCCCCATATTTGCTAAAACCACCCACAGTTTGTTAAGAATACCCACAAATTTTTAAGATTCCCCCACTTTTGTTAAGGATCCCCCACAAAATACCCCAATAGAATATGGGGGAATCTTAACAATTTGTTCATCATTCCCAATATTTGTTAATTACACCCAACAGTTATTTAAGAATCCTCCACTTTTGTTAAGGATCCTCCACAAAATACCCCAATGGAATATGGGGGATTCTTAACCAATGTGAGGGATTCTTAACAATTTATTCATCATTCCCCATATTTTTTAATTATACCCCACAGTTAGTTAAGAATTCTCCATATCCCATAGTTTGTGGGGGACTCAAGACAATTGTGAGGGATTCTTGACAATCGTGGGAAATTCCCCTATAATAGTTGTCATCTCCCATATTGCATATTTGTTCATTATTCCCCATATTTGCTTAAAATCCCCCACTGTTGGTTTAGAATCCCCCACCAATTTATAAGAATCCCCCACTGTTTGCTAAGGATCCCCCATAAAATACCCCAATGGAATATGGGGGATTCTTAACCAATATGAGGGATTCTTAACAATTTATTCATCATTCTTCATGTTTGTTAATTATAAACCACAGTTTGTTAAGAATCCCCCATACAAAACCCCCCATATATAACAGTTTGTGGGGGACTCTAGACAAATTGTGGGGAATTCTTTACAATTTTGGGGGATTCCCCTACAATAGTTGTCATCTCCCATGTTGCATATTTGTTCATTATTTCCCATATTTGCTAAAACCACCCACAGTTTGTTAAGAATCCCCCACTTTTGTTAAAGAATCCCCCATATACAACAGTTTGTGGGGACCTCTAGACAAACTGTGAGGGATTCTTTACAATTGTGGGGGATTCCCCTACAATAGTTGTCATCTCCCATGTTGCATATTTGTTAATTATTCCCCATATTTTCTGAAACCACCCACAGTTTCTTAAGAATCCCCCACAAATTTGTAAGAATCCCCCACTTTTGTTAAGGATCCCCGACAAAATACCCCAATGGAATATAAGGGATTCTTAACCAATTTGAGGGATTCTTAACAATTTGTTCATCATTCCCCATATTTTTAATTATACCCCTGTAGACACCCCATTTTGTCGGCTATCAGATTTAGGAGACCCATAGCTTGGTGGTTCACAATGATCGTAAAAGACTCAAAAGGACTCTCGGAAGTCAGCTCCATCTCTCAGAATGCTCAGAATGACCAAAATGCCCCTAAAAGCCCGAAAACTCCCAGATTTGGTCCCAAAGTTCTGAAAACATGCTACGTCGTAAGAAAAGTGATAAAATGAGTTTTTAAGAAAAATCGGATGAAATCGTCAGCTCCCAGAGACCCCCAGAAGTCCCGGAAGTTCCCGGAAAGTCCCCGTTGACCAGTTTGACCAAGGTTTGACCAGGTTTGACCAAGTTTGACCGAAATCGTCCGAATTCACCGGAATCATTTTAAATCATGAGAAAAGTGTTAAAACAAGTTCCAAAAGAAAATCGAGCGAAAACATCAGCTCCCGGGAACTCCCGGAGGTTTCCAGAACTTCCCGGGAATCCCCAGGTTTGACCAGTTTGACCAGAATTTGACTTTGGAACCAGGGCACCAAAACAATTTTCAAACATTTTTCATGGATACTAGAGGTCAATAGCTTTCCAACGGTATATCGCACATAATTTCTGGATTTAAAACGAATTTATTATGAATTTCCAAAGGCAAAAAAGGCAATCAAATCGTCTTTTATCGCGAATACCGCAAAACTTTTCAAAGTGACTTATCCCAGAACTATTTTTTTATGTAAAGTAGACTCCATTACCTTTCCAACGGTATATCACAACCTTAATTTGGAGTTCGTATGCATTTTCTGTGAATTTCGGACGAAATAGGGCCTTTTCGCGAATACCGGAACTTCAGGGGGCCTAAACAGCATTATCTGGACGAAGGGAGGAGCAGTGCCGCCGCGGCACTCCCCTCCAGAACAGTGAGTTTTTGTAATTTATTTTGGGGGTCCAATTTGATATATTAAAAACCAAAACGACGTAGTTTTGATTCCCAGCTTATTTTGGACCAATGGGAGACCATTTTAAACTTTTTAAAACTCCATTTACCACCCCTCCTTTGCCTATAAAAGAAGCCATTTACTTCCATTTAGAGGAGAGACATGGAAGCTTAGAGAAAGCTTAGGAAGAAACTCTAGGGAAATATAGAGAGAGAAAGAGAAGAAGTAGTCTTCTTCTTCCATTTTTTCCAATAAAAGTGAGTTCTAATCTTGTTTTCCTCCACCATTTTTCTATATACTTCATCATCAATATACCCAATCACCATTCTTGAGCATTCTTGAGTTAGGAAGCTACTTCCATGTCCAAATGTCAAAATCTATGAGTGAAACACCAAGCTACAAGTCCAAAATCATATTGATTATCATCTATTGATTGTTATTTACTTGCTTGTTCATATTATGTTCATCTCTTCTTAATCTCATTTCTTTTTATTTTCTTTATTTACTTACTAGTTCATCATCATCTAAGTGATGACATGAAGTTTGGGGTGAGTGAATCCTTATGGATAGTAGCTCTTGACCTCAAAAACATGTTTGATAGATGATGATCATAACCTCAATACTTCCAAGATGTTCTTGAAATGTATTGAAGTTATGTCCAAAATAAAAATGAATCTCTCCAATAATATTGGGAGTTCTTTGATGATTCAAGGTTGGATGAGGTTCTAAGTGGTCACATGGTCATCTCAAGAGTTTAAGTTCATGCTTTGAACATCTATTTCAAAACCCCCAATCAAGAACTCAAACTCTATTTGAAAACCCAAATCCATTTTCTTCAAGAATGATCCAAAACAGTGAGCTGTTCAGATTCAAAGATTTGTTTTGAATTAAATACTTGAGTTATGATGATGAAACCACTTGGAAAATCTTCCTAAGACATCATAGTTTGTCTCTGATTTTTCCCATCAATTATAGAGATATGTAAGTATTTGTTTTGGATGTGAGAAGTTAATATTCATAATTTGCCTCTGTTCTCACAGAATGTTCACCCAACCTCTTGCACTTATTCTGGATATTTTCGTCACTGTACATATATCTTTTCTATTTTTTTTATGAAACTTGGGTGTCTTAGGATACTTTTGGTGTATAATGGGTCGTCATAAACCCTTTCTTTGATTTATGAAAAATCATACAAAATCAGTCAACAGTGCAGCTTTTGTTTCTGAGTCATGTGTACATTCTGATTTATTTATTTTAATCTGTGATAGCTATTGAGGTTTGGCTTTTTGGGTAATTTTCTAGACACATTAAGGATGATCTCTGATTTTTCTCACATTTTTCTAGGCACGTTTGACCTCCCATTATAATGTTACAAAGTAATGCATACAGTCTGTCCACTATTCACAGCATTTTACTTTTTGGCTTTCACACTTTGATGCAACACTCTCTTGTATCTAGATGAACCCATATCCCATACACATGTTCTTTACCACTTTTAGCATGTTATATCATATCATGTATCATCTATCCTCTCATGTATCATACTCCCATAGACTCTTGAGTTTGGTTTCCAAATAAAACCATGTTTTGCAAATACTTGGGAAGTTCTTGAAATTAGTTAGGAATTGATATTCCAAGTGGTTAGAATATTCATCCAAGTTCTGGAAGTATACTTTCAAAACCCCCATTTCAAAACCCCCCCTCTTAAACCCCTCATTTTGATTTCAAGAAATAAACCTTGTTTCTCTCAAAACCCTCAAAACAGTGAGTCATTTAACTTCAAGGAATTATTTTGAGTTCAATACTTAATGTATGGATGCAAGACCACTTGGAAAGTCTTCCTAACTCATTAGAGAGCACCCATGATTTTTGGCTTGACATGGAAATACTTGAAAATGGTCCATTTGGACCCACACATTCTCTCTAGACATTCTGTTTTTACTGTCACAGCAGCTAGGTCCACTTCCAACCTCTTTTTCAGAAATCTTTTCCTAAAAAGGGTGGTCCTAACTTATTTTTCCCTTAAACTTCAATGTCTTAGGGAACTTTCTGTATAAAATGGGCCTCTAGATCATTTGTTTTCATTTTCTAAGATTTTCTAACATTTCAGTCGACGGTACGGACTCTGTTTCTGAGTGACCTTCATTGTTTATATGGTTTCTCTCATTCTGTGATAGCTATTCAAGATTGGCTTTTTGGGTTGTGTCCTAGACACAATAAGGAAGATCTCCATAAAAAATCATGCACTGGAAACATTACTAACCCCTCTTTTCAAATTCCAAAAGATCATGCTACTGTTCTGTCCACTATTCACAGCAAGCACATTTCAACTTTTATTCTTTGATTTGATGCTCATATGCATTCCAAATTAACCCATATCTTAGGAAGTAGTTCATACTACATTTGTACACATCCCATGTTAATTTCATTCATTCATTCATACACATTTTAGACTTCTAAGTCATTCTAGGAATCCATGAACACAAAGCACACTACAACCTTGGTACATTTTAGATACATGCATTGCATTCATGCAAGATTTGGGGTTTTTGTAACTCTTAATCTAAGAAGATTATAAGGAATGATCATGATCACACGTTCATGCTTCCCCTCGATCTAATCGTCCTTTCTCATCCGTCCCGGGGATTGAGAAGATCTTCTTTTCTCAAAGAATAACATGCATCATACTAGCTTGCTAAGCATATTTTGATTTCTTTGATTATTTGTTTCAAGAACAATTCATGTCCCCCTTTTTAGATTAGGAAGTCTTGATTATTTGATATATGATTAGACGATTTTTCCTAGGTTTATTTGTGTGATCTTTCACTTTACATTGTATGATATTTGGCTTAGATCTTATGAATGATATCTTATCTTTAGATCTTCCATTTCGAATTTTCTTATGTGATGTAATATACTATCATAGTATTAATTGTCGAACCATACATAGTATAAGATGATTATTTGGATGCTAATTGAGGCCCGTCGAAAGACGGGGCGAGTTGAGGGTGTTTTAGTCGCGACAAAGGCTCCTTCCTCTCTCGTACCAAAACCCCGAACCAAGTTCTTTGGTTATGAAGGGCCGGTGCCTTTTATCCATTTGGGTGAGTCAAAATTAGGTTTCTTGGTTCCTTAAAGACCAAGTGGCGACTCTGTATCTGTTTTCAACAGACCTTTCATTTTCTTCCTTTGATTCAAATCAATTTCAAGAACAATCTCAAACAAGAGAGAAGTGGTCCACTTCCGGTGTCCACAATCTGGCGACTCCGCTGGGGATTTTTTTATTTTAAAACAAAATAATACAGAGGTTTGACTCATAAGAAGCATCCTTAAAATCATCTTTTTACTGTGTTTGGTTCACCGCATTGCACTCTTGCATTCCCCCCCTCCGACTGTGTCTGAAACGCGGCGCTGACATTGTTCAGGTCTTGCTGTGCCAGGGCACAAGTCACCGTTGATACTGTACCTTCCAAGGTATATCAAAAAGAGTAAACACTTCCGTACTGTCTCCCTGACGGTATATTGGAACTCTCGTCAACGGACCCTCTTTGACTAAACCCAGCCTTTGCATATAGATTCCTGTAGAACCTTTCATAGGACTGTTCATTTATCTTTTCAGATAGGACAATGTGATATAACTGCTGTGTGCCCTAGCAGGATTACCTGCACGGTGTAGACGCTTATGTGGCATAGAACAGAACCTCTTTTTTATGATTCCCAAGGCAATCACTCACATGTAATCACATTGAGTTGACCTGCCTAGGCACCATGATAAGGATGTCTGCTCCATGCTCACAAAGATATACACCGCAAACCTTGTTTGTTGGTCCTAAGACATAGGAGTATGAAAACTTGCTAGACAGTATGATCACCATCATCACCTATCCTCGTCGTATACCCCTATTTCTTCCAGAAACTCTACCCAACTCATCAGGATATCCCTGTTTCCCCTAGGAACTCTGTCCGAATCACCCAGATTTCCTAGAAATCCCTATTTCTCCCCAGAATACCCAGAAACTTCAATTTTCCCTAGAAACTCCGATATACTTGTTTCTCCCAGGAACTCTGTCCGACTTACCCAGTTATACCTGTTTTCCCAGAAGCTCTGTCCAAATCTCCCAGAATACCCAGAAACTTCAATTTTCCTTAGAAACTCCGATATACTTGTTTCTCCCAGAAACTCTGTCTGACTTACCCAGTTATACCTGTTTTCCCAGAAGCTCTGTCCAAATCTCTCAGATTACCCAGAAATCTCAATTTCTCCCAGAAATTCTGGTATACTTGTTTCTCCCAGAAACTCTGTCCAACTTACCCGAGTTTTCATGTTTTCCCATAAGCTCTATCCAAATCTTCAAGATTTCCCAAAAATTCCAACAACTCCATCCAAACTTCCCAAAAATGCCTAGATGTACCAATTTCTCCCAGAAATTCTGATTTCCCAATTTCTCCTAGAAGCTCAGTCCAAATCAACCAGAAATCCCTATTTCTCCTAAAAAAAACTCAAATGACTTCTAGAAATTTCTCCAAATCTTTCAAATCCCTATTTCTCCCAGAAACTCTGTCCAAAATTTCCGAAGTATCCCGGAAATCCCTGTTATCCCTTGGTGATCATACTGGAAAGAAAGGTTAGCACACTTTGTATGATTAGGACCTTACTTGCTTAACTGCTATATGTTAGAAGTAGAGGCATCATATAGATTAGGGTTCGCATCCGCATGATTGTCTCATATGCATACATAATTCATGTCAGTTTGCACACACATATATCTCATAAGTCCACACAATCTATCCCTTCTCATCATCACATGATCATCGATCTTCATCCTCCGAGTCTGATCCTTGTCATTTCAATTTGTAAAACATCACAGGTCCCAAACGTCGTCCTGCTACATTTTCTTCTTGGGATTAACAGCCCTCCCAGAAGCAAACCTATGGATCACAAAATCTTGGAAACTCGAGTCGCCAAGATGAGAATCACTATGACTCAGCTTTCGGATCACCTCACCCAGGTCCTAGGATTTCTTGAGAAAATGAGACCAGAAGTTCGCATTCACTCCGCTTGGACTCGTACACCGAATGATCAACTAATCAGAATAACTGTGGATGCTAGAATGACCGCTATGGAACCTGCTGTTGAGAAGATCAGGGACGAGCTTGCAGAAATGACAGATATGATACGACATTTGGCTAACCCACCACCCTCGATTCTGCTATCTTCCCGGTCAGCACCTTGTACTGAATGGTTTGGAAAATTAGCTGATCTTTGGATACATAGTTTGGATCAAGAAGCTCTTGACAAGCTCACCAGAATAAAGGATGCCATCAAAGAGGGAAAGTTCAGGAATAATGAACCCCAACACCAGTCCAAGGGACCTAACTACTCCCTAGACTCCCCAGATATCCATGCACCTAACCACCAACCAATGGCCTACTCTCTCCGTCCATACCAGTCCATTCCACCAAATCGCCCAAAAGGCCCTCGCAAATTCTCCAGACTTGATATTCCTCTCTCCACAGCCTTAAACCACCTACTCAAAAAGGGCCACCTGCGACTCCTCCCTCACAAACCACTACCGGATCCCATACCCTCTCACTACAACATGAGCCTACAATGTGCTTACCACCAAAATCTAGGCCATGCCACCGATCAGTGCATCCGCCTTCGCCATGACATTCAAAATCTCATAGAGGATGCACCCCATCCTAATGCCATCTCCTATCTTGGCTTGGACCAACCGCTCGACTGATCCCCTTCGCTGAGGCCCATGAATGTTGAACCTGTGCCGGTGAAGTGATGGTGTTTGGAATTCTTGCTAGAAAACCAAATGAAGATGCTCTTTAGAAAAAAAAAAAAAGAAATAAAAAGAATAAGTGAGTCACTGTGACATTCCATTTGAGACCAGGTCGAGTCCAGTCGAGTCAGTTGTGTGTTTGTCTATTTCAAGTTTAGTCTTGTAGTCGAGTCCGTCTGTCATCGAGTTGTTAATGAGTCTGTAACCTTTCTCTTTGGATGGAATGAAGTCTCGTTTTGCCTAATCTGATGTGCCTAGTCATAGATGCATGAGTCGCTGAACCGAAGTGTCACTTTTCAAATTACCATGGATATTACTGTGCTAAAAAAAATATATATTTTTTACTCAAACAAAAAATCCTGAAAGGTCAAAGTCAATTTCGCGCTGACACTGAAGAAGAGCTGAGAATTGAATAGTCTTACTTTAAGAATTTAAAGATGCTTTTGCTCAAATCTCAAAAAGACATGCTTGGAACTGACTTGGGGCTTGCCCAACGCCCTTTTCCCACCATTTCGAAGCCTTAAGCCCAATCCAATTGGGAGCCACGCAATCTGTCCGATTGAAAGCAATGCAAACTTAGCCCTTGATGATAGCCAAACATTTCAGTGAGTTTCATCTCCACTTTAAAAAAAAAAAAAGAGAAAAAAAGAAAAGAAAAGAAAAGAAAAGCTCGCTAGGTTGAAAACCCGAAAGGGCACCCAGGCAAAAGTTAGAGCTGAAAAAGGTGTTGATTTCCAAAATCTGACCCTAGCCAGTCAAAATGTTTGAGAAAATTTTGATAAGAGAATCATACGCTTCAAGATACATCTTAAGAACGTGCCAAGATCACATTTCAAAAGGCACAGAATGACCACAAAAAAATTCCGAGAGTGTCAATGCACATTCTGGAATTCTGAGATTGCGATTGAATGATCTCACAAGAATCGACTACATTAAAAAGCAAAATTGACTGGCTAGGCGAAAGTGAAAAGGATCAATCCTCAAAACAAAACAAAAAGAAAAAGAAAAAGAAAAGAAAGGGAGATTGAAACTGAATCCTTTTATTCAAAGCTTCCACAAGTAGCTCAAGTTTGAACTTCTTTGACGATTGGTTTGAAAAACCCTCATACCTCAAACCCCTTATTTCAAGCCTTGCCTTGAACTACGCTCGACCTGATTCCCACTCGGGGATACGTAGGCAACCACAATGGTTCGGTCACCCCACCTACCTAAAAATCAGCCCGCTTCTTTCCAACCATGGCCCGAACTACGTTGGACCTGATCCCCATTTGGGGGTACATAGGCAAGCTTTCAAAAACGAAAAAAAAAAGAGGGATGGCTCGCTAGGACGAAAATCCGAAAGGACGCCTAGGCAAAAATTAGAGCTAAATCCAAAGTGAGCAATAACAAAAGAGAGAAAATAGCTCGCCAGGCCGCCTCCTTGGTGCCTGGGCAAAAATTATGAGCATTTGAGAGATTAAAGTCACGGTCCATGCCTCAAGCCAGAGATCACCTTCCACACTAGGGGCAAACTTCGGCTACCCGCCTCGTTTGCCTGACTTTTACTAAGCTACCCTTCATACAAGGGGCAAACTTCGGTCACCTACCTCGTTTGCCCAAAACCTCCAATGAACCTTCCTCCAAACTAGGGGCAAACTTCGGTCATTTACCTCGTTTGCCTGTCGATCCCACTTCATGCCCTTCAAACTAGGGGCAAACTTCGTTTGCCACCCAATCCCTATAAGCCTTCAAGTCACAAGCATTGTCTTGAACAGATGGAAATGGAGCGTCTTTCATTCCATAAGCTAAGGCACTAATTCAAAGCACATCTTGAGAGAAGCAAAGAAATTGATTAGATCAGCAGGGAGGAATTTTCAAAAATAAGATTCACCATCAAAGTGATGCCACGTTAAGGAGAGAAGTAAACACAAAAGAGAAATGGTACATCATTTATGACAAAAGCACATTAAGTTTTGACATGTCGACCTTGTTTCATTTTGGTGTCAAATGTGTCGTCCTCGTGCGTCAATGTCTGTCAAGTTTTTGAGTCTGTTGTAGTCTCAAATGTGTAAGTCAATAGTGACTAATAAAATTTTCAAATCAAGTTATAAAGAGCATGCCAATACAAGCAGGAGTACCAAATACCATTACTACACCGGTCAAGGCGTCAGCATGAGAAGCGTCCAAACTTGGGGAAAATTTCATCCCTTTCCAAACCGTCGAAAGTTGACCATCATCTTTCTTCGTTCATGCAACATAAGTCCATGAGTGGCTGTTGATGATCTTCATTTCTCCTAGCAACATAAGTCCATGAGTGGCTGCTGATTCATCATCTTTCCTCGTTCATGCAACATAAGTCCATGAGTGGCTGTTGATGATCTTCTTTCATCTGTGCAACATAAGTCCATGAGTGGCTGTTGACCATCATCTTTCTTCGTTCATGCAACATAAGTCCATGAGTGGCTGTTGATGATCTTCATTTCTCCTAGCAACATAAGTCCATGAGTGGCTGTTGACCATCATCTTTCTTCGTTCATGCAACATAAGTCCATGAGTGGCTGTTGATGATCTTCTTTCATCTGTGCAACATAAGTCCATGAGTGGCTGTTGACCATCATCTTTCTTCGTTCATGCAACATAAGTCCATGAGTGGCTGTTGATGATCTTCATTTCTCCTAGCAACATAAGTCCATGAGTGGCTGTTGATTCATCATCTTTCCTCGTTCATGCAACATAAGTCCATGAGTGGCTGTTGATGATCTTCATTTCTCCTAGCAACATAAGTCCATGAGTGGCTGTTGATCCATCATCTTTCTTCGTTCATGCAACATAAGTCCGTGAGTGGCTGTTGATGATCTTCCTTCATCCAAGCAACATAAGTCCATGAGTGGCTATTGATCTCTCTTTCTTCATGCAACATAAGTCCACGAATGGTTGTTGATGATCTTCCTTTCTCCTAGCAACATAAGTCCATGAGTGGCTGTTGGTCATCCTCCTTCATTCATGCAACATAAGTCCATGAGTGGCTGTTGATGATCTTCCTTTGTTCATGCAACATAAGTCCATGAGTGGCTGTTGATGATCTTCCTTTCTCCTAGCAACATAAGTCCATGAGTGGCTGTTGATCTTTCTTCATGCAACATAAGTCCATGAGTGGCTGTTGATGATCTTCCTTTGTTCATGCAACATAAGTCCATGAGTGGCTATTGACGATCTTCCTTTCTCCTTGCAACATAAGTCCATGAGTGGCTGTTGACGATCTTCCTTTCTCCTAGCAACATAAGTCCATGAGTGGCTGTTGATCTTTCATTTTTCTTCATGCAACATAAGTCCATGAGTGGTTGTTGATGACCTTCTTTCATCCTAAAGCAACATAAGTCCATCACTCTGCTCTTTCAAAATCAAAAACCTTAACTGCCGCAGGCCATCTCCGTATCCCTCATCACAAATAGAATGATACCTTGACTCCCATTTAAAGGACGTATTTCCTTCTTCCTAGCAGAGTACATTATCCTCCAGCTCCCGGAGGCCCTGACCGGCCCCCTTGGATTGAGCGCCAAAAGAGATTCTCCGAGAACCCTACATCATCCCCCGAGGACAGAAACCAATAGATACCAGCTCCCGGAGGCCCTGACCGGCCCCCTTGGATTGAGCGCCAAAAGAGATTCTCCGAGAACCCTACATCATCCCCCGAGGACAGAAACCGATAGATACCAGCTCCCGGAGGCCCTGACCGGCCCTCTTGGATTGAGCGCGGAAAGAGATTCTCCGAGAACCCTACATCATCAGCCCTCTGGATTGAGGCAAATCCTTCATCATTAGCCCTCTGGATTAAGGCAAATCCTTCATCATCAGCCCTCTGGATTGAGGCAAATCCTTCATCATCAGATTGAGGCAAATCCTTCATCAGCCCTCTGGATTGAGGCAAATCCTTCATCATTAGCCCTCTGGATTGAGGCAAATCCTTCATCAGCCCTCTGGATTGAGGCAAATCCTTCATCATCAGCCCTCTGGATTGAGGCAAATCCTTCATCATCCGCCCTCTGGATTGAGGCAAATCCTTCATCATCAGCCCTCTAGATTGAGGCAAATCCTTCATCATCCGCCCTCTGGATTGAGGCAAATCCTTCATCATCAGCCCTCTGGATTGAGGCAAATCCTTCATCATCAGCCCTCTAGATTGAGGCAAATCCTTCATCGCTAGCCCTCTAAATTGAGGCAAATCCTTCATCATCAGCCCTCTAGATTGAGGCAAATCCTTCATCGCTAGCCCTCTAAATTGAGGTAAATCCTCCATCGCCAGCCCTCTAAATTGAGGTAAATCCTCCATCGCCAGCCCTCTAGATTAAGGCAAATCCTTCGTCACCAGCTCTCCAGATTGAGGCAAATCTTACAGGTAGGGTAGAACTTCCACATCTATCAATCATTTTTCTCAAAGAATCCCCTACCATCCCCAACAGAAGATATCAGAAGTCCGAACCAATTCTCCGGACTTTGTCATCACAAGGATCGACCAGCGATTAAAAACATCACCTGCAGTCAAATCACCCCGATTCCCAGGGCAAGCACTGTCTATTCACAATTCGAGGATCCGTGTCCAAATAAATATCATGAGCTTCCTCACCAACTCAACTATCGTGAGCTTCCTCACTCCTCTGTCCAAAATCATGAGCTTCCTCACCGCTCAATTCTCGTGAGCTTCCTCACTCATCGTGAGCTTTTTCACATGTCAATTATCGTAAGCTCCTCACTTATTGTGAGCTTCCTCACTCATCTGTCTAAAAATCGTGAGTCCCCCCTCACCTACCTATTGATTATTGTGAGCTCCCTTGCCTGTCGCTTATCGTGAGCTTTCTCACTTATCGTGAGCTTCCTCACTCCTCTGTCCAAAATCATGAGCTTCCTCACCGCTCAATTCTCGTGAGCTTCCTCACTCATCGTGAGCTTTCTCACACGTCAATTATTATGAGCTCCTCACTTATTGTGAGATTCCTCACTCATTTGTCCAAAATCGTGAGTCCCCCTCACCTACCTAATGATTATTGTGAGCTCCCTTGCCTGTCGCTTATCGTGAGCTTTCTCACTTATCGTGAGCTTCCTCACTCCTTTGTCCAAGATCATGAGCTTCTTCACTTATTATGAGCTTTCTCATTTGTCGCTCCTGAGCTTTCTCACTCTGGTTTCCTCAAACTATCAGTTATCGTGAGCTCTCTCACTTGTCGATTATCTTTAGTTATCATCCTCGAGGACCTCGCGTCCGATCCGTTTTGCTTACAAAGCACTCTTCTCGAATTCCAGAAGTTTGCCCCTAGACACGGAGTCTTCTAGACCTTGATGTCTTTATCCGAGTCATCCACCACATCACAGTTGTAAACACTAGTACAACGCCAGCCCACTCAGAGTGGCATACCCCACAGCACCTGCTCATACTAGGATCAGAATACTAGGCATGATAGGACTCATGTACACAATCATATCACATCCATACATTTGCATATCACTCTTTTAACATAGCATCCGCCTGATTGTTGTGTATGTGCATGTGTGATTGGTTCCTTTGTGCCCTGAACTACGTCCTGGTCTGATTCCCCTGGGGATACGTAGGCAGCTCACGCAGAGCGCGACCAGCACTGACCTCAGCATCTTTCTTTTTTTCTTCATTGCATCTTTTGCAACGTTTTTATCCTAAATCTATAGCCTCCAAAAAGTCCTGTCTCTTCAAAGCTTTGGCACTCGCTTGCGACATGTGTTGCCTCGGAAGTTCATGCCAAAGAGGGGCAAACTGTAGACACCCCATTTTGTCAGCTATCAGATTTAGGAGACCCATAGCTTGGTGGTTCACAATGATCGTAAAAGACTCAAAAGGACTCTCGGAAGTCAGCTCCATCTCTCAGAATGCTCAGAATGACCAAAATGCCCCTAAAAGCCCGAAAACTCCCAGATTTGGTCCCAAAGTTCTGAAAACATGCTACGTCGTAAGAAAAGTGATAAAATGAGTTTTTAAGAAAAATCGGATGAAATCGTCAGCTCCCAGAGACCCCCAGAAGTCCCGGAAGTTCCCGGAAAGTCCCCGTTGACCAGTTTGACCAAGGTTTGACCAGGTTTGACCAAGTTTGACCGAAATCGTCCGAATTCACCGGAATCATTTTAAATCATGAGAAAAGTGTTAAAACAAGTTCCAAAAGAAAATCGAGCGAAAACATCAGCTCCCGGGAACTCCCGGAGGTTTCCAGAACTTCCCGGGAATCCCCAGGTTTGACCAGTTTGACCAGAATTTGACTTTGGAACCAGGGCACCAAAACAATTTTCAAACATTTTTCATGGATACTAGAGGTCAATAGCTTTCCAACGGTATATCGCACATAATTTCTGGATTTAAAACGAATTTATTATGAATTTCCAAAGGCAAAAAAGGCAATCAAATCGTCTTTTATCGCGAATACCGCAAAACTTTTCAAAGTGACTTATCCCAGAACTATTTTTTATGTAAAGTAGACTCCATTACCTTTCCAACGGTATATCACAACCTTAATTTGGAGTTCGTATGCATTTTCTGTGAATTTCGGACGAAATAGGGCCTTTTCGCGAATACCGGAACTTCAGGGGGCCTAAACAGCATTATCTGGACGAAGGGAGGAGCAGTGCCGCCGCGGCACTCCCCTCCAGAACAGTGAGTTTTTGTAATTTATTTTGGGGGTCCAATTTGATATATTAAAAACCAAAACGACGTAGTTTTGATTCCTAGCTTATTTTGGACCAATGGGAGACCATTTTAAACTTTTTAAAACTCCATTTACCACCCCTCCTTTGCCTATAAAAGAAGCCATTTACTTCCATTTAGAGGAGAGACATGGAAGCTTAGAGAAAGCTTAGGAAGAAACTCTAGGGAAATATAGAGAGAGAAAGAGAAGAAGTAGTCTTCTTCTTCCATTTTTTCCAATAAAAGTGAGTTCTAATCTTGTTTTCCTCCACCATTTTTCTATATACTTCATCATCAATATACCCAATCACCATTCTTGAGCATTCTTGAGTTAGGAAGCTACTTCCATGTCCAAATGTCAAAATCTATGAGTGAAACACCAAGCTACAAGTCCAAAATCATATTGATTATCATCTATTGATTGTTATTTACTTGTTTGTTCATATTATGTTCATCTCTTCTTAATCTCATTTCTTTTTATTTTCTTTATTTACTTACTAGTTCATCATCATCTAAGTGATGACATGAAGTTTGGGGTGAGTGAATCCTTATGGATAGTAGCTCTTGACCTCAAAAACATGTTTGATAGATGATGATCATAACCTCAATACTTCCAAGATGTTCTTGAAATGTATTGAAGTTATGTCCAAAATAAAAATGAATCTCTCCAATAATATTGGGAGTTCTTTGATGATTCAAGGTTGGATGAGGTTCTAAGTGGTCACATGGTCATCTCAAGAGTTTAAGTTCATGCTTTGAACATCTATTTCAAAACCCCCAATCAAGAACTCAAACTCTATTTGAAAACCCAAATCCATTTTCTTCAAGAATGATCCAAAACAGTGAGCTGTTCAGATTCAAAGATTTGTTTTGAATTAAATACTTGAGTTATGATGATGAAACCACTTGGAAAATCTTCCTAAGACATCATAGTATGTCTCTGATTTTTTCCATCAATTATAGAGATATGTAAATATTTGTTTTGGATGTGAGAAGTTAATATTCATAATCTGCCTCTGTTCTCACAGAATGTTCACCCAACTTCTTGCACTTATTCTGGATATTTTCGTCACTGTACATATATCTTTTCTATTTTTTTTATGAAACTTGGGTGTCTTAGGATACTTTTGGTGTATAATGGGTCGTCATAAACCCTTTCTTTGATTTATGAAAAATCATACAAAATCAGTCAACAGTGCAGCTTTTGTTTCTGAGTCATGTGTACATTCTGATTTATTTCTTTTAATCTGTGATAGCTATTGAGGTTTGGCTTTTTGGGTAATTTTCTAGACACATTAAGGATGATCTCTGATTTTTCTCACATTTTTCTAGGCACGTTTGACCTCCCATTATAATGTTACAAAGTAATGCATACAGTCTGTCCACTATTCACAGCATTTTACTTTTTGGCTTTCACACTTTGATGCAACACTCTCTTGTATCTAGATGAACCCATATCCCATACACATGTTCTTTACCACTTTTAGCATGTTATATCATATCATGTATCATCTATCCTCTCATGTATCATACTCCCATAGACTCTTGAGTTTGGTTTCCAAATAAAACCATGTTTTGCAAATACTTGGGAAGTTCTTGAAATTAGTTAGGAATTGGTATTCCAAGTGGTTAGAATATTCATCCAAGTTCTGGAAGTATACTTTCAAAACCCCCATTTCAAAACCCCCCCTCTTAAACCCCTCATTTTGATTTCAAGAAATAAACCTTGTTTCTCTCAAAACCCTCAAAACAGTGAGTCATTTAACTTCAAGGAATTATTTTGAGTTCAATACTTAATGTATGGATGCAAGACCACTTGGAAAGTCTTCCTAACTCATTAGAGAGCACCCATGATTTTTGGCTTGACATGGAAATACTTGAAAATGGTCCATTTGGACCCACACATTCTCTCTAGACATTCTGTTTTTACTGTCACAGCAGCTAGGTCCACTTCCAACCTCTTTTTCAGAAATCTTTTCCTAAAAAGGGTGGTCCTAACTTATTTTTCCCTTAAACTTCAATGTCTTAGGGAACTTTCTGTATAAAATGGGCCTCTAGATCATTTGTTTTCATTTTCTAAGATTTTCTAACATTTCAGTCGACGGTACGGACTCTGTTTCTGAGTGACCTTCATTGTTTATATGGTTTCTCTCATTCTGTGATAGCTATTCAAGATTGGCTTTTTGGGTTGTGTCCTAGACACAATAAGGAAGATCTCCATAAAAAATCATGCACTGGAAACATTACTAACCCCTCTTTTCAAATTCCAAAAGATCATGCTACTGTTCTGTCCACTATTCACAGCAAGCACATTTCAACTTTTATTCTTTGATTTGATGCTCATATGCATTCCAAATTAACCCATATCTTAGGAAGTAGTTCATACTACATTTGTACACATCCCATGTTAATTTCATTCATTCATTCATACACATTTTAGACTTCTAAGTCATTCTAGGAATCCATGAACACAAAGCACACTACAACCTTGGTACATTTTAGATACATGCATTGCATTCATGCAAGATTTGGGGTTTTTGTAACTCTTAATCTAAGAAGATTATAAGGAATGATCATGATCACACGTTCATGCTTCCCCTCGATCTAATCGTCCTTTCTCATCCGTCCCGGGGATTGAGAAGATCTTCTTTTCTCAAAGAATAACATGCATCATACTAGCTTGCTAAGCATATTTTGATTTCTTTGATTATTTGTTTCAAGAACAATTCATGTCCCCCTTTTTAGATTAGGAAGTCTTGATTATTTGATATATGATTAGACGATTTTTCCTAGGTTTATTTGTGTGATCTTTCACTTTACATTGTATGATATTTGGCTTAGATCTTATGAATGATATCTTATCTTTAGATCTTCCATTTCGAATTTTCTTATGTGATGTAATATACTATCATAGTATTAATTGTCGAACCATACATAGTATAAGATGATTATTTGGATGCTAATTGAGGCCCGTCGAAAGACGGGGCGAGTTGAGGGTGTTTTAGTCGCGACAAAGGCTCCTTCCTCTCTCGTACCAAAACCCCGAACCAAGTTCTTTGGTTATGAAGGGCCGGTGCCTTTTATCCATTTGGGTGAGTCAAAATTAGGTTTCTTGGTTCCTTAAAGACCAAGTGGCGACTCTGTATCTGTTTTCAACAGACCTTTCATTTTCTTCCTTTGATTCAAATCAATTTCAAGAACAATCTCAAACAAGAGAGAAGTGGTCCACTTCCGGTGTCCACAACCCCACAGTTAGTTAAGAATCCTCCATATCCCATAGTTTGTAGGCGATTCAAGACAACTGTGGGGGATTCTTGACAATTGTGGGGAATTCCCCTACCATATTTGTCATCTCCCATGTTGCATATTTGTTCATTATTCCCCATATTTGCTAAAACCACCCACAGTTTGTTAAGAATCCCCCACAAATTTTTAAGAATCCCCCACTTTTGTTAAGTATCCCCCACAAAATACCCCAATAGAATATGGGGGATTCTTAACCAATTTGAGGGATTCTTAACAATTTGTTCATCATTCCCCATATTTGTTAATTATACCCCACAGTTAGTTAAGAATCCTCCACTTTTGTTAAGTATCCTCCACAAAATACCCCAATGGAATATGGGGGATTTTTAACCAATGTGAGGGATTCTTAACAATTTATTCATCATTCCCCATATTTTTTAATTATACCCCACGGTTGGTTAAGAATCCTCCATATCCCATTGTTTGTGGGGGACTCAAGACAACTGTGAGTGATTCTTGACAATCGTGGGAAATTCCTCTATAATAGTTGTCATTTCCTATATTGCTTATTTGTTCATTATTCCCCATAATTGCTTAATATATCCCACAATTTGATTAGAATCCCCCACCAATTTATAAGAATCCCCCACTGTTTGTTAAGGATCCCCCATAGATTACCCCAATGGAATATGGGGGATTCTAAACCAATATGAGGGATTCTTAACAATTTATTCATCATTCTTCATGTTTGTTAATTACACTCCACATTTGTTTAGAATCCCCATATAAAACCCCCCATATACAACAGCTTGTGGGGGACTCTAGACAAACTGTGGGGGATTCTTTACAATTGTGGGGGATTCCCCTACAATAATTGTTATCTCCCATGTTGCATATTTGATCATTATTCCCCATAATTGCTAAAACCCCCAACAATTTGTTAAGAATCCCCCACTTTTGTTGAAAAATCCCGCATATACAACAGTTTGTGGGGGGACTCTAGACAAACTGTGGGGGAATTTTTTACAATTTTGGGGGATTCCCCTACAATAGTTGTCATCTCCCATGTTGCATATTTGGTCATTATTCCCCATATTTGCTAAAACCACCCACAGTTTGTTAAGAATCCCCACAAATTTTTAAGAATCCCCACTTTTGTTAAGGATCCCCCACAAAATACGCCAAAGAAATATGGGGTATTCTTAACCAATGTGAGGGATTCTTAACAATTTGTTCATCTTTCCCCATATTTGTTAATTATACCCCGAGTTAATTAAGAATCCTCCATATCCCATAGTTTGTGGGGGACTCAAGACAACTGTGGGGGATTCTTGACAATTGTGGGGAATTCCCCACAATAGTAGTCATCTCCCATATTGCATATTTGTTCATTATTCCCCATATTTCTTAAAATCCCTCACAGTTTGTTTAGAATCCCCCACAAATTTATAAGAATCCCCCACTGTTTGTTAAGGATCCCACACAGAATACACCAATGGAATGCGGGGGATTCTTAACCAATGTGAGGTATTCTTAACAATTTTTTCATCATTTTCCATGTTTGTTAATTATACCCCACAGTTTGTTAAGAATCCCCCTTAGACACCAGTTTGCTGGGGACTCTAGACAAACTGTGGGGGATTCTTTACAATTGTGGAAGATTCCCCTACAATAGTTATCTACCATATTGCATATTTGTTCATTATTCCCCATATTTGTTAAAACCCCCATAGTTTATTAAGAATCCACCACTTTTGTTAAAGAATCCCCCATATACGACAGGTTGTGGGGGACTCTAGACAAACTGTAGGGGATTCTTTACAATTGTGGTGAATTCCCCATAATAGTTGTCATCTCCCATGTAGCATATTTGTTCATTATTCTCCATATTTCTTAAAATCCTTCACAGTTTGTTTAGAATCTCCCACAAATTTATAAGAATCTCCCACTGTTTGTTAAAGATCCCCTACAGAATACCCCAATGGAATATGGGGGATTCTTAACCAATGTGAGGTATTCTTAATAATTTGTTCATCATTCTCCATGTTTGTTAATTATACCCCACAGTTTCTTAAGAATCACCCATATACAACAATTTGTGGGGGACTCTAGACAAACTGTGGGCGATTCTTTACAATTGTGAGGGATTCCCTTACAATAGTTGTCATCTCCCATGTTGCATATTTGTTCATTATTCCCCATATTTGCTAAAAACCCCCCACAGTTTGTAAAGAATCCCCCACTTTTGTTAAATAATCCTCCATATACAACAGTTTGTGGGTGACTCTAGACAAACTGTGGAGGATTCTTTACAATTGTGGTGGATTCCCTTACAATAGTTGTCATCTCCCATGTTGCATATTTGTTCATTATTCCCCATATTTGCTTAAAACACCCACAGTTTGTTAAGAATCCGCCACTTTTGTTAAGGATCCCCCTCAAAATACCCAATGGAATATGGGGGATTCTTAACCAATGTGAGAGATTCTTAATAATTTGTTCATCATTCCCCTTATTTGTTTATTATACCCTACAGTTAGTTAAGAATCCTAAACTTTTGTTAAGGATCCCACAAAATACCCCAATCGAATATGGGGATTCTTAAGCAATGTGAAGGATTCTTAACAATTTATTCATCATTCCCCATATGTGTTAATTATACCCCACAGTTAGTTAAGAATCCTCCATATCTCATAGTTTGTGGGGGACTCAAGACAACTGAGGGGGATTCTTGACAATTGTGGGGAATTCCCTACAATAGTTGTCATCTCCCATGTTGCATATTTGTTCACTATTCCCCATATTTGCTAAAACCACCCACAGTTTGTTAAGAATCCCCCACAAATTTTTAAGAATCCCCCACTTTTGTTAAGGATCCCCCACAAAATACCCAATGGAATATGGGGGATTCTTAACCAATGTGAGGGATTCTTAACAATTTGTTCACCATTCCCCATATTTGTTAATTTTACCCCACAATTAGTTAAGAATCCTCCATATCCCATAGTTTGTGGGGGGACTCAAGACAACTGTGGGGGATTCTTGAGAATTATGGGGAATTCCCCACAATAGTTGTCATCTCCCATGTTGCATATTTGTTCATTATTCCCCATATTTCTTAAAATCCCTCACAGTTTGTTTAGATTCACTAACAAATTTATAACAATCCCCCACTATTTGTTAAGGATCCCCTACAGAATACCCCAATGGAATACTGGGGATTCTTAACCAATGAGAGGTATTTTTAACAATTTGTTCATCATTCTCCATGTTTGTTAATTATACTACACAGTTTGTTAAGAATCCCCTATATACACCAGTTTGTGTGGGGCTCTAGACAAACTGTGAGGATTTCTTTACAATTGTGGGGGATTCCCCTACAATAGTTATCTCCCATGTTGCATATTTGTTCATTATTCCCCATATTTGTTAAAACCCCCACAGTTTGTTAAGAATCCCCTGTTTTGTTAAAGAATCCCCCATATACGACAGTTTGTGGAGGACTCTAGACAAACTGTGGGGGATTCTATACAATTGTGGGGGATTCCCTTACAATAGTTGCCATCTCCCATGTTGCTTATTTGTTCATTATTATCCATATTTGCTAAAACCACCCACAGTTTGTTAAGAATCCCCCACTTTTGTTAAAGAATCCCCCATATACAACAGTTTGTGGGGACCTCTAGACAAACTGTGAGGGATTCTTTACAATTGTGGGGGATTCCCCTATAATAGTTGTCATCTCCCATGTTGCATATTTGTTAATTATTCCCCATATTTGCTAAAACCACCCACAGTTTGTTAAGAATCCCCCACAAATTTGTAAGAATCCCCCACTTTTGTTAAGGATCCCCGACAAAATACCCCAATGGAATATGGGGGATTCTTAACCAATTTGAGGGATTCTTAACAATTTGTTCATCATTCCCCATATTTTTAATTATACCCCACAGTTAGTTAAGAATCCTCCATATCCCATAGTTTGTAGGCGATTCAAGACAACTGTGGGGGATTCTTGACAATTGTGGGGAATTCCCCTACCATAGTTGTCATCTCCCATGTTGCATATTTGTTCATTATTCCCCATGTTTGCTAAAACCACCCACAGTTTGTTAAGAATCCCCCACTTTTGTTAAGTATCCCCCACAAAATACCCGAATAGAATATGGGGGATTCTTAACCAATTTGAGGGATTCTTAACAATTTGTTCATCATTCCCCATATTTGTTAATTATACCCCACAATTAGTTAAGAATGCTCCACTTTTGTTAAGTATCCTCCACAAAATACCCCAATGGAATATGGGGGATTTTTAACCAATGTGAGGGATTCTTAACAATTTATTCATCATTCCCAATATTTTTTAATTATACCACACGGTTGGTTAAGAATCCTCCAAATCCCATTGTTTGTGGGGGACTCAAGACAACTGTGAGTGATTCTTGACAATCGTGGGAAATTCCTCTATAATAGTTGTCATTTCCTATATTGCTTATTTGTTCATTATTCCCCATAATTGCTTAATATATCCCACAATTTGATTAGAATCCCCCACCAATTTATAAGAATCCTCCACTGTTTGTTAAGGATCCCCCATAGATTACCCCAATGGAATATGGGGGATTCTAAACCAATATGAGGGATTCTTAACAATTTATTCATCATTCTTCATGTTTGTTAATTACATTCCACAGTTTGTTTAGAATCCCCATATAAAACCCCCCATATACAACAGCTTGTGGGGGACTCTAGACAAACTGTGGGGGATTCTTTACAATTGTGGGGGATTCCCCTACAATAATTGTTATCTCCCATGTTGCATATTTGATCATTATTCCCCATAATTGCTAAAACCCCCAACAATTTGTTAAGAATCCCCCACTTTTGTTGAAAAATCCCGCATATACAACAGTTTGTGGGGGGACTCTAGACAAACTGTGGGGGAATTTTTTACAATTTTGGGGGATTCCCCTACAATAGTTGTCATCTCCCATGTTGCATATTTGGTCATTATTCCCCATATTTGCTAAAACCACCCACAGTTTGTTAAGAATCCCCACAAATTTTTAAGAATCCCCACTTTTGTTAAGGATCCCCCACAAAATACGCCAAAGAAATATGGGGTATTCTTAACCAATGTGAGGGATTCTTAACAATTTGTTCATCTTTCCCCATATTTGTTAATTATACCCCGAGTTAATTAAGAATCCTCCATATCCCATAGTTTGTGGGGGACTCAAGACAACTGTGGGGGATTCTTGACAATTGTGGGGAATTCCCCACAATAGTAGTCATCTCCCATATTGCATATTTGTTCATTATTCCCCATATTTCTTAAAATCCCTCACAGTTTGTTTAGAATCCCCCACAAATTTATAAGAATCCCCCCCTGTTTGTTAAGGATCCCACACAGAATACACCAATGGAATGCGGGGGATTCTTAACCAATGTGAGGTATTCTTAACAATTTTTTCATCATTTTCCATGTTTGTTAATTATACCCCACAGTTTGTTAAGAATCCCCCTTAGACACCAGTTTGCTGGGGACTCTAGACAAACTGTGGGGGATTCGTTACAATTGTGGAAGATTCCCCTACAATAGTTATCTACCATGTTGCATATTTGTTCATTATTCCCCATATTTGTTAAAACCCCCATAGTTTGTTAAGAATCCTCCACTTTTGTTAAAGAATCCCCCATATACGACAGGTTTTGGGGGACTCAAGACAAACTGTGGGGGATTCTTTACAATTGTGGTGAATTCCCCATAATAGTTGTCATCTCCCATGTTGCATATTTGTTCATTATTCTCCATATTTCTTAAAATCCTTCACAGTTTGTTTAGAATCTCCCACAAATTTATAAGAATCTCCCACTGTTTGTTAAGGATACCCTACAGAATACCTCAATGGAATATGGGGGATTCTTAACCAATGTGAGGTATTCTTAACAATTTGTTCATCATTCTCCATGTTTGTTAATTATACCCTACAGTTTCTTAAGAATCACCCATATACAACAATTTGTGGGGGACTCTAAACAAACTGTGGGCGATTCTTTACAATTGTGAGGGATTCCCTTACAATAGTTGTCATCTCCCATGTTGCATATTTGTTCATTATTCCCCATATTTGCTAAAAACCCCCCACAGTTTGTAAGGAATCCCCCACTTTTGTTAAATAATCCTCCATATACAACAGTTTGTGGGTGACTCTAGACAAACTGTGGGGGATTCTTTACAATTGTGGTGGATGCCCTTACAATAGTTTTCATCTCCCATGTTGCATATTTGTTCATTATTCCCCATATTTGCTAAAAACACCCACAGTTTGTTAAGAATCCGCCACTTTTGTTAAGGATCCCCCTCAAAATACCCAATGGAATATGGGGGATTCTTAACCAATGTGAGAGATTCTTAACAATTTGTTCATCATTCCCCTTATTTGTTTATTATACCCTACAGTTAGTTAAGAATCCTAAACTTTTGTTAAGGATCCCCACAAAATACCCCAATCGAATATGGGGATTCTTAACCAATGTGAAGGATTCTTAACAATTTATTCATCATTCCCCGTATGTGTTAATTATACCCCACAGTTAGTTAAGAATCCTCCATATCTCATAGTTTGTGGGGGACTCAAGACAACTGAGGGGGATTCTTGACAATTGTGGGGAATTCCCCACAATAGTTGTCATCTCCCATGTTGCATATTTGTTCACTATTCCCCATATTTGCTAAAACCACCCACGGTTTGTTAAGAATCCCCTACAAATTTTTAAGAATCTCCCACTTTTGTTAAGGATCCCCCACAAAATACCCCAATGGAATATGGGGGATTCTTAACCAATGTGAGGGATTCTTAACAATTTGTTCACCATTCCCCATATTTGTTAATTTTACCCCACAATTAGTTAAGAATCCTACATATCCCATAGTTTGTGGGGGGACTCAAGACAACTGTGAGGGATTCTTGACAATTATGGGGAATTCCCCACAATAGTTGTCATCTCCCATGTTGCATATTTGTTCATTATTCCCCATATTTCTTAAAATCCCTCACAGTTTGTTTAGATTCACAAACAAATTTATAAGAATCCCCCACTATTTGTTAAGGATCCCCTACAGAATACCCCAATGGAATACTGGGGATTCTTAACCAATGAGAGGTATTTTTAACAATTTTTTCATCATTCTCCATGTTTGTTAATTATACTACACAGTTTGTTAAGAATCCCCTATATACACCAGTTTGTGTAGGGCTCTAGACAAACTGTGAGGATTTCTTTACAATTGTGGGGGATTCCCCTACAATAGTTATCTCCCATGTTGCATATTTGTTCATTATTCCCCATATTTGTTAAAACCCCCACAGTTTGTTAAGAATCCCCAGTTTTGTTAAAGAATCCCCCATATACGACAGTTTGTGGGGGACTCTAGACAAACTGTGGGGGATTCTATACAATTGTGGGGGATTCCCTTACAATAGTTGCCATCTCCCATGTTGCTTATTTGTTCATTATTATCCATATTTGCTAAAACCACCCACAGTTTGTTAAGAATCCCCCACTTTTGTTAAAGAATCCCCCATATACAACAGTTTGTGGGGACCTCTAGACAAACTGTGAGGGATTCTTTACAATTGTGGGGGATTCCCCTACAATAGTTGTCATCTCCCATGTTGTATATTTGTTAATTATTCCCCATATTTGCTAAAACCACCCACAGTTTGTTAAGAATCCCCCACAAATTTGTAAGAATCCCCCACTTTTGTTAAGGATCCCCGACAAAACACCCCAATAGAATATGGGGGATTCTTAACCAATTTGAGGGATTCTTAACAATTTGTTCATCATTCCCCATATTTTTAATTATACCCCACAGTTAGTTAAGAATCCTCCATATCCCATAGTTTGTAGGCGATTCAAGACAACTGTGGGGGATTCTTGACAATTGTGGGGAATTCCCCTACCATAGTTGTCATCTCCCATTTTGCATATTTGTTCATTATTCCCCATGTTTGCTAAAACCACCCACAGTTTGTTAAGAATCCCCCACTTTTGTTAAGTATCCCCCACAAAATACCCGAATAGAATATGGGGGATTCTTAACCAATTTGAGGGATTCTTAACAATTTGTTCATCATTCCCCATATTTGTTAATTATACCCCACAATTAGTTAAGAATCCTCCACTTTTGTTAAGTATCCTCCACAAAATACCCCAATGTAATGTGGGGGATTTTTAACCAATGTGAGGGATTCTTAACAATTTATTCATCATTCCCCATATATTTTAATTATACCCCACGGTTGGTTAAGAATCCTCCATATCCCATTGTTTGTGGGGGACTCAAGATAACTGTGAGTGATTCTTGACAATCGTGGGAAATTCCTCTATAATAGTTGTCATTTCCTATATTGCTTATTTGTTCATTATTCCCCATAATTGCTTAAAATATCCCACAATTTGATTAGAATCCCACACCAATTTATAAGAATCCCCCACTGTTTGTTAAGGATCCCCCATAGATTACCCCAATGGAATATGGGGGATTGTAAACCAATATGAGGGATTCTTAACAATTTATTCATCATTCTTCATGATTGTTAATTATACTCCACAGTTTGTTTAGAATCCCCATATAAAACCCCCCATATACAACAGTTTGTGGGGGACTCTAGACAAACTGTGGGGGATTCTTTACAATTGTGGGGGATTCCCCTACAATAGTTGTTATCTCCCATGTTGCATATTTGATCATTATTCCCCATAATTGCTAAAACCCCCCACAATTTGTTAAGAATCCCCCACTTTTGTTGAAAAATCCCGCATATACAACAGTTTGTGGGGGGACTCTAGACAAACTGTGGGGGAATTCTTTACAATTTTGGGGGATTCCCCTACAATAGTTGTCATCTCCCATGTTGAATATTTGGTCATTATTCCCCATATTTGCTAAAACCACCCACAGTTTGTTAAGAATCCCCACAAATTTTTAAGAATCCCCACTTTTGTTAAGGATGCCCCACAAAATACGCCAAAGAAATATGGGGTATTCTTAACCAATGTGAGGGATTCTTAACAATTTGTTCATCTTTCCCCATATTTGTTAATTATACCCCGAGTTAATTAAGAATCCTCCATATCCCATAGTTTGTGGGGGACTCAAGACAACTGTGGGGGATTCTTGACAATTGTGGGGAATTCCCCACAATAGTTGTCATCTCCCATATTGCATATTTGTTCATTATTCCCCATATTTCTTAAAATCCCTCACAGTTTGTTTAGAATCCCCCACAAATTTATAAGAATCCCCCACTCTTTGTTAAGGATCCCACACAGAATACACCAATGGAATACGAGGGATTCTTAACCAATGTGAGGTATTCTTAACAATTTTTTCATCATTTTCCATGTTTGTTAATTATACCCCACAGTTTGTTAAGAATCCCCCTTAGACACCAGTTTGCTGGGGACTTTAGACAAACTGTGGGGGTTCTTTACAATTGTGGAAGATTCCCCTACAATAGTTATCTCCCATGTTGCAAATTTGTTCATTATTCCCCATATTTGTTAAAACCCCCACAGTTTGTTAAGAATCCACCACTTTTGTTAAATAACCCCCCATATACGACAGTTTGTGGGGACTCTAGACAAACTGTGGGAGATTCTTTGCAATTGTGGTGGATTCCCTTACAATAGTTGTCATCTCCCATGTTGCTTATTTGTTCATTAATCCCCATATTTGCTAAAATCACCCACAGTTTGTTAAGAATTCCCCATAAATTGTTAAGAAACCCCCACTTTTGTTAAGGATCCCCAAAAAAATACCCCAATGGAATAAGGGAGATTCTTAACCAATGTGAGGGATTCTTAACAATTTGTCCAGCATTCCCCATATTTATTAATTATACCCCACAGTTAGTTAAGAATCCTCCATATCGCATAGTTTGTGGGGGACTCAAGACAACTCTATGGGATTCTTGACAATTGTGGTGAATTCCCCACAATAGTTGTCATCTCCCATGTTGCATATTTGTTCATTATTCCCCATATTTCTTAAAATCCCTCACAGTTTATTTAGAATCCCCCACAAATTTATAAGAATCCCGCACTGTTTGTTAAGGATCCCCCACAGAATACCCCAATGGAATACGGGGGATTCTTAACCAATGTGAGGTATTCTTAACAATTTGTTCATCATTTTCCATGTTTGTTAATTATACCCCACAATATGTTAAGAATCCCCCTTAGACACCAGTTTGTGGGGGGCTCTAGACAAACCGTGGGGGATTCTTTACAATTGTGGGAGATTCCCCTACAATAGTTATCTACCATGTTGCATATTTGTTCATTATTCCCCATATTTGTTAAAACCCCCACAGTTTGTTAATAATCCACCACTTTTGTTAAAGAATCCCCCATATACGACAGGTTGTGGGGGACTCTAGACAAACTGTGGGGGATTCTTTACAATTGTGGTGAATTCCCCATAATATTTGTCATCTCCCATGTTGCATATTTGTTCATTATTCTCCATATTTCTTAAAATCCTTCACAGTTTGTTTAGAATCTCCCACAAATTTATAAGAATCTCCCACTGTTTGTTAAGGATCCCCTACAGAATACCCCAATGGAATATGGGGGATTCTTAACCAATGTGAGGTATACTTAACAATTTGTTCATCATTCTCCATGTTTGTTAATTATACCCCACAGTTTCTTAAGAATCACCCATATACAACAATTTGTGGGGGACTCTAGACAAACTGTGGCCGATTCTTTAGAATTGTGAGGGATTCCCCTACAATAGTTGTCATCTCCCATGTTGCATATTTGTTCATTATTCCCGATATTTGCTAAAACCCCCCACAGTTTGTAAAGAATCCCCCACTTTTGTTAAATAATCCTCCATATACAACAGTTTGTGGGTGACTCTAGACAAACTGTTGGGGATTCTTTACAATTGTGGTGGATTCCCTTACAATAGTTGTCATCTCCCATGTTGCATATTTGTTCATTATTCCCCATATTTGCTAAAAACACCCACAGTTTGTTAAGAATCTGCCACTTTTGTTAAGGTTCCCCCTCAAAATACCCAATGGAATATGGGGGATTCTTAACCAATGTGAAAGATTCTTAACAATTTGTTCATCATTCCCCTTATTTGTTTATTATACCCTACAGTTAGTTAAGAATCCTAAACTTTTGTTAAGGATCCCCACAAAATACCCCAATCGAATATGGGGATTCTTAACCAATGTGAAGGATTCTTAACAATTTATTCATCATTCCCCATATGTGTTAATTATACCCCACAGTTAGTTAAGAATCCTCCATATCTCATAGTTTATGGGGGACTCAAGACAACTGAGGGGGATTCTTGACAATTGTGGGGAATTCCCCACAATAGTTGTCATCTCCCATGTTGCATATTTGTTCACTATTCCCCATATTTGCTAAAACCACCCACAGTTTGTTAAGAATCCCCCACTTTTGTTAAGGATCCCCCACAAAATACCCCAATGGAATATGGGGGATTCTTAACCAATGTGAGGGATTCTTAACAATTTGTTCACCATTCCCCATATTTGTTAATTTTACCCCAAAATTAGTTAAGAATCCTCCATATCCCATAGTTTGTGGGGGGACTCAAGACAACTGTGGGGGATTCTTGACAATTATGGGGAATTCCCCACAATAGTTGTCATCTCCCATGTTGCATATTTGTTCCTTATTCCCCATATTTCTTAAAATCCCTCACAGTTTGTTTAGATTCACAAACAAATTTATAAGAATCCCCCACTATTTGTTAAGGATCCCCTACAGAATACCCCAATGGAATACGGGGGCTTCTTAACCAATGAGAGGTATTTTTAACAATTTGTTCATCATTCTCCATGTTTGTTAATTATACTACACAGTTTGTTAAGAATCCCCTATATACACCAGTTTGTGTGGGGTTCTAGACAAACTGTGAGGATTTCTTTACAATTGTGGGGGATTCCCCTACAATAGTTATCTCCCATGTTGCATATTTGTTCATTATTCCCCATATTTGTTAAAATCCCCACAGTTTGTTAAGAATCCCCCACTTTTGTTAAAGAATCCCCCATATACGACAGTTTGTGGGGGACTCTAGACAAACTGTGGGGGATTCTATACAATTGTGGGGGATTCCCTTACAATAGTTGCCATCTCCCATGTTGCTTATTTGTTCATTATTATCCATATTTGCTAAAACCACCCACTGTTTGTTAAGAATTCCCCACAAATTTTTAATATAGAAATTTAGTGATAAGTCCCTACCTACCCTAGCCGTGTATTAATAGGGACTTTCCCTTTCTTAATTTAACAGTATATCCCTACCCCCCTAAATGTGTGTAGTAATAGGTCCCTATCCCCACTTAATTACCATTTTTAAGGACAATTTTACCCTTAGATATAACCCTTACATATATTTATCGGTTGTATATATATACACATATATGTACATGTCTATAAATGGTTAAAAACTGATATGGAAAGTGAATCATAACAGATTTTGTAATCATTTCCATAATTTTAGCCCATTTAAACCTATAGTGATGATAACCAATCTGTTTCCATGAATCAAGGAAATCTATTTTAAAAGTTTTCATGTATGGAAATCTGTTACATAATCATTTAGTCGATAGAATAGGAGATTTTATGTTTGAGAGTAGTTTCTTGATATACATACTATATATGGAAATCGATTTTTGAATTTTACATTAGTTACATAATCATTTAGTCATAGGATAGGAGGCTTTAAGTTTGAGAGTATTTTCTTGATCATATACAGAATTACTGTGTTATTTATTTATTTATTTTTAGAACATTGCTATTACTCAAATATGTGGTTTATTGTCTGATTAGCAACGTGTGAAATTTCACATTGTAACACTGCAAAATTTATCAGTATTAGATTGTAGAATTTCGTATTACATTAATTGGATAGCTGAAAACATGTCTAAAATCTTGAACATACTTGTGAATTTCGCATTTTAACACTGCGAAATTTCACATCATGCTTTTGAACATTTAGGCATTGTCATTTGAATACACACATGTATACTCAATACATACAATGCTAATATTTATGTTGGTTTTGTACAGTCCAAAAATAATATGATCCATTTCAAATATATATCTCGTTACACAAACGCATGTCTAAGATTACATGGGACATATCTATATCCAAAATAAATATGATTCACAAATTGTAGCGTTCAAAAAAATTATAACATTGCATGAGTTACGTTGTGCCATGTTGGTATTTTTCAGCCACTTTCAAGGCATTGTCCTTCCATGGTCTAGGACCTTTGATGCGTGTTTAGTAGCTCGTGTTCCAAGTTTGCATGAGCCTCTGTGGCATTACACATCTTCAACATATTCATGTGTCTTGGTTGACTTCCCCGTTGCTCTTTTTTTTTTTTAACTGGTGACTTACTTGTACCCTTACTTTGAACTTTGTTCTTGGGTCATACTCCATATTTTCGTTTAAGGTAATGTCCAGCTCGATAAGATTCGCCTACAAAGTAATGTAAAATTTCATAGGAAAGTATTGAAAATAGCGTGTAATATAAAATCTCACCATTTTTCTACACTCAATTGTGAAATTTCACATGAATACGTATCATGAACTCATCACACTGTTTGAAATCTCTCAATGTCAAATGAAAAATTACACACTTCAAAATTTCGCTTTTCATATATGAACATTAGATTGCCTGGAAAATTTCAATTGAAGTCAATGATGAGGTTACCCTATATGATATCCAATATCATTTCTTATGGCGTTTTTTGTTTATCGAAGTTTTTCCCATGATTAGTTGTATATGGCAAATGAATCTTATCACATGTTACCATACATTTTTTCATTTAAAAAAAAACTGCAAGATATGCTAGTATATCTGGGAATGAACCTAAATCATACGTCACACAATCACAAAGGTGAAATTACACAATATACAAGGAATAAATACATCCAACACTTGATTTTGTTCATTGAAATTTTCCATAAGGAGGGGAAAATGTCAAGTGGAATTTGTCATGGAATTCATACATGGGTTCTACACACCAAACTCCTAAATCATATAAATATACAAATTCATATGAAATTTAACATCCAAAAACCCTTCTATGAATGAGTCTCTTCCTTCATAATCAACTTTTTTATACGTTCATCATCACCATTTTACATGCTAATGCGAAATTTTAAGAAACTGTTTTGAGGAAAACCCAACTTCAGAACCCAAATTCAGCACAAACAAAACCTCAAAATCAAATGAAATTTGTCATGTGATTCATGCATGGAATCTATACATCAAAACCCCCCAAATCTTACACATATGCAAGTTCGGATGGAATTTCAATATAAAAAAATCCTTGTATGAATCATTCTCTACTTTTCAAAATCAACTTATATGTATTTTTTGCTACATCCACCATAAGAGATTTTGAAACGTGGGACAGAAAACCTAACGTGTTCAATGTGAAATTTCAAGAAACAATTTTGGATGAAAAACCCAATTTCAGAACCCAAATTTTGCACAAGCAAAACCCCAAAATCAACAATAAGTTTTGTATCTTCATCCAAAATTTACACAAAAACCCAAAATCAGTTCCCTTTACTACGCATTACGCCGTCAACGTGAGTAGAAGTGAACGGATTCAATGGAGCTCGTCCTCGAAGAACAAGGAACACTTTGGGAACCTCGTCGTCGTATGGTGCCCGTGACCTCAAATATGGAATATGGATTTGATTTTTCTGACGATAGTGGAATAATGTAGCTCCATCTTTGTTTGATTTTCAAAACCCTTGAATGTCCTTGGTGATCATGGCCACATGAGCGAGATATTTGGGAGTGTGATTTTTGGGTCTCTTATACTCTCTCTCTCTATATATATATATATTTCTATATATATATGTATGTTTCTATATGGCTAGTGCTAATGCCAAAGCACAATGTGCTAATGCCAAAGCACAAAGTGTCATTAAAAGCTTTAGTGACACTTTGTGCTTTGGCATTAGCACATTGTGCTTTGGCATTAGCATCACCCTTCTATATATATGTATATGTCATTATATGGTTTTAAGGGCAAAAATGTCTAAACAAAATATAAGGGACCTATTGGTACGAAGATTATTGGGTTGGACTAATTGCTACAAAGGCCCAGTAGTTTGGACGTTATACTAAATATCCCTTTTTAATAATCCCCCACTTTTGTTAAGGATCCCCAAAAAAATACTCCAACGGAATTTGGGGGATTCTCAACCAATGTGAGGGATTCTTAACAATTTGTTCATCATTCTCCATGTTTGTTAATTATACCCCACAGTTAGTTAAGAATCCTCCATATCCCATAGTGTGTGGGGGGACTCAAAACAACTGTAGGGGATTCTTGACAATTGTGGGGAATTCCCCACAATAGTTGTCATCTCCCATGTTGCATATTTGTTCATTATTCCCCATATTTGCTTAAAATCCCTCACAGTTTGTTTAGAATCCCCCACAAATTTATAAGAATCCCCCACTGTTTGTTAAGGATCCTCCACAGAATACCCCAATGGAATACGGGGGATTCTTAACCAATGTAAGGAATTCTTAACAATTTGTTCATCATTCTCCATGTTTGTTAATTATACCCCACAGTTTATTAAGAATCCCCCATATACAACAGTTTGTGGGGGACTCTAGACAAACTGGAGGAGATTCTTTACAATTGTGGGTGATTCCCCTACAATAGTTGTCATCTCCCATGTTGCATATTTTTTCATTATTTCCTATATTTGCTAAAACCCCCCACAGTTTGTTTAGAATGCTCCACAAATTTTTAAGAATCCCCCACTTTTGTTAAGGATCCCCCACAAAATACCCCAACGGAATATGTGGGATTCTTGACCAATGTGAGGGATTCTTAACAGTTTATTCATCATTCCCCATATTTGTTAATTATACCCCACAGTTAGTTAAGAATCCTGCATATCCCATAGTTTGTGTGGGATTCAAGACAACTGTGGGGGATTCTTGACAATTGTGGGGAATTCCCCTACAATAGTTGTCATCTCCTATGTTGCATATTTGTTCATTATTTCTCATATTTGCTTAAAATTCCCCACAGTTTGTTTAGAATCCCCCACAAATTTATAAAAATCCCCCACTATTTGTTAAGGATCCCCGACAGAATAACCCAATGGAATTTGGGGGATTCTTAACCAATATGAGTGATTCTTAACAATTTGTTCATCATTCTCCATGTTTGTTAATTATACACCACAGTTTGTTAAGAATCTCCATATACAACAATTTGTGGGGGACTCCAGTCAAACTATGGGGGATTCTTTACAATTGTGGGGGATTCCCCTACAATAGTTGTCATCTCCCATGTTGCATATTTGTTCATTATTCCCCATATTTGCTAAAATCCCCCACAGTTTGTTAAGAATCCCCCACTTTTGTTAAAGAATCCTCCATATACAACAGTTTGTGGGTGACTCTAAACAAACTGTGGGGGATTCTTTACAATTGCGGGGGATTTCCCTACAATAGTTGTCATCTCCCATGTTGCATATTTGTTCATTATTCTCCATATTTGCTAAAATCACCCACAATTTGTTAAGAATCCGCCACTTTTGTTAAGGATCCCCCACAAAATACCCAGCAGAATATGGGGGATTCTTAACCAATGTGAGGGATTCTTAACAATTTATTCATCATTCCCTATATTTGTTAATTATACGCCACAGTTAGTTAAGAATCCTCCATATCCCATAGTTTGTGGGGGACTCAAGACAAATGTTCGGGATTCTTGACAATTGTGGGGAATTCCCCTGCAATAGTTGTCATCTCCGATATTGTATATTTGTTCATTATTCCCCATATTTGCTTATAATCCCCCACAGTTTGTTTAGAATCCCCCTCAAGTTTATAAGAATCCCCCACTGTTTGTTAAGAATCCCCCACAGAATACCACAATGGAATTTGGGGGATTCTTAACAAATATAAGTGATTCTTAACAATTTGTTCATCATTCTCCATGTTTGTTAATTATACACCACAGTTTGTAAAGAATCTCCATATACAACAATTTGTGGGGGACTCTAGTCAAACTGTGGGGGATTCTTTACAATTGTGGGGGATTCCCCTACAATAGTTGTCATCTCCCATGTTGCATATTTGTTCATTATTCCCCATATTTGCTAAAATCCCCCACAGTTTGTTAAGAATCCCCCACATTTGTTAATTAATCCTCCATATACAACAGTTAGTGGGTGACTCTAAACAAACTGTGGAGGATTCTTTACAATTGCGGGGGATTCCCCTACAATAGTTTTCATCTCCCATGTTGCATATTTGTTAATTATTCTCCATATTTCCTAAAATCACCCACAATTTGTTAAGAATCCGCCACTTTTGTTAAGAATCCCCCATAAAATACCCAATAGAATATGGGGGATTCTTAACCAATGTGGGGGATTCTTAACAATTTATTCATCATTACCCATATTTGTTAATTATACGCCACAGTTAGTTAAGAATCCTCCATATCCCATAGTTTGTGGGGGACTCAAGACAACTGTTCGGGATTCTTGACAATTGTGGGGAATTCCCCTACAATAGTTGTCATCTCCGATATTGTATATTTGTTCATTATTCCCCATATTTACTTAAAATCCCCCACAGTTTGTTTAGAATCCCCCTCAAGTTTATAAGAATCCCCCACTGTTTGTTAAGAATCCCCCACAAATTTTTAAGAATCCCTTTGTTAAAGATCCCCAACAAAATACCCCAACGGAATATGGGGGATTTTTAACCAATGTGAAGGATTCTTAACAATTTGTTCATCATTCCTTATATTTGTTAATTATACCCCACAGTTGGTTAAGAATCCTTCACTTTTGTTAAGGATCCCTCACAAAATACCTCAATGGAATATATGGGGGATTCTTAACCAATGTGAGGGATTCTTAACAATTTATTCATCATTCCCCATAATTGTTAATTATACCCCACAGTTAGTTAAGAATCCTCCATATCCCATAGTTTGTGGGGACTCAAGACAACTGTGGCGGATTCTTGACAATTGTGGGGAATTCCCCTACAATAGTTGTCATCTCCCATATTGCACATTTGTTCATTATTCCACACATTTGCTTAAAATCCCCCACAGTTTGTTTATAATCCCCCACAGTTTATTTATAATCCCCCACTATTTGTTAAGGATCCCGCACAGAATACCCCAATTGAATATGGGGGATTCTTAACCAATATGAGGGACTCTTAACAATTTGTTCATCATTCTCCATGTTTGTTAATTTTACCCCACAGTTTGTTAAGAATCCCCCATATAAAATAGTTTGTGGGGGACTCTAGACAAACTGTAGGGGATTCTTTACAATTGTTGGGGATTCCCCTACAATAGTTGTCATCTCCCATGTTGCATATTTGTTCATTATTCTCCATATTTGCTAAAACTCCCCACAGTTTGTTAAGAATCCCCCACTTTAGTTAAAGAATCTCCCATATACAACAGTTTGTAGGGGATTCTAGACAAACTGTGGGATATTCATTACAATTGTGGGGGATTCCCCTACAATAGTTGTCATCTCCCATGTTACATATTTGATAATTATTCCCCATATCTGCTAAAACCACCAACAGTTTGTTAAGAATCCCCCACAAATTTGTAAAAATCCCCCACAAAATACCCCAAGGGAATATAGGTGATTCTTAGCCAATGTGAGGGATTCTTAACAATTTGTTCATCATTTCCCATATTTGTTAATTATACCCCACAGTTAGTTAAGAAACCTACACTTTTGTTAAGGATCCCCCACAAAATACCCCAATGGAATATTGGGTATTCTTAACCAATGTTTGGGATTCTTAACAATTTATTTATCATTCCACATAATTGTTAATTATACCACACAGTTAGTTAAGAATCATCCATATCCCATAGTTTGTGGGGGACTCGAGACAACTGTGGGGGATTCTTGACAATTGTGGGGAATTCCCCTACAATAGTTGTCATCTCCCATATTGCATATTTGTTCATTATTCCACATATTTGCTTAAAATCCCCCACAGTTTGTTTGTAATCCCCCACAGTTTGTTTATAATCCCCCACTATTTGTTAAGGATCCCGCACAGAATACCCCAATTGAATATGGGGGATTCTTAACCAATATGAGGGACTCTTAACAATTTGTTCAACATTCTCCAAGTTTGTTAATTTTACTCCACAGTTTGTTAAGAATCCCCCATATACAACAGTTTGTGGGGGACTCTAAACAAACTGTAGGGGATTCTTTACAATTGTGGGGGATTTCCCTATAATAGTTGTCATCTCCCATGTTGCATATTTGTTCATTATTCTCCATATTTGCTAAAACCCCCCAAAGTTTGTTAAGAATCCCCCACTTTTGTTAAAGAATCCCCCATATACAACAGTTTGTGGGGGATTCTAGACAAACTGTGGGGTATTCATTACAATTGTGGGGGATTCTCCTACAATAGTTGTCATCTCCCATGTTGCATATTTGTTAATTATTCCCCATATTTGCTAATACCACCGACAGTTTGTTAAGAATCCCCCACAAATTTGCAAGAATCCCCCACAAAATACCCTAATGGAATATAGGGCATTCTTAACGAATGCGAGGGATTCTTAACAATTTGTTCATCATTTCCCAGATTTTGCTAATTATACCCCACAGTTAGTTAAGAATCCTACACTTTTGTTAAGAATCCCCCACAAAATACCCCAATGGAATATTGGGTATTCTTAACCAATTTGAGGGATTCTTAACAATTTATTCATCATTCCCCATATTTGTTATGTATACCCCACATTTAGTTAAGAATCCTCCATATCACATATTTTGTGGGGTATTCAAGACAACTGTGGGGGATTCTTGACAATTGTGGGGAATTTCCCTACAATAGTTGTCATCTCCCATGTTGCATATTTGTTCATTATTCCCCATATTTGCTTAAATTCTACCAAAGTTTGTTTTAGAATCCCCCACAAATTTATAAGAATCCCCCACTGTTTGTTAAGGATCCCCCACAGAATACCCCAATGGAATATGGGGATTCTTAACCAATATGAGGAATTCTTATCAATTTGTTCATCATTCTCCATGTTTGTTAATTATACCCCACAGTTTGTTAAGAATCCCCCATATAAAACAGTTTGTGGGGGACTTTATACAAACTGTGGGGGATTCTTTATAATTGTGGGGGATTTCCCTACAATAGTTGTCATCTCCAATGTTGCACATTTGTTCATTATTCCCCATATTTGCTAAAACCACCCACAGTTTGTTAAGAATCCCCCCCAAATTTTTAAGATTCCACCACTTTTGTTAAGGATCCCCCTCAAAATATCCCAATGGAATATGGGGGATTCTTAACCAATGTGAGGGATTCTTAACAATTTATTCATCATTCCCCATATTTGTTAATTATATCCCACAGTCAGTTAAGAATACTCCACTTTTGTTAAGGATCCTCCACAAAATACCCCAATGGAATAAGGGGATTCTTAACCAATGTGAGGGATTCTTAACAATTTATTCATCATTCCCCATATTTTTTAATTATACCCCACACTTAGTTAAGAATCCTCCATATCCCATAGTTTGTGGGGGACTCAAGACAACTGTGGGGGATTCTTGACAACTGTGAGGAATTCCCCTATAATAGTTGTTATCTCCCATATTGCATATTTGTTCATTATTCCCCATATTTGCTTAAAATCCCCCACAGTTTGTTTAGAATTCCCCACTAATTTATAAGAATCTCCCACTGATTGTTAAGGATTTCCCATAGAATACCCCAATGGAATATGGGGGATTCTTAACCAATATGAGGGATTCTTAATAATTTGTTCATCATTCTTCATGTTTGTTAATTATACCCCACAGTTTGTTAAGAATCCCCCATATAAAACCCCCCATATAAAACTGTTTGTGGGGGACACTAGACAAATTGTGGGGGATTCTTTACAATTGTGGGGGATTCCCCTACAATAGTTGTCATCTCTCAAGTTGCATATTTGTTTATTATTCCCCATATTTGCTAAATCCCCCCACAGTTTGTTAAGAATCCCCCACTTTTGTTAAAGAATCCCCATATACAACAGTTTGTGTGGGACTCTAGACAAACTGTGAGAATTCTTTACAATTGTGGGGGATTCCCTTACAATAGTTATCACCCATGTTGCATATTTGTTCATTATTCCCCATATTTGTTAAAAAAAACCCCACTGTTTAATATGAATCCCCCAATTTTGTTCAAGAATCCCCCATATACAACAGTTTGTGGGGGACTCTATGCAAACTGTGGGGGATTCTTTACAATTGTGGGGGATTCCCCTACAATAGTTGTCATCTCCCATGTTGCATATTTGTTCATTATTCCCATATTTTCTAAAGCCCCCAACAGTTTGTTAAGAGTCCCTCACTTTTGTTGAAGAATCCCCCATATACAACAGTTTGTGGGGGACTCAAGACAAATTATGGGGAATTCTTTACAATTGTGGGGGATTCCCCTTCAATAGTTGTCATCTCCCAAGTTGCATATTAGTTCATTATTCCCCATATTTGCTAAAACCACCCACAGTTTGTTAAGAATCCCCCACTTTTGTTAAGGATCCCCCACAAAATACCCCTATGGAATATGGGGGATTCTTAACCAATGTGAGGGATTCTTAACAATTGGTTCATCATTCCCCATATTTGTTAATTATACCCCACAGTCAGTTAAGAATCCTCAATATCCCATAGTTTGAGGGGGACTCAAGACAACTGTGGGGGATTCTTGACAATTGTGGGGAATTCTCCATAATAGTTGTCATCTCCTATGTTGCATATTTGTTCATTATTCCCCATATTTCTTAAAATCCCTCACAGTTTGTTTAGAATCCCCCACAAATTTATAAGAATCCCCCACTGTTTGTTAAGGATCTCCTACAGAATACCCCAATGGAATATGGGGGATCCTTAACCAATGTGAGGTATTCTTAACAATTTGTTCATCATTCTCCATGTTTGTTAATTGTACCCCACAATTTCTTAAGAATCCCCCATATACACCAGTTTGTAGGGGACTCTAGACAAACTGTGGGGGATTCTTTACAATTGTGGGGATTCCCCTACAATAGTTATCTCTCATGTTGCATATTTTTTCATTATTCCCCATATTTGTTAAAAAAAAACCTCACAGTTTGTTAAGAATCCCCCATGTTTGTTAAAGAATCCCCCATATACGACAGTTTGTGGGGGATTCTTTACAATTGTGGAGGATTCCCTTACAATGGTTGTCATCTCCCATGTTGCTTATTTGTTCATTATTCCCCATATTTGCTATAACCACCCACAGTTTGTTAAGAATTTCCCACAAAATTTTAAGAATCCCCCACTTTTGTTAAGGATCCCCCAAAAAATAACCAAATGAAATATGGGGGATTATTAACCAATGTGAGGGATTCTTAACAATTTGTTCATCATTCCCCATATTTGTTAATTATACCCCACAGTTAGTTAAGAATCCACCATATCCCATAGTTTGAGGGGGACTCAAAACAACTGTGGGGGATTCTTGACAATTGTGGGGAATTCTCCATAATAGTTGTCATCTCCTATGTTGCATATTTGTTCATTATTCCCCATATTTCTTAAAATCCCTCACAGTTTGTTTAGAATCCCCCACAAATTTATAAGAATCCCCCACTGTTTGTTAAGGATCCCCTACAGAATACCCCAATGGAATATGGGGGATCCTTAACCAATGTGAGGTATTCTTAACAATTTGTTCATCATTCTCCATGTTTGTTAATTGTACCCCACAATTTCTTAAGAATCCCCCATATACACCAGTTTGTGGGGGACTCTAGACAAACTGTGGGAGATTCTTTACAATTGTGGGGGATTCCCCTACAATAGTTATCTCTCATGTTGCATATTTGTTCATTATTCCCCATATTTGTTAAAAAAAAACCCCACAGTTTGTTAAGTATCCCCCACGTTTGTTAAAGAATCCCCCATATACGACAGTTTGTGGGGGATTCTTTACAATTGTGGAGGATTCCCTTACAATGGTTGTCATCTCCCATGTTGCTTATTTGTTCATTATTCCCCATATTTGATATAACCACCCACAGTTTGTTGAGAATTTCCCACAAAATTTTAAGAATCCCCCACTTTTGTTAAGGATCCCCAAAAAATAACCAAATGAAATATGGGGGATTCTTAACCAATGTGAGGGATTCTTAACAATTTGTTCATCATTCCCCATATTTGTTAATTATACCCCACAGTTAGTTTAGAATCCACCATATCCCTTAGTTTGTGGGGGACTCAAGACAACTGTGGGGGATTCTTGACAATTGTGGGGAATTCCCATATAATAGCTGTTATCTCCCATATTGAATATTTGTTCATTATTCCCCATATTTGCTTAAAATCCCCCGCAGTTTGTTTAGAATCCCCACCAATTTATAAGAATCCCCCACTGTTTGTTAAGGATCTCCCATAGAATACCCCAATGGAATATGGGGGTTTCTTAACCAATATGAGGGATTCTTAACAATTTGTTCATCATTCTTTATGTTTGTTAATTATACCCCACAATTTATTAAGAATCCCTTATATGAAACCCCCCATATACAACAGTTTGTGGGGGACAATAAACAAACTGGGGGGGATTCTTTACAATTGTGGGGGATTCCCCAACAATAGTTGTCATCTCTCATGTTGCATATTTGTTCATTATTCTCCATATTTGCTAAATCCCCCCACAGTTTGTTAAAAATCCCCCACTTTTGTTAAAGAATCCCCCATATACAACAGTTTGTGGGGGACTCTAGACAAACTGTGGGGGATTTTTTACAATTATGGGGGATTCCCCTACAATAGTTGTCATCTCCCATGTTGCATATTTGTTCATTATTCCCCATATTTGCTAAAATCACCCACAGTTTGTAAAGAATCCCCCCCAAATTTTTAAGATTCCCCCACTTTTTGTAAGGATCCCCTAAAAAAATACCCCAATGGAATATGGGGGATTCTTAACCAATGTAAGGGATTCTTAACAATTTATTCATCATTCCCCATATTTGTTAATTATATCCCACAGTCAGTTAAGAATACTCCACTTTTGTTAAGGATTCTCACAAAATACCCCAATGGAATATGGGGGATTCTTAACCAATGTGAGATATTCTTAACAATTTATTCATCATTCCACATATTTTTTAATTATACCCCACAGTTAGTTAAGAATCCTCCATATCCTATAGTATGTGGTGGACTCAAGACAACTGTGGGGGATTCTTGACAACTGTGAGGAATTCCCCTATAATAGTTGTTATCTCCCATATTGCATATTTGTTCATTATTCCCCATATTTGCTTAAAATCCCCCACAGTTTATTTAGAATTCTCCACCAATTTATTAGAATTTCCCACTGTTTGTTAAGGATCCCCCACAGAATACCCCAATGGAATATGGGGATTCTTAACCAATATGAGGAATTCTTATCAATTTGTTCATCATTCTCCATGTTTGTTAATTATACCCCACAGTTTGTTAAGAATCCCCCATATAAAACAGTTTGTGGGGGACTCTATACAAACTGTGGGGGATTCTTTATAATTGTGGAGGATTTCCCTACAATAGTTGTCATCTCCAATGTTGCACATTTGTTCATTATTCCCCATATTTGCTAAAACCACCCACAGTTTGTTAAGAATCACCCCCCAAATTTTTAAGATTCCACCACTTTTGTTAAGGATTCCCCTCAAAATATCCCAATGGAATATGGGGGATTCTTAACCAATGTGAGAGATTCTTAACAATTTATTCATCATTCCCCATATTTGTTAATTATATCCCACAGTCAGTTAAGAATACTCCACTTTTGTTAAGGATCCTCCACAAAATACCCCAATGGAATAAGGGGGATTCTTAACCAATATGAGGGATTCTTAACAATTTATTCATCATTCCCCATATTTTTTAATTATACCCCACACTTAGTTAAGAATCCTCCATATCCCATAGTTTGTGGGGGACTCAAGACAACTGTGGGGGATTCTTGACAACTGTGAGAAATTCCCCTATAATAGTTGTTATCTCCCATATTGCATATTTGTTCATTATTCCCCATATTTGCTTAAAATCCCCCACAGTTTGTTTAGAATTCCCCACTAATTTATAAGAATCTCCCACTGATTGTTAAGGATTTCCCATAGAATACCCCAATGGAATATGGGGGATTCTTAACCAATATAAGAGATTCTTAACAATTTGTTCATCATTCTTCATGTTTGTTAATTATACCCCAAAGTTTGTTAAGAATCCCCCATATAAAACCCCCCATATAAAACTGTTTGTGGGGGACACTAGACAAACTGTGGGGGATTCTTTACAATTGTGGGGGATTCCCCTACAATAGTTGTCATCTCTCAAGTTGCATAGTTGTTTATTATTCCCCATATTTGCTAAATCCCCCCACAGTTTGTTAAGAATCCCCCACTTTTGTTAAAGAATCCCCATATACAACAGTTTGTGGGGACTCTAGACAAACTGTGAGAATTCTTTACAATTGTGGGGGATTCCCTTACAATAGTTATCACCCATGTTGCATATTTGTTCATTATTCCCCATATTTGTTAAAAACCCCCACTGTTTAATATGAATCCCCCAATTTTGTTCAAGAATCCCCCATATACAATAGTTTGTGGGGGACTCTATGCAAACTGTGGGGGATTCTTTACAATTGTGGGGGATTCCCCTACAATAGTTGTCATCTCCCATGTTGCATATTTGTTCATTATTCCCATATTTTCTAAAGCCCCCAACAGTTTGTTAAGAATCCCTCACTTTTGTTGAAGAATCCCCCATATACAACAGTTTGTAGGGGACTCAAGACAAATTATGGGGAATTCTTTACAATTGTGGGGGATTCCCCTTCAATAGTTGTCATCTCCCATGTTGCATATTAGTTCATTATTCCCCATATTTGCTAAAATCACCCACAGTTTGTTAAGAATCCCCCACTTTTGTTAAGGATCCCCCACAAAATACCCCTATGGAATATGGGGGATTCTTAACCAATGTGAGGGATTCTTAACAATTGGTTCATCATTCCCCATATTTGTTAATTATACCCCACAGTCAGTTAAGAATCCTCAATATCCCATAGTTTGAGGGGGACTCAAGACAACTGTGGGGGATTCTTGACAATTGTGGGGAATTCTCCATAATAGTTGTCATCTCCTATGTTGCATATTTGTTCATTATTCCCCATATTTCTTAAAATCCCTCACAGTTTGTTTAGAATCCCCCACAAATTTATAAGAATCCCCCACTGTTTGTTAAGGATCCCCTACAGAATACCCCAATGGAATATGGGGGATCCTTAACCAATGTGAGGTATTTTTAACAATTTGTTCATCATTCTCCATGTTTGTTAATTGTACCCCACAATTTCTTAAGAATCCCCCATATACACCAGTTTGTGGGGGACTCTAGACAAACTGTGGGGGATTCTTTACAATTGTGGGGGATTTCCCTACAATAGTTATCTCTCATGTTGCATATTTGTTCATTATTCCCCATATTTGTTAAAAAAAAACCCCACAGTTTGTTAAAGAATCCCCCATATACGGCAGTTTGTGGGGGATTCTTTACAATTGTGGAGGATTCCATTACAATGGTTGTCATCTCCCATGTTGCTTATTTGTTCATTATTCCCCATATTTGCTATAACCACCCACAGTTTGTTAAGAATTTCTCACAAAATTTTAAGAATCCCCCACTTTTGTTAAGGATCCCCCAAAAAATATCCAAATGAAATATGTGGGATTCTTAACCAATGTGAGGGATTCTTAACAATTTGTTCATCATTCCCCATATTTGTTAATTACACCTCACAGTTAGTTAAGAATCCACCATATCCCATAGTTTGAGGGGGACTCAAGACAACTGTGGGGGATTCTTGACAATTGTGGGGAATTCTCCATAATAGTTGTCATCTCCTATGTTGCATATTTGTTCATTATTCCCCATATTTCTTAAAATCCCTCACAGTTTGTTTAGAATCCCCCACAAATTTATAAGAATCCCCCACTGTTTGTTAAGGATCCCCTACAGAATACCCCAATGGAATATGGGGGATCCTTAACCAATGTGAGGTATTCTTAACAATTTGTTCATCATTCTCCATGTTTGTTAATTGTACCCCACAATTTCTTAAGAATCCCCCATATACACCAGTTTGTGGGGTACTCTAGACAAACTGTGGGGGATTCTTTACAATTGTGGGGGATTCCCCTACAATAGTTATCTCTCATGTTGCATATTTGTTCATTATTCCCCATATTTGTTAAAAAAAAAACCCCACAGTTTGTTAAGAATCCCCCACGTTTGTTAAAGAATCCCCCATATACGACAGTTTGAGGGGGCTTCTTTACAATTGTGGAGGATTCCCTTACAATGGTTGTCATCTCTCATGTTGCTTATTTGTTCATTATTCCCCATATTTGCTATAACCACCCACAGTTTGTTAAGAATTTCCCACAAAATTTTAAGAATCCCCCACTTTTGTTAAGGATCCCCAAAAAATAACCAAATGAAATATGGGGGATTCTTAACCAATGTGAGGGATTCTTAACAATTTGTTCATCATTCCCCATATTTGTTAATTATACCCCACAGTTAGTTAAGAATACACCATATCCCATAGTTTGTGTGGGACTCAAGACAACTGTGGGGGATTCTTGACAATTGTGGGGAATTCCCATATATTAGCTGTTATCTCCCATATTGAATATTTGTTCATTATTCCCCATATTTGCTTAAAATCCCCCGCAGTTTGTTTAGAATCCCCCACCAATTTATAAGAATCCCCCACTGTTTGTTAAGGATCTCCCATAGAATACCCCAATGGAATATGGGGGTTTCTTAACCAATATGAGGGATTCTTAACAATTTGTTCATCATTCTTTATGTTTGTTAATTATATCCCACAGTTTATTAAGAATCCCTTATATGAAACCCCCCATATACAACAGTTTGTGGGGGACAATAAACAAATTGTGGGGGATTCTTTACAATTGTGGGGGATTCCCCAACAATAGTTGTCATCTCTCATGTTGCATATTTGTTCATTATTCTCCATATTTGCTAAATCCCCCCACAGTTTGTTAAAAATCCCCCACTTTTGTTAAAGAATCCCCCATATACAACAGTTTGTGGGGGACTCTAGACAAACTGTGGGGGATTTTTTACAATTATGGGGGATTCCCCTACAATAGTTGTCATCTCCCATGTTGCATATTTGTTAATTATTCCCCATATTTGCTAAAACCACCCACAGTTTGTTAAGAATCCCACCCAAATTTTTAAGATTCCCCCACTTTTTGTAAGGATCCCCTAAAAAAATACCCCAATGGTATATGGGGGATTCTTAACCAATGTGAGGGATTCTTAACAATTTATTCATCATTCCCCATATTTGTTAATTATATCCCACAGTCAGTTACGAATACTCCACTTTTGTTAAGGATTCTCACAAAATACCCCAATGGAATATGGGGGATTCTTAACCAATGTGAGGGATTCTTACCAATTTATTCATCATTCCACATATTTTTTAATTATACCCCACAGTTAGTTAAGAATCCTCCATATCCTATAGTTTGTGGTGGACTCAAGACAACTGTGGGGGATTCTTGACAACTGTGAGGAATTCCCCTATAATAGTTGTTATCTCCCATATTGCATATTTGTTCATTATTCCCCATATTTGCTTAAAATCCCCCACAGTTTATTTAGAATTCCCCACCAATTTATTAGAACTTCCCACTGTTTGTTAAGGATCTCCCATAGAATACACCACTGGAATATGGGGGATTTTTAACCAATATGAGGGATTCTTAACAATTTGTTCATCATTCTTCATGTTTGTTAATTATACCCCACAGTTTGTTAAGAATCCCCCATATAAAACCCCCATATAAAACAGTTTGTGGGGGACACTAGACAAACTGTGGGGGATTCTTTACAATTGTGGGGGATTCCTCTACAATAGTTGTCATCTCTCATGTTGCATATTTTTCATTATTCCCCATATTTGCTACATCCCCCACAGTTTGTTAAGAATCCCCCACTTATGTTAAAGAATCCCCCATATACAACAGTTTGTGGGTGACTCTAGACAAACTGTAGGGATTCTTTACAATTGTTGGGGATTCCCTTACAATAGTTATCTCCCATGTTGCATATCTGTTCATTATTCCCCATATTTGTTAAAAACCCCACAGTTTGTTAAGAATCTCCCACTTTTGTTAAAGAATCCCCCATATACAACAATTTGTGGGGGACTCTATGCAAACTGTGGGGGATTCTTTACAATTGTGGGGGATTCCCCTACAATAGTTGTCATCTCCCATGTTGCATATTTGTTCATTATTCTCATATTTGCTAAAGCCCCCCATAGTTTGTTAAGAATCCCTCACTTTTGTTGAAGAATCCCCCATATACAACAGTTTGTGGGGGACTCAAGACAAATTGTGGGGAATTCTTTACAATTGTGGAGGATTCCCCTTCAGCAGTTGTCATCTCCCTTGTTGCATATTTGTTCATTATTCCCCATATTTGCTAAAACTACCCACAGTTTGTTAAGAATCCCCCAATTTTGTTAAGGATCCCCCACAAAATACCCCAATGGAATATGGGGGATTCTTAACCAATGTGAGGGATTCTTAACAATGTGTTCATCATTCCCCATATTTGTTAATTATACCCCACAGTCAGTTAAGAATCCTCAATATCCCAAAGTTTGTGGGAGACTCAAGACAACTGTAGAGGATTCTTGACAATTGTGGGGAATTCTCTATAATAGTTGTCATCTCCCATATTGCATATTTGTTCATTATTCCTCATATTTCTTAAAATCCCTCACAGTTTGTTTAGAATCCCCCAAAAATTTATAAGAATCCCTCACTGTTTGTTAAGGATCCCCTAAAGAATACCCCAATGGAATATGGGGGATTCTTAACCAATGTGAGGTGTTCTTAACAATTTGTTCATCATTCTCCATGTTTGTTCATTATACCCCACAGTTTCTTAAGAATCCCCCATATACACCAGTTTGTGGGGGACTCTAGACAAACTGTGGGGGATTCTTTACAATTGTGGGGGATTCCCCTACAATAGTTATCTCCCATGTTGTATATTTGTTCATTATTCCCCATATTTGTTAAAAACCCCCACAGTTTGTTAAGAATCCCCCACGTTTGTTAAAGAATCCCCCATATACGACAGTTTGTGGGGGATTCTTTACAATTGTGGGGGATTCCCTTACAGTAGTTGTCATCACCCATGTTGCTTATTTGTTTATTATTCCCCATATTTGCTAAAACCACCCACAGTTTGTTAAGAATTTTCCACAAAATTTTAAGAATCCCCCACTTTTGTTAAGGATCCCCCAAAAAATAACCCAATGGAATATGGGGGATTCTTAAGCAATGTGAGGGATTCTTAACAATTTGTTCATCATTCCCCATATTTGTTAATTATACCCCATAGTTAGTTAATAATCCACCATTTCCCATAGTTTGTGGGGGACTCAAGACAACTGTGGGGGATTCTTGACAATTGTGGAGAATTCCCCTATAATAGTTGTTATCTCCCATATTGCATATTTGTTCATTATTCTCCATATTTGCTTAAAATCCCCCACAGTTTGTTTAGAATCCCCCACCAATTTATAAGAATCCCCCACTGTTTGTTAAGGATCTCCCATAGAATACCCCAATGGAATATGGGGGATTCTTAACCAATATGAGGGATTCTTAACAATTTGTTCATCATTCCTTATGTTTGTTAATTATACCCCACAGTTTGTTAAGAATACTATATATAAAACCCCCATATACAACAGTTTGTGGGGGACTCTATGCAAACTGTAGGGGATTCTTTACAATTGTGGGGGATTCCCCAACAATAGTTGTCATCTCTCATGTTGCATAATTGTTCATTATTCTCCATATTTGCTAAATCCCCCCACAGTTTATTCAAAATCCCCCACTTTTGTTAAAGAATCCCCCATATACAACAGTTTGTGGGGGACTCTAGACAAACTGTGGGGGATTTTTTTACAATTATGGGGGATTCCCCTACAATAGTTGTCATCTCCCATGTTGCTTATTTGTTCATTATTCCCCATATTTGCTAGAACCACCCACAGTTTGTTAAGAATCCCCCCCAAATTTTTAAGATTCCCCCACTTTTGGTAAAGATCCCCTAAAAAATACCCCAACGGAATATGGGGGATTCTTAACCAATGTGAGGGATTCTTAACAATTTATTCATCATTCCCCATATTTGTTAATTATATCCCACAGTCAGTTAAGAATACTCCACTTTTGTTAAGGATCCTCACAAAATACCCGAATGGAATATGGGGGATTCTTAACCAATGTGAGGGATTCTTAACAATTTATTCATCATTCCACATATTTTTTTATTATACCCCCCAGTTAGTTAAAAATCCTCCATATCCTATAGTTTGTGGTGGACTCAAGACAACTGTGGGGGATTCTTGACAACTGTGAGAATTCTCCTATAATAGTTGTAATCTCCCATATTGCATATTTGTTCATTATTCCCCATATTTGCTTAAAATCCCCCACAGTTTATTTAGAATTCCCCACCAATTTATTAGAATCTCCCACTGTTTGTTAAGGATCTCCCATAGAATACACCAATGGAATATGGTGGGATTTTTAACCAATATGAGGGATTCTTAACAGTTTGTTCATCATTCTTCATTTTTGTTAATTATACCCCACAGTTTGTTAAGAATCCCCCATATAAAACAGTTTGTGGGGGACACTAGACAAACTGTGGGGATTCTTTACAATTGTGGGGGATTCCCCTACAATAGTTGTCATCTCTCATGTTGCATATTTATTCATTATTCCCCATATTTGCTAAATCCCCCCACAGTTTGTTAAGAATCCCCCACTTTTGTTAAAGAATCCCCCATATACAACAGTTTGTGGGGGACTCTAGACAAGCTGTAGGGATTCTTTACAATTATGGGGGATTCCCTTACAATAGTTATCTCCCATGTTGCATATTTGTTCATTATTCCCCAAATTTGTTAAAAACCCCCACAGTTTTTTAAGAATCTCCCACTTTTGTTAAAGAATCCTCCATATACAACAGTTTGTGGGGGACTCTAGACAAACTGTGGGGGATTTTTTACAATTATAGGGGATTCCCCTACAATAGTTGTCATCTCCCATGTTGCATATTTGTTCATTATTCCCCATATTTGCTAAAACCACCCACAGTTTGTTAAGAATCCCCCCCAAATTTTTAAGATTCCCCCACTTTTGGTAAGGATCCCCTAAAAAATACCCCAATGGAATATGGGGGATTCTTAACCAATGTGAGTGATTCTTAACAATTTATTCATCATTCCCCATATTTGTTAATTATATCCCACAGTCAGTTAAGAATACTCCACTTTTGTTAAGGATCCTCACAAAATACCCCAATGGAATATGGGGGATTCTTCACCAATGTGAAGGATTCTTAACAATTTATTCATCATTCCACATATTTTTTAATTATAACCCACAGTTAGTTAAGAATCCTCCATATCCTATAGTTTGTGGTGGACTCAAGACAACTGTGGGGGATTCTTGACAACTGTGAGAATTCCCTTATAATAGTTGTTATCTCCCATATTGCATATTTGTTCATTATTCCCCATATTTGCTTAAAATCACCCACAGTTTATTTCGAATTCCCCACCAATTTATTAGAATCTCCCACTGTTTGTTAAGGATCTCCCATAGAATACACCAATGGAATATGGGGGATTTTTAACCTATATGAGGGATTCTTAACAATTTGTTCATCATTCTTCATGTTTGTTAATTATACCCCACAGTTTGTTAAGAATCCTTCATATAAAACCCCCCATATAAAACAGTTTGTGGGGGACACAAGACAAACTGTGGGGGATTCTTTACAATTGTGGGGGATTCCCCTACAATAGTTGTCATCTCTCATGTTGCATATTTGTTCATTATTCCCCATATTTGCTAAATCCCCCCACAGTTTGTTAAGAATCCCCCACTTTTGTTAAAGAATCCCCCATATACAACAGTTTGTGGGTGACTCTAGACAAGCTGTAGGGATTCTTTACAATTATGGGGGATTCCCTTACAATAGTTATCTCCCATGTTGGATATTTGTTCATTATTCCCCATATTTGTTAAAAACCCTCACAGTTTGTTAAGAATCTCCCACTTTTGTTAAAGAATCCCCCATATACAACAGTTTGTGGGGGACTCTATGCAAACTGTGGGGGATTCTTTACAATTGTGGGGGATTCCCTTACAATAGTTGTCATCTCCCATGTTGCATATTTGTTCATTATTCCCATATTTGCTAAAGCCCCCCACAGTTTGTTATGAATCCCTCACTTTTGTTGAAGAATCCCCCATATACAGCAGTTTGTGGGGGACTCAAGACAAATTGTGGGGAATTATTTACAATTGTGGAGGATTCCCCTTCATTAGTTGTCATCTCCCTTGTTAAATATTTGTTCATTATTCCCCATATTTGCTAAAACCACCCACAGATTGTTAAGAATCCCCCACTTTTGTTAAGGATCCCCCACAAAATACCCCAATGGAATATGGGGGATTCTTAACCAATGTGAGGGATTCTTAACAATTTGTTCATCATTCCCCATATTTGTTAATTATACCCCACAGTCAGTTAAGAATCCTCAATATCCCATAGTTTGTGGGGGACTCAAGACAACTGTAGGGGATTCTTGACAATTGTGGGGAATTCTCCATAGTAGTTGTCATCTCCCATATTGCATATTTGTTCATTATTCCCCATATTTCTTAAAATCCCTCACAGTTTGTTTAGAATCCCCACAAATTTATAAGAATCCCCCACTGTTTGTTAAGGATCTCCTACAGAATACCCCAATGGAATATGGGGGATTCTTAACCAATGTGAGGCATTCTTAACAATTTGTTCATCATTCTCCATGTTTGTTAATTATACCCCACAGTTTCTTAAGAATCCCCCATATACACCAGTTTGTGGGGGACTCTAGACAAACTGTGGGGGATTCTTTACAATTATGAGGGATTCCCCTACAATGGTTATCTCCGATGTTGCATATTTGTTCTTTATTCCCCATATTTGTTAAAAACCCCCCACAGTTTGTTAAGAATCCCCCATGTTTGTTAAAGAATCCCCCATATACGACAGTTTGTGGGGGATTCTTTACAATTGTGGGGGATTCCCTTACAATAGTTGTCATCTCCAATGTTGCTTATTTGTTCATTATTCCCCATATTTGCTAAAACCACCCACAATTTGTTAAGAATTTTCCACAAAATTTTAAGAATACCCCACTTTTGTTAAGGATCCCCCAAAAAATAACCCAATGGAATATGGGGGATTCTTAACCAATGTGAGGGATTCCTAACAATTTGTTCATCATTCCCCATATTTGTTAATTATACCCCACAGTTAGTTAAGAATCCACCATATCCCATAGTTTGTGGGGGACTCAAGGCAACTGTGGGGGATTCTTGGCAATTGTGGGGAATTCTCCATAATAGTTGTCATCTCCCATATTGCATATTTGTTCATTAATCCCCATATTTCTTAAAATCCCTCACAGTTTGTTTAGAATCCCCCACAAATTTATAAGAATCCCCCACTGTTTGTTAAGGATCTCCTACAGAATACCCCAATGGAATATGGGGGATTTTTAACCAATGTGAGTTATTCTTAACAATTTGTTCATCATTCTCCATGTTTGTTAATTATACCCCACAGTTTCTTAAGAGTCCGCCATATACACCAGTTTGTGGTGGACTCTACACAAACTGTGGGGGATTCTTTACAATTGTGGGGGATTCCCCTACAATAGTTAGCTCCGATGTTGCATATTTGTTCATTATTCCCCATATTTGTTAAAAATCCCCCACGGTTTGTTAAGAATCTCCCACGTTTGTTAAAGAATACCCCATATACGACAGTTTGTGGGGGATTCTTTACAATTGTGGGGGATTCTCTTACAATAGTTGTCATCTCCAATGTTGCTTATTTGTTCATTGTTCCCCATATTTGCTAAAACCACCCACAGTTTGTTAAGAATTTTCCACAAAATTTTAAGAATCCCCCATTTTTGTTAAGGATCCCCCAAAAAATAACCCAATGGAATATGGGGGATTCTTAACAATTGTGAGGGATTCCTAACAATTTGTTCATCATTCCCCATATTTGTTAATTATACCCCACAGTTAGTTAAGAATCAACCATATCCCATAGTTTGTGGGGGACTCAAGACAACTGTGGGGGATTCTTGACAATTGTGGGGAATTCCCCTATAATAGTTGTTATCTCCCATATAGCATATTTGTTCATTATTCCCCATATTTGCTTAAAATCCTCCACAGTTTGTTTAGAATCCCCCACCAATTTATAAGAATCCCCCACTGTTTGTTAAGGATCTCCCATAGAATACCCCAATGGAATATGGGGGATTCTTAACCAATATGAGGGATTCTTAACAATTTGTTCATCATTCTTTATGTTTGTTAATTATACCCCACAATTCGTTAAGAATCCCTTATATAAAACCCCCCGTATACAACAGTTTGTGGGGGACACTAGACAAACTGTGGGGATTCTTTGCAATTGTGGGGGTTCCCCTACAATAGTTGTCATCTCTCATGTTGCATATTTGTTCATTATTCTCCATATTTTCTAAATCCCCCCACAGTTTGTTAAGAATCCCCCACTTTTGTTAAAGAATCCCCCATATACAACAGTTTGTGGGGGACTCTAGACAAACTGTGGGGGATTTTTTACAATTGTGGGGATTCCCCTACAATAGTTGTCATCTCCCATGTTTCATATTTGTTCATTATTCCCCATATTTGCTAAAACCACCCACAGTTTGTTAAGAATCCCCCCCAAATTTTTAAGATTCCCCCACTTTTGGTAAGGATCCCTTAAAAAATACCCCAATAGAATATGGCGAATTCTTAACCAACGTGAGGGATTCTTAACAATTTATTCATCATTCCCCATATTTGTTGATTATATCCCATAGTCAGTTAAGAATACTCCACTTTTGTTAATAATCCTCCACAAAATACCCCAATGGAATATCGGAGATTCTTAACCAATGTAAAGGATTCTTAACAATTTATTCATCATTCCACATATTTTTTAATTATACCCCATAGTTAGTTAAGAATCCTCCATATCCCATAGTTTGTGATGAACTCAAGACAACTGTGGGGGATTCTTGACAACTGTGAGGAATTCCCCTATAATAGTTGTTTTCTCCCATATTGCATATTTGTTCATTATTCCCCATATTTGCTTAAAATCCCCCACAGTTTATTTAGAATTCCCCACCAATTTATTAGAATCTCCCACTGTTTGTTAAGGATCTCCCATAGAATACACCAATGGAATATGGGGGATTTTTAACCAATATGAGGGATTCTTAACAATTTGTTCATCATTCTTCATATTTGTTAATTATACCCCACAGTTTGTTAAGAATCCCGCATATAAAACCCCCCATATAAAACAGTTTATGGGGGACACTAGACAAACTGTGGGGGATTCTTTACAATTATGGGGGATTCCCCTACAATAGTTGTCATCTCTCATGTTGCATATTTGTTCATTATTCCCCATATTTGCTAAATCACCCCACAGTTTGTTAAGAATCCCTCACTTTTATTAAAGAATCCCCCATATACAACAGTTTGTGGGGGACTCTAGTCAAGCTATAGGGATTCTTTACAATTGTGGGGGATTCCCTTACAATAGTTATCTCCCATGTTGCATATTTGTTCATTATTCCCCATATTTGTTAAAAACCCCCACAGTTTGTTAAGAATCTCCAACTTTTGTTAAAGAATCCCCCATATACAACAGTTTGTGGGAGACTCTATGCAAACTGTGGGGGATTCTTTACAATTGTGGGGGATTCCCCTACAATAGTTGTCATCTCCCCATGTTGCATATTTGTTCATTATTCCCATATTTGCTAAAGCCCCGCACAGTTTGTTAAGAATCCCTCACTTTTGTTGAAGAATCACCCATATACAACAGTTTGTGGGGGACTCAAGACAAATTGTGGGTAATTCTTTACAATTGTGAAGGATTCCCCTTCAATAGTTGTCATCTCCCTTGTTTCATATTTGTTCATTATTCCCCATATTTGCTAAATCACCCCACAGTTTGTTAAGAATCCCCCACTTTTGTTAAAGAATCCCCCATATACAACAGTTTGTGGGGGACACTAGACAAACTGTGGGGATTCTTTGCAATTGTGGGGGTTCCCCTACAATAGTTGTCATCTCTCATGTTGCATATTTGTTCATTATTCTCCATATTTTCTAAATCCCCCCACAGTTTGTTAAGAATCCCCCACTTTTGTTAAAGAATCCCCCATATACAACAGTTTGTGGGGGACTCTAGACAAACTGTGGGGGATTTTTTACAATTGTGGGGATTCCCCTACAATAGTTGTCATCTCCCATGTTTCATATTTGTTCATTATTCCCCATATTTGCTAAAACCACCCACAGTTTGTTAAGAATCCCCCCCAAATTTTTAAGATTCCCCCACTTTTGGTAAGGATCCCTTAAAAAATACCCCAATAGAATATGGCGAATTCTTAACCAACGTGAGGGATTCTTAACAATTTATTCATCATTCCCCATATTTGTTGATTATATCCCATAGTCAGTTAAGAATACTCCACTTTTGTTAATAATCCTCCACAAAATACCCCAATGGAATATCGGAGATTCTTAACCAATGTAAAGGATTCTTAACAATTTATTCATCATTCCACATATTTTTTAATTATACCCCATAGTTAGTTAAGAATCCTCCATATCCCATAGTTTGTGATGAACTCAAGACAACTGTGGGGGATTCTTGACAACTGTGAGGAATTCCCCTATAATAGTTGTTTTCTCCCATATTGCATATTTGTTCATTATTCCCCATATTTGCTTAAAATCCCCCACAGTTTATTTAGAATTCCCCACCAATTTATTAGAATCTCCCACTGTTTGTTAAGGATCTCCCATAGAATACACCAATGGAATATGGGGGATTTTTAACCAATATGAGGGATTCTTAACAATTTGTTCATCATTCTTCATATTTGTTAATTATACCCCACAGTTTGTTAAGAATCCCGCATATAAAACCCCCCATATAAAACAGTTTATGGGGGACACTAGACAAACTGTGGGGGATTCTTTACAATTATGGGGGATTCCCCTACAATAGTTGTCATCTCTCATGTTGCATATTTGTTCATTATTCCCCATATTTGCTAAATCACCCCACAGTTTGTTAAGAATCCCTCACTTTTATTAAAGAATCCCCCATATACAACAGTTTGTGGGGGACTCTAGTCAAGCTATAGGGATTCTTTACAATTGTGGGGGATTCCCTTACAATAGTTATCTCCCATGTTGCATATTTGTTCATTATTCCCCATATTTGTTAAAAACCCCCACAGTTTGTTAAGAATCTCCAACTTTTGTTAAAGAATCCCCCATATACAACAGTTTGTGGGAGACTCTATGCAAACTGTGGGGGATTCTTTACAATTGTGGGGGATTCCCCTACAATAGTTGTCATCTCCCCATGTTGCATATTTGTTCATTATTCCCATATTTGCTAAAGCCCCGCACAGTTTGTTAAGAATCCCTCACTTTTGTTGAAGAATCACCCATATACAACAGTTTGTGGGGGACTCAAGACAAATTGTGGGTAATTCTTTACAATTGTGAAGGATTCCCCTTCAATAGTTGTCATCTCCCTTGTTTCATATTTGTTCATTATTCCCCATATTTGCTAAATCACCCCACAGTTTGTTAAGAATCCCCCACTTTTGTTAAAGAATCCCCCATATACAACAGTTTGTGGGGGACACTAGACAAACTGTGGGGATTCTTTGCAATTGTGGGGGTTCCCCTACAATAGTTGTCATCTCTCATGTTGCATATTTGTTCATTATTCTCCATATTTGCTAAATCCCCCCACAGTTTGTTAAGAATCCCCCACTTTTGTTAAAGAATCCCCCATATACAACAGTTTCTGTGGGACTCTAGACAAACTGTGGGGAATTCTTTACAATTGTGGAGGATTCCCCTTCAATAATTGTCATCTCCCATGTTGCATATTTGTTCATTATTCCCCATATTTGCTAAAACCACCCATAGTTTGTTAAGAATCCCCCCCAAATTTTTAAGATTCCCCCACTTTTGGTAAGGATCCCCTAAAAAATACCCCAATGGAATATGGGGGATTCTTAACCAATGTGAAGGATTCTTAACAATTTATTCATCATTCCCCATATTTGTTGATTATATCCCACAGTCAGTTAAGAATACTCCACTTTTGTTAATGATCCTCCACAAAATACCCCAATGGAATATGGGGGATTCTTAACCAATGTGAAGGATTCTTAACAATTTATTCATCATTCCACATATTTTTTAATTATACCCCATAGATAGTTAAGAATCCTCCATATCCCATAGTTTGTGATGGACTCAAGACAACTGTGGGGGATTCTTGACAACTGTGAGCTATTCCACTATAATAGTTGTTATCTCCCATATTGCATATTTGTTCATTATTCCCCGTATTTGCTTAAAATCCCCCACAGTTTATTTAGAATTCCCCACCAATTTATTAGAATCTCCCACTGTTTGTTAAGGATCTCCCATAGAATACACCAATGGAATATGGGGGATTTTTAACCAATATGAGGGATTCTTAACAATTTGTTCATCATTCTTCATATTTGTTAATAATACCCCACAGTTTGTTAAGAATCCCGCATATAAAACCCCCATATAAAACAGTTTATGGGGGAAACTAGACAAACTGTGGGGGATTCTTTACAATTGTGGGGGATTCCCATACAATAGTTGTCATCTCTCATGTTGCATATTTGTTCATTATTCCCCATATTTGCTAAATCACCCCACGGTTTGTTAAGAATCCCCCACTTTTGTTAAAGAATCCCCCATATACAACAGTTTGTGGGGGACTCTAGACAAGCTGTAGGGATTCTTTACAATTGTGGGGGATTCCATTACAATAGTTATCTCCCATGTTGCATATTTGTTCATTATTCCCCATATTTGTTAAAAACCCCCACAGTTTGTTAAGAATCTCCCACTTTTGTTAAAGAATCCCCATATACAACAGTTTGTGGGGGACTCTATGCAAACTGTGGGGGATTCTTTACAATTGTGGGGGATTCCCCTACAATAGTTGTCATCTCCCATGTTGCATATTTGTTCATTATTCCCATATTTGCTAAAGCCCCGCACAGTTTGTTAAGAATCCCTCACTTTTGTTGAAGAATCCCCCATATACAACAGTTTGTGGGGGACTCAAGACAAATTGTGGGGAATTCTTTACAATTGTGGAGGATTCCCCTTCAATAGTTGTCATCTCCCTTGTTGCATATTTGTTCATTATTCCCCATATTTGCTTAAACCACCCACAGTTTGTTAAGAATCCCCCACTTTTGTTAAGGATCCCCCACAAAATACCCGAATGGAATATGGAGGATTCTTAACCAATGTGAGGGATTCTTAACAATTTGTTCATCATTCCCCATATTTGTTCATTATACCCCACTGTCAGTTAAGAATCCTCAATATCCCATAGTTTGTGGGGGACTCAAGACAACTGTAGGGGATTCTTGACAATTGTGGAGAATTATCCATAATAGTTGTCATCTCCCATATTGCATATTTGTTCATTATTCCCCATATTTTTTAAAATCCCTCACAGTTTGTTTAGAATCCCCCACAAATTTATAAGAATCCCCCACTGTTTGTTAAGGATCTCCTATAGAATACCCCAATGGAATATGGGGGATTCTTAACCAATGTGAGGTATTCTTAACAATTTGTTCATCATTCTCCATGTTTGTTAATTATACCCCACAGTTTCTTAAGAATCCCCCATATACACCAGTTTGTGGGGGACTCTAGACAAACTATGGGGGATTCTTTACAATTATGGGGGATTCCCCTACAATGGTTATCTCCGATGTTGCATATTTGTTCATTATTCCCCATATTTGTTAAAAACCCCCCACAGTTTGTTAACAATCCCCCACGTTTGTTAAAGAATCCCCCATATACGACAGTTTGTGGGGGATTCTTTACAATTGTGGGGGATTCCCTTACAATAGTTGTCATCTCCAATGTTGCTTATTTGTTCATTATTCCCCATATTTGCTAAAACCACCCACAGTTTGTTAAGAATTTTCCACAAAATTTTAAGAATCCCCCACTTTTGTTAAGGATCCCCCAAAAAATAACCCAATGGAATATGGGGGATTCTTAACCAATGTGAGGGATTCCTAACAATTTGTTCATCATTCCCCATATTTGTTAATTATACCCCACAGTTAGTTAAGAATCCACCATATTCCATAGTTTGTGGGGGACTCAAGACAACTGTGGGGGATTCTTGACAATTGTGGGGAATTTCCCTATAATAGTTGTTATCTCCCATATTGCGTATTTGTTCATTATTCCACATATTTGCTTAAAATCCCCCACAGTTTGTTTAGAATCCCCCACCAATTTATAAGAATCCCCCACTGTTTGTTAATGATCTCCCATAGAATACCCCAATGGAATATGGGGGATTCTTAACCAATATGAGGGATTTTTAACAATTTGTTCATCATTCTTTATGTTTGTTAATTATATCCCACTGTTTGTTAAGAATCCCTTATATAAAACCCCCCGTATACAACAGTTTGTGAGGGACACTAGATAAACTGTGTGTAACACCTGTAATTTTCTGTCATTATAATATCAGCTTTTTCAAATTTCTGTATTGGACCGACGTGTTGTAGTATTACCATATAGACTATAGTAACCATACATACTCGACCAGAATAAGATTTAAGTTAGTCCCGTACCCAGACCCAGACATTAGAAATAACACCGGTTGCACGTAAATCGAGACCGACACGTATACCGAGGAACTTATGCACGTAAATCGAGAAAGTTGCACACAACCCGAGGTGGGCCCCACATGGCAGCCCCATGTGCCACTCCTTACACTTGTCATCTACTCCCATGACATTTGTCCACATATTGGACATGTGTCTTTGCATGAACACATGCAAATGACACCTAGCCATGCCAATCTCCTATATATCATGCACATACACACAATTGAGACATTTTTGTCTCTAAAATCTGCATATAATTGAGAGGGAGAGAGAGATCTAGAGTTATAGCTCCATGGAAGAATAGAAGAAGAAGAAGCTCATCCTTGAAGTTGAAGATTCAAGCTCCACTAAGCATCAACCAATATCAAGCTTAAATTTCAAGCTTTGGTGAGTAAATTGTGAGTAATTATGAGTTATCTAACTTAATTTAGAACCCATATATTATGTACTAATGTTTAGTAGAAATTTGATGTTGTTGTGTTGAAGTTTTCATGACATGCAAAACAAATCCATGAATCTGAGAAACTGAAACTCTCAGCAGAACATAGTTTAGTAAAATGGATGTTTTGAGGAGCTCAAAATTCCGAATTAAGCTAGGTTTTTTTGTGGTAAAATCTAACTCATATATCTACAAATAACCCTTCTATAGCTCATTCTATAAATCCCTCCTTCATGGGTGAAATGCATGTACAATGGAATGTTATAAACCTGGGAAAACAGAAACTTCCAGCAGAATGTAGTTTAGTAAAATGGATGTTTTGAGGAGCTCAAAAATCCAAATTAAACTAGGTTTTTTTGTGGTAATAGATATCTCATTTATATACAAATAACTCTTCTATAGCTCAGTCTAGAAATCACTCCTTCATGGGTGAAATGCATGTACAACACAGTGTTATAAATCTGAGAAACTGAAACATTCAGCAGAACATAGTTTAGTAAAATGAATGTTTTGTGCAGCTAAAAAATGCTAATTAAGCTAGGTTTTTGTGTGAAGAAATTTAACTCATTTATCTACAAATAACCCTTCTATATCTCAGTCTAAAAACCCCTCCTTCATAGGTGAAATTCACGTACAATGCAGTACTATAAATCTGGGACAGAACAGTCCGAGATATAAGAAATGTCTTGTAAAATAAATAGTTTGAGTAGCTCAAAAATGTAATTGAAGCTAGATTTTTTTGTACATGAAGATATTCCTATTATCTATAATGTTTTAGTTTTGAGTTTGACCTAAAAAGCAATTTATCATGTCCAAATAAATCATGTTAATTCAGTCAACACAGTGAAAATGTATCTTGGCAGATTGTACATCTTTTTGTAGAATGTTTTGTTTATCCATGGTGTTGATTGTTGATGCTAGTTTTCCGGTACATGTGTTGTTATGAAAATCTCGTGCTATGGTAGTGCTATCGCGTAGATGAGTATGTTAAGGGTTACGTCTATGTGTTTATTGGTATTAAATTCAGGTTATAAATCCATGAGCTACGTGCTATGTTTTCTATTGTTATGAATATAGTCTAATGACCGTTGAAAGTTCATACCAAAACTATAAGTATATTGTATGGCACGATTATTGCGTTGATAAATGATCGGGAAAGTTTCCATCGTAAGTATATTGAGAGGAAAACAGAATGTCGAACGTATAGCGAAATATTAACGGTTATAATGGATGATATTAACGAACTAAACTACGAAACGTACGAATGCGTAAAATAACGATAAAACCTTCAATAATAGATTTAATGCGAATAAGGGACGTTGGGTTTTGTTTCTAGTCGTGTGTCTACTGGTCAAAGTTGATTCGTGAACTTTTGTGTCCTGTTTGGATAATTCTTGTAAAGTTGGTCTCTCGATTATTTCATGGAGTCGATTGGTGAGTTATGTTTTGTTCCTTGATCTGAGGATCGGCATGACGTGTTCGGTCAAGTGCGGATGACCTGAGGATCGTCGTGACGTGTTCGATCAAGTGGTTGATTATTTTTCTGCACCCTTGGACTGAGGATCGGCATGACGTGTTCGGTTATGTACGGATGACCTGAGGATCGGCATGACGTGTTCGTCCAAGTGATTATTAATTTCCCGTACCCTTGGTCTGAGGATCGGCATGACGTGTTCGGTAATGTGCGGGCGACCTGAGGATCGGCAAGACGTGTTCGACCAAGAGATTGTTAATGTCCCGCACACTTATGCCATTTGGGCGACAGTTTGAGTGCCAGTTGGGCGACAGTTAACTATTCATTGTTGAGTGTTGTACTTTCTTGACCAGTAAATGCGTTTGGAGTTAAGTCTTCTCAGTCAATGTCATTGGTCAGTTCAGTTCTGGGTTAAGTTTCAAAAGGAATGATTGGGTTTTAATAAGACGTGGTTTTGAGAATAAGAAAAGACGAACAAGACATAGTATCGAGAATAAGAAATGATGAACGAGATATGGTTTCGAGAAATAAGAAGAGATGAAGAATAACTTACCTTAAGTGGTGGTAACCTTAAGGGGACCCTCACTTAGCTTAACCGCTAACGACTTTTCATGCCGCTGGACCTTCCACGTCCAGCCTTTGCAGGTCCAGACGGAGCTGAATGCTATCAAGATGCTGACTATACTACTGAAGACTATGCTGGTAAAGATTACTACGAGAAAGGCTACGGCTTCGCCAGTTGAAGACTTTGGAGCTTTTCTTTTGTTATAGTTCTATTACTATTATGTTAGTGATGTAATAGTTTAGCTGGTCTTGTAATATGTATCTTTTGGATATCTTTTTGGGCCTGTAATATACTACTGATGTAAGACTTGGATGTTTTAAATTTCTGCTTCCGCTGAACTTAGTCACTTTCCCATATCAAATTATTGTTATAAGCATGTTTGGACAATCAGGTGACACTCACAACCAGTCACGTGTCTACGAACCCATAAAGGAAATTTTTTTTCCCCTATTTTTGGTACTTCGGGGCGTGATAGGGATTTTTGGTATCAGAGCCTTAGGTTTAGACGCACTCACTGATTGTCCTACACCTTAAGTTATGAGCATAAGATTTACCTCGTATTAGTACTGACACTAAGTTAGTTCCTCTTGCAGGACTATGGAGCCGATCTTTGTTTATGATGATTTCAGAGGGCACTATATTCTCGACGGCCGTATCCAGCCTGCCGACCCTGTACTATATCGACAGCGGATCCGCCAGAGGGCGAGGCACATTTTAGAGGAGGACATACGGAGAGCCGTGCATACTGATGCACTGCAGTATCCAGATCGAGTTCAGCTTGAGTCGATTCATGCTTCAGAGACTACCATACTTATCCACCAGGAGCTTATCAGCATGGCTCAGGACGAGGCACTATACGACGATATACTCTTCCCAATTATCATGGCCGCACCAGCACCACCATTCTCACCCGAGCCCATACCAGAGCTAGATGCAGATTCAGACCCCATGGATACAGATAGCGATGACGATAGAGCGAGTAGAGAGGATTCTGTAGGCGGTAGCCACACAGCAGATGACCCATCTGACGGTGACGACACAGATGATGACGATGACCTGATGATTGACGATGACCCGCCGAGTAGCGACGATGAGCCGATCGAGGAGGCCAATCCAGTAGAGGATGCTCAGGGACCAGAGGATAGAGGTGTCAATCGGGTCGGGTTGGCCCGGCCCGGCCCGAGCTCGGCCCGATTTTTCCGGGCTAAAAGCCTGGCCCGGCCCGGCATAGGCCCGGCCCGCTAAGCCCGAGCACTTTTGACCGGTCCGGGGTGGACACCCTTGGTCCCGTCCACGGCCCGGCCCGGCCCGGCCCGCTCCTTTGCCCGAAACCCGGCCCGGCCCGCTAGCCCGGATAAGCTAGCCGTTGTGGCCCGGCCCGAAGCCCGGTCCGGTAGGCCCGCCCGTGGCCATAACGGCTAGTTTGGCCCCTTTTCAATTTTTTTTTCATTTTTTACCCCTCTAACGGCTATAAAACGGCTAGTTTTGGGGGTAAAAAGGTAAATGTGCTTTTTGACTTCCCAAAATACCCCTTAGCCCATTTTCTATAAATACTAAACCTCCCACAACATATTTTCTCATACAAAAATCAATTATCTCTCTCTATTCTCTACTTTCTCTATACTACTCCATAAACTACAAGTCTACAAGCACTTCTACTCTACAAGTTGGTGATTCAATTATCAAAGCTCTAATTTGTAAAGGCACTTCTAGTCTTCTACAACTTGAACTTACAGGCTCTCAAGTCTCAAGTCTTATTATAATTTATAGTTGTTCACTTCTTTTTTTACTACTATAAGTTGAGGTAAATTTATTTATTGTTTCACTTCTTGCTTTATTAGTTGCTTATTTAATTGTTAGTATTTTTAATCTTTTATATTTCTTTCCCCTCTTTTTTTTTTATTTAAAAAAAAAATGGCATCTCACTCAAGATCTTCAAAAACTAGGGAAGGCCCAACTTATGACTTTGAAAATTTAGATTATGGGGAAAGAAATGAGATTAATGATTTGGAATTGGAGGATGATGACGACGTTGAAATTATGGGGTCTATTCCATCTGAACCATCTCCTTCAAATCCTAATTATCCAAGTCCCACCACTGAAAGAAAATTAAAATCACCTGTTTGGTTATTTTTTAAATTAAATGACGAAAAAAATGGAGCTATTTGCAAAATATGCGGACTCAAATTTTCTTACAAAGGTGGAGGAAATAATACACTTAAAAGGCACATCATGAGCAAACATAAAGGTGCATGGGAAGCAGGTACCGCTCAAGCGGACGGCCTAGTACAATCCCAAATTTCTGCTTCTACTGGCACAAGTGTTGGAACTTTTCTTTATAATCAAAAAAAAATAAGGGAAGGCTTGGCAAAATTTGTTTGTGCATCCGATATGCCTTTTACTTTAGTTGAAGAAGAGTGTTTTACACGTTTTATTCAAACTTTTTTACAACCAGCCTACCAACCTATTACTAGAAATACTCTTAGAAGTGATATACAATCTGTTTTTCAACAAACCAAAAAAAAATTAATTGAGAATTTTTCTACTTTTAATTGTACAATTGCATGCACTTCCGATTTGTGGACTGGTTGTAATAAAACGGGATATATATGTATAACGGCGCATTTTGTAGATGAAAATTGGAATATGAATAAAAATATCATTGCTTTTCGTGCATTAGACTATCCTCATACTAGTGAAAATATATATAACTATATAATCAATGTTTTTAATGAGTATGATATTATGAAAAAAATTATAAGCATTACTTTTGACAATGCTAGTGCTAATACAAATGCTATTAATATGTTTAAAGATCTTATGCGCCCAATGTTGAATGGAAAATTATTTCATGGTCGTTGTGTATGTCATATCATTAATTTGATTATCCAAGATGGATTAACAAAAATTGATGATCACATACTTAAAATTAGAGAGGCAGTGGTCTTTTGTTGTTCAACGCCTAAGCGTCTACAAGCATTTTATGGTGTTTGTAAACAAAATCGTCTTAATCCAAAGAAATTGCAAACTGATATTAAAACTCGTTGGAATTCTACTTATCTTATGATAGATTCTTGTAAAAAGTATAGTAATATTATTACTCAATTTGTTAATTTTAATTATCCATCACTAAACTTGACTTCAAACGATTGGGATATGGCATTTGACTTTCATGGATTTTTAGAAGTATTTTACAATGCTACAAATAAACTTTTCGGTGTTTACTATTCTACTTCTTGTTTAGTTCTTATGGAATTATATAATATGGCTCATACATTTCATAGTTATAAACAAAAAAATGACATTTTTATTGATATTTGCGAGAAAATGGAAAAAAAGTTTAAAAAATATTGGTCTTACATTCCACCTGTATTTTACTTATCTGCAATCTTGGATCCTAGAATCAATTTTGATGGTGTTTGTGAAATGGTTAAACAAATATCTGAATTGATGCAAGGACCAGATGGTGAGCCTGGTCTAGAAATAACTACTTCTGAAATGGAAAATACTTTGGAATCTTTATTTCGTATTTACTATGAAAAATATACAAATAAAGAAAGTGCTACTTCTTCTTCTACTTCTAATATTGAGTTAAGTTCGGGAGCGTCAGGTGGTTCTTGGGCGAGCCAGTTTCTCAGTCGAAAGAAACAAAAGGGTGTTAGTCAATCATTTGTAAGTAGCTCTAACATTCTTGGTGAATTAAATAAGTATCGAGAAACAGAGTGGGAAAGTCGATTAACCAACGAGGAAATGGTCGATTTAAATCTTTTGACATGGTAGAAAGAACATGTAAGAACTTTCCCTGTTCTTTCCATCATGGCTCGTGATCTACTAACTCCTCCGGCTTCCACAGTTGCATCGGAGTCTGCTTTTAGTGTAGGTGGAAGGGTGCTAGAGGAAAGGAGGAGCAGATTATCTCCTGATATGCTTGACTGCTTGATGTGCTTGAAGGATTGGGACAGTGCACAATATCGAACTCAAAACCGCCAAGATCCTATTCTTGAAGACTTCGCAAATTTGGAAGTTACGGAAGAAAATTGAAGAATCAAGAATTGAAGAATGAATATAGTTGAAGATCATTTAGTTCCAAACAAATCAATTGTAATACTCCTGGCCCGCATGAGTATAAACTGTGAACGGCTTTTTAAAAAAAAAATCCAATTCTGTAAAATGTAATCTTTACTTTTTATTATACAAATTAATGATAAGTAATCTTTATTTTTTATTAGACTATAATTTTAAATATCAAATAGTAGTAATCTCTTTAATTTTTATTGAATAATGAAAATTCTTTACTATTTTTTTTTAATGAACTTTTTTTTTAAACTTTTAGTAATCACTAATCATTAATGAATAAATATTTACTTTTTATTATACAAATTATTGAAATTAATGATAATAATCTTTATTTTTTATTAGACTACAATTTTTAAATATCAAATACTAGTAATCTCTTTAATTTTTATTGAATAATAAATATTCTTTACTTTTTTTTTTTGAATGAACTTTTTTTAGTAATCACTAATCAATGTAATCATTAATGAATAAATCTTTACTTTTTATTGTACAATTTATGATAAGTAATCTTTATATTTTATTAGACTATAATTTTTAAATATCAAATAATAGTAATCTCATTAATTTTTATTGAATAATAAATATTATTTACTTTTTTTTTTTTTGTTAAACAATTTTTTTTTAGTAATCACTAATCATTAGTGCATAAACTAAACATATAAAAAAAAAAGAGTAAAAGTCAAAACTCCCCCCAATTCCCAAACATTAAACTTTAAAAGAAAAATTTTTCCCCCCCAAAACTCCGGCCCGGCCCGGCCCGGTCCGTTTATGGGCCCGTCCACGAACCCGTCCACGAGCCCGTCCACGAGCCCGTCCATGAGCCCGTCCACGAGCCCGGCCCGGCCCTAAGCCCGGCCCTAGTGAGCCCGGGCCACCGGTCCGGGGCGGACATCCCCCCTCCCTTCCCAAGCCCGGCCCGGCCCGGCCCGATTTTAAGTTAAGCCCGGCCCGGTCCGGCCCGAAGCCCGGTCAAGCCCGCTTTGACCGAGCCCGGCCCGGCCCGTTTGACACCACTACCAGAGGATGATGTATACGATCATCCAGTACTGCCAGTTGATGAGGACGTGATAGTACCGATACCCGAGCAGGACCACGGGGCAGATCCAGCTGATGTTGAGGAGGACCCGAAGGAGGAGGAGTTCTTAGAGGACCCTGTAGACGATCCAGTTATAGAGCTGATTCAGGACAATCCCGATGCACAGCCTGACCTACACAACGATGTGGATCCAGACGATGTCGTTGAGCCTGACGAGTTAGCTGTCGAGTTGGACGATGCGCCACCAGAGGTTGTAGAGCTAGATGATGAGGATGACATCGACTTGGATGGAGTTGGCGGAGATGGCGTAGCACCAGGATGGATATTACCAGATGGTGGACCAGATGAGTTTGACCAGTGGCTGGATTTTATGCTAGCGGAGGTAGTTACCGTTCCAGGGGATGAGATACCACCTATGGTTACCGATGATGAGACAGACTTCTATGCCCTACCATGCTGATATGATCTTCAGAGAGCTGCTATTACTTCTATATAGTGATGTACATATTGGCTTTGTTTGGTGTCGCTCGTATTATAGATATTACAGTTGTAAGTACTTTGTACATGTTCTTTTGTAAGCACCTAGGAGATGCTTAAACTCTTATATAGTATATATTGGCCTTGGGCGCAGTACTTTGATGTAAATCTTTTTTTTGGTTTAATATAATGGTTTTAGTTATATCACTTTATTCCATTGACATTTAGTAATACATGCATGCTTATTATATTTTAACTTTGGTACACATCAAGACCACCTATAAAGACTCGGTATGGAATCAAAGGATATTAGTAGTAAAACTTGTGCATTGTTTTCAGATGGCTGGAGGACGTAGGAGGAACGGCAATAGAGATAATGAGGAAGAACCAGAGATACCTAATGAGATAGACCCTACAAGACTACTCTCAGCCTTGGTCAGAAGGATTGAGAGGGCTTCAAACAATGTAGGAAACAACAACCGCCCAGCACCACCCCCAAGGCAGACAGGGGATAAGTTACTTGAACGTTTTCGTGCATTAAGACCAGAAAAGTTCAATGGGATGATGGAACCATAGAAAGCGGAGCAATGGCTACGAGAGATGGATCTTTAAAGCCATGGATTGCAGTGAGGCAGAAAAACACCGCCTAGCCATATTTCAGTTGACATATGCCGCAGCAGACTGGTGGGAAGCGGAAGAGGCTACTTTGGGAGACAGAGCCATAAGGGAAATGACATGGACCGTGTTCAAGGAACGGTTCCTAGCAAAGTATTTTCCATTAGTAGAACGAAATTTGAAGAAGAAAGAATTCATGGAATTGGTTCAAGGGAACAAGTCTGTTCAGGAGTATACAACGCAATTCAAACGCCTGTCCCATTTTGCGCATCACATGGTGGACACACCTGAAAAGAAGAACGAACAATATCACCAAGGGTTATCTCTTTCACTACAAGAGACGACTGCAGTTTACGTGAGTCAATCCTTTGAATCTTTGGTAGGGTTGGCTACACAGATGGAGAATATACAGAAACAGAGGCAGAAGAGGTTTACCAGTAGGTTTCCATCACGAAATGTCCAAGGATCAAGGCCACCCATGCGTTATCAGAATAACAAGCGCGCTTGGAATGGAGAAAGGAAGCCGCAGCAGGCACGGAGGCAACCACAACAAGCTAACACTGTAGCACCACAAGCACCAGTCCCTGTTGGACATCAAGGAGGTTATATCGCCCAAGGAAAAGGTCCAGGGAGTTGCTTCAACTATGGCATACCTGGCCACCATGCCAAAGATTGCAGAACCTCCAAGAACCATGATCGTGGTGAAGTCATATGCTTTAATTGTGGAGAGAAAAGCCACTGGAGCCGAGAGTACAAGGCACCGCACCGAGGATACAATGGACCCAACGCTCACGGGCAAGCTGCTAAGACTAACCTGAATGCCATTATTCTGAAAGCAGCATGTTTTGACGTAGAAGCGCATCAGAATTTAGAAGGTACGCTCACTCTTTTCAGCAACAGAGTTAAAACGTTATTTGATACTGGAGCGTCAAATTCGTTTATTGCTAGTAAAGTCGTACAAGATTTGGGTTTAGTACCTCAAAACCTTACTGTAGCATTGAATGCCGTATCTCCGATGGGTACATCTGTTAAGTTGAATAGGGTATGCAGAAACTGTCCCATTAACATAGAAGATAGAGACCTATTCGCGGATTTGGTGATCTTGTCAATGAAGGAGTTTGACGTCATCTTAGGAATTGACTGGCTCACTAAGTACCATGCTATCTTGGATTGTACTAGCAAGTCGATTACCTTTACGATACCTAGAAGTCAACCCTTTTTCTTTCAGTGTAACCTGTTGAGCGATGGTTTTCTCACTAGTCGCTTGGCTGCCATCGAGGGCACAAGCTCAGAGGTCACGATCGCAGAGATTCCGATAGTGCGAGAATTCGAAGACGTATTTAAAGATCTCTCAGGATTGCCGCCAAAGCGAGAGATAGACTTCTGCATAGAACTGACACCTGGAACCATGCCTGTCTCCAAGACCCCATACAGGATGGCACCGACGGAAATGCAAGAATTGAAGAAGCAGGTACAGGAGTTGGAAGATTTGGGATTCGTGCGTCCAAGCACATCACCGTGGGGAGAACCGGTACTGTTTGTAAAGAAGAAAGACGGATCGCTTCGACTCTGCATAGACTATAGGGAGTTTAATAAGGTAACCATCAAGAATAAGTACCAGCTGCCACGTATTGATGACTTGTTCGATCAATTACAAGGAGCCACGACATTTTCAAAGATCGATTTGAGATCAGGATACCACCAGCTATTAATTCGACCAGAAGACGTGTCAAAGACAGCATTCCGTACTAGATATGGACATTACGAGTTTCTTGTGATGCCATTCGGGCTAACCAATGCCCCAGCAGTGTTTATGGACTTGATGAATAGGGTATTTAGGCCTTACCTAGATCAGTTTACTATCATCTTTATAGATGATATACTGATATATTCCAAGGCCAAGGAGGAACACGAAAAACATTTACAGATTGCCTTACAGACACTCAAGGACAACCAACTATATGCAAAGTTCAACAAATGCGAGTTTTGGCTTAATGAAGTCAAATTCTTAGGATATGTCGTCTCTCGGAATGGGATATCAGTGGATTCTTCAAAGATAGACGCAGTGCTAGATTGGAAAAGACCGAGTAATGCTTCAATGATTAGAAGTTTTCTGGGTTTGGCTGGCTACTACAGGAGATTTGTAGAAGGATTCTCTAGAATTGCAGCCCCATTAACTGGTCTTACAAAGAAGGAGTCAAAGTTCGATTGGAAGGATCGACATGAACGTGCATTTCAAGAGCTAAAGGGGAGGTTAACTTTGGCACCCGTGTTAGCAATACCCAAGAGCGGTAAAAGATATACCATCTATAGTGATGCTTCACACCAAGGATTAGGGTGTGTACTTATGCAAGATGGGAAGGTGATAGCGTATGGATCGAGACAGTTGAAGCCACACGAGATGAGTTATCCAACGCATGATCTAGAGTTAGCCGCAATTGTGTTTGCACTGAAAACATGGAGACATTACCTCTATGGGGAGCAGTTTGATTTGTTTTCAGACCATAAGAGCTTGAAGTACTTGTTTTCTCAGAAGGAGCTAAATATGAGGCAGAGATGATGGATGGAGTTACTCAAGGATTATGATTTCACTCTACAGTACCATCCTGGAAAAGCAAACGTTGTTGCAGATGCTTTGAGTTGCAAACCTCACGAGATAGTTGCTAATCTCATGATTCGAGAATGGAAAGCATTGGAAACTATAGCAGAATTTGATCTCCAACCCACAGAAACAGAAGGAGGACACCATTTTGGATGTTTAGTAGCACAACCGACGCTTCTTAATCGTATTTTGGAAGCCCAGCAGAAAGACGAAGAGTGGAAGAAGTGGTTTGCTAAAGTTTCGGCAAAGGAACCCGAGGAATGGAGCGTAGGCTCAGATGGAGGATTTCGATGTAGGAATCGACTGTGTGTTCCTGATGTGGAGACTCTGAGGAAGGACATTCTGGATGAAGCACACAAGTCCCGTTTGACCGTTCATCCTGGAGGTACAAAGATGTATAGAGACTTGAAGCGGAATTTCTGGTGGGAAGTCATGAAACGAGAAGTGGCAGAGTATGTTTCTAAGTGTCTTACTTGTCAACAAGTCAAAGCAGAACATCAGAAGCCATCAGGATTATTACAGCCATTACCGATTCCGCAGTGGAAGTGGGAACACATTACCATGGATTTTGTGATCTCAGCAGAGCCATGACTCTATTTGGGTGATTGTAGACCGACTCATCAAGTCAGCTCACTTCATAGCATACAGTATGACATATTCTGTGGAGAAGTTGAGTCAGTTATACATACAACAGGTCGTACGATTGCATGGAGTACCCGTCAGCATAGTGTCTGATAGCGATTCTCGATTTACTGCAGAATTCTGGGAAAGTTTCCAGACAGCTTTAGGAACTTCACTGAAAGTGAGTTCAGCATTTCATCCTCAAACCGACGGGCAAACCGAGAGGACCAATCAAGTAATGGAAGACATGCTCAGAGCTTGCGTGATTGACTTTGAGAGTTCATGGGAGACACATCTTCCATTGATTGAGTTTGCCTACAACAATAGTTATCACTCAAGCATAGGCATGGCACCATTCGAGGCATTGTATGGAAGGCCGTGTCGTTCGCCATTATGTTGGGCTGAAGTTGGAGATGGAAAGCTTCTAGGACCGGAGATGGTTCGAGAGACTAATAAGAAGATAATTATTGTCAGAGAGAAGATGAAGGCAGCACAAGATCGATATAAGAGCTATGCAGACAAACATCGCACGGATAAAGAGTTCAAGGTAGGAGAACATGTTTTACTCAAAGTATCACCAGTCCGAGGAGTAATAAGGTTTGGACAGAAAAGGGGAAAGTTGTCGTCACGCTATATCGGACCATTCGAGATCTTGGAACGTGTAGGAAGAGTTTCTTATAGACTCGCGTTGCCACCAAGGTTGTCTGGTATTCATAATGTTTTTCACATCAGTATGTTGAAGGAGTATCATCAGGGCGTGACGCCACATGTAATCGACTTTAAGGACATTGAGGTGAATGACAGCGTGTCTTACGCAGAGAGACCCATCAAGATTTTGGTTCGAGAGACCAAGAAGCTGAGAAACAAGGAGATTCCGTTGGTGAAGGTTCAGTGGAATCATCATGATGAAAGAGAAGCTTCGTGGGAAATGGAGTCAGAGATGCGAGAGAAATATCCTTTTCTGTTTTGTACATAGATAAGCTCTGATTTCGAGGACGAAATCCTTTAATAGGTGGTGGAAGATGTAACACCTGTAATTTTCTATCATTATAATATCAGCTTTTTCAAATTTCTGTATTGGACCGACTATATTATTATATTATTATTTTAATTACGTGACGATATGGACGTGTTGTAGTATTACCATATAGTCTATAGTAACCATACCTACTCGACCAGAATAAGATTTAACTTAGTCCCGTACCCAGACCCAGACATTAGAAATAACACCGGTTGCACGTAAATCGAGACTGACACGTATATCGAGGAACTTATACACGTAAACCGAGAAAGTTGCACACAACCCGAGGTGGGCCCCACATAGACGGCCACATGGCAGCCCCATGTGCCACTCCTTACACTTGTCATTTCCTCCCATGACATTTGTCCACATATTGGACATGTGTCTTTGCATGAACACATGCAAATGACACCTAGCCATGCCAATCTCCTATATATCATGCACATACACACAATTGAGACATTTTTGTCTCTACAATCTGCATATAATTGAGAGGGAGAGAGAGAGCTAGAGTTATAGCTCCATGGAAGAATAGAAGAAGAAGAAGCTCATCCTTGAAGTTGAAGATTCAAGCTCCACTAAGCATCAACCAATATCAAGCTTAAATTTCAAGCTTTGGTGAGTAAATTGTGAGTAATTATGAGTTATCTAACTCAATTTAGAACCCATATATTATGTACTAATTTTTAGTAGAAATTTGATGTTGTTGTGTTGAAGTTTTCATGACATGCAAAACAAATCCATGAATCTGAGAAACTGAAACTCTCAGCAGAACATAGTTTAGTAAAATGGATGTTTTGAGGAGCTCAAAATTCCGAATTAAGCTAGGTTTTTTTGTGGTAAAATCTAACTCATATATCTACAAATAACCCTTCTATAGCTCATTCTATAAATCCCTCCTTCATGGGTGAAATGCATGTACAATGGAATGTTATAAACCTGGGAAAACAGAAACTTCCAGCAGAATGTAGTTTAGTAAAATGGATGTTTTGAGGAGCTCAAAAATCCAAATTAAGCTAGGTTTTTTTGTGGTAATAGATAACTCATTTATCTACAAATAACCCTTCTCTATCTCAGTCTAGAAATCACTCCTTCATGGGTGAAATGCATGTACAACGCAGTGTTATAAATCTGAGAAACTGAAACATTCAGCAGAACATAGTTTAGTAAAATGAATGTTTTGTGCAGCTCAAAAATGCTAATTAAGCTAGGTGTTTTTGTGAAGAAAGCTAACTCATTTATCTACAAATAATCCTTCTATAGCTCAGTCTAAAAACCCCTCCTTCATAGGTGAAATTCACGTACAATGCAGTACTATAAATCTGGGACAGAACAGTCCGAGATATAAGAAATGTCTTGTAAAATAAATAGTTTGAGTAGCTCAAAAATGTAATTGAAGCTAAATTTTTTTGTACATGAAGATATTCCTATTATCTATAATGTTTTAGTTTTGAGTTTGACCTAAAAAGCAATTTATCATGCCCAAATAAATCATGTTAATTCAGTCAACACAGTGAAAATGTATCTTGGCAGATTGTACATCTTTTTGTATAATGTTTTGTTTATGCATGGTGTTGATTAATGTTGATGCTAGTTTTCCGGTACATGTGTTGTTATGAAAATCTCGTGCTATGGTAGTGCTATCGCGTAGATGAGTATGTTAAGGGTTTCGTCTATGTGTTTATTGGTATTAAATTCACGTTATAAATCCATGAGCTACGTGCTATGTTTTCTATTGTTATGAATATAGTCTAATGACCGTTGAAAGTTCATACCAAAACTATAAGTATATTGTATGGCACAATTATTGCGTTGATAAATGATCGGGAAAGTTTCCATCGTAAGTATATTGATAGGAAAATAGAATGTCGAACGTATAGCGAAATATTAACGGTTATAATGGATGATATTAACGAACTAAACTACGAAACGTACGAATGCGTAAAATAACGATAAAACCTTCAAAATAGATTTAATGCGAATAAGGGACGTTGGGTTTTGTTTCTATTCGTGTGTCTACTGGTCAAAGTTGATTCGTGAACTTTTGTGTCGTGTTTGGATAATTCTTGTAAAGTTGGTCTCTCGATTATTTCATGGAGTCGATTGGTGAGTTATGTTTTGTTCCTTGATCTGAGGATCGGCATGACGTGTTCGGTTAAGTGCGGATGACCTGAGGATCGTCGTGACGTGTTCGATCAAGTGGTTGATTATTTTTCCGCACCCTTGGACTGAGGATCGGCATGACGTGTTCGGTTATGTACGGGTGACCTGAGGATCGGCATGACGTGTTCGTCCAAGTGATTATTAATTTCCCGTACCCTTGGTCTGAGGATCGGCATGATGTGTTCGGTAACGTGCGGGCGACCTGAGGATCGGCATGACGTGTTCGACCAAGAGATTGTTAATGTCCCGCACACTTATGCCATTTGGGCAACAGATTGAGTGCCAGTTGGGCGACAGTTAACTATTCATTGTTGAGTGTTGTACTTTCTTGACCAGTAAATGCGTTTGGAGTTAAGTCTTCTTTCAGTCAATGTCATTGGTCAGTTCAGTTCTGGGTTAAGTTTCAAAAGGAATGATTGGGTTTTAATAAGACGTGGTTTTGAGAATAAGAAAAGACGAACAAGACATAGTATCGAGAATAAGAAACGATGAACGAGATATGGTTTCGAGAAATAAGAAGAGATGAAGAATTACTTACCTTAAGTGGTGGTAACCTTAAGGGGACCCTCACTTAGCTTAACCGCTAATGGCTTTTCATGCCGTTGGACCTTCCACGTCCAGCCTTTGCAGGTCCAGACGGAGCCGAATGCTATCAAGATGCTGACTATACTACTGAAGACTATGCTGGTAAAGATTACTACGAGGAAGGCAACGGCTTCGCCAGCTGAAGACTTTGGAGCTTTTCTTTTGTTATAGTTCTATTACTATTATATTAGTGATGTAATAGTTTAGCTGGTCTTGTAATATGTATCTTTTGGATATCTTTTTGGGCCTGTAATATACTACTGATGTAAGACTTGGATGTTTTAAATCTCTGCTTCCGCTGAGCTTAGTCACTTTCCCATATCACATTATTGTTATAAGCATGTTTGGACAATCAGGTGACACTCACAACCAGTCACGTGTCTACGAACCCATAAAGGAAGTTTATTTTTCCCTATTTTTGGTACTTCGGGGCGTGACACTGTGGGGGATTCTTTGCAATTGTGGAGGGTTCCCCTACAATAGTTGTCATCTCCGATGTTGCATATTTGTTCATTCTTCCCCATATTTGTTAAAACCACCCACAGTTTGTTAAGACCCCCCCCCCCCCCCCCCCCCAAATTTTTAAGATTCCCCCACCTTTGGTAAGGATCCCATAAAAAATACCCCAATGGAATATGGGGGATTCTTAACCAATGTAAGGGATTCTTAACAATTTATTCATCATTCCCCATATTTGTTGATTATATCCCACAGTCAGTTAAGAATACTCCACTTTTGTTAAGAATCCTCCACAAAATACCCCAATGGAATATGGGAGATTCTTAACCAATATGAGGGATTCTTAACAATTTATTCATCATTCCACATATTTTTTAATTATACCCCATAGTTAGTTAAGAATCCTCCATATCCCATAGTTTGTGGTGGACTCAAGGCAACTGTGGGGGATTCTTGACAACTGTGAGGAATTCCCCTATAATAGTTGTTATCTCCCATATTGCATATTTGTTCATTATTCCCCATAATTGCTTAAAATCCCCCTCAGTTTATTTAGAATTCCCCACCAATTTATTAGAATCTCCCACTGTTTGTTAAGGATCTCCCATAGAATACACCAATGGAATATGGGGGATTTTTAACCAATATGAGGGATTCTTAACAATTTGTTCCTCATTCTTCATGTTTGTTAAAAATACCCCACAGTTTGTCAAGAATCCCGCATATAAAACCCCCATATAAAACAGTTTATGGGGGACACAAGACAAACTGTGGGGGATTCTTTACAATTGTGGGGGATTCCCCTACAATAGTTGTCATCTCTCATGTTGCATATTTGTTCATTATTCCCCAAATTTGCTAAATCCCACCACAGTTTGTTAAGAATGCCCCACTTTTGTTAAAGAATCCCCCATATACAACAGTTTGTGGGGGACTCTATGCAAACTGTGGGGAATTCTTTACAATTGTAGGGGATTCCCCTACAATAGTTGTCATCTCCCATGTTGCATATTTGTTCATTATTCCCATATTTGCAAAATCCTCGCACAGTTTGTTAAGAATCCCTCACTTTTGTTGAAGAATCCCCCATATACAACAGTTTGTGGGGGACTCAAGATAAATTGTGGGGAATTCTTTACAATTGTGGAGAATTCCCCTTCAATAGTTGTCATCTCCCTTGTTGCATATTTGTTCATTATTCTCCATATTTGCTAAAACCACCCACAGTTTGTTAAGAATCCCCCACTTTTGTTAAGGATCCCCCACAAAATACCCCAATGGAATATGGGGGATTCTTAACCAATGTGAGGGATTCTTAACAATTTGTTCATCATTCCCCATATTTGTTAATTATACCCCACAGTAAGTTAAGAATCCTTAATATCCCATAGTTTGTGGGGGACTCAAGACAACTGTACGGGATTCTTGACAATTGTGGGAAATTCTCCTTAATAGTTGTCATCTCCCATATTGCATATTTGTTCATTATTCCCCATATTTCTTAAAACCCCCCACAGTTTGTTTAGAATCCCCCACCAATTTATAAGAATCCCCCACTGTTTGTTAAGGATCTCCCATAAAATACCCCAATGGAATATAGGGATTCTTAACCAATATGAGGGATTCTCAACAATTTTTTCATCATTCTTTATGTTTGTCAATTATACCCCACAGTTTGTTAAGAATCCCCCATATAAAACCCCCATATACAACAGTTTGTGAGGGACACTAGACAAATTGTGGGGGATTCTTTACAATTGTGGGGGATTCCCCTACAATAGTTGTCATCTCTCATGTTGCATATTTGTTCATTATTCTCCATATTTGCTAAATCCCCCCACAGTTTGTTAAGAATCCCCCACTTTTGTTAAAGAATCCCCCATATACAACAGTTTGTGGGGGACTCTAGACAAACTGTGGGGGATTTTTTACAATTGTGGGGGATTCCCCTACAATAATTGTCATCTCCCATGTTTCAAATTTGTTCATTATTCCCAATATTTGCTAAAACCACCCACAGTTTGTTAAGAATCCCCCCCAAAATTTTAAGATTCCCCCACTTTTGGTAAGAATCCCCTAAAAAATACCCCAATGGAATATGGGGGATTCTTAACCAATGTGAGGGATTCTTAACAATTTATTCATCATTACCCATATTTGTTAATTATATCCCACAGTCAGTTAAGAATACTCCACTTTTGTTAAGGATCCTCCACAAAATACCCCAATTGAATATGGGAGATTCTTAACCAATGTGAGGGATTCTTAACAATTTATTCATTATTCCACATATTTTTTAATAATACCCCACAGTTAGTTAAGAATCCTCCATATCCCATAGTTTGTGGGGGGACTCAAGACAACTGTGGGGGATTCTTGACAACTGTGAGCAATTCCCCTATAATAGTTGTTATCTCCCATGTTGCATATTTGTACATTATTCCCCATATTTGCATAAAATCCCCCACAGTTTGTTTAGAATTCCCCGCCAATTTATAAGAATCTCCCACTGTTTGTTAAGGATCTCCCATAGAATACACCAATGGAATATGGGGGATTTTTAACCAATATGAGGGATTCTTAACAATTTGTTCATCATTCTTCATGTTTGTTAATTATACCCCACAGTTTGTTAAGAATCCCCCATATAAAACCCCCCATATAAAACAGTTTGTGGGGGACACTAGACAAACTGTGGGGGATACTTTACAATTGTAGGGGATTCCCCTACAATAGTTGTCATCTCTCATGTTGCATATTTGTTCATTATTCCCCATATTTGCTAAATCCCCCCACAGTTTGTTAAGAATCCCCCTTTTGTTAAAGAATACCCCATATACAACAGTTTGTAGGGGACTCTAGACAAACTGTAGGGATTCTTTACAATTGTGGGGATTCCCTTACAATAGTTATCTCCCATGTTGCATATTTGTTCATTATTCCCCATATTTGTTAAAAAAAAAACCCCACAGTTTGTTAAGAATCTCCCACTTTTGTTAAAGAATCCCCCATATACAACAGTTTGTGGGGGACTCTATGCAAACTGTGGGGGATTCTTTACAATTGTGGGGGATTCCCCTACAATAGTTGTCATTTTCCATGTTGCATATTTGTTCATTATTCCCATATTTGCTAAAGCCTCGCACAGTTTGTTAAGAATCCCTCACTTTTGTTGAAGAATCCCCCATATACAACAATTTGTGGGGGACTCAAGACAAATTGTGGGGAATTCTTTACAATTGTGGAGGATTCCACTACAATAGTTGTCATCTCCCTTGTTGCATATTTGTTCATTATTCCCCATATTTGCTAAAACCACCCACAGTTTGTTAAGAATCCCCCACTTTTGTTAAGGATCCCCCACAAAATACCCCAATGGAATATGGGGGATTCTTAACCAATGTGAGGGATTCTTAACAATTTGTTCATCATTCCTCATATTTGTTAATTATACCCCACAGTCAGTTAAGAATTCTCAATATCCCATAGTTTGTGGGGGACTCAAGACAATTGTAGGGGATTCTTGACAATTGTGGGAAATTCTCCATAATAGTTGTCATCTCCCATATTGCATATTTGTTCATTATTCCCCATATTTCTTAAAATCCCTCACAGTTTGTTTAGAATCCCCCACAAATTTATAAGAATCCCCCACTGTTTGTTAAGGATCTCCTACAGAATACCCCAATGGAATATGGGGGATTCTTAACCAATGTGAGGTAATCTTAACAATTTGTTCATCATTCTCCATGTTTGTTAATTATACCCCACAGTTTCTTAAGAATCCCCCATATACACCAGTTTGTGGGGGACTCTAGACAAACTGTGGGGGATTCTTTACAATTGTGGGGGATTCCCCTACAATAGTTATCTCCGATGTTGCATATTTGTTCATTGTTCCCCATATTTGTTAAAAATCCCCCACAGTTTGTTAAGAATCCCCCACTTTTGTTAAAGAATCCCCCATATACGACATGTTGTGGGGGATTCTTTACAATTGTGGGGGATTCCCTTACAATAGTTGTCATCTCCAATGTTGCTTATTTGTTCATTATTCCCCATATTTGCTAAAACCACCCACAGTTTGTTAAGAATTTTTCACAAAATTTTAAGAATCCCCCACTTTTGTTAAGGATCCCCCAAAAAATAACCCAATGGAATATGGGGGATTCTTAACCAATGTGAGAGATTCTTAACAATTTGTTCATCATTCCCCATATTTGTTAATTATACCCCACAGTCAGTTAAGAATCCTCAATATCCCATAGTTTGTGGGGGACTCAAGACAATTGTAGGGGATTCTTGACAATTGTGGGGAATTCTCCATAATAGTTGTCATCTCCCATATTGCATATTTGTTCATTATTCCCCATATTTCTTAAAATCCCTCACAATTTGTTTAGAATCCCCCACAAATTTATAAGAATCCCCCACTGTTTGTTAAGGATCTGCTACAGAATACCACAATGGAATATGGGGGATTCTTAACCAATGTGAGGTATTCTTAACAATTTGTTCATCATTCTCCATGTTTGTTAATTATACCCCACAGTTTCTTAAAAATCCCCCATATACACCAGTTTGTGGGGACTCTAGACAAACTGTGGGGGATTCTTTACAATTGTGGGGGATTCCCCTACAATAGTTATCTCCGATGTTGCATATTTGTTCATTATTCCCCATATTTGTTAAAAAACCCCCCACAGTTTGTTAAGAATCCCCCACTTTTGTTAAAGAATCCCCCATATATGACATGTTGTGGGGGATTCTTTACAATTGTGGGGGATTCCCTTACAATAGTTGTCATCTCCAATGTTGCTTATTTGTTCATTATTCCCCATATTTGCTAAAACCACCCACAGTTTGTTAAGAATTTTTCACAAAATTTTAAGAATCCCCCACTTTTGTTAAGAATCCCCCAAAAAATAACCCAATGGAATATGGGGGATTCTTAACCAATGTGAGGGATTCCTAACAATTTGTTCGTCATTCCCCATATTTGTTAATTATACCACACAGTTAGTTAAGAATCCACCATATCCCATAGTTTGTGGGGGACTCAACAGAACTGTGGGGGATTCTTGACAATTGTGGGGAATTCCCCTATAATAGTTGTTATCTCCCATATTGCATATTTGTTCATTATTCCCCATATTTTCTTAAAATCCCCCACAGTTTCTTTAGAATCCCCCACCAATTTATAAGAATCCCCTACTGTTTGTTAAGGATCTCCCATAGAATACTCCAATGGAATATGGGGGATTCTTAACCAATATGAAGGATTCTTAACAATTTGTTCATCATTCTTTATGTTTGTTAATTATACCTCACAGTTAGTTAAGAATCCCTTATATAAAACCCCCCGTATACAACAGTTTTTGGGGGACATTAGACAAACTTTAGGGGATTCTTTGAAATTGTGGGGGATTCCCCTACAATAGTTGTCATCTCTCATGTGGCATATTTGTTCATTATTCTCCATATTTGCTAAATCCCCCCACATTTGGTTAAGAATCCCGCACTTTTGTTAAAGAATCCCCCATATACAACAGTTTGTGGGGGACTCTAGACAAAGTGTGAGGGATTTTTTACAATTGTGGGGGATTCCCCTACATTAGTTGTCATCTCCCATGTTGCATATTTGTTCATTATTCCCCATATTTGCTAAAACCACCCACAGTTTGTTAAGAATCCCCCCCAAATTTTTAAGATTCCCCCACTTTTGGTAAGGATCCCCTAAAAAATACCCCAATGAAATATGGGGGATTCTTAACCAATGTGAGAGATTCTTAACAATTTATTCATCATTCCCCATATTTGTTAATTCTATCCCACAGTCAGTTAAGAATACTCCACTTTTGTTATGGATCCTCCACAAAATACCCCAATGGAATATGGGGGATTCTTAACCAATGTGAGGGATTCTTAACAATTTATTCATCATTCCACATATTTTTTAATTATACCCCACAGTTAGTTAAGAATCCTCCATATCCCATAGTTTGTGGGGAACTCAAGGCAACTGTGGGGGATTCTTGACAACTGTGAGGAATTCCCCTATAATAGTTGTTATCTCCCATATTGCATATTTGTTCATTATTCCCCATATTTGCTTAAAATCCCCCTCAGTTTATTTAGAATTCCCCACCAATTTATTAGAATCTCCCACTGTTTGTTAAGGATCTCCCATAGAATACACCACTGGAATATGGGGGATTTTTAACCAATATGAGGGATTCTTAACAATTTTTTAATCATTCTTAATGTTTGTTAATTATACCCCACAGTTTGTTAAGAATCCCCCATATAAAACCCCCCATATAAAACAGTTTGTGGGGGACACTAGACAAACTGTGGGGGATACTTTACAATTGTAGGGGATTCCCCTACAATAGTTGTCATCTCTCATGTTGCATATTTGTTCATTATTCCCCATATTTGCTAAATCCCCCCACAGTTTGTTAAGAATCCCCCACTTTTGTTAAAGAATCCCCCATATACAACAGTTTGTGGGGGACTCTAGACAAACTGTAGGGATTCTTTACAATTGTGGGGGATTACCTTACAATCGTTATCTCCCATGTTGCATATTTGTTCATTATTCCCCATATTTTTAAAAACCCCCACAGTTTGTTAAGAATCACCCACTTTTGTTAAAGAATCCCCCATATACAACAGTTTGTGGGGGACTCTATGCAAACTGTGGGGGATTCTTTACAATTGTGGGGGATTCCCCTACAATAGTTGTCATCTCCCATGTTGTATATTTGTTCATTATTCCCATATTTGCTAAAGCCCCGCACAGTTTGTTAAGAATCCCTCACTTTTGTTGAAGAATCCCCATATACAACAGTTTGTGGGGGACTCAAGACAAATTGTGGGGAATTCTTTACAATTGTGGAGGATTCCCCTTCAATAGTTGTCATCTCCCTTGTTGCATATTTGTTCATTATTCCCCATATTTGTTAAAACCACCCACAGTTTGTTAGGAATCCCCAACTTTTGTTAAGGATCCCCCACAAAATACCCCAAGGGAATATGGGGGATTCTTAACCAATGTGAGGGATTCTTAACAATTTGTTCATCATTCCCCATATTTGTTAATTATACCCCACAGTCAGTTAAGAATTCTCAATATCCCATAGTTTGTGGGGGACTCAAGACAATTGTAGGGGATTCTTGACAATTGTGGGAAATTCTCCATAATAGTTGTCATCTCCCATATTGAATATTTGTTCATTATTCCCCATATTTCTTAATATCCCTCACAATTTGTTTAGAATCCCCCACAAATTTATAAGAATCCCCCACTGTTTGTTAAGGATCTCCTACAGAATACCCCAATGGAATATGGGGGATTCTTAACCAATGTGAGGTATTCTTAACAATTTCTTCATCATTCTCCATGTTTATTAATTATACCCCACGGTTTCTTAAGAATCCCCCATATACACCAGTTTGTGGGGGACTTTAGACAAACTGTGGGGGATTCTTTACAATTGTGGGGGATTCCCCTACAATAGTTATCTCCGATGTTGCATATTTGTTCATTGTTCCCCATATTTGTTAAAAATCCCCCACAGTTTGTTAAGAATCCCCCACTTTTGTTAAAGAATCCCCCATATACGACATGTTGCGGGGGATTCTTTACAATTGTGGGGGATTCCCTTACAATAGTTGTCATCTCCAATGTTGCTTATTTGTTCATTATTCCCCATATTTGCTAAAACCACCCACAGTTTGTTAAGAATTTTTCACAAAATTTTAAGAATCCCCCACTTTTGTTAAGGATCCCCAAAAAATAACCCAATGCAATATGGGGGATTCTTAACCAATGTGAGGTATTCTTAACAATTTGTTCATCATTCTCCATGTTTGTTAATTATACCCCACAGTTTCTTAAGAATCCCCCATATACACCAGTTTGTGGGGACTCTAGACAAACTGTGGGGGATTCTTTACAATTGTGGGGGATTCCCCTACAATAGTTATCTCCGATGTTGCATATTTGTTCATTATTCCCCATATTTGTTAAAAAACCCCCCACAGTTTGTTAAGAATCACCCACTTTTGTTAAAGAATCCCCCATATATGACATGTTGTGGGGGATTCTTTACAATTGTGGGGGATTCCCTTACAATAGTTGTCATCTCCAATGTTGCTTATTTGTTCATTATTCCCCATATTTGCTAAAACCACCCACAGTTTGTTAAGAATTTTTCACAAAATTTTAAGAATCCCCCACTTTTGTTAAGAATCCCCCAAAAAATAACCCAATGGAATATGGGGGATTCTTAACCAATGTGAGGGATTCCTAACAATTTGTTCGTCATTCCCCATATTTGTTAATTATACCACACAGTTAGTTAAGAATCCACCATATCCCATAGTTTGTGGGGGACTCAACAGAACTGTGGGGGATTCTTGACAATTGTGGGGAATTCCCCTATAATAGTTGTTATCTCCCATATTGCATATTTGTTCATTATTCCCCATATTTTCTTAAAATCCCCCACAGTTTCTTTAGAATCCCCCACCAATTTATAAGAATCCCCTACTGTTTGTTAAGGATCTCCCATAGAATACTCCAATGGAATATGGGGGATTCTTAACCAATATGAAGGATTCTTAACAATTTGTTCATCATTCTTTATGTTTGTTAATTATACCTCACAGTTAGTTAAGAATCCCTTATATAAAACCCCCCGTATACAACAGTTTTTGGGGGACATTAGACAATCTTTAGGGGATTCTTTGAAATTGTGGGGGATTCCCCTACAATAGTTGTCATCTCTCATGTGGCATATTTGTTCATTATTCTCCATATTTGCTAAATCCCCCCACATTTGGTTAAGAATCCCGCACTTTTGTTAAAGAATCCCCCATATACAACAGTTTGTGGGGGACTCTAGACAAAGTGTGAGGGATGTTTTACAATTGTGGGGGATTCCCCTACATTAGTTGTCATCTCCCATGTTGCATATTTGTTCATTATTCCCCATATTTGCTAAAACCACCCACAGTTTGTTAAGAATCCCCCCCAAATTTTTAAGATTCCCCCACTTTTGGTAAGGATCCCCTAAAAAATACCCCAATGAAATATGGGGGATTCTTAACCAATGTGAGAGATTCTTAACAATTTATTCATCATTCCCCATATTTGTTAATTCTATCCCACAGTCAGTTAAGAATACTCCACTTTTGTTATGGATCCTCCACAAAATACCCCAATGGAATATGGGGGATTCTTAACCAATGTGAGGGATTCTTAACAATTTATTCATCATTCCACATATTTTTTAATTATACCCCACAGTTAGTTAAGAATCCTCCATATCCCATAGTTTGTGGGGGACTCAAGGCAACTGTGGGGGATTCTTGACAACTGTGAGGAATTCCCCTATAATAGTTGTTATCTCCCATATTGCATATTTGTTCATTATTCCCCATATTTGCTTAAAATCCCCCTCAGTTTATTTAGAATTCCCCACCAATTTATTAGAATCTCCCACTGTTTGTTAAGGATCTCCCATAGAATACACCACTGGAATATGGGGGATTTTTAACCAATATGAGGGATTCTTAACAATTTTTTAATCATTCTTAATGTTTGTTAATTATACCCCACAGTTTGTTAAGAATCCCCCATATAAAACCCCCCATATAAAACAGTTTGTGGGGGACACTAGACAAACTGTGGGGGATACTTTACAATTGTAGGGGATTCCCCTACAATAGTTGTCATCTCTCATGTTGCATATTTGTTCATTATTCCCCATATTTGCTAAATCCCCCCACAGTTTGTTAAGAATCCCCCACTTTTGTTAAAGAATCCCCCATATACAACAGTTTGTGGGGGACTCTAGACAAACTGTAGGGATTCTTTACAATTGTGGGGGATTACCTTACAATCGTTATCTCCCATGTTGCATATTTGTTCATTATTCCCCATATTTTTAAAAACCCCCACAGTTTGTTAAGAATCACCCACTTTTGTTAAAGAATCCCCCATATACAACAGTTTGTGGGGGACTCTATGCAAACTGTGGGGGATTCTTTACAATTGTGGGGGATTCCCCTACAATAGTTGTCATCTCCCATGTTGTATATTTGTTCATTATTCCCATATTTGCTAAAGCCCCGCACAGTTTGTTAAGAATCCCTCACTTTTGTTGAAGAATCCCCATATACAACAGTTTGTGGGGGACTCAAGACAAATTGTGGGGAATTCTTTACAATTGTGGAGGATTCCCCTTCAATAGTTGTCATCTCCCTTGTTGCATATTTGTTCATTATTCCCCATATTTGTTAAAACCACCCACAGTTTGTTAGGAATCCCCCACTTTTGTTAAGGATCCCCCATAAAATACCCCAAGGGAATATGGGGGATTCTTAACCAATGTGAGGGATTCTTAACAATTTGTTCATCATTCCCCATATTTGTTAATTATACCCCACAGTCAGTTAAGAATTCTCAATATCCCATAGTTTGTGGGGGACTCAAGACAATTGTAGGGGATTCTTGACAATTGTGGGAAATTCTCCATAATAGTTGTCATCTCCCATATTGAATATTTGTTCATTATTCCCCATATTTCTTAAAATCCCTCACAATTTGTTTAGAATCCCCCACAAATTTATAAGAATCCCCCACTGTTTGTTAAGGATCTCCTACAGAATACCCCAATGGAATATGGGGGATTCTTAACCAATGTGAGGTATTCTTAACAATTTCTTCATCATTCTCCATGTTTATTAATTATACCCCACGGTTTCTTAAGAATCCCCCATATACACCAGTTTGTGGGGGACTTTAGACAAACTGTGGGGGATTCTTTACAATTGTGGGGGATTCCCCTACAGTAGTTATCTCCGATGTTGCATATTTGTTCATTGTTCCCCATATTTGTTAAAAATCCCCCACAGTTTGTTAAGAATCCCCCACTTTTGTTAAAGAATCCCCCATATACGACATGTTGCGGGGGATTCTTTACAATTGTGGGGGATTCCCTTACAATAGTTGTCATCTCCAATGTTGCTTATTTGTTCATTATTCCCCATATTTGCTAAAACCACCCACAGTTTGTTAAGAATTTTTCACAAAATTTTAAGAATCCCCCACTTTTGTTAAGGATCCCAAAAAAATAACCCAATGGAATATGGGGGATTCTTAACCAATGTGAGGTATTCTTAACAATTTGTTCATCATTCTCCATGTTTGTTAATTATACCCCACAGTTTCTTAAGAATCCCCCATATACACCAGTTTGTGGGGACTCTAGACAAACTGTGGGGGATTCTTTACAATTGTGGGGGATTCCCCTACAATAGTTATCTCCGATGTTGCATATTTGTTCATTATTCCCCATATTTGTTAAAAAACCCCCCACAGTTTGTTAAGAATCCCCCACTTTTGTTAAAGAATCCCCCATATATGACATGTTGTGGGGGATTCTTTACAATTGTGGGGAATTCCCTTACAATAGTTGTCATCTCCAATGTTGCTTATTTGTTCATTATTCCCCATATTTGCTAAAACCACCCACAGTTTGTTAAGAATTTTTCACAAAATTTTAAGAATCCCCCACTTTTGTTAAGGATCCCCAAAAAAAAACCCAATGGAATATGGGGGATTCTTAACCAATGTGAGTGATTCCTAACAATTTGTTCATCATTCCCCATATTTGTTAATTATACCCCACAGTTAGTTAAGAATCCACCATATCCCATAGTTTGTGGGGGACTCAAGAGAACTGTGGGGGATTCTTGACAATTGTGGGGAATTCCCCTATAATAGTTGTTATCTCCCATATTGCATATTTGTTCATTATTCCCCATATTTTCTTAAAATCCCCACAGTTTCTTTAGAATCCCCCACCAATTTATAAGAATCCCCCACTGTTTGTTAAGGATCTCCCATAGAATACCCCAATGGAATATGGGGGATTCTTAACCAATATGAAGGATTCTTAACAATTTGTTCATCATTCTTTATGTTTGTTAATTATCTCTCACAGTTAGTTAAGAATCCCTTATATAAAACCCCCCGTATACAACAGTTTTTGGGGGACATTAGACAAACTTTAGGGGATTCTTTGCAATTGTGGGGGATTCCCCTACAATAGTTGTCATCTCACATGTTGCATATTTGCTAAATCCCCCCACATTTTGTTAAGAATCCCGCACTTTTGTTAAAGAATCCCCCATATACAACAGTTTGTGGGGGACTCTAGACAAACTGTAGGGGATTTTTTACAATTGTGGGGGATTCCCCTACAATAGTTGTCATCTCCCATGTTGCATATTTGGTCATTATTCCCCATATTTGCTAAAACCACCCACAGTTTGTTAAGAATCCCCCCCAAATTTTTAAGATTCCCCCACTTTTGGTAAGGATCCCCTAAAAAATACCCCAATGGAATATGGGGGATTCTTAACCAATGTGAGGGATTCTTAACAATTTATTCATCATTCCCCATATTTGTTAATTATATCCCACAGTCAGTTAAGAATACTCCACTTTTGTTAAGGATCCTCCACAAAATACCCCAATGGAATATGGGGGATTCTTAACCAATGTGAGGGATTCTTAACAATTTATTCATCATTCCACATATTTTTTAATTATACCCCACAGTTAGTTAAGAATCCTCCATATCCCATAGTTTGTGGGGGACTCAAGGCAACTGTGGGGGATTCTTGACAACTGTGAGGAATTCCCCCATATTGTATATTTGTTCATTATTCCCCATATTTGCATAAAATCCCCCTCAGTTTATTTAGAATTCCCCACCAATTTATTAGAATCTCCCACTGTTTGTTAAGGATCTCCCATAGAATACACCACTGGAATATGGGGGATTTTTAACCAATATGAGGGATTCTTAACAATTTGTTCATCATTCTTCATGTTTGTTAATTATACCCCACAGTTTGTTAAGAATCCCCCATATAAAACAGTTTGTGGGGGACACTAGACAAACTGTGGGGGATACTTTACAATTGTAGGGGATTCCCCTACAATAGTTTTCATCTCTCATGTTGCATATTTTTTCATTATTCCCCATATTTGCTAAATCCCCCACAGTTTGTTAAGAATCCCCCACTTTTGTTAAAGAATCCCCCATATACAACAGTTTGTGGGGGACTCTAGACAAACTGTAGGGATTCTTTACAATTGTGGGGGATTCCCTTACAATAGTTATCTCCCATGTTGCATATTTGTTCATTATTCCCCATATTTGTTAAAAAAACCCCACAGTTTGTTAAGAATCTCCCACTTTTGTTAAAGAATCCCCCATATGCAACAGTTTGTGGGGGACTCTAGAGAAACTGTAGGGATTCTTTATAATTGTGGGGGATTCTCTTACAATAGTTATCTCCCATGTTGCATATTTGTTCATTATTCCCCATATTTGTTAAAAACCCCCACAGTTTGTTAAGAATCCCCCACTTTTGTTAAATAATCCCATATATACAACAGTTTGTGGGGGTCTCTATGCAAACTGTGGGGGATTCTTTAAAATTGTGGGAGATTCCCCTACAATAGTTGTCATCTCCCATGTTGCATATTTGATCATTATTCCCATATTTGCTAAAGCCCTCCACAGTTTGTTAAGAATCCCTCACTTTTGTTGAAGAATCCCCCATATACAACAGTTTGTGGGGGACTCAAAACAAATTGTGGGGAATTCTTTACAATTGTGGGGGATTCCCCTTCAATAGTTGTCATCACCCTTGTTGCATATTTGTTCATTATTCCCCATATTTGCTAAAACCACCCACAGTTTGTTAAGAATCCCCCACTTTTATTAAGGAACCCCCACAAAATACTCCAATGGAATATGGGGGATTCTTAACCAATGTGAGGGATTCTTAACAATTTGTTCATCATTCCCCATATTTGTTAATTATACCCCACAGTCAGTTAAGAATCCTCAATATCCCATAGTTTGTGGGGGATTCAAGACAACTGTAGGGGATTCTTGACAATTGTGGGAATTCTCCATAATAGTTGTCATCTCCCATGTTGCATATTTGTTCATTATTCCCCATATTTTTTAAAATCCCTCACAGTTTGTTTAGAATCCCCCACAAATTTATAAGAATCCCCCACTGTTTGTTAAGGATCCCCTACAGATATGGGGGATTCTTAACCAATGTGAGGTATTCTTAACAATTTGTTCATCATAATCCATGTTTGTTAATTATACCCCACAGTTTCTTAAGAATCCCCAATATACACCAGTTTGTGGGGGACTCTAGACAAACTGTGGGGGATTCTTTACAATTGTGGGGGATTCCCCTACAATAGTTATCTCCGATGTTGCATATTTGTTCATTGTTCCCCATATTTGTTAAAAACCCCCCCACAGTTTGTTAAGAATCCCCCACGTTTGTTAAAGAATCCCCCATGTACGACAGTTTGTGGGGGATTCTTTACAATTGTGTGGGATTCCCTTACAATAGTTGTCATCTCCCATGTTGCTTATTTGTTCATTATTCCCATGTTTGCTAAAACCACCCATAGTTTGTTAAGAATTTCCCACAAAATTTTAAGAATCCCCCACTTTTGTTAAGGATCCCCCAAAAAATAACCCAATAGAATATGGGGGATTCTTAACCATTGTGAGGGATTCTTAACAATTTGTTAATCATTCCCCATATTTGTTAATTATACCCCACAGTTAGTTAAGAATCCTCCATATCCCATAGTTTGTGGGGGACTCAAGACAACTGTGGGGGATTCTTGACAATTGTGGGGAATTCCCCTATAATAGTTGTTATCTCCCATATTGCATATTTGTTTATTATTCCCCATATTTGCTTAAAATCCCCCACAGTTTGTTTATAATCCCCCACCAATTTATAATAATCCCCCACCAGTTTATAATAATCCCCCACTGTTTGTTAAGGATCTCCCATAGAATACACCAATGGAATATGGGGGATTCTTAACCAATATGAGGGATTCTTAAGAATTTGTTCATCATTCTTCATGTTTGTTAATTATACCCCACAGTTTGTTAAAAATCCCGCATATAAAACCCCCCATATAAAACAGTTTGTGGGGACATAGACAAACTGTGGGGGATTCTTTACAATTGTGGGGGATTCCCCTACAATAGTTGTCATCTCTCATGTTGCATTTTTGTTCATTATTCCCCATATTTGTTAAATCCCCCCACAGTTTGTTAAGAATCCCCCACTTTTGTTAAAGAATCCCCCATATACAACAGTTTGTGGGGGACTCTAGACAAACTGTGGGGATTCTTTACAATTGCGGGGGATTCCCTTATAATAGTTATCTCCCATGTTACATATTTGTTCATTATTCCCCATATTTGTTAAAAACCCCCACAGTTTGTTAAGGATCCCCCACTTTTGTTAAAGAATCCCCCCATATACAACAGTTTGTGGGGGACTCTATGCAAACTGTGGGGGATTCTTTACAATTGTGGGGGATTCCCCTACAATAGTTGTCATCTCCCATGTTGCATATTTGGTCATTATTCCCATATTTGCTAAAGCCCCCCATAGTTTGTTAAGAATCCCTCACTTTTGATGAAGAATCACCCATATACAACAGTTTGTGGGGGACTCAAGACAAATTGTGGGGAATTCTTTACAATTGTGGGGGATTCCCCTTCAATAGTTGTCATCTCCAATGTTGCATATTTGTTCACTATTCCCCATATTTGCTAAAACCACCCACAGTTTGTTAAGAATCCCCCACAAATTTTGAAGAATCCCCCACTTTTGTTAAGGATCCCCCCCAAAATACCCCAATGGAATATGGAGGATTCTTAACCAATGTGAGGGATTCTTAATAATTTGTTCATCCTTCCCCATATTTGTTAATTATACCCCACAGTCAGTTTAGAATCCTTCATATCCCATAGTTTTTGGGGGACTCAAGACAACTGTGGAGGATTCTTGACAATTGTGGGGAATTCCCCATAATAGTTGTCATCTCCCATGTTGCATATTTATTCATTATTCCCCATATTTCTTAAAATCCCTCACAGTTTGTTTAGAATCCCCCACAAATTTATAAGAATCCCCCACTGTTTGTTAAGGATCCCCTACAGAATACCCCAATGCAATATGGGGGATTCTTAACCAATGTGAGGTATTCTTAACAATTTCTTCATCATTCTCCATGTTTGTTAATTATACCCCACAGCTTCTTAAGAATCCCCATATACACCAGTTTGTGGGGGACTCTAGACAAACTGTGGGGGATTCTTTACAATTGTGGGGGATTCTCCTACAATTGTTATCTCCCATGATGCATATTTGTTCATTATTCCACATATTTGTTAAAAAAAAACCCCACAGTTTGTTAAGAATCCCCCACGTTTGTTAAAAAATCCACCATATACGACAGTTCGTGGGGGATTCTTTAAAATTGTGGGGGATTCCATTACAATAGTTGTCATCTCCCATGTTGGTTATTTGTTCATTATTCCCCATATTTGCTAAAACCACCCACAGTTTGTTAAGAATTTCCCACAAAATTTTAAGAATCCCCCACTTTTGTTAAGGATCCCCCAAAAAATAACCCAATGGAATATGGGGGATTCTTAACCAATGTGAGGGATTCTTAACAATTTGTTCATCATTCCCCATATTTGTTAATTATACCCCACAGTAAGTTAAGAATCCTTAATATCCCATAGTTTGTGGGGGACTCAAGACAACTGTAGGGGATTCTTGACAATTGTGGGAAATTCTCCTTAATAGTTGTCATCTCCCATATTGCATATTTGTTCATTATTCCCCATATTTCTTAAAACCCCCCACAGTTTGTTTAGAATCCCCCACCAATTTATAAGAATCCCCCACTGTTTGTTAAGGATCTCCCATAAAATACCCCAATGGAATATAGGGATTCTTAACCAATATGAGGGATTCTCAACAATTTTTTCATCATTCTTTATGTTTGTCAATTATACCCCACAGTTTGTTAAGAATCCCACATATAAAACCCCCATATACAACAGTTTGTGGGGGACACTAGACAAATTGTGGGGGATTCTTTACAATTGTGGGGGATTCCCCTACAATAGTTGTCATCTCTCATGTTGCATATTTGTTCATTATTCTCCATATTTGCTAAATCCCCCCACAGTTTGTTAAGAATCCCCCACTTTTGTTAAAGAATCCCCCATATACAACAGTTTGTGGGGGACTCTAGACAAACTGTGGGGGATTTTTTACAATTGTGGGGGATTCCCCTACAATAGTTGTCATCTCCCATGTTTCATATTTGTTCATTATTCCACATATTTGCTAAAACCACCCACAGTTTGTTATGAATCCCCCCCAAATTTTTAAGATTCCCCCACTTTTGGTAAGAATCTCCTAAAAAAATACCCCAATGGAATATGGGGGATTCTTAACCAATGTGAGGGATTCTTAACAATTTATTCATCATTACCCATATTTGTTAATTATATCCCACAGTCAGTTAAGAATACTCCACTTTTGTTAAGGATCCTCCACAAAATACCCCAATTGAATATGGGGGATTCTTAACCAATGTGAGGGATTCTTAACAATTTATTCATCATTCCACATATTTTTTAATAATACCCCACAGTTAGTTAAGAATCCTCCATATCCCATAGTTTGTGGGGGGACTCAAGACAACTGTGGGGGATTCTTGACAACTGTGAGCAATTCCCCTATAATAGTTGTTATCTCCCATGTTGCATATTTGTACATTATTCCCCATATTTGCATAAAATCCCCCACAGTTTGTTTAGAATTCCCCGCCAATTTATAAGAATCTCCCACTGTTTGTTAAGGATCTCCCATAGAATACACCAATGGAATATGGGGGATTCTTAACCAATGTGAGGGATTCCTAACAATTTGTTCATCATTCCCCATATTTGTTAATTATACCCCACAGTTAGTTAAGAATCCTCCATATCCCATAGTTTGTGGGGGGAATCAAGACAACTGTGGGGGATTCTTGACAACTGTGAGCAATTCCCCTATAATAGTTGTTATCTCCCATGTTGCATATTTGTACATTATTCCCCATATTTGCATAAAATCCCCCACAGTTTGTTTAGAATTCCCTGCCAATTTATAAGAATCTCCCACTGTTTGTTAAGGATCTCCCATAGAATACACCAATGGAATATGGGAGATTTTTAACCAATATGAGGGATTCTTAACAATTTGTTCATCATTCTTCTTGTTTCTTAATTATACACCACAGTTTGTTAAGAATCCCCCATATAAAACCCCCCATATAAAACAGTTTGTGGGGGACACTAGACAAACAATGGGGGATTCTTTACAATTGTGGGGGATTCCTCTACAATAGTTGTCATCTCTTATGTTGCATATTTGTTCATTATTCCCCATATTTGCTAAATTCTCCCACAGTTTGTTAAAAATCCCCCACTTTTGTTAAAGAATCCCCCATATACAACAGTTTGTGGGGGACTCTAGACAAACTATAGGGATTCTTTATAATTGTGGGGGATTCCCTTACAATAGTTATCTACCATGTTGCATCTTTGTTCATTATTCCCCATATTTTTTTAAAAACCCCACAGTTTGTTAAGAATCCTCCACTTTTGTTAAAGAATCCCCCATATACAACAGTTTATGGGGGACTCTATGCAAACTGTAGGGGATTCTTTACAATTGTGGGGGATTCCCTACAATAGTTGTCATCTCTCATGTTGCATAATTGTTCATTATTCCCATATTTCCTAAAGCCCCCCACAGTTTTTTAAGAATTCCTCACTTTTGTTGAAGAATCCCCCATATACAACAGTTTGCGGGGGACCCAAGACAAATTGTGGAGAATTCTTTACAATTGTAGGGGATTCCCCTTCAATCGTTGTCATCTCCCTTATTGCATATTTGTTCATTATTCCCAATATTTGCTAAAACCACCCACAGTTTGTTAAGAATCCCCCCCAAATTTTTAAGATTCACCCACTTTTGGTAAGGATCCCCTAAAAAATACCCCAATGGAGTATGGGGGATTCTTAACCAATGTGAGGGATTCTTAACAATTTATTCATCATTCCCCATATATGTTAATTATATCCCACAGTCAGTTAAGAATACTCCACTTTTGTAAAGGATCCTCCACAAAATACCCCAATGGAATATGGGGGATTCTTAACCAGTGTGAGGGATTCTTAACAATTTATTCATCAATCCACATATTTTTTAATTATACCCCACAGTTAGTTAAGAATCCTCCATATCCCATAGTTTGTGGTGGACTCAAGACAACTGTGGGGGATTCTTGACAACTGTGAGGAATTCCCCTATAATAGTTGTTATCTCCCATATTGCATATTTGTTCATTATTCCCCATATTTGCTTAAAATCCCCTACAGTTTATTTAGAATTCCCCACCAATTTATTAGAATCTCCCACTGTTTGTTAAGGATCTCCCATAGAATACACCAATGGAATATTGGGGATTTTTACCAATTTGAGAGATTCTTAACAATTTGTTCATCATTCTTCATGTTTGTTAATTATACCCCACAGTTTGTTAAGAATCCCCCATATAAAACCCCCCATACAAAACAGTTTATGGGGGACACTAGACAAACTGTCGGGATTCTTTACAATTGTGGGGGATTCCCCTATAATAGTTGTCATCTCTCATGTTGCATATTTGTTCATTATTCCCCATATTTGCTAAATCCCCCCACAGTTTGTTAAGAATCCCCCACTTTTGTTAAAGAATCCCCCATATACAACAGTTTGTGGGGGACTCTAGACAAACTGTAGGGATTCTTTACAATTGTGGGGGATTCCCTTACAATAGTTATCTCCCATGTTGCATATTTGTTCATTATTCCCCATATTTGTTAAAAAAACCCCCACAATTTGTTAAGAATCTCCCACTTTTGTTAAAGAATCCCCCATATACAACAGTTTGTGGGGGACTCTATGCAAACTGTGGGGGATTCTTTACAATTGTGGGGAATCCCATACAATAGTTGTCATTTCCCATGTTGCATATTTGTTCATTATTCCCATATTTGCTAAAGCCTCGCACAGTTTGTTAAGAATCCCTCACTTTTGTTGAAGAATCCCCCATATACAACAGTTTGTGGGGGACTCTAGACATACTGTGGGGGATTTTTTACAATTGTGGGGGATTCCCCTACAATAGTTGTCATCTCCCATGTTGCATATTTGTTCATTATTCCACATATTTGCTAAAACCACCCACAGTTTGTTAAGAATCCCCCCCAAATTTTTAAGATTCCCCCACTTTTGGTAAGGATCCCCTAAAAAATACCCCAATTGAATATGGGGGATTCTTAACCAATGTGAGAGATTCTTAACAATTTATTCATCATTCCCCATATTTGTTAATTATATCCCACAGTCAGTTAAGAATACTCCACTTTTGTTAAGGATCCTTCACAAAATACCCCAATGGAATATGGGGGATTCTTAACCAATGTGATGGATTCTTAACAATTTATTCATCATTCCACATATTTTTTAATTATACCCCACAGTTAGTTAAGAATCCTCCATATCCCATAGCTTGTGGGGGACTCAAGGCAACTGTGGGGGATTCTTGACAACTGTGAGGTATTCCCGTATAATAGTTGTTATCTCCCATATTGCATATTTGTTCATTATTCCCCATATTTGCTTGAAATCCCCTTCAGTTTATTTAGAATTCCCCACCAATTTATTAGAATCTCCCACTGTTTGTTAAGGATCTCCCATAGAATACAACAATGGAATATGGGGGATTTTTAACCAATATGAGGGATTCTTAACAATTTGTTCATCATTCTTCATGTTTGTTAAATATACCCCACAGTTTGTTAAGAATCCCCCATATAAAACCCCCCATATAAAACAGTTTGTGGGGGACACTAGACAAACTGTGGGGGATACTTTACAATTGTAGGGGATTCCCCTACAATAGTTGTCATCTCTCATGTTGCATATTTGTTCATTATTCCCCATATTTGCTAAATCCCCCCACAGTTTGTTAAGAATCCCCCACTTTTGTTAAAGAATACCCCATATACAACAGTTTGTAGGGGACTCTAGACAAACTGTAGGGATTCTTTACAATTGTGGGGATTCCCTTACAATAGTTATCTCCCATGTTTCATATTTGTTCATTATTCCCCATATTTGTTAAAAAAAAACCCCCACAGTTTGTTAAGAATCTCCCACTTTTGTTAAAGAATCCCCCATATACAACAGTTTGTGGGGGACTCTATGCAAACTATGGGGGATTCTTTACAATTGTGGGGGATTCCCCTACAATAGTTGTCATTTCCCATGTTGCATATTTGTTCATTATTCCCATATTTGCTAAAGCCTCGCACAGTTTGTTAAGAATCCCTCACTTTTGTTGAAGAATCCCCCATATACAACAATTTGTGGGGGACTCAAGACAAATTGTGGGGAATTCTTTACAATTGTGGAGGATTCCACTACAATAGTTGTCATCTCCCTTGTTGCATATTTGTTCATTATTCCCCATATTTGCTAAAACCACCCACAGTTTGTTAAGAATCCCCCACTTTTGTTAAGGATCCCCCACAAAATACCCCAATGGAATATGGGGGATTCTTAACCAATGTGAGGGATTCTTAACAATTTGTTCATCATTCCCCATATTTGTTAATTATACCCCACAGTCAGTTAAGAATTCTCAATATCCCATAATTTGTGGGGGACTCAAGACAATTGTAGGGGATTCTTGACAATTGTGGGAAATTCTCCATAATAGTTGTCATCTCCCATATTGCATATTTGTTCATTATTCCCCATATTTCTTAAAATCCCTCACAGTTTGTTTAGAATCCCCCACAAATTTATAAGAATCCCCCACTTTTGTTAAGGATCTCCTACAGAATACCCCAATGGAATATGGGGGATTCTTAACCAATGTGAGGTAATCTTAACAATTTGTTCATCATTCTCCATGTTTGTTAATTATACCCCACAGTTTCTTAAGAATCCCCCATATACACCAGTTTATGGGGGACTCTAGACAAACTGTGGGGGATTCTTTACAATTGTGGGGGATTCCCCTACAATAGTTATCTCCGATGTTGCATATTTGTTCATTGTTCCCCATATTTGTTAAAAATCCCCCACAGTTTGTTAAGAATCCCCCACTTTTGTTAAAGAATCCCCCATATACGACATGTTGTGGGGGATTCTTTACAATTGTGGGGGATTCCCTTACAATAGTTGTCATCTCCAATGTTGCTTATTTGTTCATTATTCCCCATATTTGCTAAAACCACCCACAGTTTGTTAAGAATTTTTCACAAAATTTTAAGAATCCCCCACTTTTGTTAAGGATCCCCCAAAAAATAACCCAATGGAATATGGGGGATTCTTAACCAATGTGATGGATTCTTAACAATTTATTCATCATTCCACATATTTTTTAATTATACCCCACAGTTAGTTAAGAATCCTCCATATCCCATAGCTTGTGGGGGACTCAAGGCAACTGTGGGGGATTCTTGACAACTGTGAGGTATTCCCGTATAATAGTTGTTATCTCCCATATTGCATATTTGTTCATTATTCCCCATATTTGCTTGAAATCCCCTTCAGTTTATTTAGAATTCCCCACCAATTTATTAGAATCTCCCACTGTTTGTTAAGGATCTCCCATAGAATACAACAATGGAATATGGGGGATTTTTAACCAATATGAGGGATTCTTAACAATTTGTTCATCATTCTTCATGTTTGTTAATTATACCCCACAGTTTGTTAAGAATCCCCCATATAAAACCCCCCATATAAAACAGTTTGTGGGGGACACTAGACAAACTGTGGGGGATACTTTACAATTGTAGGGGATTCCCCTACAATAGTTGTCATCTCTCATGTTGCATATTTGTTCATTATTCCCCATATTTGCTAAATCCCCCCACAGTTTGTTAAGAATCCCCCACTTTTGTTAAAGAATACCCCATATACAACAGTTTGTAGGGGACTCTAGACAAACTGTAGGGATTCTTTACAATTGTGGGGATTCCCTTACAATAGTTATCTCCCATGTTGCATATTTGTTCATTATTCCCCATATTTGTTAAAAAAAAACCCCCACAGTTTGTTAAGAATCTCCCACTTTTGTTAAAGAATCCCCCATATACAACAGTTTGTGGGGGACTCTATGCAAACTATGGGGGATTCTTTACAATTGTGGGGGATTTCCCTACAATAGTTGTCATTTCCCATGTTGCATATTTGTTCATTATTCCCATATTTGCTAAAGCCTCGCACAGTTTGTTAAGAATCCCTCACTTTTGTTGAAGAATCCCCCATATACAACAATTTGTGGGGGACTCAAGACAAATTGTGGGGAATTCTTTACAATTGTGGAGGATTCCACTACAATAGTTGTCATCTCCCTTGTTGCATATTTGTTCATTATTCCCCATATTTGCTAAAACCACCCACAGTTTGTTAAGAATCCCCCACTTTTGTTAAGGATCCCCCACAAAATACCCCAATGGAATATGGGGGATTCTTAACCAATGTGAGGGATTCTTAACAATTTGTTCATCATTCCCCATATTTGTTAATTATACCCCACAGTCAGTTAAGAATTCTCAATATCCCATAGTTTGTGGGGGACTCAAGACAATTGTAGGGGATTCTTGACAATTGTGGGAAATTCTCCATAATAGTTGTCATCTCCCATATTGCATATTTGTTCATTATTCCCCATATTTCTTAAAATCCCTCACAGTTTGTTTAGAATCCCCCACAAATTTATAAGAATCCCCCACTTTTGTTAAGGATCTCCTACAGAATACCCCAATGGAATATGGGGGATTCTTAACCAATGTGAGGTAATCTTAACAATTTGTTCATCATTCTCCATGTTTGTTAATTATACCCCACAGTTTCTTAAGAATCCCCCATATACACCAGTTTATGGGGGACTCTAGACAAACTGTGGGGGATTCTTTACAATTGTGGGGGATTCCCCTACAATAGTTATCTCCGATGTTCCATATTTGTTCATTGTTCCCCATATTTGTTAAAAATCCCCCACAGTTTGTTAAGAATCCCCCACTTTTGTTAAAGAATCCCCCATATACGACATGTTGTGGGGGATTCTTTACAATTGTGGGGGATTCCCTTACAATAGTTGTCATCTCCAATGTTGCTTATTTGTTCATTATTCCCCATATTTGCTAAAACCACCCACAGTTTGTTAAGAATTTTTCACAAAATTTTAAGAATCCCCCACTTTTGTTAAGGATCCCCCAAAAAATAACCCAATGGAATATGGGGGATTCTTAACCAATGTGAGAGATTCTTAACAATTTGTTCATCATTCCCCATATTTGTTAATTATACCCCACAGTCAGTTAAGAATCCTCAATATCCCATAGTTTGTGGGGGACTCAAGACAATTGTAGGGGATTCTTGACAATTGTGGGGAATTCTCCATAATAGTTGTCATCTCCCATATTGCATATTTGTTCATTATTCCCCATATTTCTTAAAATCCCTCACAATTTGTTTAGAATCCCCCACAAATTTATAAGAATCCCCCACTGTTTGTTAAGGATCTGCTACAGAATACCACAATGGAATATGGGGGATTCTTAACCAATGTGAGGTATTCTTAACAATTTGTTCATCATTCTCCATGTTTGTTAATTATACCCCACAGTTTCTTAAGAATCCCCCATATACACCAGTTTGTGGGGACTCTAGACAAACTGTGGGGGATTCTTTACAATTGTGGGGGATTCCCCTACAATAGTTATCTCCGATGTTGCATATTTGTTCATTATTCCCCATATTTGTTAAAAAAAACCCCACAGTTTGTTAAGAATCCCCCACTTTTGTTAAAGAATCCCCCATATATGACATGTTGTGGGGGATTCCTTACAATTGTGGGGGATTCCCTTACAATAGTTGTCATCTCCAATGTTGCTTATTTGTTCATTATTCCCCATATTTGCTAAAACCACCCACAGTTTGTTAAGAATTTTTCACAAAATTTTAAGAATCCCCCACTTTTGTTAAGAATCCCCCAAAAAATAACCCAATGGAATATGGGGGATTCTTAACCAATGTGAGGGATTCCTAACAATTTGTTCGTCATTCCCCATATTTGTTAATTATACCACACAGTTAGTTAAGAATCCACCATATCCCATAGTTTGTGGGGGACTCAACAGAACTGTGGGGGATTCTTGACAATTGTGGGGAATTCCCCTATAATAGTTGTTATCTCCCATATTGCATATTTGTTCATTATTCCCCATATTTTCTTAAAATCCCCCACAGTTTCTTTAGAATCCCCCACCAATTTATAAGAATCCCCTACTGTTTGTTAAGGATCTCCCATAGAATACTCCAATGGAATATGGGGGATTCTTAACCAATATGAAGGATTCTTAACAATTTGTTCATCATTCTTTATGTTTGTTAATTATACCTCACAGTTAGTTAAGAATCCCTTATATAAAACCCCCCGTATACAACAGTTTTTGGGGGACATTAGACAAACTTTAGGGGATTCTTTGAAATTGTGGGGGATTCCCCTACAATAGTTGTCATCTCTCATGTGGCATATTCGTTCATTATTCTCCATATTTGCTAAATCCCCCCACATTTGGTTAAGAATCCCGCACTTTTGTTAAAAAATCCCCCATATACAACAGTTTGTGGGGGACTCTAGACAAAGTGTGAGGGATTTTTTACAATTGTGGGGGATTCCCCTACAATAGTTGTCATCTCCCATGTTGCATATTTGTTCATTATTCCCCATATTTGCTAAAACCACCCACAGTTTGTTAAGAATCCCCCCCAAATTTTTAAGATTCCCCCACTTTTGGTAAGGATCCCCTAAAAAATACCCCAATGAAATATGGGGGATTCTTAACCAATGTGAGGGATTCAAAACAATTTATTCATCATTCCCCATATTTGTTAATTCTATCCCACAGTCAGTTAAGAATTCTCCACTTTTGTTATGGATCCTCCACAAAATACCCCAATGGAATATGGGGGATTCTTAACCAATGTGAGGGATTCTTAACAATTTATTCATCATTCCACATATTTTTTAATTATACCCCACAGTTAGTTAAGAATCCTCCATATCCCATAGTTTGTGGGGGACTCAAGGCAACTGTGGGGGATTCTTGACAACTGTGAGGAATTCCCCTATAATAGTTGTTATCTCCCATATTGCATATTTGTTCATTATTCCCCATATTTGCTTAAAATCCCCCTCAGTTTATTTAGAATTCCCCACCAATTTATTAGAATCTCCCACTGTTTGTTAAGGATCTCCCATAGAATACACCACTGGAATATGGGGGATTTTTAACCAATATGAGGGATTCTTAACAATTTTTTAATCATTCTTAATGTTTGTTAATTATACCCCACAGTTTGTTAAGAATCCCCCATATAAAACCCCCCATATAAAACAGTTCGTGGGGGACACTAGACAAACTGTGGGGGATACTTTACAATTGTAGGGGATTCCCCTACAATAGTTGCCATCTCTCATGTTGCATATTTGTTCATTATTCCCCATATTTGCTAAATCCCCCCACAGTTTGTTAAGAATCCCCCACTTTTGTTAAAGAATCCCCCATATACAACAGTTTGTGGGGGACTCTAGACAAACTGTAGGGATTCTTTACAATTGTGGGGGATTACCTTACAATTGTTATCTCCCATGTTGCATATTTGTTCATTATTCCCCATATTTTTAAAAACCCCCACAGTTTGTTAAGAATCACCCACTTTTGTTAAAGAATCCCCCATATACAACAGTTTGTGGGGGACTCTATGCAAACTGTGGGGGATTCTTTACAATTGTGGGGGATTCCCCTACAATAGTTGTCATCTCCCATGTTGCATATTTGTTCATTATTCCCATATTTGCTAAAGCCCCGCACAGTTTGTTAAGAATCCCTCACTTTTGTTGAAGAATACCCATATACAACAGTTTGTGGGGGACTCAAGACAAATTGTGGGGAATTCTTTACAATTGTGGAGGATTCCCCTTCAATAGTTGTCATCTCCCTTGTTGCATATTTGTTAATTATTCCCCATATTTGCTAAAACCACCCACAGTTTGTTAGGAATCCCCCACTTTTGTTAAGGATCCCCCACAAAATACCCCAATGGAATATGGGGGATTCTTAACCAATGTGAGGGATTCTTAACAATTTGTTCATCATTCCCCATATTTGTTAATTATACCCCACAGTCAGTTAAGAATTCTCAATATCCCATAGTTTGTGGGGGACTCAAGACAATTGTAGGGGATTCTTGACAATTGTGGGAAATTCTCCATAATAGTTGTCATCTCCCATATTGAATATTTGTTCATTATTCCCCATATTTCTTAAAATCCCTCACAATTTGTTTAGAATCCCCCACAAATTTATAAGAATCCCCCACTGTTTGTTAAGGATCTCCTACAGAATACCCCAATGGAATATGGGGGATTCTTAACCAATGTGAGGTATTCTTAACAATTTCTTCATCATTCTCCATGTTTGTTAATTATACCCCACGGTTTCTTAAGAATCCCCCATATACACCAGTTTGTGGGGGACTCTAGACAAACTGTGGGGGATTCTTTACAATTGTGGGGGATTCCCCTACAATAGTTATCTCCGATGTTGCATATTTGTTCATTGTTCCCCATATTTGTTAAAAATCCCCCACAGTTTGTTAAGAATCCCCCACTTTTGTTAAAGAATCCCCCATATACGACATGTTGCGGGGGATTCTTTACAATTGTGGGGGATTCCCTTACAATAGTTGTCATCTCCAATGTTGCTTATTTGTTCATTATTCACCATATTTGCTAAAACCACCCACAGTTTGTTAAGAATTTTTCACAAAATTTTAAGAATCCCCCACTTTTGTTAAGGATCCCCAAAAAATAACCCAATGGAATATGGGGGATTCTTAACCAATGTGAGGGATTCTTAACAATTTGTTCATCATTCCCTATATTTGTTAATTATACCCCACAGTTAGTAAAGAATCCACCATATCCCATAGTTTGTGGGGGACTCAAGAGAACTGTGGGGGATTCTTGACAATTGTGGGGAATTCCCCTATAATAGTTGTTATCTCCCATATTGCATATTTGTTCATTATTCCCCATATTTTCTTAAAATCCCCCACAGTTTCTTTAGAATCCCCCACCAATTTATAAGAATCCTCCACTGTTTGTTAAGGATCTCCCATAGAATACCCCAATGGAATATGGGGGATTCTTAACCAATATGAAGGATTCTTAACAATTTGTTCATCATTCTTTATGTTTGTTAATTATACCTCACAGTTAGTTAAGAATCCCTTATATAAAACCCCCCGTATACAACAGTTTTTGGGGGACATTAGACAAACTTTAGGGGATTCTTTGCAATTGTGGGGGATTCCCCTACAATAGTTGTCATCTCTCATGTTGCATATTTGCTAAATCCCCCCACATTTTGTTAAGAATCCCGCACTTTTGTTAAAGAATCCCCCATATACAACAGTTTGTGGGGGACTCTAGACAAACTGTAGGGGATTTTTTACAATTGTGGGGGATTCCCCTACAATAGTTGTCATCTCCCATGTTGCATATTTGGTCATTATTCCCCATATTTGCTAAAACCACCCACAGTTTGTTAAGAATCCCCCCCAAATTTTTAAGATTCCCCCACTTTTGGTAAGGATCCCCTAAAAAATACCCCAATGGAATATGGGGGATTCTTAACCAATGTGAGGGATTCTTAACAATTTATTCATCATTCCCCATATTTGTTAATTATATCCCACAATCAGTTAAGAATACTCCACTTTTGTTAAGGATCCTCCACAAAATACACCAATGGAATATGGGGGATTCTTAACCAATGTGAGGGATTCTTAACAATTTATTCATCATTCCACATATTTTTTAATTATACCCCACAGTTAGTTAAGAATCCTCCATATCCCATAGTTTGTGGGGGACTCAAGGCAACTGTGGGGGATTCTTGACAACTGTGAGGAATTCCCCCATATTGTATATTTGTTCATTATTCCCCATATTTGCATAAAATCCCCCTCAGTTTATTTAGAATTCCCCACCAATTTATTAGAATCTCCCACTGTTTGTTAAGGATCTCCCATCGAATACACCACTGGAATATGGGGGATTTTTAACCAATATGAGGGATTCTTAACAATTTGTTCATCATTCTTCATGTTTGTTAATTATACCCCACAGTTTGTTAAGAATCCCCCATATAAAACAGTTTGTGGGGGACACTAGACAAACTGTGGGGGATACTTTACAATTGTAGGGGATTCCCCTACAATAGTTTTCATCTCTCATGTTGCATATTTTTTCATTATTCCCCATATTTGCTAAATCCCCCACAGTTTGTTAAGAATCCCCCACTTTTGTTAAAGAATCCCCCATATACAACAGTTTGTGGGGGACTCTAGACAAACTGTAGGGATTCTTTACAATTGTGGGGGATTCCCTTACAATAGTTATCTCCCATGTTGCATATTTGTTCATTATTCCCCATATTTGTTAAAAAAACCCCACAGTTTGTTAAGAATCTCCCACTTTTGTTAAAGAATCCCCCATATGCAACAGTTTGTGGGGGACTCTAGAAAAACTGTAGGGATTCTTTATAATTGTGGGGGATTCCCTTACATTAGTTATCTCCCATGTTGCATATTTGTTCATTATTCCCCATATTTGTTAAAAACCCCCACAGTTTGTTAAGAATCCCCCACTTTTGTTAAAGAATCCCATATATACAACAGTTTGTGGGGGTCTCTATGCAAACTGTGGGGGATTCTTTAAAATTGTGGGAGATTCCCCTACAATAGTTGTCATCTCCCATGTTGCATATTTGATCATTATTCCCATATTTGCTAAAGCCCTCCACAGTTTGTTAAGAATCCCTCACTTTTGTTGAAGAATCCCCCATATACAACAGTTTGTGGGGGACTCAAAACAAATTGTGGGGAATTCTTTACAATTATGGGGGATTCCCCTTCAATAGTTGTCATCACCCTTGTTGCATATTTGTTCATTATTCCCCATATTTGCTAAAACCACCCACAGTTTGTTAAGAATCCCCCACTTTTGTTAAGGAACCCCCACAAAATACTCCAATGGAATATGGGGGATTCTTAACCAATGTGAGAGATTCTTAACAATTTGTTCATCATTCCCCATATTTGTTAATTATACCCCACAGTCAGTTAAGAATCCTCAATATCCCATAGTTTGTGGGGGATTCAAGACAACTGTAGGGGATTCTTGACAATTGTGGGAATTCTCCATAATAGTTGTCATCTCCCATGTTGCATATTTGTTCATTATTCCCCATATTTTTTAAAATCCCTCACAGTTTGTTTAGAATCCCCCACAAATTTATAAGAATCCCCCACTGTTTGTTAAGGATCCCCTACAGATATGGGGGATTCTTAACCAATGTGAGGTATTCTTAACAATTTGTTCATCATAATCCATGTTTGTTAATTATAACCCACAGTTTCTTAAGAATCCCCCATATACACTAGTTTGTGGGGGACTCTAGACAAACTGTGGGGGATTCTTTACAATTGTGGGGGATTACCCTACAATAGTTATCTCCGATGTTGCATATTTGTTCATTGTTCCCCATATTTGTTAAAAAACCCCCCCACAGTTTGTTAAGAATCCCCCACGTTTGTTAAAGAATCCCCCATGTACGACAGTTTGTGGGGGATTCTTTACAATTGTGTGGGATTCCCTTACAATAGTTGTCATCTCCCATGTTGCTTATTTGTTCATTATTCCCCATGTTTGCTAAAACCACCCATAGTTTGTTAAGAATTTCCCACAAAATTTTAAGAATCCCCCACTTTTGTTAAGGATCCCCCAAAAAATAACCCAATAGAATATGGGGGATTCTTAACCATTGTGAGGGATTCTTAACAATTTGTTAATCATTCCCCATATTTGTTAATTATACCCCACAGTTAGTTAAGAATCCTCCATATCCCATAGTTTGTGGGGGACTCAAGACAACTGTGGGGGATTCTTGACAATTGTGTGGAATTCCCCTATAATAGTTATAATCTCCCATATTGCATATTTGTTTATTATTCCCCATATTTGCTTAAAATCCCCCACAGTTTGTTTATAATCCCCCACCAATTTATAATAATCCCCCACCAGTTTATAATAATCCCCCACTGTTTGTTAAGGATCTCCAATAGAATACACCAATGGAATATGGGGGATTCTTAACCAATATGAGGGATTCTTAAGAATTTGTTCATCATTCTTCATGTTTGTTAATTATACCCCACAGTTTGTTAAGAATCCCGCATATAAAACCCCCCATATAAAATAGTTTGTGGGGACATAGACAAACTGTGGGGGATTCTTTACAATTGTGGGGGATTCCCCTACAATAGTTGTCATCTCTCATGTTGCATTTTTGTTCATTATTCCCCATATTT